>JABBOT010000080.1:47355685-47959569 GCA_016165875.1 Acanthopleura granulata | reverse complement strand
TCACCACTGCACACTGTTAATGTGGAGAGCCAAGGCGTTCACCACTGCACACTGTTAATGCGGAGAACCCAGGCGTTCACCACTGCACACTGTTAATGTGGAGAGCCAAGGCGTTCACCACTGCACACTGTTAATGCGGAGAGCCAAGGCGTTCACCACTGCACACTGTTAATGCGGAGAACCCAGGCGTTCACCACTGCACACTGTTAATGTGGAGAGCCAAGGCGTTCACCACTGCACACTGTTAATGTGGAGAGCCAAGGCGTTCACCACTGCACACTGTTAATGTGGAGAGCCAAGGCGTTCACCACTGCACACTGTTAATGCGGAGAACCCAGGCGTTCACCACTGCACACTGTTAATGTGGAGAGCCAAGGCGTTCACCACTGCACACTGTTAATGTGGAGAGCCAAGGCGTTCACCACTGCACACTGTTAATGCGGAGAACCCAGGCGTTCACCACTGCACACTGTTAATGTGGAGAGCCAAGGCGTTCACCACTGCACACTGTTAATGCGGAGAACCCAGGCGTTCACCACTGCACACTGTTAATGCGGAGAACCCAGGCGTTCACCACTGCACACTGTTAATGCGGAGAACCCAGGCGTTCACCACTGCACACTGTTAATGTGGAGAGCCAAGGCGTTCACCACTGCACACTGTTAATGTGGAGAGCCAAGGCGTTCACCACTGCACACTGTTAATGTGGAGAGCCAAGGCGTTCACCACTGCACACTGTTAATGTGGAGAGCCAAGGCGTTCACCACTGCACACTGTTAATGTGGAGAGCCAAGGCGTTCACCACTGCACACTGTTAATGCGGAGAACCCAGGCGTTCACCACTGCACACTGTTAATGTGGAGAGCCAAGGCGTTCACCACTGCACACTGTTAATGCGGAGAACCCAGGCGTTCACCACTGCACACTGTTAATGCGGAGAACCCAGGCGTTCACCACTGCACACTGTTAATGCGGAGAACCCAGGCGTTCACCACTGCACACTGTTAATGTGGAGAGCCAAGGCGTTCACCACTGCACACTGTTAATGTGGAGAGCCAAGGCGTTCACCACTGCACACTGTTAATGCGGAGAACCCAGGCGTTAAGTACTTCAGACTAGGAACCTAGGACGTCAACATTTCTGACTGTGTATGCGGAGAACCTAGGAGTTCAGCATTTCACACTGTGCATGAGGAGAACCTATGAGTATGAGTCTTTCAGTTTGTGCATGCGGAGAACCTAGGACGTCAGCATTCAGACTGTGCATACCGAGAACTCAGGGTATCAGTCACTGACACTGTGCACGTGGGGAATCCAGGAGTTCCGCACTTC
Organism: Acanthopleura granulata; assembly: GCA_016165875.1. Classification (NCBI taxonomy): domain Eukaryota; kingdom Metazoa; phylum Mollusca; class Polyplacophora; order Chitonida; family Chitonidae; genus Acanthopleura; species Acanthopleura granulata. The sequence continues at coordinate 47,958,238 of JABBOT010000080.1, read as the reverse complement.
AGACTGTGTAGGCCGAGAGCAGAAGCGTTCAAGATCTTAGACTGTGCATGTGGATAACCAAGGGGCTTAGCATTTCAGCGTAGGTTGTGATCAGAGGATTTTAAAATGAGGAGGGCCGTTTCAGGAAGTAATGTGTTTAGAGTGAACACAGAGGTGTATTTATTTACTTATTTGTTTGGTATTTGATTTCCTCCTCAAGCATATTTCACTTAATCGACAGCGGCAAGCATTATGGTAGGGGAAAACCGGGCGGAGCCGAAGGGAAACCCACGATCATCCGGTAGGCTGCTTGCAGATCTTTCCATGTACCCCCCAAGAAGAAGGCAAGACGAGTTGGAGGAAATCACAGCGAACGCATTGGTGAGAGGCTCCTGGATCATTACTCTGCTCTAGTTCGCTAACCAACTGAGCCACGTAGATCCCTATAGAAGTGTAATCTGAACACTTCAGGATTTCAGCAGGGTGAACACAGAAGTGTAAGCCCAGTAGTTCAGCATTTAATCCCGATGAATGAAGGAGTGTGTTAAAAGTTGAATGAATGAATGAGTTTGGCTTAACGCCACATTGGCCATATCTCAGCCATATCGTGGCGAGAACATGTTCAAGTCAGGAAGCCTTGAATAGTATTCGACATGATGGATGAACATTCAAAATTTAAAGAAAAAACAGACGAACTTTTTTTTTTTTAAACCGGTTAAAAAAAGTAAATGTTAGTTAAAAGTCGAAAACCACAGTTGTTTGGTATTTTATACAGGCCAGCAGCCTTAAAAAAATCACAGCATCGCCAGGGACGCTGTTAAATAAGTCAAATATAGAATATCAAATGTAGAATCTTTCCCCAATATGAGCTGAGTCCACACAGTCAACAAGGATATGTTTAATGCCGTATTGCGCATCACATCCAACACACTCGGGAGCACTGCTCCCATCCAGGATAAAATGGCGTGTTAGACGAGAATGCCCAACGCGGCATCTTGTTAAAACGACTTGGTCTCTACGAGATATACCAATAGTATAAGAGTCATAGCCTATGACAGGGTGAATGGCATGCAGTTTGTGATGATGTCATGCTGTGAACAGAGGAGTGGACACAGCCGTATCAACTCAGGATATTATCATTTCAGGACATTAACAGGAGAGTGTAAAGACAAGCGCTGATCCTTTCATTTTGTGAAATAGTGAAGTAAATTCAGGTAGATTATGTCAGAATGACCGAACTAGTGTAGCCTATTTATTTATTTATTTGATTGGCATTTAGCGTACTTAAGAATATTTCACTTATACGACGGCGGCCGGCATTATGGTGGAAGAACACTGGGCAGAACCGACGACCATACGCAGGTTGCTGGCAGATCTCACGTACAGCAGGAGAGGAAGCCAGCTTGAGCTGGACTTGAACTCACAGCAACGGCATTGATGGGAGGCTCTCTGGGTCATTGCGCTGCGCCAGCGCGCTAACCAACTGAACCAAGGAGGACCAAGGTAGATAAGATTTTCAATACGAACATTAAACGTTCAGGGTGGTAAATATCAAAAATCGGTGAAACAGACGCCAATTGAACTTGTGTACACTGGCAGAAATACAGCCTCAGTAAACCAAAAAGGTTCATTATGAAACAGTATACTGCATAAATTTCAACTTTTGTAACTTTTGTGATCAGAATAAAGAACATGATGTGGCAACTTAAGTTTTTTTTTGTTCTCTGTTTATTTATGTAGAATTGAAATGAAGTCCACACACAGCGGTGTCAGATGGTTCATGCGCGGCTGAAGACGAATAGAGCTTGCCTTACAACGTCACTGAAATGTAAAGCTCTACATTCATGGAACACATACAAAGGCATTGAAAGCACGTGGTCTATCCTGTCACGATGTTGATAGCAGCCAAAGCCGGCTTTTTACAAAGGATAGACATTCATGTGTGCGCCTTTTCTTATCACGACAGTCAGTCGAATGGAAGCCTACAGTGTATAACCCAGTAACTGCATATCACTTGGAGGTGGACTACCACCGGCAAAATTTCAACGCTTACTGGTTTCATTTCGCACCTACTGTAATCAAATAGATGGGTAACAGTCCTGTTATACTAGTTTTTGATGAATCAAATAGGACTCGACGGTTGATGTCTCAGTCACGCGGCATCTTAATGAAGGAGAACATCAGGTGTAAAAGTAAGCAGCCTCTTTCTTGTGTGTAATCGGCAAACGGAAACCTCATTAAACCAAATTAATTTGTTCCGCTGGGGCTGTAAAACATGCCCCCCCCCCCAAAAAAAATTGATTATTTATGTGTTGTGTGAACCTAAAGTGTGTATAAGTAGAAAGGCAGTAAATGCTGATTTCATAGAGACGTTGCTTTCATTTTCGGTTCTTATTCGTACTTCGAGGTAAAATCAATAAAGCGCTAAGCCTGATGCACCAGTCTATCTGTCGATAGATTTCTGGATCATAGGTTGCATACGCGTGCCTTTGAAGAACATAGTTAACATACAACAATCAATGTACGGGCCCGTCAAGAAGAAGGCGGCCTTCTCACTACTAGAACAGAGAATGTCATGACACTAATATAAATGTGCCGGACATTTGGACAAGATCGCCAATTAAAAGGAAGTTATCCACATTTCGGGAGTTTTTACAACCTCACGTACGCATAATGCCAGATTCTTAATGTACCGATGTATATTTCCAGTTAGGAGAATAACAGAATGCAAATAAGCCAGTTTATGTTATTCGACAGGCGCAGGCAGGCATGACTCATGACCACCACTGATGAAGGAAAATTTTTCTAGAACAAATCCCTTCGTACAAGTATATTAAAACCTAGCGGCGTGATTCGCATAACTACCTGTGTACATTAAAGAGGGTCTGTCAGCATTTACAAAATATATCTTATGGTGGAATATCTGAAATGCCATACATTTTGTCATCAGTGCAGATTTAGCATTGAGCTTCTTGTTAGGAACATTATGTAATGAAGTTCAACCTGTTTTCTTTCCCGCGAAAGGGTCAAAAGACGAAGTTTATTTCAAAACAAGATCCATGTTACCGACAAACTTAGAGCACTAATTCTTAAACATATCCCTCTCATAATACTTGCAAACATGGCCAAAGTTTAGACAATGGCCACTAAAATACCTGGTCAACGCAAATCGTTCGGGATTTTTTTTTACTGGTTGTAGACGCATTTGGCATTTTTTGGATGACCTGTACCATAAGTAATCTATACCATACCTGACACAAGGTAAGCACAGCTGAACAGGCACAAGTAGGTGAGAATCAGAACACACAAAAGACGACTCATGTTTGTCTGTGATCTGTAACACATAGAATGCGAAAAAGCCTTCTTGTCGAAAATTAAATTTGCCAATGGAAATCAAGAATATTTCACTCATACGACGTATGTCAGAATAATGGTGGGAGGAAACCAGGCAGAGCACGGAGGAAACGCTTGACCAACCACAGGTTGCTGGCAGGAGAGGTTCTTGTGCCATTGTGTCGCACTAACAGGCTAAATACTTTGGCCCGGATATCTCGGAAATCATTTACGAAAAGATTTTCAAAAATGAAAGTGAATTAGTAAGATCTTGAATTATCACCGGGTGTTTAGACACACGGCAGACACGTTAATCCTTGTGGAGATGGCTCGGCTGTAGCCTCATGTCAGGAGGTTTGCCATGGTCTTAGTAAGGTGTTGAGATGTCTGCTCTGTTCTTCGTCCATCCATAAACATAATGGCCTTCACACTCATAAAAGATAGTCTTTGTGGCCACCTTTATCAGGGACACAATAAAACAACTCACCTTAATATTCCATAGGTTTAACGTATGTATCGGGTAGGTAGACTATCTGGGTACAGTCTGACGTGCAAATGTAGGCTCAAAATATGAACAGGTGTAAGTGCTCACAGGCACGAAACTTGAGCGTTACTGGCGTGATGTAAGAGAATCACAGAGCAGCAATAGGCTCTCCAGCTTACCTGGAAGGAACAGCAGGTCTTGCAGTGCCTCGACCTGTATGTACGCGTGGTTTCATAAACTATAGCAAGCCATCATGAATAATCATCTGTACTTTTATTCAAATAGGAAGAGGGCGCTGATGTTTTAGGCGATACAAGATTTGCTTCCCTCTCTTTTCAGAAGGCCGGGTATCCCATTCGATTATCACAGGAGACAGCCGTATGTAAGTCACGTGATTTCATTGAAAATACATGTTTCACAATATATGGACTATATACACACTGTCCTTGTTGAGCATTTTGTTTACCACGTAGCAATGTAGGTATGGGGCCGTCCCTCTAAATCGTTTGGATTCGTTTGGGGGTTTTGCCTTGAGAAAAAGGGACGAATTATACACCCTTCGTCTGGCCATTCGGCTTAAACAAATCAGACGAATTTCATATCGATCAGCTGCAGCGTACTGACATATCTGAACATTGTTGTGCAATCCAGCGATGGGTAAAAAGGTAATAGCGTGAATCAACACTAGGAGAAATAAACCTGAAGACACAACATAAGCAGCGATTCCACTCTTGAAAGAAAAACTTAAAATGCGTAAAAGTGTGAGTTATGCGTATAGCTGACTCTATGTACATTTCTTGACTATATTCCTTAGCCTATTCTCAGTATATAAGCGTAGGTATGTGGTGGGAAATGTAGGTTGAGGACGCATACTGCACGTGCTTACAGGAATGCCAGGTTCCCGGCAGTTGTGGGGACATTGTACCGGCCGAAGTCATACCGTGAGGTTTACGAAAGAATAAACGTGAATGGCCAATATCCAGTGATGATATTGGATCTGGTCCAAGCCGTCAGGTGTCGGAGACTCCTGCTGATCAAGTCCTGCTTCAGATGAAGTAAGAGCTTCCATTGCCGTATTAAAAATAAAGCATCCACTCAAAAGACAAAAGAAATCTGCAGGTTTATTTCACAGTTGACAATCGTCATTCACTTAAAACATAAGTACCGTGACCCGCACCTACGGAGGATTAGGAAAGGATGCTTAGAAAATGTCAGCAGGATGCATAAAAGCTGTCAACTGCCAGTTATTGTCTGAAGTCTAAAATAAATACTGTGATCAAGCTTTACGTTAGGTGTTTGTTCTTTGCTAATAATTGCTAAAGTCAGAATCTGTAGGGGTTGTTTTGCAGCTTGACTTTTATAACCCTTATATATTGTAGGGCCATGTTTGCCGAACTATGGCCATACTAAAGAAGTTGTCAAGTAAATACTTTATGCTAGTTTAATCCAAAATATGATAGAATTGAATAAGGCTACTAAGGGGTGGGAGCTGCGGGAATGTGTTTTTTGTGTTTTTTTTTACAATAACATGACACGTCATGGTGCATAATTCGCAACTTTGAGCGTAAATTTACCATTATTGGTATATAAATAAATATCAATGTGAATAAGGCAATTCTTTGCATGTCATACTTTACAGTAGAAATGGTGTTGTATCAGGAAATGGGGAGATTTTCCAGAGCCTCAAATGTCACAGACCAACGGGTGCCAAGTCTGATCTGCAGTCCGGAAAACAAGTTTTTCATCTTTTCGGTCAGGTCTTGCCGCTCGAACTTTGTTGTTAACTGAATGAAAATTGTCTATACATTGTGTCAAATGGCAGGACTTTTCACAGCAACACATATCACCAAACCTATTGAGAGATTGAAAAATTCCCTCAGCGTTATATTTGTAAAGTAGGCTTTGAAATCGTTAAGGTGTAAAGTGTAAAGTTCCATACGTTTTCGTGAACGATGCGCGTATACTGCATGAATGTATAACTGACATTTTACTTGAAATACTCAAGGATATAAATTAGTAATTATCCGTCTTAACGGAATCTAGTTTTACGTTGAAAGAGTTTGTAAAATTATATAATTTTCGGCGAACTGATGTCTCCCCCCCCCCCGACCACCAAAGAGAGTGACGCCTTACCTACCCTTCCCATCCTCGAGAATGAACTGTCATGTTAATGTCGCGCTAAGGTAGACACGTGACCAGTGTAGGGGAAATCACGTCTGCCACCCATGCTTTATTCACATACTTGTACTTTTGAGGATGGACAGTATTATTAAACGGCAATCCACTATGTTCCTTCCATAAATGGACATCCTACACAAGCTGACAGGAAGAAATTCTCGGGTGTGCTCGGTTGAATATGCCTATTAAATGTGGTGGGGTATTTCCCTATAAATCCAGCCACACAATCGAAGGATTTATTGAATATATCGGTGTAAAATGTTGTTGAACCAAGTTACGAAAAGTTGAGAAAGCTTACCGAACTGAAAACTGATTCATGTCTTAATTTCATTAATCTGAATTTGGTATTTATTTTATTACATAGTCAAAAAATAAACTTGATTATTGACAGCTGGACGGAATGGTCTTTTGACAGTCCTGATCGGTGAAGCGCGTCTTTGTTGTGCGCCACATTGCCCGCTTCGTCAGTGGGACTACTTTCCCTAGGGCAGCTCTCAGCACGGTTATAAGGGAAATAAACGAACGAAAACGACACCCTTCGTTTGACTATTCGTTCATTTTATCCGTGAGATCGATTTAGGCGGACGATCCCATAAACAGATGTGGACGGGCCCACCCAAAATTTTTGGGGGCTACTCGGTCCCAAGTGCCATGATTCTTGACAAATTACTGACGTATTACCATGGGTGTATGCAATTATCATAAGCTGAAAGAGATTTTCATTCCGACGTTGGAATACAACAGACGTGGCTAGAATCCAAACATCCAAAATATCCCCCCACCTTTTCACCCCATGCATTTCTAATCACTGAAGACTGAAATTTGCTGGATATCTGGAAAGAACTGCTTAAAGCAAAGATGGTGGTGGATGACCATTATTGCAGCATGGCAATGTATCTCCTTCAAAATTCTGGGCGTATAAACGGCTGGTGAAGGTAAACCAAGACTGATTAAAAATATACTACTCTAAGTAAACTGAAATATTAAAGTAAAGGTACACCATGACGATAAGGACATGTGTTCGCCACTTGCTCATGTTTAATGGTATACATGAAAACCATTATTACCACATGTACTTGAATGTACGAGAAGTAAAAGTGACATGCAAAAATTAAAAACTGAAATAGGAAAAAAATACTAGCATAGTTCTTAAGATTTCACGTATATTTTTTCAATTACATGTACGTCGGACGCACGAGATAGTGGACCAACAAAAATGCAAAATTTTGTCGTATGCACAAGATCTTAGTTCAGTCGTGCTCTCGAGATAAATGACAAATTAAAATCAGGATACAGATTTATGTAATGCACTCTCGCCTACATCTGGACGCTGGATTAAATTGTCAAGTGGCGAACTTAGACCTATGAGGTTTTCATTGGTCAATCATATGGAGAGCACGACTTAGAGCTCGCGCGCAAAACTTAATAAAGTTATCGAGAGCACGAGATTGGTATATCGTGCGAAGTTAAGAAAGACCTAGTGAGCAAGTCTTTTCCAATTTCAAGGCAAAAACCACACAAAAAATAAGGTTATGCTAAATGAAAAGAGAAATCAGCATCTAAAAATGTCTTCACAAAATTTAAATTTTTTTTTTCAGCAAATTAAATGCAGTGCAATGTATTTGACCATATTGATAATGTCGTTCACCAGTGACATCATACCGACTTTTCTCTGATTCCAAAGCAGAAATTTAATCACATGTTCGCTCTTCCATACTTAGAGCTCAGTTTCAGGAGCATTCTTCACTAGAGCTTTAATATGAGAGCAGCATAATACACTATCAGTGTGGTCTATAAAACCCACCACACAATCAAAACATTTGACGGCGTTTGATTTAGTGAAAAAAATCTAAAAAATTCGGTGAGAGTATTTTAAGATACAGTTTTTCATGGTCTTTTCTGTTACCACAACTTCTTTTATGTGTGGTATTTCCCTAAAAGAAGAAAAAAATCGTGAAATTTTACAACTCGTGTTATTGTTTTATTTTTCTCTTTCAATTTTTATTTTTACTATACCGAGTTTACGGCACCGAATGAATAGAACATCAGTCAAAATAAAAAAAAATATGTGACAGCCATTACAACTAACTATGCACAAGCTTAGATGGTGGAAAAACTACACCCTAGGTTTTCATGGAACTCGGTACTATTTTAGGAGGCATTGTACAGATAAAATTGGAATACGTGGAATAGCAATATTACATTAAATTTGATCATGTGTGTCAACGGCGATGCCACGGCTACCTTTCTCTGGCTCTAAAGCAGATCTTAAACATCTTATTCCCTTTTCTACTCAAAGGGGCATATCACAGGAGTGGGTTTACAAGAATTTTATTCAGACCTGAACATTAAGGTGTACCAAAAGTTATGCAACGTCACGGTTGACACAACTTATCAATATTGTCCATATTATCGACCATAAAACCAAAACGTTTAACTGCATTTAATTCGGGGAAAAAGAAAAGATGTGAAAAATTCAGTGAAGGTATTTTCAGATACAGTTTTTTATGGTCTTTTCCATCAACGTGATTTCATTTTTACGAGGTCTTTCGCATCAAGCAATCGACAACCATGGACCAAACTGCGGCACTAACGTATAGATCCTTAGGTTAAATTAGAGTACCACTTTACCGAGCAGATTAAAGGATAGAAATTTAGACATTCTAATAAATTACCTTACTCATTGTCCAAACGTTCAAAATCATAAAGAGTCTTATAACATTTGTACAGATAAAATGATAGTTCTGAAAAATCTTCACTATAAGACTCAGTATTTAAGCAAGTAGACAAAGGATAAGCCATTCATATCATGTAAAGAACATACAATCAAGTTACGTTGAGGAAACACACTAGATATTATTTACTCTCGTGGATGAAACAAAATCTATATTAGTGAGAAACCTGTGGACCGTCGTGGAATTCCCCCGGTCGCTGTCCGGTATCCTCCCACCACAACGCTAACCGCCGTCGTATAAGTGAAATATTCTTGAGGACTAAATACATCGGTGAGAAAGAAGCAAGATAATCAGAAAGTTCAAGCCTCAACTCAACTTATAAATTATTCCTTATTCATTTAACCTATTCTAATCCTAACCAGACTAAGTCTTAACCCTACACAACTGTAACTGTTTTGTTTTGATTTTTTTATTTCTGTTTTACCATGTTGCTATATTTTGATCTGTTAAGGTGTGATACACCTGTAGTCTATTTAGGTGTGATGCAATTGCAGTCTATTTAGGAGTGGTCCAGCTGTAATCTATTTAGGTGTGACTCAGCTGTAATCTGTTTAGCTGTGATACAGCTGTAATTTGTTTAGCTCTGTTACACCTGTAATCTATTAAGGTGTGATACAAATGTATGATTTCTAGATGTATAATAAATATGCTGATGACTTAAACATTTAGTCTACTAATACATTGCTCAGTGTTTTATGTTATTTGAAATTTTTTTTTCAGCCATTGCGTGAAGCTTTCGTACCATGAAAGTTCATATTCTAGCAACATATAGACCCTATTATAAATTACATGATATACAATTTATTGCAACATACAATGTAAAACAGTAGCTCCAGTTTACAATGTTTGTATTTTACCACAGGTGTAAAGATTATATAGTGTTATATTGGTGTAATCCAATGTTTCACATGACGATAGATGTACTCTGTCTATATATGAAACGGTGTTTATACAGGCAAATTACCGGTTCAGTCGTCCATTTTCGCTTAATGGGAAAAAAATAAAACGCTTAAAGCATTCTTAGAATGCCGCTGTTGGAATAAAAAACCCAAAGAAAAAAAGAATGTTTAGAAACTTTAGACTTGGTGGAATGAGGATAGCTGTTGGTCAGGTAGGCCCTACACGTGCTGTTTACGCCCTACATTTCACGGGGCGCAACGACCTCTTCACAATAGCACGAAGTCTTTATGGGTATTTATCCACATATGTTCTGTAAATGCGCTCATAATGAAGTTCTGTACAGGGACATCCGCTATTGCAACACAAATTCCAGGACAGTCTACATGGATAGCCCCCAGATTTTGTAAAGCGTTACTGGGACGAGTCAAGTGGAGAGGGTTGGATGAAAGGGGCGGTATTGTTCAAAAGACGTACTGAAAGTTGTGTAGCAAAATATTTGCATTGGACGATATAAATTGTCCTTAATGAGGTTACACGAGAAAAGAAAGCATCATTTGAGCCCGTAAAATTTCTAAATAAAGCTTGTAAAGATCTTTGTCATAATCGGCAGATGTTCTACACAGTTGACACCATATTTCAACTATTGGGCGCCATGGCTGATGATGCTGACATTCAGTGTACAAAATATATTAAGATCTGTCATATGATTCAAATGTGATACTTTACACATTTTACATACAATATACGATTTTATTACAAAAAAGACGAATACGATTTTCACAGTTTCACAGAGTTTGTGTTATTTTACCTGGGTTTAAAACATGCCCGTATGTATTTCTTTGGTTTGCGATGTGTTCTTGACCGCGTCGTTTGACTTATGCACGGGCAGATCGATTTGTCAGACAGTTTTACTCTCATTAACGTCATTGGCAGATCTGATGGGTGTATGATTTGTGTTTTGTCATTAATGAAAGTCTGGGCGTAGGTTTGTGTACTGTCATTGATCATTTATTTATTTATTTACTTGATTGGTGTTTAACTCCGCACTCCAGAATATTTCCCTAACCAGCAGTTCAGCGGTCAGCAGTTTGGTGGGGAAAGACTAGGCAAAGACTGGGGGATGCCCACGGCCATCCACAGGTTGCTCGCGGATGTCATCAAGCCAAAACTGAAGATCTGATGAATGTAGGGTTTGTGTACTGTCATTAAGCCCCGTTTGGAGATTTGATGGATGTAGGGTTTGTGTACTGTCATTAAGACCCGTTTGGAGATCTGACGAATGTAGGGTTTGTGTACTGTCATTAAGACCCGTTTAGAGATCTGACGAATGTAGGGTTTGTGTGCTGCCATAAAGTCCTTTGTGGAGACTTGAGGAATGTAGGGTTTGTGTGTTGTCATTAAGCCACCTTTGGAGATCTGAGGAATGTAGGGTTTGTGTGTTGTCATTAAACCCCGTTTGGAGATTTGATGGATGTAGGGTTTATGTACTGTCATTAAACCCCGTTTGGAGATCTGGTGGATGTAGGGTTGGTGTTCTGTCATTAAGCCCCGTTTGGAGATCTGGTGGATGTAGGGTTGGTGTTCTGTCATTAAGCCCCGTTTGGAGATTTGATGGATGTAGGGTTGGTGTACTGTCATAAGCCCCGTTTGGAGATTTGATGGATGTAGGGTTTATGTACTGTCATTAAACCCCGTTTGGAGATTTGATGGATGTAGGGTTTATGTACTGTCATTAAACCCCGTTTGGAGATTTGATGGATGTAGGGTTGGTGTACTGTCATAAGCCCCGTTTGGAGATTTGATGGATGTAGGGTTTATGTACTGTCATTAAGCCCCGTTTGGAGATCTGATGGATGTAGGGTTGGTGTACTGTCATAAGCCCCGTTTGGAGATTTGATGGATGTAGGGTTTATGTACTGTCATTAAACCCCGTTTGGAGATTTGATGGATGTAGGGTTGGTGTACTGTCATAAGCCCCGTTTGGAGATTTGATGGATGTAGGGTTTATGTACTGTCATTAAGCCCCGTTTGGAGATCTGATGGATGTAGGGTTTGTGTACTGTCAATAAGCCTCGTTTGGAGATCTGATGGATGTAAGGTTTGTGTACTGTCATTAAGCCACCTTTGGAGATTTGATGGATGTAGGGTTTATGTACTGTCATTAAGCCACCTTTGGAGATCTGAGGAATGTAGGGTTTGTGTACTGTCATTAAGCCCCGTTTGGAGATTTGATGGATGTAGGGTTTATGTACTGTCATTAAGCCACCTTTGGAGATTTGATGGATGTAGGATTGGTGTACTGTCATTAAGCCACCTTTGGAGATTTGATGGATGTAGGGTTGGTGTACTGTCATAAGCCCCGTTTGGAGATTTGATGGATGTAGGGTTTATGTACTGTCATTAAGCCCCGTTTGGAGATCTGATGGATGTAGGGTTTGTGTACTGTCAATAAGCCTCGTTTGGAGATCTGATGGATGTAAGGTTTGTGTACTGTCATTAAGCCACCTTTGGAGATTTGATGGATGTAGGGTTTATGTACTGTCATTAAGCCACCTTTGGAGATTTGATGGATGTAGGGTTTATGTACTGTCATTAAGCCCCGGTTGGAGATCTGATGGATGTAAGGTTGGTGTACTGTCATTAAGCCACCTTTGGAGATTTGATGGATGTAGGGTTTATGTACTGTCATTAAGCCAACTTTGGAGATTTGATGGATGTAGGGTTTATGTACTGTCATTAAGCCCCGTTTGGAGATCTGATGGATGTAGGGTTTGTGTACTGTCATTAAGCCCCGTTTGGAGATTTGATGGATGTAGGGTTTATGTACTGTCATTAAGCCACCTTTGGAGACCTGAGGAATGTAGGGTTTGTGTACTGTCATTAAGCCACCTTTGGAGATTTGATGGATGTAGGGTTTGTGTACTGTCATTAAGCCAACTTTGGAGATTTGATGGATGTAGGGTTTATGTACTGTCATTAAGCCCCGTTTGGAGATTTGATGGATGTAGGGTTTGTGTACTGTCATTAAGCCAACTTTGGAGATTTGATGGATGTAGGGTTTATGTACTGTCATTAAGCCACCTTTGGAGACCTGAGGAATGTAGGGTTTGTGTACTGTCATTAAGCCAACTTTGGAGATTTGATGGATGTAGGGTTTATGTACTGTCATTAAGCCACCTTTGGAGACCTGAGGAATGTAGGGTTTGTGTACTGTCATTAAGCCAACTTTGGAGATTTGATGGATGTAGGGTTTATGTACTGTCATTAAGCCACCTTTGGAGACCTGAGGAATGTAGGGTTTGTGTACTGTCATTAGATCTGATTGATGTGTGGTTTCTGTACTGTCATAAAGTCATGTGTGGAGATATGATGAAAGGAGGGTTTGTACACTGCCATTAAGGCCCGTTTGGAGAACTCATGAATGTAGGGTTTTGTGTGCTCTTATTGAAGTATAAAAGAACATACAAATCAACAGATAAACTTCGTTTCAAATGTAACATAGCAATATGAATAGCAAGCGTATGGCAATTATGACTAGATGATACTAACACAGCGGCCGATACGGGTTATCGTAGTTTGATGCATAAGAAACCTCTGTAAATTTGGCTGGAATAGGCGGAAAACCAATATGGCGAGCACTCTCTGCTCGTGGGTATGTTAGATGCACCTCAAACAAAGAAGAGTTAAAAATCATAACGGTACTTTGTGCATTGGACTTAAACGGCTACTTATAAACATTATAACGGAGCAAAAAGAGTTATGTGTGAGAATACACGCTATGCCGGCATGACTCAAAGATGATTACTTACTTGACAGCTGTGCATCAACATAGAAACGTGAGTAAAACGATGGCCCATTCCGTTTATTTTCCTGTACGGTGTCTAAAATCTTGCAAAGAATAATCGATCATAGGTTAAGTGTTGAGTGTTTTGTTGATTTTCAGAATGCGGTTTGCCACTGTGAAGTTTGAAAATCAATATATTAACGGTGCGAGTGGTGGAAATGACGGCTCATATGCATTCATGTCTTACATAAAGACATATAGTCTGTGCAAGTCGTAGTGTTTTCTCTGTGGACAATGAGAGACACACTAAGTGTATGTCAAGTCGACCTGCCGAGAATAATACAATGTAAGGTGTCCCGGAGGAGGGGGACAGGTTATTACTGAGAAGTGAGGGTAAATTCCAGAATTGAGCCCAACAACTTATTCAGGTTGAAATCTGGAGTTCATTACTGGGAGTCCGAAGTCCAAAAATCTCCTGACCATACAAGACAAATGACTATGAACATCGTAACTGGTACATTCATATCCCACATTGCAGAGATATTGCTTTATATAGTATGAAGAGTACACTTATAGCATGTCACATTATGAAGCATGACATGAAGCCAGCTACATGTTATCATACTTTAAATCCAACAGTAAGAACATTACTGTTATTACAAAGCACAGAGAATATCCTCAATTAAACAATGTAAACATATTACACTGTTACTATTACATGTGTTTTTATCCTTTTTTTCTCCAGTTGGACAGCAGTTTCCCTCAACCGCCATTTTTGTAACGATAACCCAACATGAACCTTAAAACAATAACCAAGACTAATGAAGTCACACTTAAGTATGTGAAACTCACACATGAGAAAAAAGCAGGTAAGTAAGAAATATATAGCACAATATCTCACCCCTGAACGTATTCAAGCAGGGTGTCGCTGCATTTCCTCAGCATATAACAAAGCTGCACATTGGTGACCTCTGTCAATGAAACGGTATCCAGCCTACAATATCTTAGCCGCTGTATCAAACAACTCTTACTCGTAGCTAACTCACAACAGAATAACAATAGCCTGGTAATTATCAGTGTAACAAATAACAGCCACAATCACCACCTTAACCTATTGAACAATAGAATGCCGTAAATAATGAAAATTTACCAAGACACCATTCTGTCGCTTTTGTCATAAAATCACAGTGCTTGTGTACTTACATGCACATTTTTAAGCCTTGCTGACGCGGTTGCTAAGAGCAAACCCACAGACAAAATGGCGTCTCCCTCACGGTAGATGTGGACGGGCATGTTGGGTAATCAGAAAAATACTATTCCAAAAGTTAACTACTGTCAGTATTTAAATCATAAACAAAGTTTTTTTTATATTTTATGCACTTGAGCTTAAGTTTAGGAACTCAGCAGTCATGCAGAGCACGGAAGACATTCGGCCATTTCCGTGAACGTTCGGTAAACATTAGCCTACCTCTGCTACTACTCTAACATATACACTTGAATTCTGCAGATAGTCTTTGTTGTTCAAATGCATACCTTACTCTTTAAAGTAAGAAAGTTAAAACTTTCATAAATTTGAAGCGTTTTTGAAACGTTGATGTTGTTTTACTGATATGTGTGACACAAGTGAATCCTTAAGCTTTAGTCGGGTTGCTTCTGCATGCATGTTCCCGAAGATGTCAGGAAATCTGATAAAAATGGAAATGGGTAGAGAACCCTTGGTTATCTCGTTATACCTAGCTCTGTCTTAATACAAAGTAATGTAAGGTTAGCGAAAGAAATAAGACGGCAGCAAGGTAGCCAAACGTTGGGGTCAATTCCTTCTTCTTAAACAACAACAAACTACCCAACAGGGAGATAAATAAAAACAAGTGAATATTGTAGAGGTAGTGATTGTTTACTGGAGTAAATATTTAGGCGGAACTTAAGTATTTAGGCAACCCATCATATTATAGACTCGTTCAAGAAACAAAAAAGAGAACAACGAAATAATAAAAAGCAGCAAACGTTAGTGTTCGTTTTCAAGAGTTGGTCATATGTTTTAAAAGTATTTTATGCTTGTAACTCAGTCGATATTTGTCCTGGACTCATTCTCCCTCCTGTCTTCAGTCAGATCGATGTGGTCTATATTTAAACATCCTATAGACATCAATAAGAATACTTCAGCGTGCAGTATGA
This sequence comes from Acanthopleura granulata, assembly GCA_016165875.1. NCBI lineage: Eukaryota > Metazoa > Mollusca > Polyplacophora > Chitonida > Chitonidae > Acanthopleura > Acanthopleura granulata. Next base: position 47,942,670 of record JABBOT010000080.1, on the reverse strand, counting down.
CAGGCTACCCCTTCTTCAGTGTAGCCTGTCTATAATACCTCGTGACTCCGAGTTTCTGTATCAAGTCGTGGTGTTTGGCGCCGCAGTGTGGCTCGCCTTTTAGCGCTCTATACCAGGCATCACGTATGTATCCTAGGTGTGCAGCAGTGTGGCTCGCCTTTTAGCGCTCTCAACCAGGCATCACATATGTATCCTAGGTGTGCAGAAGTAAACCTTAGGAGGATTGCTAAAGTAAGCAACATGAGTGGAATGTTAACTCAGCCCCTAATGCGGTAGAAATTGTAATAAAACAACTTACGAAGTAAAGACCCGGATTTATTCCAAAATCCTGCAGTGCCATCGATGAGTTTTATACGGAATACATAAGTAGTGCAACTCCGAAAAAGAAGACTTCATTGTGACTCAATATTTCGGCCCTGAGCCACAGTGAAGTCTTCGTTTTTCAGAGTTACATTATTCTTGTGTAGGACGGAGTTGCCGCAACAGGTGCATGGCGTGAGGTGAAATAGTTCTGGGTTAAATGGTGGGTCTTAATTCACTCTTAAATCAATTTTTTATCTGCAAATTTCCAAATATGCAACACATGACATATATGTGTTTATAACAAAGTATTTACTTTGATATTGTTCTTCATGGTATAACCAACTGAAAATACCCCAATGTTTGGTTCAGTTTGATGGAGTTCTGGCACCTTGCAAGTCTTGATTAAGGATAATTGAAATGATTCTAATTTGACCAGAACAAGTGTCTTAATGCTTCCAACGTTTGCGTAAAAGAATTCTTTGAGGGCACTACTTCTTTCTTGAATAAAACGAGAAATCTGTTTCGATTTGAAAGCATGAGCATAATATGGCCCAAATAGGGATTTCGTATCCTGAATTGTTATATTTCCTTGCCAAACAGTTTTTGCAACAGCATTTAAAAGGCTTTCTGTCAGAATAACATGTTGATGATGCAGTTTGTGATATGCAATTTACCGGTAATTGGCAGTTTTGATAGACAATGCTGATTTCGCTCTGTATAACAAACACTATTGCAGTGAAAGACAAACGCTTCGCGTTACTTCCTCTTGCCCTTTGGATTAGATGAAACTACACGGAACCAGATAGAGCACTCCAATTTCCTCCACACATATTCTTGACCTTCGTCATATAGTAGCTGAATATAAATAAATCAATAATTCAATAAATAAAAATGAGTCTCACTGGAGAAAGTGAAATCTTCGGCTTTTGATTACACATACAAATACAGAACACTTGAAAGACAACAACATCAAGCTTTTGACATACTCAAATACGTGCAAGTTTGACCTGGTAGGAATAGATTACACTGTAACAAGAGCACAGTGGTTTCATCGATTTCAAAATTAATGCTGAGGATGACACATTTGATTCCAAACTATTTTGACAAAGCGTATCTTTCAATAACCTGTTAATTTTGCTTCAAAGTACCTGCTGCTTGGGCACTTGAAGAAATCTATTATTTTTTATGACCGATGATACCTCGAGTTTTACGCCTATCACTGGAAGATAGTTTAAGGGGTGAAACAACATAAATGCTTTTGTTGAGGGTTGTGGAATAGAAAAAAAAAACCAGAAAGAAATATGGCATATCTGATTCAGGACTGGACAACTGTACTCAAACAAAAATTGGCTGCTTGATGCCACCCCTGTTGATGTTGCGGAATACTTTTTCGCGATAAATATTAAAGTTTCCTGCTGACTTTCGCTATAAGTGCCAAATATTGATTTACCCCAAGGTTTAGTCAGCAACGTACCGACTACTTACCTGAACGCATCAATTGACGTATACCGAATTATCTATTGATTTAAACTGACTTTTAAATTCTCCACAGCAAGATATAGTCTGACAAACAATAATCAGCCGACTCATCTGTGAAGAGTTACGTACTGATTTATACCCGGGTGTCTAAATTGATGTACAGGTTAATTACTTCTCTCCAAAGATCCATATACTGTATCATGGGATGGTGAAAGCTGGCACTGAAGTATATTCTGACCATGGTTTAATCTTTTCACATAAACGTACAATAATGGCACACACACACCGCATCACAAGAAGACACTCCCAGGCACACAGCTGTATACTGATGTACAACAATGGGGCATACAGCTTACTCAGTCAAAACTCTGTGTTGTACTCTTAAAGCTTACGCTACCCTAGAGTTGGAAGAGAAAGTTGTTTAAGTACACTAGAGCATGTCTTTCTTATGGATATACAACTTCTTGGTTTCTTATCACGACGTTTCGATGTAGATACTAACATCGTTATCACTTGATACTTGGAAGAGAAAGGTTTACCAGCAACCTGGGGCGGGTCTGGGTTTCCCAGGGCTCTCCCCAGCTCTCGCTCGCACCATAATGCTGGTTGCCGTCGTATAAATGAAATATTCTTGAATATGGTGTAAGACACCAATCAAACAGACAAATAGGTTAACTAACCACCCCAGAACAACAAATAAACTAGTACCTAAGAAGGTCCGTAAGCAACCTGCGGATAGTCGTGGGCTTCCACCGAGATCTGTCTGGCTTCCTCCCACCATAATGATAGCCGCAGTTGTATAATTAAAATATTCTGGAGTAAACACCTATCACATAAATAAATAAATAGATAAATAAATAAAGAAATAAAGAAATAAATAAACTGCCTTACGGACTGACCGTGTTTTGGAGATTAAAGACGACTGTGCTGGAACAGTTAAAGGCTTTTGTCTTTAAATTGCAAAGACCCACGAAGTTGGAATTCACAACCCGGCGTTGGACAGGGAGTTCGCACCTCCTCACTGAGGGAATCCCTACAGTAAGTGGTCGACGATGCATGCTCGTGTGACCGTGTGCGATGTCTACTGTTCGTCGAATGATACGTCTTTCACGAATATGTTGGGCATATCTGTACGTCCCAAGTTAAGAAGTTCGTCAAAGTTCAATTGTTTATCCAATGAAATAAGTAAATAAATTAAGGAAGAGAGAAAACCGACATGCAACAACTTATATTTTTGACTCACATCGACAGGACACGGATGGCCTTTTTCTTTGCATGGCTTTTTCTTTATTTCTGCAATTCCTTCGCCTGTAACTATTTTCATCTGGAATCATCTAATCCATATATGAATATATATATATATATATATATATATATATATATATATATATATATATATATATATATATATATATATATATATATATATGTTACCCGTGGCACTAAGGGGGTGACCATCCGCCACTGGCCATCTGCAGCGTCGGGAATTAAGTACAAGTTGAAAAAATGAATGTGGTACTGAGACTTTCGGCAACAGGAGGTAACTTTCGCCATCTTTCCCGCCTAAATGTATGTATAATGTTTCAAGCCACATGATAGAAACAATTTTTGATGACGAAAAGAAATTGCCTTTCTTAATTTCAGTTTCCAAGAATTTCTAAACCGGTACTGTTAGGATATATAAGCTGGTGTTTTATGACCAATTGTAAGGAACTGGTCACTGGTTGATTGTGCGTTGTACATAAAGGTAGTTAATTTTAGAAATGATATACCTTTCTGTGCGCTTAATGCTTTCTCATAGTCTTTCTATATGTATCACCCTGGTTATCTACATCTTTTATTATCTGTTTCTTTTCACTAATCGCCTAATTTCTGATCTCTGTAAAATCAATCATAGTCACTGCCGAAATTGGATTTAGTTAGAGATATCTAACAACACAAGCTCTGCACGATGATATATATAGGATGTCCATATTATTACATGGGAAATGGAATTAGAACACAATTTTGTAACTGTTTTCGGTGGGGGGGGGGGAGGAGGAGAGAGTTCTGTGCCTCCATCGGCTTTTATTCTAGACCCTGTTTCTGACTCTGCAATGTTCGCCATTGTTTTCAAGTTTTAGTATAACATAACCTTAATAAATGAAATTTATTTTATCTCTTGTAGCTATATACTCTCACATCAATGTGGCTTTGGAGTTAAATGTCAGGAAATGCTGTCAACGAAAACTGTGCTGTCTATTCGCTGGAGAGAGTTAGGTAGGTATTGCTGCAGTTTGGAGCTTGTTCTAACCGCACATATTGTTAAACAAATTACTCTCCCCGTCCATTGTCCAGCATACCTCTTGCTTTTGAAAATTATGACGTAGCTCGAGGCAATGAGCTTTCGGTGTTAAACACTTATGGAGTTAAAAGTTGTGAATTAGAAAAGTATTTTAGCTGCATTCTCTCTCCAATAATATTGACGTCAAACATATCTATGTTTAGAACTTGAGTTTTTAAAATTTCACTGACTCAAAGCAAGTTTGGCGTCGAGTATGAGTGATTTTACAGAGGGCTGAATGTAGGCAGAAAGTTAAAAGAATTATGGTGGTATGGTTCCTGTGTTACTTATAACTAATATGCTGAACATTACCTTTCCCCAAGTCTTATCAAGCTCTATTATCTAGGATGCCTTATTCTCAGCAGTGTGTATATGCTAACAGTATATACTATCATCAAATTTTATGTCTGGTTAAGCCTGTCTATAAGACGTGTTAATTAATAAATCTACTCCTGCTCCTTCTGTACGTTTTTTTTCTGATGAGTGACTGGAAGGACACAGTGTTCGAAATGTTCGAGAAATGTTCGAAACCTGCAGCTGTGAGGGATTAAAAATAGACGTGAAGTAAAATATTGCAATTCATGAATTTTAGGGAAATAAAAATTGAAAGACAAAAGCATAGTTCTCTTAACAAAGTAGACCCCCAAAACGTTCACACACAAAAAAACATACACAAAAATATACAAGACGGGCGTTTATTGCAGTGTTACGAGGCACGTGTCGTGATTACATGTGTCCGGGTTAGGAACCGCGTAAGTTTAAGGCCCACACAAGGTGATTAAATTCACGGTCGGGTTTAAGTTCGTTTGGCGTGGCTGATTGTCCACATGGGACAATGCTACATCATGGCCCAAGCTGAAATTCCCACAGATGTGTCAAAGACGGTTCTCGCCGTTGGTCCCCATTAATGTTACCCAAAGGAGGAAAGAGAGCACCTCCAGATGATACATTAAGTGAGATAACGCAGGCTTCAAAATTTACGACCGGTAATTTAGAAACAAAAGATTTACTTGTTCACTGCTATATAAGCGAATCCCCCAGTTTCAATTAAAAAGAGAAGCAGAAGTCTTTTGGCCACTCAAACGCTACGTTACTGTGCTTCCTGATACCCCCGATCTAAGACTATAACTTCTCTCCTTGGAGATACCCTCTGCTTTCGGACTTCACCAAATTGAACTGGGATTGACTTGTTTTGGCTGGCGTTCGCTCTCTCTCCACTTTGAACCCGGGACAGCGGCACATAGTAAGTATAAGTAGTAAGTATATATTAAAGAACTCTTTTCTTGTTATTTAACCCCTTGTCGTTGTAGTCACTTTGTCCACAGGTTTATCTATAAAACTATATAGTTTTATAAAGGTTACGGGTATAGTTAGTGGCAACCTCAGCGCATAGTTTCCACTCTGCACGTTGTGTTACCTAGTTGTGTCTGACAAGACTATATAGGCTCCATCGTGAGGGTTTCCCTAAAACGCTTCCATTCAAAACGCTTCCTCTACAAACTCTGCGCTCGGATCAAGTAGCCACACAAACCCTTACCCCGTATCAGCAGTATTGAACATTCGAGGCATTGGAGATGAAATCCAAGTGAAATACTTTCATCTTCACGCATTATCGTAAAACAGTTTTGCTGTTTCTCGTCAATAAAGATACGTATAGCGATGTACCTGGCTTTTACGAAGAGGTCAGGCCTTGCGTTATAAACCATGTTCACGTGTAAATTCAGTGTGATGCATGCACAGCCTAACATGTAATCGGTTGTGATGTGTTACACGAATTAACAGTATCCAACCAGACCTGTTGGTACCTTGACAACCATGTCATACTGTCTCCATCTCTTCCTTTGTAACAATCTGCTACACAGAAAAAATTGCAATGCCTTTCGCCAGTCACCTGCCCACTTTGAGCACCTGATCTGTTGTCCTAACACTCTCACCTGTACCCTCTAACCATACACTAGCCACCTTTTCTCACCGCTCCGGCCTACGCAATGCCACCATTCGTCCTTGTCCTCTCCACTGAATACGCCATCCCCACTTGCATTTTCTCCACACTGCAGCTTCGATTGCAAACCAAAGCATGACAATGGCAGACATGCATGAATGCCGACTTTGAACAGGGCTTTTACACTATTCTGATAACAATACCAATTATCAACAAAGTGATGACTTAAGGACTTGCCCACTAACTTTCCAAAGATACCAAAACAACGATATGTACGTGCTGTGCACGTGGCGGTGTTAGACTGGTTATTCGCATACCAGATGTACCCACCCACAAACATACATACATTTTCAAAAACATATCTAATATACGTGAACAGCAATCCTCTTTTGAGAGTACCAGCTCATCCATAGTCGTCTTGCTAGACCTGTTGCTGGTTATCATCCCTACAGATTTTGACAGTTTACCACGGAGACAAAACCACGAAGCTTCAGTTCTGTTTAGCGGCAGAATTAAAAAAAAAAGCGCTGCTGTTTTCGTAAGTTGAAGAGACAAATCTTGGTCACACTGTTTGATTGCCATCGAGCATTAGACCTTTGCCGATCATGAGCATCTCTAAGAGAATTCTCAGTCTAGTCTAGCTAGTCTTGATTATATTTGTGTATAGTGTAGCAGGCGCTTCCGTGGCCGAGAGGATTTAACATGCCAGCGGGGCGTATTCAATGCGGTCGCTTTGAGTTCAGCTTATGTTGGCTTCATCTTCGGCCTCACGTGGGGAGGTTCACCAGCAACCTGCGCATGTTGTAAGTTTCCCCGGGCTGAGCCCGGTTTTCTCCCACAATAATACTGGCCGCCGTCGTATAAGTGGAATATTCTTTATAACGGCGTAACACACCAGTGAAATAGATAAATAAATTTATGGTGTAGCGGTACTTTACACTGGTTCCAGCTGATGCTTTTATACCCATTTACGCCAGCGCTTTGGATACAAAATTCCCCCATAAAAGCTTGGGCGATAATTTTTGTCATCTCTTTAGGCCCCACATATGTTTCTATACAATAGAAAAGTTAAAAACAGGACATTTTTCTTCAAATATTGACGATGGTTTAGCCTAAGAGAAATCGTTTTGTCTTTCCTCAAATCAGTGGACGTGAAGACGAATAAGGTCACACGTGACTGCGCCTCAGTAGCGTCCTCTGACATATATAGGTGTGCTATGGCCAGGGTTTCCGACAAGGCGTTTTTGCAAGCACTTATATCCTAAGTCGGCGACCGTCAGTGGTCAAGAGGAAGAGGCTATGCAGCTCCGGGGAATAGATGCAGTGGTTAACAAAGAATCACGGCTGAGAATTTTTTCTGGCTGATAGGGCTACTCCTGGTGGTGCTTGCACGCCATCTTTATTGGTACCACACTATTGCGTCATCGTCCAGAAGAAAAACCCAGATGTAGATGGGAGGGTTAAATTGCGACCTTGTTGGCGCGGCTGTATACTCACAGTCTTTATGTGTATTATGAGGGAAATGTCTTTTCACTGCATGTATGACTCTTGAAACGTCCCAGAAATTACAATTCATTACTCATTAAACTACAAGGTTCGTAAATGTAACAACCTTTGACTGACCTGCCATTTTGTATACTCCGGATGACATGAGATATGTATATACTGTGATCAAATCTAAAACGAATCGGCTGCACGTTCAAGAATAACATATTATGATACATGTAATGACCATTTCCATCTGCCATGCCTGAGCAAATAGTCCTACGTCGCAGAGTAGGGAAAACGCTCATGTCAGCATTCCCAGAAATCCCTGCAGCAGTGCACAGCTTCTATATCGCATACTCTTAATCTGTGGCGGTTTTCAAACAGTCCTATGTTTTTAGCGGTAGATGCCTGCCTAATGATTAATAAGTATGTAAGTGTGCATGCCTAATTGCAAGTTGTGATCCCGGTGTCTCTGACGTGTAACTTTGTATAAGTACAGTACGGCATAAAACATGAATTAAAAAATTTCGTTTAACTTGTCGTCCTATAATATATTCATTTTTGCTGTGTATATATATATATATATATATAGGCCTATATATATAGAAATATAGAAATATATTCGTCCTGTGGAGAAAATATACCTTCGAAACAACAATGCCCGGGCTCAGCCAATATTTGCAACTGACAGTGTGGCTTCAGGTTTGATGCTCACATGTATTGCGATAACTGGATGATTTTACTCCCATGTCTCTGGTAGCATTTAACTATTAGTATCATTTGGTCTTTGGTGTGATCTGACCCAGGACTGAATCCGGATCTCGCGTCCTCAAGGTGGACGCCCTAACCACTAGGCCACTGAGGCAGTCTCTACGTTTTATGCTACCCTACCTTCGGGGTGTATTCGTCTATATGGTAGTAGAGCGTATATTGTGAGATACATGTCCTGCTGCCTGTTGAAGGGGTTATACACTCCTCCCGCCGTAGACTTACACTAGACTTCTTCTCAGCCTCGCGGCACTGTTGCTATCGCTGCGCCTGGTAAATTCTCATTATCTTTCACCTTTCAGTCTGCATTATACACGAAAAACTTGGTGATATGCAGAGATTATCTTAACTGTTAAAGTGGGTGATCCGCGATGATATATAAGCTCGAGTTCTCTGAGGGCGACCTGTCGTATCAACTCATTCGTATTATAACTTATTTATCATATACCTTTATTTGTATTCAAAAATAATGAAAAAAAAACATCATATGGGTATCCTGACTTGCCACTATTAGTGAACCTGCGAGACAAGCAATATTTCTTCAATCTGTTAATGAGTGCAATTTCTTCAGCTGGAATATAGTGAGGTTACAATTATTTCTATTTCATTAAGTTTGAAATGCAAACTATTTAAATTAAGCCAGAAAAATGAACATCCACCAGTTTAAACTCTCAGGGCAGTCACTTCACTTAACGACCAGTTCCTTCGCCACGGGAATTCGATCCTTCCACGCTGTCTTCAAGTGAGACATGGGTGATGCGAGTTTCAGCGAGCGGTAGATTAAAATGCTCTTGTTAGAAAGGGGCGACTAAATGATGATGACTGACTGGAAGTTTGGCTCTACAACACTGATGTGAAATCTGATTTATTGAAACTATATTCTGGTGAGGCCATGTTACAACTGGTGATTCCTGACCAGTTTAAGTTTTCAAACCGATCACTCAACATTGATATCACTATGATGGAAACGATGAAACTGTACTGACGACTGCTGCAAGTATGTGAATGCCAGGTATGTGTGCTCTGCTTACTCTCTGCATTTCGTCGATGGGACAGCGAAGGACGCTGGATTCATGAAAACAGCAAATTTGCTCTTATTGCACGTTGACCTGGGTGATATGATCTAGAGTTGCTGATTGGATTTATTAACAGGTCCTGCGACTGGATATTTGTCCCGGTGGTCGCGTCTCTAGGTTGCTTTGAGAAAAAGATTAATGACTTTCGCAAAGATGGTCAGTCATATTTTCCCTGAAAAGTGAACTTTAAAGTTTAAATTTGTACCGGTGGCCGCGGTGTGAGCCATATTCGACTGAGACATTTAGCCCACAAAGTTGTTAAAATGATACATTATGTGTGTTTTCTTTACAACTTTATGGTGTTATTGCAGTTACTCTACGATATATTTTTCGATATTAGTTCAGAGAATTCCGCTTTAGAGGACGTTTTGAATATACATATACACATTTAAAATGGTCCGTATTTTCAGAGAATGCATATACGAATCATCCAATGCGGGCAAAGTATAACACTGCTGTGTATCACGTGGATAAGGGACATGAGTGTATGACACATCAATGTAAGTTACAGGTTTTCAAACTGGAGGAAAGCACAGGTAAGGGGGCCGAGTTTCATGGTGAAATCCTTGAACCTTGAAATCTCCTCGTATATCTCAGATGTGTTGAAGGTGGGAAGTTTTCTGATTTCTTTATAAATGTGTAGCCACAAATGTTTTTTGCGGTATGTCAGTATAGTACCAAGAAGAGTTTAAACATTTTCTTGGGCCTTCATGGCCGTGTGGCTAGCGCAGTGCAATGATCCACGAGCCTGTCCTGTTCAAATCCAGCTTATGCTGACTTCCTCTCCTGGAAGAAGTGCCAGTAATGTGTGGATGGTCTTGGGGTTTTTTCCCCACATTAACGCTGACCGCCACGATATACATGTAAATGAAATATTCTTGAGTATACCGCCATATATACATATATTTCACACATACGACGGCGGCCAACATTATAGATTAATACATATTTGCTGCGCCCCTGATGATAACACGCTGCTAACTTGCAAAGCTTGAGCAGCTGCTACATAATGAATAACCATGCACAGAGCTGAAAAACCAATGTGACAATAAGTAAAAGGAGGGCCGCTAAATATCATTTTCACTCCGAAAAACGTTAGATGCATCTGTGAAAGAACATTGACTAAAGACATAGACAAAACTTGCCGCTTATACACGAAGGAACCAATGAGATAAAGCAACAGTGAATGACGAAATTGTTGAGCGAAGAGAAGAATGAGAGGTTTTCAACCGGGTATCAAACGCCATCACCATACGTTTATGTAATAATATCAAATGTATTGCAGTATTGCATGGGTCAACGCTTTTAACCTTTTCACATTTCCGATAGTCTGGTGCATATTGAGTTCATGCTGACAAAAAAGTGTTAAAATTCAAACTCGATGAACTGGTTTTGAATGCCAGGTAACTAGGTGCTGAAAACCCATTGACAAGAAAGAAGCACTATATAAGTTACCAGTACTGTGGCGTCTGCTGTCGATAGTCCATTACAGATAAAATACATTGTTGCTAATCTTTTCCGTGTAACAGCTCCATTAAAATTAAATTAACAGAAGATAGTGAGCTCTTGAGACTACCGGTATAAATTATAGCTAAACATGAACTCAGGGCTCCAACTTACACAAGAAGCCATATTTGCATTATTACACAATATAATAAGGGACAAAATGGATCAAAGGCCTAAATTAACTTAAACGACCTAGTTCAGTTGAGCACAGTGACCTAATTTGCAGGCAAAAATCAGAACGTGGTAAAATTTGAGCAGGCCTAGTCTCTTCAGCTTGATCACTTCCTCTTTTGAGACGATTTTTTGGGCTAACAATCAAAATGAGTGCCAAACAGCGTGACGGGTCAAAATCGCAAAAGTGGCAAAAGTAGTATTGTTGGCAAGTTTTTTTTTACTGTTGGAAGATTTTGTCCTTTAGAACTAAGGAAGTGCAAATAATAATAATAACAATAATAATGTGAAGGATTTCATTCGAAACTTTTTACACACATAAAACGTGACTGTAGAACTTTTCTGTAACAGTGTCACTTACATTCAGTGATCTATACACTCACTTATAATCGCTGTCAACGTTGACTTTCGCCAATGACGTTAACAACCAATTCTAAACATGTATACACTTGATGTCCAACTTATTGCAAAGGAAATTTAGTGAATGCTGTTTCTCATTCACAACGCTCAAATCGATAATCTTTCTTTCGCGACAAAAACTCCATTGCCTCGAATTATTAAAAAAGCGAAGTGACATGCTAGATAATCAGAGGAGTCCAGTATGTATTGACAAGGGGTAGTTTGTTACCTGATATGTGGTCGACTTTACTTTTAGCCTTCTCTCTGTCATAGGCATATATGATATTGTTTTCCAAGTGTCGGTATAACATAGCCGTAATGAATGAAGTTTGTTTTCTCCAGTGTTCATATAATATCACTAGTGTATAGCTTCAGATTTTGGTGTCAGGAAATGATATTATAAAGAGTACAGTACACTGTATTTGCAGAGACAGCTGTGTAAACATGGTGATTGCGTAGGGATTGTTTTAACCACTTGGAAAACTGTTACAGAAAACAAATTTCACACTCATTATGCTGAGTGTTTGTCTTTGAATAGTTATAAAACCACCCGAAGCAATGTAGTCTTTGTCTCGACCAAGCTTATCGACTTTAACATCATGAAAAGTATTCTAGCTGGGCCTCGCTGGTCTAGTGGTTGGTGCCAAAGCCAAGTGCATCGACACCTCTTACCTATGTGGTCGCTTTCTTCCACCATCTGGGGGTCCAATTGTTTATATCTACAGGGCAAGTACATGCTGCCAAAGGTTTGCCGCCACTGGAGCATCATACAGAAAATACCAGGCATGATATCTCATCCCGTCACATTATACTGACTCCGGGCCGACCAGTCCTGTTTCCTTGCGCTAATATCTGAAGCCTGGATCTCCCGACGTCGAGGCGAACGCTCTAACCACCAGGCCACCGTGGCGGTTGAGAGTTACGACGACAACAGTCTTTATTATTGAATTATTGATAGAAAATTGATAGTAACCCTGATTTATTCTGATGTGGCGTGTGGTAAAAAGGTGTCAAGAAACAATTAAACTGAGTGACCATGAGGCGAACGCCAAAAGATAATGACTTTAGGTTACATGAATGGTAACAGAAAAAGAGACCTTGCCTCCACTTTCAAGTGTTAAAGAGAGTAGTTCCCCCTGATTTGACAAGATCTAGCAGGCTTAAGTGCGTCAAACAGCAGATGGGGATGTTGTTTTAAAGGAACAGTTTGCAGTTCTTTTTCTTAAAAATATAGTGTACCCACTTTTGAAAACTTCACAATAAGTCAGTAATGAAATTATCGGGATACCTGACGTGTTTTGACAACGAAATGTTACATGTAATATAGCACAGCTTTAGTACCGTAACACAATTGACGAGTTATCTTTCGTGTTGTAGCATATCAACAGTCATAACAGATAAACTTGACTCTCGTTCCAAATGTAGCCTAATGAAGAGTAGGCGTGTAACACTTATAGCAATCAATACTGACACTGTGGTGGCTTCTGGATATCGTAGTTCGATGCATTAAAGCACTCGGTCGATCTGATCGGGACAGGAAGAAGCAAAAGGAAAGCACGGATCTGCCCATGGATATGTCAAGTGCACCTCTCACAAAGAAGAGTTCCCAATCGTATTGTTAATACATACATCTACATCAGGACTAATGTGTTCGCAAGACGTGATTCTTTTGCAAAGTTACACCAGCCAGGTTACTGCCGTATCCAATAGTCAAATTAGCAGGTCATACCCTCACAAACTGCCATATTCAGTCACAAACGGGCGATACACTCACAAACTGCCATAGTCAATCATTAAACAGGTCACACACCCACAAACTGCCATATCCAAACATCAAACAGTTTACACACTCACAAACTGCCATACTGAATCATCAAACAGGTAGCACAATCACAAAGCACCCTGTGCATAAACGTTGGTCGTGAATTTTTGGGGTAAATCTTTTTAGTAAATCTACCTGGTTTCCCCTCACCGTAATCCCGACAGCCCTTGTATAAGTGAAATAAACCACCAATCAAATAAATTAATAAATTTGATTTTACGCCATACTCAAAAATATTTCACTTACACGACGGCTGTCGGCATTGCGGTGGGAGGAAACTAGGCAGAGCCCACGGTCGTCCCCAGGTCGCTGGTAGACCTCCCCAAGTATCGCCGGTGAGGAAGCCAGCATGAGCTGGATTCAAACACACAGCCACCGCATTGGTGACAGGCTTCTGTGTCAGTGCACTGCGCTAACGCGCTAACCACCTGGGTCACGGCGAGCGTTCGACATATCATTCAAGTTACCGGAGGTTACCTGAAGTTTGTCACAGTTGTGAAGGTTGTCCGGTGATGGTTGTCTGGTGTCTAAAGTATTTTGTTCCTGCGTTAATAAGTCTCCATCGTGACCGATCTGCTACAAAGAGACAAGGTCATGAAATGACCGAACAATGTTGAGAGCGGGGTTAACCCTCAAACAAATAATAAACAAACCTTCCAGTGTTAGAACAAGGTCTAGTGCCTCCAACGTCAGGATTACATGGTCGCGTACCATTTGAAGAAACGAACTGTTAGTTGTGATTTCGGGTTCACCGGAATATTGCCCAGAGGTTCTCGGTGAAATATAACTTGTACTTTCTATCTTAACCTTAAAACTTGACTCGCGGAAGAATGGGTCTGCCAAAAGTGACTTCTGGGTTGAGTTTCGGGGAAGTTTGGTATTGGGGTTCGTGTAATTTTGTTGCTTCTTAAACACTTACATAAACAGTTAGAAAAAAACCCAAACTGAGGTAAACTTTAGGTTTTATAGTTTGTTAGTAAGCTATGAAAGATGCTGTTTCTTCAAAATTCGAATTGGAATTCGCGTTCATGTATCTGGCAAATGTGACGTGTATCTCAGCGAAATTTGAGTTCCGGAATCTATGTAGTGGAAATGTGAATGTTTCGTTCAGTGTTGGGAAATTCCAGTGGATATACAACTGCGGCCAGCATTACGGTGGGAGGAAACTGGACAGAGGCCCCGGGGAAACTAACGACCATCCGAAGGTTGCTGGCGGATTTGCCCGCGTACGACCGGAGAGGAACATGGGTTCAACGTAATGGAAATGTAACTTGTGAAAGTATGGTTTGGAGGTTCATTCCAATACGAAGGCGGCATCCCGTGAGGTGGCGCTAGAGTGAAGCAGGACTTTGAGCCAAAATTGATAGCAACGTTTACACTGTTACATTGCATCGGTTTCTATTGTAACGTGGTGCTGTTTTTAATGTGACGTCATTGTGATGAGCCGGGAAAGGACACGTCACGACATAAAATGACATCAAGGTCCTGCTGCCGGGCGTATGACGGGTCCCTTCAAAATGAAGGAAGGATTAAAGCTCAACGCCAAATTGGCAATGTTTCAGCCTTATAGTGGCCAGAACACATTCCAGCAGAAGTGTGGCTTAGGAACGTGCCTATTGAGGGTTTAACGGGGTTTAAGGCTTGTGAATAGGGCCAAATGGAACTGTGACCTGATGGTTCAGTCTACAGGAAAAATGAATCAGTGTACTGGAAATATGATCTGGAGTTTCACTTTAATGGAAGTATGGTTGATGAGTTTAATCTAATGGAAATATGACCTGTGGGATGAAATTATCAGTTCGGCGTTCAGTCCAACTTTTGAATAGAGTATTATGGAAAAGTTATGTAAAGGTTTAATCACATACAGACATGACTCGATAGTTTAGCTGTATGATTACATGACCTCTGTGCCTAGCGAAAATGTAACTTGTCTAATGGAAATTTAACCTGTGAGTTCATGGTAATGGGAATGTGACAAGTGGTTCCATGTGACCTGTGCGTACAGTCTAATGGAAATTTAACCTGTGAGTTCATGGTAATGGAAATGTGACAAGTGGTTCCATGTGACCTGTGCGTACAGTCTAATGGAAATTTAACCTGTGAGTTCATGGTAATGGGATTGTGACAAATGATTCCATGTGACCTGTGGGTACAGTCTAATGGAAATTTGATCTGCAGATTAAGTCAAGTGGAACTGTGACCTGAGGGTTGAGGCTGATGAAAATGTGACCTGTGGACTTTCAGAGTCAGATTCAGGTACTAGTACGGCTGAACTCTAGTTTGAAACGTAACTTAGAATAAGGTAGGTTTTCTCAAAGCATAAAACAGCACCTTAGAACAAAGTAAGACGGTACTTGTCAATAACAAGTAGTTCATAAAAGGGAAGCAATAGTAATAAATGTTTGAAAATAGAGAGCTTTTACACCATGATGTGTTCATCGGAATATTGCTAAGCGTTCTCATTCTTGATTTCACATTGCGTTATGTCATTCGTTGCCTTTGATATTACAAATGTATGTCCTTAAAGGAAAAGTTATGGAGAGCGAAAAAACGTTTTTGTTTTTTTTTTAATTAAATAAAATACAGTTAAACAATTTGATTGCATGTTGGGTATTATGGGCCATGTGGTCAACAAAACCCACCATAAAGTCAAAGCATTTGACGGCATTCAACTTGTTGAAAATTTTTTTCCAAAATCAGTGGAGGTGTTTTCAGATTCAGCTTTTACTCACCATAACTTTATTTTTGCAGCGTCTTTCCTTTCAGTTGACTGTTTAGAAATCGCCTCCTTTTTTTTGGTCTAAGAGTCAGTGTACTGGCGTGTGGCAGATGGCCTGGTCAACCCGTATACAGCTGCTACTTGTAGGTGGCCATGTCTTCTGCTCGATACGCTGTTAGAATTATGAATAATCGCGGCAAAATTTTCTCGGCATTTGTAACAATAACTGTGAATCAGAAACAAAGGAAACTGGGATATGTTTTAGAGGTGAACTTGAAGTTGTGCGCTTTGCCTCTAAATCAGACTTTTCTCTCATAACTTCGCGGGATTTAAGCCAAACAATAGTACAAGTATAGATTAGGTTATACATCCCACATCATACTGAAAACCCATGCAATATGTAACAGAGCTAATTCTGAAAAAACAATTTCTCTAATCAGAAGTGGTTACCAAAACAGAAAGGGATCGTTTCACCTTTAAAAATGACAAGGGAAACATGAGAGTACTGCCATTTGGTATCCCTATGCATGAACACACAATTCAGGAAACATAAAGTAACGTCTTAAACGGCGAAAACATCTTCGTGTTTTCAAAATCTTGACGTTACGAAGCTATCTTTCGAATCAATAAAACAAAAGCGAATATATTTAAATACTAAGACAAGTTGAGCAATGCAGCCCTTGACATAAATTATTAGTTGGGCCATTTTTGAACATAAGGTGAAGTTGAAGGGGGGGGGGGGGATTTAGTTTGTATTGTATGGAAATGTGTTCATGGAAAAATCTCCCTTTGTCGGAGTTATCCCATTCGTTCTGCCACATGTCTATGAACTTTTGCTTTACTGAGTTTATTGCTTCTTTTAGCGATAGAGGAACAGTGAGCGTTATGTCAGGCAACATAAGAGCTTGTTTAGCCAATTGATCGGCCTGTTCATTACCTGGAATACCGATATGAGCCGGCACCCAATCAAACGATATAGAGACGCCACGGTAGTCAAGGGTGGTGCATAGGTAGAGTATTTCATGTATGAGTTTAGAGGACTTGTTCCACGCAAAATTCAGCAGAGCCTGTAGAGAAGAGAGAGAGTCTGTAAAAATAACAGCCCGTATAGGCCTAAGTTCCATCAGAAACTGGAGGGCACAGATAATTGCAGCGAGTTCGGCAGTGAGCACGGCTAAAGAGTCAGACAGCCTAAAGAACTTGGTATATTTAATTTCTGGCACGCAAAATGACGCTCCGACTACATTGGTGTTAGGACACTTAGACGCGTCAGTATAAACTTTCACGTACTCTGACCAGTTAGACTGGATATGGTCTTTAGCGCATAATAAGGAAATAGTAGAGTTATCAGACTTGCTAGTTTTAGAATGAAGGTCAGTAGAGATATGTGGGGAAATCAAGTTCCATGGTGGGAAGTCTGGTACAGAGGAGGGCTGTATGTTTAAATCCGCAGATTGAATAAGAGCGGCTGTTTGGCTGGATCTCTGCTTGAATGATAACGCTGTATTAGGCCGACTGTCATATAAGCCGTCATAGTAGGAAGGTGCGAGGATAGCAGAGGCAGAGTTGTTCCTATCCGCCCTAAGTCTAAAAGAGAACCCCACAGTGCGCAGTGGTACTGATTTCAAAGGCGTGTGCTCTTTCAAATTAGAACAAAATTGACGTCAGTGTTCTCTTTGGCTGGGCTTGATTGTACGCTGCGCCTCGGCCTTAGCACGCTTATATAGGATGATGTCTTCGTAAAGCCTTGTTCTACGCGCACGATTTTTAAGACGCTTTCGTTCCGTGATAGCTCTAGAGCAATCTTCATTCCACCAAGGGACGGGCATTTTTGGGAAAGTTCCTCCTACTGTCTTGGGGATAGCCTTAGCGGCTGCCGTATTAATTGCGCTGACAATATTGTCATAAAATATGTTTACATCTTTATGAATGGATACCTGGGAGAAGGATTTTATACATTCTTTCTGGTAGACAGACCAGTTTGCACGTTTGGTGCTCCACCTAGAAGGTTGACCGACTTCATTAACGTGGGGAGTAAACTGGCATGAGACGAAAATAGGGAGGTGGTCGCTGCCACAGGGAGACGTCGCATCGACTGACCAGTCGAACGATAAGCTTATGTCTGATGAGCATAGTGTAAGATCAAGGTTGGATACAGTGCCTGAGTGGGGGTCTATCCGAGTGCCCGTCCCGTCGTTAAGTACACAAATGTTGTAGTCGTCGATAAAATCGGCGATGATTTTCCCATTACAGTTAGTGGTAGAAGATCCCCAAATCGGACTGTGGGCATTAAAATCACCGCATAGAATAAACGATGGGCTAACTACAGACATAATTATGTTACGATCGTCATGTTGGTAAAAGTATACATTATGTATGGATACTTTCCGCTAACTTGTGCAACATAGGGGCTAGACTGGGAAAGTTGACTAGTTCAGGCCCCAAACGTGCTTGGGTGATGCAGAGTATTTCTGAAACGAAGGTCTTGTTGTCACTCAGGTCAAAGATTTTTAGCATAATTTCAGCAAATAAGGCAATGATGCGAGTGGCCATATTAACGGACAGATCTTCTGTCTGTGTGGAGGAGGTGGTTTCAGTTTGGGTTGAAGTAGACTTCATGACGAGTTTGATACGTTTAAACTCAGTTATGGGCTGTATTGTAGTTTGCTGTGGTGGAGTTGTGGTGTCTTCTCCTTCTAACAGCGCTCTTTCTGCAGGACTCTCGGGGCACGGCTGTCTGTCTTTAAACTGCACATTTTTTAAAGCTTCAGAGAACGGGATCTTTTGAGTCACCCGGATGTATTGGGCTCTGTCTATTTGTTTCCTGTATGGACACCCGAGGTACGCTGACCAGTGACCAGGAGAGCCACAGTTGACACATAATGGCCTATCTAAATTGTCACAGTGTTCAAAGCCATGATCGCCCGAACACCTCGGGCATCTTCGCTTTCCCCTACAAGAAGTAGAGATATGTCCGTAAGCCTGGCACTTAAAGCAACGAAGGACAGGCGGTATGTATGGTTTGACTGGGAAAATTTCATAACCCAGCGTAACTTCAGTGGGCAGCTCCTCCAGGTCGAAGACTAATAACATGCAAGATGTTTTAAGTTTTTCCTTTCCTTTATACATTCTTTTACGCACCTACTCTTTTTTAGGGCACCTAGAACGTCATCTTCTGTCAACTCTTCACCCACCCTGTATATAACTCCCCGAACAGACATGGCCGATGACTGCAGTCGGCATTGTACATCCCTTCCCATAAGTGTCGTTAAGCTTAAGGCTTTTTTAGTTTGTGCAGGACATGAGCATGCAATCAGTAGGTCTTTTCTACCACACTTCTTGACTTCCTTGACGTTACCTATAGCTTGTTGTATAGCTTGACCAAACTTTATATTCCAAGCCGAAATGGGTAGACCTCCCATGGAGGTGATTGTAACATTGTGGTTGTTTTGGTTATTTTTTTGACTCGACTGTCTTATCTTTTTTCCAACTGAGTTGGTACGTTCTGCAGAGAGATCACGACTGCGTTTAGTTGCAGAGCTGGTCTGTACAAATTCCATTGAGGTTTCTTCACCCCCCTCGGGGTCGTCCATGCTGGCAGCTTTAGTGTGGGTAAATACAGAAATATAGGTGCGCACGGACAAGGGGGGTTATTACGTAATGACTGTTACAAGAGAACAAAGGGGGTCGCCCGGGAGCTGCTCCGGGCTAGAGACACAACGATAGGCGCTCTGTTAGTATGGCAGAGTGACAGTGCAAGTACAGGCTTCTCTAAAAGTACAATCCTATCGCTATACGTAAGGTATAGCAGACTATAGCCCTATTCTAAATGAAGATTTCCCAACGGTATTTATTATATACATACAAATATTTGTTCTGAGAGTCCCACAAGCCGCTATCAGTCTAATGGTGCTATGTATCCTTCTACACGTAAGAATCTGCGATTGAAGACATGCACTCAAACACGAGGCACACACACCTAATTACAAAGTGTGAGAAAGGGGGTGGGAGAATATGGCCAAATACCTGCCACTGTCGGCCTCAACTCCGATAAATAATCCTGGTTAGATAGTATCTGGAAGTAGGGGAAGTATGTACAAACTTATGTGTTATAATATATACAAGCTCGAATATATACAAGACATATATACAGGGTTAGGAATTAGCAAAGGTAGTGTAGAGGTAAGCTCACAATGGGCTGGTTCTCGATACCACGTCTGCACTCCTCCGTGTCGTCAATGCAACTCCCCGTACACCGCACGCGGTCAGTCAGTCCCGTTTTGTCAGAGTTTTCCTCTGGTTTTACTGGGGGGGGGGGGGATTTAGTTTGTATTGGCGTTTTCCGTCCCACTGGGGCGATGCACGCCACCTCTGGTTTTACTCTACATGGTGTGGTCTTTTATATAGGCACTGAATCTATGAAAGTCCATGATTTTTTTCCCCTTTTTTCTTCGTGGATGGGGGTGGGGTGGGGGAGTTCAGGGCGGGTTGGGTGTTGGGAAGGTAGGAGGGGGCTCGATGGATTTAACAGATTTTTCTCTCTTGCTGTAATTATAATGTTTGCACTGGCGGAAGGTATTGTCATAGTTTTGAATAGTTTTGGTATATGTTAAACCTAGAATATACCGGCGATAGAGAGAAGGCGATGAGCCCGTAAATCAAACAGACTCATGTTAATGGAGCAGTACTGCAGATAATCTTTGTTCAGTGAGTGACTTGACCACTTGATTTGTGACTCTTGCATTCTGCGGACAGAATGGACATAGATTTATCTGAACTTTTTTTACATATTTTGCATACTAACATATTTCCCTTTTTTGTTCTTTTTTGTTTTGTTTTTAAAACCCGAAGCCTATTGGTTGCAAGCAAGCCCTTGAATGGAGGCGTCGATACAGACATTCGTTAACCAGCCGTCACCCAAAATGGCCGTGATCTTTAGCCTGAGAGTTTTTCACTTCCCAAAAGTGCGGAACCAAGCCATGCAAACTGATCAAATTTGTCCTTTGCGGTTTTAAATTCGATGCCCTCAAGAGTAAAACAGTGCAGTTCAGCATTTACTTTTTGTGATACCGGTGAGAGTCATCGGTCCGCTGTCTTTTCAGAATAAACGCACACAGGGAGTATTACAAGTGTAGTATTTCAGAAAAGGACAAACACTTAGAGGGTACAGATGAGGCAAGATGTATTCTGGTCATCAGTACAAGTCTACGTGTACATCCATCACTGTTGCCAAGCATGGCGGAGACCCGTACCTTACTCACTGGTACATTTACAACGTGTACATTGTATAAGACACTATTTTCCCCTCTGTACAAAAGAGTTTCCTTTATAATACAAGAGATAATAAGCAATAATAATTGCTGTTGTTCTTAAGGCTGAATTAAGAGAGAGCACATAGTGTAATCATAATTAACAGAACTCGAACAATGTTGCCTCTTTTTCAAACGCTTGTTAAAAACAATCAAATGCATATAAACTACCTTGTTACAATGCTGAACAACTGAAAAAGAAAAAATTCTCAATATCTGACATATACTCGCATCCAGACAGGCTGATTTCTGGTCCGTCTTGACCTATTACAGTTAGTTACTGCCTGTTGTGCCACATCAGATTCATAAAAATCAAGATGATTAACATTTTGATTTGGAAAAGTTATGGAAGAACCTGAAAACTGAGCTAATCTCTGAACATTTCATGTTTTTTCCATCAGCAGTTACGCAAGTGTTCGGTCCAACTTTCATAGTTATCTGTATTGGATTGGAAAATTTACTTAAACCCTTTGGAACATGTCCAGTTCTTTTTATTCTAACTGAATCACTTGATTCCCATGAGGTGGGCATTTACATAGAAAGGCAGAAAGTAAAATCATTCCCCATTTTTACTGGCCTAGGATTCATAAGGATGTTGGTAATTTCTGTACGACATGTCACACCTGTAGGCTGGTTAGAAAACCACAGCATAGGGTAGGGCCTGCACCCTTAATTCCTATTCCCGCTTTTGGTGAACCTTTTAGTAGGGTATTTAATGATTGTGTTGGCCCATTACCAAGAACTTAGTCGGGATACAAGTATCTTTTGACTATTATGGATACAGGTACTCGATTTCCTGAAGCTACTCCACTGAAGCAGATAAGTACTCCTCAGATAATTAATAGTCTGTCACCAGGCATGGTTTACCTAAGAAAATACAATCTGACCAGGGGTCAAATTTTTTGTCAGGCTTATTTCAAGAAGCTTATGTATCAGCGGGGGATTAAGCAACTTAATTCCACAGCTTACCGTCCTCAGTCCCAGGGGCTTTGGCAAGATACCACCAAACCATGAAGAATGCTCACCGAGCTATTGTATGGAATACCCCGAAGATTGGGACAGGGGCATCCCATTTGTATTGTTTGCCACTAGGGATACTCCTAATGAGTCCACCGGGTTCAGTTCAGTTATATTCTGTTTTCCAGTTTCGTTACCGGTTATGTAAAGCCTGGAAGATGCCTCGAGATAATTTGAAGACATCCCAGGAGAAAATGAAACTTCGGTAGCAAGATAGAATCCACCCTAAGGAATTAGTATGTCTCATCGGTCTTTCGTTTTAAATCATATCATTTCGATTGAAAACTCCAACTTGCTGTAAAACATATCACAGCAGGAGCGGCACGAGATGCCCTCATCCGGCTTCCATACATTACACCTTGCGAAGGACAGGTGAATGACCACAGGTAGGAGCAGGGCCTAACAAACATTAACCCATTGGTTTAAATCTCATATAAAATCTTGACTCTTTCCTTCCCATACATTTGTCAAATGGAAGTTGCTTACAGCACTGCATGCTACATTTCTATAACTGAAGGTAATATTAGTAGCAGGTGATAAAATAAAACAACAGTTAGCGAAGTCAAAATCATAACACACACTTCAAATGACATTTCTCTCAGTATATATCATCGATTCTTGTTCCGCTCTAAATCTGATAATCTGTAATTAGGAAGCATTGATCACGATAATTTCCATTCTAAGGAAAATTAAATGTGTAATGAAATGTTAAATGTAATATAAGTACCAGTTGTTTTGTTGATGACTTGATATAAAACTATCGGCATTTCGACCTGATAACACAGATTCTTCGAGGCGTACATGGTCTGATCTCTTTCTTCTTGATGATCTTCGCATGATTGACTGAATTGATTCATTTCAAAGCCTATCTCAAAGCAAAAATCTCAGCCCCCTAGCGATGTGAGTCGGGACAGTCTTAGAAATTCACGAAAAACGTTTCTTTTCGTCGTTTTACGTATTTTTGCGGCATTTCAGCAGACCGAACTTGTTGGGGCTTCGAAAATGTACCAACAGTTACAATGACATAGGTTTTCTCCTTCTCCCTCTCTCCCTGTGTAATGCATGTTGCTGTATTCATTTTATTTTTATGATGTTGTCAGATCCGGGATTTTTTCAACCAAACTAACAACCTATAAGGCCAGAAAACTTGACATGGGCGTTAATGGAAGAAAATCTGAGAAAGAACACCTTCCGTCATCTTTTTTCCGGCCACAACCGTTGCAGTGTAGAACAAGGTGTAGAAACGAGGTAGCTATGCGATAGAGCGAGGTATCTAAGCGAGATAGGTAGCGAAATAAGCCGCCTCGTTACCTTCCCCTGTATTGCGAGGCAGGAACGTCGCGAAAGGCCCTTCATAAGCTTCCATAAAATCTTTTCCTTTACATATGGTGTCTGTGAACAGCTACTAGTCACGCCGGTACTATAAAACTAAGACAATTCCTAAACAACTTTGGACTTTATGTGAAATTTCTTAACAAATGTGTTTGTCCCAGTACTGTTGTTTGTACGTTGTGTATATAGGACCGTGGCCTCTGTCGCGCTGGCACACAGGGCTCTCCCTCTGTGTTTTCGTCTCACATCCGTACGTACAAGCCGTTTTTCTAGAGCGACAATTAAGTTCTCTATTGTACAAATGTGACGTCTCCGGTTCGTCTTGTGGCCAGATAACCCAGGGGATACTTCCTGTAGTCTTCCGAACTGATGTTAGGCCATGGTTTTGTGTGTGAGCATCATTACATTCGCGAAACTCATCTGAAACTCTCAAAGATACAGGAGATGACTATGATCCTGTTGTCACTAAGCTTGATGAACTCTTTATGCCATAGAAAAACATTGCATTTGAAAAGGGGAGAATCGAGAGTCTGGGAATCCACCTACACTCACTCGCTTTACCATGTGAGTTCGGAAACCAGAGAGAAGATTTCATCCGTGACCATGTCATCGAGAAATGTTCCTCAAATCGTCTACGCCAAAGATTTCTACGTGAAGCTGACTTGACACTGAATAAACTCTCGGCAATTACCAGATCATTTGAAATAGCTGAGCAACAAGCTGCTAAAATTGAAACAGCTGACAACACCACACCCGAAGTTAATACTTTGAAGTCTTGTCATCAAACCAGAAAATCTGGAAACAAACATGGCATCGCGTGCTACAAGCTCACAAATCAGATGGTTAAATTCTTATCCACATCTCATCTGCACCTGTCGAAGTATTGATAGACCCTGATGTAAGTGAAAACATTATTGATCACGAGGCATGGAGAAAACTAGCTTAAACAGGAATAAAACTGCAAACTGTGGCAAAAACATTTACTGATATGGATCAAAACAGCCACTGAAACTGATAGGTAATTTACGGCTAATATCTCCGCTGGACAGAAATCTACCAGTGCAGAAATTCTTGTTTCCTCAGAAGGCAGGGTTTCACGGGCTTAGTCGGCAGACTGTTGTATCTTTAGGTGATCTACGAATTGGGCCTGAGGTTGGTTACACAGCCGCCTCTGACTGGTATGAACAGCTGAAAACAAGCGAATGCTTCCAGGGACTGGCTAAACTCAAAGACTTTCAGCTCAAAATACATGAGGACAAAACTGTGGAACCTGTAGCCCAGCCATTACGTAGACTATCTTACCTAGTCCGTCAAAAAGCCGAAGACAAACTACAAGAGCTTGTCGCTGAAGATGTCATAGAACCAGTGAATGGCCCTGCTGAATGGGTTTCACCTCTAGTTGCAGTCCAAAGTCTAATGACGACGTGCGTATGTGTGTGGATATGAAAGGCGCAAATGAAGCAGCCATCAGATAGCGTTCCAACAGTGGACGAGGTTGTCGCTGATTTAAATGTGTTTTCCAAACTGGACCTTAAATGGGCATTCCGCCAGATCGAAATGGAACCATCATCAAGGAACATAACGACTTTTGTGACCCACAAAAGATTATTCAGATATAAACGCTTGATCTTTGGAGTATCGGTAGCGCCTGAAATTTATCAACATATTATCGGACAAGTCCTTCAAGGCTTTGTTGGAGTCAGAAACACCTCTGAGGACATTATCACCTATGGAATTGAAGTCGAGGATCATGACAGAAACCTTCAAAAAGTGATTCAAAGACTGAGTGAAAATGGACTAACACTCAATCCAGAAAAGTGCCAATTTGGTATGGATAGGCTAGTATTCATGGGACACGTACTGTCCTCTAAAGGAGTGCACCCGGATTCAGCAGAGATCGAAACAATCAAACAGACGAGAGAGCCAGACAACACATCAGAAGAGAGGACCTTTCTGGGCCTCGCCAACTATTGCTCTCGGTACATCGCTAATTTCGCTACCATAGCGGAACCACTCGAACGGCTAACCTGGATAAGTCAAAATTGAGCTTGGGGAGAACTGCAGCAAAAAGGCTTCGAAAAATCAAAGGCACAGCTTTCCAGTGATAGCTTGTTGGCATGCTTTCAACAGGACACTAAAACCAGGCTGATTGTTGATGCTAGTTCAGTCCATACTAGCTCAACAACAGCAAGACAGTTGAATATCGACCTGTACTCTTTGCCTGCCGTGCGCTTACAGATGTCGAAAAACGTTATTGCCCTGGCAGTTGTACTGGGATGTGAACGTTGTCACCTTTACCTGTATGGTCTTGAATTCGAGCTTATCACAGGCCATAAGCCTCTGGAAGTGATTTACTCAGCACGATCAAAGCTCTCACTACGTATTGAGAAATGGGTGCTTTATCTGCAACCATATCGGTTTACGACTCTCTACAGACCCGGATCGACAAATGCGTCCGACGCACTATCAAGACTGTCAATCCCAGCTACAAGGCGAAAACGGAATATACCTGAAAAATATGAGAACTTTGTAACCCGGTACGCAGTATTAAAACTAATGGACATTGAGTAAACTTCTAAGGCAGATGCCGAAATACAGCGGCCTATTACTACTATCCAGGGAGGAAACCGTGAGAATTCCCCTGAGCCCTACAGACATATCCAAAGTGAACAATCTGTTTCACTAGTGCTTCGAGGCATTAGGATTGTGATTCCTAAACAGATACGGAGACAAGTTCTACAACTCGCCCATGAGACACATTTTGGAACAGTGAAAACCAAACAGCTAATACGCGAGAAGGTATATAGCCAGGAATAGACAAAGAGATTGAGACTTTGATTTGACAATGCCATGTATGTCAAACCGTCGAAAAATCACTAAGAACTTTCCTTGGATAGACTCGGTCCATTTCCAACCGCAGAGTATACTGTTGCATGATATATTGTTATTCTAAATATCCAGAAATCGCAGCCATGCACAATACCACAGCAGACAACATAATAACTTGGACGGAAGAAATGCTTGCCAGATACGGATACCCTGAACAGGTCACGGCGGACAATGGTCCACAATTTGTGTCTCAAACTTTGCAAACTTATCTGACCAATTGTGGAATTCATCACCGTAGAGTCACTCCATATTGGCCGCAGGCAAACGGTTCTCACAGTTTCCCAAAATAGTCAGCAATAAGATAGTGACATTACACTTTCCAACCTTACTGGCGTTGTGTCCTCCCGCTTTGACTGGGAATTCTCACCTTCATGAAGTAAGGAAACCTTGAAAATACCTCGGACTCGGTTTGTAGGTCAGAGATTAAAGCACTTTCCGACAGACTATCCGATTCTATCCGGGCCATTAAATGTGGAGAGAATGCCAGATTTCCTCTCTACCCAGATCAGGTTAGACCACATTCCACACACACGGCTGCGTAAATCGCACTGGGCCTCCTTCACGCATTCCCTATTATTATCTTCCACCCCTAAGCCAGGCATTCACATTTCAACAGGGTGACAAAGCATTCTTTGAAAGCATGTGTCATGCACGTAAATTTTGGGACATATCAACAAAGTAGTCCTTTTATTCTCCATGTCTAGGATGAAGTGTATACGCCTAACCAGCCGTTAAAACCGGCTCAGCTGTAGCATAGCTGTGATCTAGGTTTAGACATTCTAGGTTAAATCCTGGCATCTAATGACACATTTCAACTTTTATTGTTTTCTTCTTTCGAACAGTAACACCCGGGAAATAAACAAAATATATAAGTACAAGTTATAATGAGATTTTAACACAGTGGAATGAACAGTCTTATAAGTCAACATCTTTAAAACGAAATAATTTCAAATGGGTTGTAAAAAACTGGGCGGTGTATAAGCCTGTCTTTGTTTACCAGACTTATCGTCTAAACACAAACTCAATTCAATTTGTTCAAGGAAGACATCGATCAGTAAGCGTGCAACTATGTGAAATAACTAGCCTAACAGCAGCATTCTGCAGAGGACAGCGTCATTAATGTAGCAAGTCACTTAGCATTTACCAGAGCAATCACATCATTGAAAACAGAACCTTTCCATGGGGTAACAAAACAAACTTCAACAGTTCATGTTGTAATGAAAGTTTGTTATCCTAAATTCAATCCCAGACCGAATACATCTCTATTGGTGATTCTATTGTTTCCTGAACCATCAGCGCATATTCTCAGTATAACCGCTATGAATGAGCGAGGATATAGACCTGGTGCGACTTACAATCTACATTAGCAAGTGTAGGCAGTCTTGCTGTTAGAATATACATGCTCTCGGTAAAGACATAATACAGATTGTAGATTATACAGATAGATGTATCCCCTCTTGTGGCCAGAATATAAGTGTTCTCGGTTAAGGTGTGGTACACGGTGTAGACTCCACAAAGCCAGGTGCAGACAGTTTAAACGTTATACAGCATGCAGACTATACAAACCCAGGTGAGGACAGTTTTGTGGCCAGAATATAGGTGTTTTCGATAAAGTCGTGATATAGTTTCCATATTATACTCTCCGTTACAGACATGATACAGTTTACACATTACACAGCCAGGTGTATGGAGTCCTGTAGCCAGAATGTAGGTGTTCTCTGTAAAGACGTGTACACATAATCTTTTCGCTAGATCTGTGCAAGCAAAGGCCCTCGGCAAAGAAGATTCTAATCAACATGCCGATAGGCTCTAGTGACGCTAGAGCTGGCACGTCCCCACCCCCGGTATGCATTGACTGTACTACGTACATAGTTTCGAATTTCCACTGTGCCAGAGACAAGAATTTTCTCAAAATTAGTGACGTGTCATTTCATCATTAACCGATTTTTTAAAGCTGTTCTTTTTTCTACGCTCTCATCTCGTACCGTTAATGTAAATTGGCCTGTGGATGCCCTATAGTTCCTTACACGAAGATTGCCTAGTTATGGCAATGTGTGTCTTTTAGGTAATAAAAAACAGCTTGTCTCCAGACGCGTCATTGGACATTACTCACCTGAAGCGCTGTATGCCCCTATTTACCGGACACGCCTGTGCTGTGCGAGTCATTTATCCTCACAGTATCTGCTTGCCATCAACTCTCGGGACACTATCTGTGCCACGCGGACGTCTACGCTTCCATCTATAATCGAGGTAGGTCATTTTTTCAATATCATCACGTCGGTTCGACTTCAGAATGGTGAATAAACCTTTTACAAAGATAAAAATGTGAGCAAAGAGAAAAACAGTTTGAGTGGGGAAGAGTTTTTTGGCCATGTGTGACTGCTATCTACTGCCCACAGGTGACAGCAATTATCTTAGCAAATGAAGAGCTAAAGTCAAGTATTGCATATTAGGTGAGCTATGTGTTAATTGTGAGGATTCGATGGGAAAGAACTTACTCCAACTCCAGTTCTACCACATACAGATTCCTTTATTGTCCTGGTGAATAAAAAAAACTATAACAAGCAGAAAATACATAATTAACCTCACAATAGTTTTGCTGATTGTGTTAACTCTTTCTCTCCCGTATACGCATGTACATTTATCCCATGTACTGGCCTAAACTATACTTTTTACTCAATAAATGCTCTCAGTAACGTGCGTGACAAAAGCCAGTAACACTATTAGTTCTTAACTTGGCCCAATTCTGAGAACAATTAAAGAACTATGGCCATGGGTGTATTTAGACAAGACTGTGCAAGACTAATGTAACATATCAACTGTTAAATACATCAGCAATGACCTTGATTGGCCTATACTTCTTTACTTTTACTTTACTTGTTTACACAGTCAAATGTTTGTTTACAACCTCTGGATCTTTACATTCTGAGGTCCTATACTGGTTTTACAAATATAACACTATAAATTCGGAAAACTGCAGTAATTTGACAGAAATTGAAATAACAATTGGTATTAAATGCCATGAATGACATACATGAAGTGCTAATGACAACTGTAGTTACTGCATAAACCGTAATAATAAAATAAACTCGTGTTTGTTGGTGAAACGATAATACTGTATGACTACGCTTTCACAATGAAATTAAGTGACAAACAGTTCTTTCAACCACATGGTGATTTAAGACGCAATTACATTGGTAACAATGGCGTTTCACAAGACAAGTATTCTGAAAGCTAATCTGCTTAAATGAATACCATTATGGTCATGCGTTTCTTCTGCAAAACAACCAAACTCATGTAATTTCTATACGTCATATGGACAAACAACACATTTAAACATATTCGTGTATGTACACGCACTTTAAAATGCTGTAAAAACCCATTACTTTATAATCTACATTAGATGTACTACATTGTACAGTAAATGCAGACACTGAGTAAGTACCGGTACAATATACTTCTCACATCATGAATTACTTCAGCACATTATATATGAAAACACAAGTTTACCTCTTATATCCGGAGGGTTTAACCCTGTTTCATCTATTACAATTACCATATCTTATCCTGTAATGCAATAAAGTTAACATTAGAACTCATGACAATTAAATAACAGAGCAATATTACACAATGATAACAATTATACTCAATTAACACCAATGCTCTAGTGATGGTTCATACCACATTACAAAGGAAGCATGAATGTCGGTACATGACACTTCTAGCCAACTGGACATAGTGCTTACGAAAATACAAAAATCAAAATGCATATTTAATACATGTTTCAATGTCATCGTGATGTCAGATCGGCGCATTGCTGTAGTCTGAACAAACAGTATCAACTAACCGTCCTCAACCGCTATCAAACTACTCAAAGTTTTAGAGTAAACAGCTTGGAAAAGATTGTCAGAACTTGCATGACATTGCATAACAGATTGTCACGTGACACTATGACACTGAGAGAAATACGCATCAAACCACAACACAGAAGAAATAGTAGCAAGGGAGATAACTCACTACCACCCATCGCACCCACATAAATAATTCAGCAGTCGTAGATTCTGGAATTCAGGTCTACAGCCTTAATTTAGTTAAGAAAGATTAGTCCAGAGTGTTCAAAATAGATAGACTGTCGGGCTAAAGCAGTGTGTGGTATAGGGGGCTGTAGATATACAGGTGTATATCTCTGCTGCTATTTTCATAAATCGATTACCTATTACCAGCGTATTGTAAGGACACGTATTCCACGCGAGCATGGAGCGATTGTATGGACACGTATTCCACGTTAGCATGGAGCTGGTCCATAGTGTTGCAAACAGGCAGTAGGGCGGCGGACGCATTGAGGGAGAAGGGAAGCTTTGCACACTGTGGGCCTTCAAGTCTATATGGGTCGCATCCACGTAGCTCGGGAACTTCTCTTTCAAGCACTCTGACGAGCTGGCCTCATGTGATTGTCAACAATGTTGCACTGACAACGTCTGATGTACAACTGCATACACCAGTCAACACTCCAAATTGACCCCATTCAGTTTTAGTGTGGGCTGAGCGTCCACAAGTGGGCTAGGGTTCTGGGTGGGCTTTGGAATGGTATCCGCATTGGTCCCATTCGGGTGGCCACGGATTGACCACACAGCATTTAAAGCCCATCATATCTAGCCCAACTAGGACACGTTTGGGACCATTTTTAGCAGTGTAGGCCTGACTCAATTGAGGCCCGATCAGGGCCCACTTTGAAGCCCACTTTGGCCCCACATGGGCTCAACTGTCAGTGTTGGCTGGACAATCTGTTCTTTATCCCACATTATGGACAGATAGGTTGCGGTGAAACGAAAATTCATACACAGATCGTTGACAGGCCGGTAAGACAAAGGCGCGAGACAGACTGTTCAAGTAGCGGATTAGAACGTAAATACCGAGCTGAGAATAGACACTTACCTCGACCAAACAGCAAGGAAATGACTCTTCTTAAACGAACAGTAACATTTTTGAGAGATCCATTGTCTTCAGGAAATTCCTTATTATGTAATTCACTGACTGTTGCGTGAGTGATAGTATTTTACCGGGTGTAGGCGAGCGTGCTATTCTTCTTAATACTAATAATATAATAATATGTTTGCTAGATGATGTGTTGTTGCTTTGAAATACCATGTATGACCAAGAATAGATTAGGATTGATGTCTCGTATAGCTATGTTTCCAGGGACTCGTCATGCGTTATCTGTGCGTTCATTGATATATTACAGATTCAGGCTGTATTTTAGAACAGAATGGACAGTTTCATGAGAGGATCTCTGATCCTGGGCGTATGCCTGGCGTTCAGTGTTTCTGTAGTAACAGGTAAGACAATCTCTTTAAAATAGCAAAGAAAAAAGGCTTTCAGAAATGTTAAGATTACAACTGTCTCTGATAATTTGTATTGCTTACCTTGATTTGTTTGAGTTTGTGCGTCTAAAGAGATATTCGCTTAAAATAAATCGCCAAAGAATTAAGAAAGTACATAAAGTGAAAGACTGGTGCTTTATTATGTCACAGTGCATGTCTTTATATTCACCGCATTGCCTCGGAATGCATATATATGCATATATACCGGGATTATGCACTTTCGCCAGTTTTAATTGGCACAAGGCCTTAGCGATAATGAGTAGTTGTTGGCTGTGTATGTCAGTCGTCAGGGAGTAGGCTTATAACAATTTCGCCCTGGTCGGTGGTTAGCCCGGGGTGCTCCGATTTGCTCAATCCATAAAACTGACCAATATTCCAATATTCCAGATATAAGTCTGCGGTACCCATATACAGCATTATATAAACAGAAATAAAAACAGAGGCTATGCAATACATCAAAATAATAGCAAGTTACCAGTGCTTGCTAGACATGAAGTTGTCGAGGAGGAGAGGACGCAAAGTCTAGCCAACGTCTGTATTTAGAGAAATCATCGGGATATTATTGTGTGAAGAAATGAATAGGTCACACAACCGATGTTTTTTGCAAAAACTGTCTATGACCATTTTTTATTTATTAAACTAAAGTCACTTCTGGCCTTTGACCCAGATTATTAGGATACTGTTGTCTGTAAAACACCACAGGGATTTAACCATCAATATACTTTGTGAGACTTCAGAACATTAGAAACAGAAATATCCACCTTGTATTGCCTATATAAAATCCATAATTTCCACCTGTTTCAACACTGTCGTTAATTGTGTGTATATAGTGTTATAAATGGCGTATAACTATTGCGTCGTGCTCTTCTAGGTCTCCAGTGCCATTCCTGTGCCTACCTGAACTTACAGACTTCGAACGAAAATGTACGAAGTGAACTTGCCGCCATACTGGCCGGGTCTAGGGACGGATGTAGAGAAAATGTGAACAAGGACACAAAGGATGTTTCCACTTACAACTGCACCGGCATTCCTCTAGGAAGGAAGGCAGTGTGTGGCAAACTAACCGGCACAGCCGATCTTTCGGTACTTTCAGGTATGTTTCGTTACTCGTTCAACAACAGCTATCACTCACCCGCCATCGCTCACCCGCCATCATGGTTATCATGAAAGGTATCATGGTCGAGGTTTATTCCATTGATTTCAGAACACTCTAATCCAGGAGCACTTCATCCATGATATACTTTAAAGTGAAAGACCTCGTAAAAATAAACTTTGGGTGAGTGAAAAGATCCTTAGAAACTCTATCTGAAATCTGTGTGTGGTTTGAATTAAATTTTGTTTTTTCTTTTGTCAAACATGGAAATGTAAACGTTTATTTAATCCTTTCTCCACCCAACCCATAATTATAATTCCAGGTGTTATTTTAATATTAAATTGGCTATTGTGTGAACCACTTTCCATCCTCGGTGGTCTGTGATTCCGACTGTTCGGCGAATGTGTGCTCTATTGTATCTCTTTCCAGTATAAAATAGTCACAGATGTCGTCGATTCTCTGTACGTTTTTATGGCGATAAGGTTTTGTTCGTGTTATCGCGTGTAAAATGTTATACTAAAATGTCTCAACTTTGTATATTGAGTGCATTCATAGATAGAATTGATTGCATTTTTCCGGCTAATTTCTCTATCTAAATTTAAAGCGTTCTTCACTTCACGCGAATGTTTAGATTAATCTGCGAATCGTTACTGGATAAGAATATCTATGTAGCTAGCTTTTGTTTCGTTGGTAATTTTCGACTACAAGAACTCGGGGTAAGGGCGCGGGGGGGCTTACACGTCATTTTTCTCATTGTTTATGTGCCTAAGCCAACTTTTTGGTTAAAATATATCTCCATATGCCAGGCGCATGGCGCCATCTGGATTTCTGTTCATTGCGTGATCGAATCCACACCTCAAGGCAAAGGCGAAAGAGACGACCATGGTAAATTGATATTGAAATGATAATCATTTACCTTATCCATGTCACAGTTTGCGTCATTAAAAAACAACAGAACGAAATCTATTGATCGCAGTTCAGCTCTGTTGACATACCCATGCTAAGGTTAGATCACGGGTTACAATATAGGTCCGGTTTTTGTATTCTAGTTTTGAAGTATTATTAAGTAGCTATATTACCTACCTGTCGTATGTTTACTTTGATTTCTATGTGTTATACTTCTGCACCTCAGCAGACTGGTTGTGGCATGCCCATCCTGGTAACGCCATTCCGACACAGGTATCCGGTACATATCAATAACTAACATGCAAAGCCGTCTGCGGAAGTAAAAGTAAACATACGATAGGTGGGTAAATTTCTTCTTAATAGTATTTACGTCGCAAGGCAAAATGTGATTTGTTGAAACAAAAAAGCTACGAATATCCGGAAATAAAATGAAAACGACACTTTTTTCATGGGTCATGCACCCCTGAACTCCGCACGGTAAATTACATTTTTACATTTCGGGAAATGTTAGACCATTTTCGCTGGTTATATCCAAACCCGTTAAAATATTAATATTGTAGTGGTTAAAAATATTGACATTTGTGGGTTCAGCATCAAAGTTGCAGCAGAAATGACTTTTTGCATTTTGAAAGGTGTATAAATAATTGACTGAAAAAATGGGACATTTTCATTCAGTAGCATGCATTTACCATATTCATTTACCAAGTTCCAGAAGACCATACGAACAAATTAAATGAACAACTGGAATTTAAATATCAGTACATACCCTTCACCCATAGTCCAATATGGCCATCAAGAATCGTGACCAAATCTGCCCAAAAGTGACCTTACACAACTTTAAGCCCCTCCGTAATATTTACCAATGTTTCAGGAATTTATGATGTATAGCCACAAAACTTGTTGGACTGGAAGAAATAACACGAACAAAAATGATCGTATATATCTCTCCAAAGATACCAATTACCATTTTAAATCTCTCCTACAAGCGTTAATATGTATTTATATATATATGTATCAAGTGGTTGATAGCAATAACAGCAGGCCAAACGTCATCTTCAAAGATCTTCTGCCATGAAAACGTCTTCCGTAGCTCTGTCAGAATAGAGGTGTTTCTTGTTTGAATTGCGGTTTATCGGAAGATCGGGGCTATAATAGTATATATTAAGGGTATCTTTACATTTGAAAAAATAACGCATTTTCTCTTGTTTCTTTCTTTTGTACAGTTGACGTGAAATTGGAAATCGTTCAGCGTGGATGTATTTATCAACTCTCGGATGCAAAAGACGGTTGTAAAGATTCCGACGACGCCGACAAAAACCAAATTGATGTCTTGCTTCAATCCAAAGCTGTCGTCTCGAAATTTACGGGTACATCGTGCGGATGCTCAGATGACCTATGTAACGGTCAAAAGAAGGTCACCGCCGAGACACTCGGCTGGCTGGCAGGATTCCTCTTGGCATTTTGTGCTCGCCAGTTGTGGTAAATGCCCAGCATCATTTAAACTATAGCCAAAGCAAGCCACAAATTGGGTACAGTCACCAGTGGTCATTACTAAAACTGTAATTCTGCAAGCCGCAGTCTAGATAGATTATATAAAAACTACGTATTTAACACTTAAGATAGAAATTTAGTTCTACCAGTAAGTTAAAGTTAACTTTACAAGACGAATTTGTCTAACGTTAATCGTGAAGACTGGACTGTACTATTATACTGAGGTCAGCTATCATTTATCTTTCCACGAAGAACACATGTCAGGGTGTAATTGTGAATTAGTATGAAGTTCAGAATTAACCAGTACGCTGGAATAGGGCTAGATCAAATGTATAATTTGGAAGGCTTTTTCATAGCTGATTATACCTGGGTTAAAATCCATATCTGCCCAACAAGCCATGAAGTTCCTGATGTACAAGCTGTATGGAGGTAACCAGTGGGTAACAATGGCTATAAGAATGACTCTCTCGTACAAGAATCCATGTTTATGCACGAATCAGGACCTTGTATGCTCGTTGTTCTCCTAAATTGTCAACGTGAGTTTTTTCTTTCAAATAATAGTTTACATAAATTCGTATGCTTTTGTGAATGACCATTATCTTACTACCGATATTCTATGTTATACTAGTAAGTTATGTGCTACAACAGTATTGGCTTTCCGGGTCAATAAGCGCAAGACCAGTTTCCTAAAGCGGAAAATAATACAAAGTACCAAAGAACTAAGAAAGTACATAAAATATGAAAAAAGGACAGGTTAATGCAAAGAGAAGCAGTCAACACCTAAATGATAACGAATAGAAGCAATGGCAGTTTTAATCGGGTGAACCAGTTTCCAAATCGTGTACCATATTGGTATATAAGCTGTCGATAATTAAGTATGTATCTCAGTTGCAGTTGGATTGCAACTGTTCATATATTCAACGTAGAGATCGCACTCAACACGATGAACATATGGCTCCTAGCCCGCAACAACTAGCCCACAACTCATATTTTGCCAAGACAGAACCGACAACTCACACCCTTCTTCCACCGAACCTATACAACTCATATTTTACAAAGATCTAGCAAAATCTTTTTATTTTTCAACTCCTGCACATTCTGCATATAAAAGGAACCAACAATTCCTGCTCTACCACAATCAAACAAACAACTTATGCTTTAGACTAAAAGACTAAACTGTAAAGAGAAAAACCAGAGCATTGACGACAGTGTGACATTTAGCAAATGGTTTATATAAAAAACAACAGCCTTTATAATGGTGTCTTACGTTGGCAGAAATATTCTAAACGAAATGTCTAAAGCCTGGAGGATTCGCTATTAATTTTTTTTTGCTGCGGTTGCCGTTACTTGAATCTAGAGTACATACTATTCAACATCTGTGAAAAATTGAACTGATGTAATTCATACTTTTTGTTCTATCAGTATACAAAAGCAGGGTTCTTGATTTTTCAAGGTGCTTTGCTGTGGGAATTTCCATGATAATAAAAATGTGATTCTGTGAGACAGACTTGTATGTGTGTACTTGATATCTAGTTGGAGAGTTGTAAACTATTCCAAAGTTCGCCATAATAATTTATAGGTCGTTCATCCTAGCCAAAGCTAACCCGAGAGGCTAACAAGCCAGTTGTTGTGAAATCCTGCCATTGGTTATATTTATATTTGCAGTAACGTGCGTCACTGAAAAACGGATTAAATCAGGTAAGAAACATGTCTTATTTGTTTGTATTTGTCAGTGCTATATGTTAGATAATTTTCCAAGTATAATCAATGTACATGGATATCTTCAGGAACATATAAAAATATACGTCGTGTGCCATGTTGTCAGTTTGATTTCACGTGTTATGTGTGAGGAATCCTCATGTGAGATTACCTGAAAGGAAGGCGCTTTCATGTGTTCATCAGTTTACCATCGAGACAAATTTTCGACAAAGACCCAGTCATTTATTTCCAATGAAATTGCTTGATCGACGGCAACGCCTCCCAATTTACCCCTAGCTAACCAATGTGGGAGTGCTGGTGAGATCCATCCGCTTGAGGTCTCAGATCAATCCCGGGTGGAGCCATACCAAAGACTTTAAAACTGGTACTTGTTGCTGCCTCGCTTGGCGCTCAGCACTGAAAATTTAGATGCAAGAAACAAGACTGATCGGTGTGGTGTCTTTTAAGGCGTAGGCAATAATTCGTCAAAACGACAGAAATCGCTTATATCTTCAAATATCATGTCAAGATATTAAAATAAATAGTATAATGGGATTGTCGAAGTTTTCCGAAAAAAATTACATATCACATTCTTGAAAACCCGATAATATATGAAACTTTGATTGGGTTTAAATATATCTCAACCCGAATACCGTCTGTTTTGTCACAGCAGTGCATGTAGCCTTGTACAGAGATCCAGTGTCCTTGTAGGCCTATTTTCGTAGTCCCGAAATCGGACAGGAGTGGGAAAAGACAAAACAATTTTGTGAGTCAGTGATTTGTACCAATTAGTGTTAATGTGCGGGGTGTGACGGCAAATTGAGTCAGATTTAATGCGAGAATATCAACTGCTAGTATATATTTGTAATCATCAGGTGAACATATAGTTAAATTTTCGTGTATTCGGTTTCTCTACATTAAACTGGAATTCTAACACATCCGCGACATCCGTACCACGAATAGAGACGTCAATTTGCACATACCGTAGCGTATACGCATTGAATTTTTTCACGTGGCAGAAAGCTGTTGTCAGCCAGTAACGTCATACCGTTCACCAGAATTCTTCCAACCACAGACACTGAAAGGGAGGATACATTAGTTCAGTTCAACAAATATGACGTCATCAACTGCTATGCAATGCATGGCCCAGTTGTTCCAAGAAGGGTTAACTTCAACCCAGGGATAGCGCTAACCCAGGGTTAAATGGCTGATGCCAGGGTTAGCTAACACCAGGTTAAACCCGCAATTCTGGGGCCGCTTGCAGAAAGGGGTAATAACCCTAAATTGATTATAAATCACCACAATTCCGATTGTAGCACTCACTCACAATCGACAGCCTCTTGCACAAAGGGATTTTAAGCTACGATTGTTATAACTTACAATAAATATTACAATCGGTATGAAAAAGTTGTGAAAATTTACAATCACCCTAAAATTTACCTTGCTTACAAATACTTACCTTTCGACAGCAATTTTCGACTCGGTTTGCAAAGGTGTTCAATTTAATTTCCTCTGCATGGTGTTGCATGAAAGTATTAACATGTTGTTGTTGTTACCTGCTGAATCATTATGATGTAGAACTCTTTTGAAAAAGACTGGCACATTTCCCATTTACACAGACCACCTTTATGTACGCGTCAAATTTGGGCTACGATCGCGAAACTTACGTCGGAAAGTTAGACGGTTTACTTCGGGCACTCGGATTTCCTGATCCATTAAAATTAACCACCATCGTAATTCTTGCGTGGGATTCAAGGAATCCACGACGAAATTAAAACTGGTTTCTCCGCATTACTGGCTGTTCATTATTAAAACTGCACATTTTGGTGTATCTATCTTTAACAGTTTTGGAGATGTTGCATTTGTATGCCAGTTTATTGTGAAAGAATAATAACAATATATGGAAAGATTTCTAGAGGTTTCCTCCCAGGACGGCGTTAATAATAATAATATTAACAATAATAATAATAACAATAATAATAATAACAACAACAATAACAACCAGACAAGCCTATAACTAAATAGCTTATTTGGTTCAAAGCACTCGCACAGTGAACTTCTGATCTGACCCAGAAAAATTGTGTATGGCCTAACGACATCCCTTTAACTAAGCAATAACAACATTCCTGTACACAAAAGCCACTGGCACTGACAAGGGGGATATCGACTTTATTCCTTTATTATGCCTTCGTTCACCCTCTGGTGTGCCTGCAGTTGAACCCCTGTGTCCTGCGTGGGCCCAACTATTGACAAGGGCAGTGGGATAGATCCAATTTTGATGTTAATGTAACCTTACTATATAAGGTATATACATATGGGCAACTCGGGATGTATTTACTGATGAAATTCTGCAGGAAAGTATCTATATGTATATATAACTATACGGTTTGGAAAAGAAAAGCGTAAAGCATCTTTACACAACACTATGAAGCTCGTACACTTTTATATCGCCCCAGTGCACAGTGTAAATCTCCACAAGTGTTCGTTTCCCGGATGGTGGCGGATAGGGGGCACGGACAAAATCCCCAGTGGCAAAAACCCCGCGGACAAAAGCCTTGTCGGACGAAATCCCCGAGTCTTGATATATTTTTCGGCGTGTAAGGGTACCACTATCGGAGAGGAAAAAATGATAAACAAATGGCTTCTTTAACTCTCAAACAGCGATCGGCCTTAGATCAAACGAACAAACGCGAAGACAAACACATGCATTACCTCGCTGATGGTCAGAAATGACACAGCTCTCTTAGCTGAACATATCAGATTAATAGATGTCATTTAGAAAGTGAATTTAAGTTACAATATTATCGTTATTAGAGATTACACTTTCTGGATACAGCACAGATTCTAGTGCAGTAAATTGGCTGACACCTCTCCGGGTTTCGAACCAACAACCTCAGGGTCAGGTTCCAAATCGCCACAAATACATGTTACACAAGCTGAAGAACATTCATAAATCTGTTACATTTTGTGCAATATTTTTGAGGATGACGTTAAGCAAAATGAAATAGAGGCATAAATCAGTCAAGGTGAAAAATACGGTGTCCATCCGAAGAAAGTGGTTGAAAATACAAAACACCAAACTGTTCACCTTAAGCAATGTATTGCAATATTCCAATTTTATAGAAGCATTTTCGGACGCATGCAAAAAAGGATTGATTGATTGTTTGATTGTGTGACTCATTCATTCATTATTAAAGTCACTTGATTTACTTAACGCCATGCTCACCATTTTTTGAACAATACCTCAGGCACAAAATGTATTTTCTTTACATACGCACAGTATTCACTCAAAACCCTTCATATGTAATTGTTTCAGACTTCGCGAAGGGAAACAGAAACATGTTTGTTTGCCGATTCATGCACCGACATGAAACTTAGTGTGTCAGCTATCGAATGAGCGTTCTTTGGTTGAGACTGATGTATTTCCCTGTTAAGGCCTAATCAGGTGTTGTTCCCTACCATTTGGAAAGTGAATTTAGTTAGTCCCTTAGCGGAAAAATATCAGATTGCTACATGTCATTTAGAAAGACAATTTATGTAATATTTTTACGTAATCAAGTTGTTTTTATTCACATATAAACTATCACTTCTCAAGGACTCCAACGCATCTCCCGATTTCACACAACACAACTAAGCCGCTTTGTCCAGCTGGTGCTCTCCAGACTGCTTCTGATTTCTAGTGGAGGTGAGACACGGGCTATGTGGGCTGGAATGTTTCGCAGATGTTACAAGCTGTCCTCCGATCTCTTGGAACGTAAGTTCCTTAAAATTAGTCAAGCTTGATGACGTGTCGTTATTTCAGTGATACAGAATATATAATTAACATATATTTGACTATTTTTCTCATGCATTCCTTCGGTCGTAGATCTAGTATCAATTAGGTTTGTGGATATAACATACATCTCCTTACACAGAGACCGCACAGTGATGTTAAAATGCCCATTTTTCAAATAAGAAACAAGGGCCTTCGTGGCTCAGTCGGTTACCGCGCTCACCCAGTGCAATGACCGAAGCCTTACACCAATGCCGTTGCTGTGAGTTGAAGCCCAGCTCATGCTGGATTCCTCTCCAGCTGCAGGTGGGAAGGTCTGCCAGCAACCTGCGGATGGCCGTGGGTTTCCCCCGGGTTCTGCCCGTTTTCCTCCCACAATAATGCTGGCCACCGTCTTATAAGTGAAATATTTTTGAGTAGTGCGTAAAACACCAATCAAATAATTAAATAAATAAGAAACACGTCGACTCCAGATTTGTCACGTGATATGTGGGACAATACCTCGAGATTTACCTGGGGGGCTATATATCACTAGATAGGCCATACCTGGATTATTTCCTACAGACATCTGCTGCGCGCTGTGCGAGACAGTTATCTGTGCCACGCAGACAGCTTCGCAGCCATCGCTGATCAAGGTAGGCAATATTTTTTCAACAATTTGCCCCATCGGTTCGAAAAGGGGAGTCGGGACAGGTACTGAGTGATAACATGTTGGATGACTAACACAGAATGTAAACTCAACTTAAGCAGACAGGATATGGGTGTTTATGACACAGGATATAGGTTGATTTATTTTTTGAGTAGTGTTTCAGGGCGTACTCAAGAATACTGCACTTAAACAACAGTGACCTGCATTCTGGTTGCAGGAAACCCACATCCATCCTTGGTTCCTGATAGACCTTCACGCTTAGTCCAAATAGAAAGCAGCTATTAGCCCTATCTGAACTCACAGCGACCATGTTGGTGAGAGGCACCTGCATCATTACCAGAAGGTTTGTCCCTGTCAGCAAGATTGGTAACCGACCTGTGCAACAGGTTGACGATTCCGCATTCCTTTTATTTCTTGTACTAGATAATATTTAATAAACTGACACATCATTGTGCGAAATAACATGTGAATTTGAATCACCTGTTTTAGTACGGGCACTCACCCATCCCTGTTTGGTGCTTAATTAACTATCCCCCTACACAGTACGTCACACAGAAACTACTTGTGCTTAACAATAACAAACCTAATACTACCAAGACCAGGCTGTGTTTACACAACCGTCCGCATTGACATGCAAGCGTTGTTAACGGACTCTCTTGAAGAACATACCTATATTTTTGAGGCTCCAACCACTTTACACTCTGAAAATCCTCAATAGTAAGGCATGATCTGGATACGATGTAGAAAGCGTACATTTTTATCGAATTGATGTTTCGGACAGGTAAAGACCTGAACAAGCGACCAAGTTAGACAGAGTCTACAATTGCGACACACGAGGCGTGACTTTTAAATGGGTGATGTTTGTGCTGCCTCGCATGGTGCTAAGCATAAGAGGAATAGATAAATGCACTTCATGTGTGTATAACATACGTTGCCATGATAGTTAAGGCTTACTTAGCTTAAGTACTCTTCATTAAACTGGCCCATGGTGTCTGTACTTTGCGAATGGCGAGGCGTAATTGCTTCATGGCGTTCCACTCAGCAGTACGACTATGTCAGACACAAGGAGACACCGACATGATAGGATCGAAATCATGCTGAAAGCACAGTCAAATAGGCAATAAACAAACAAACCAGTATATACAAAAACATGTTAATCAAGTTGTTTTTATTCACTTATAAACTGTTACTTCTCAAGGGCTATGTGAGCGGGAATGTTTCGCAGGTTTCCGGTGCCTGTGGGTGAGGTTGTCAGCTGGTTATTTATGGCAGAGCTGGTTTGGTTTGGTCATATACGGAGGTCTTAAATGACTCCCTGCTCGACATATTGTACTAGGATGGTTTACCTTATCCAGGCACTTTCCACTTATTTACATGGGGAACTTTTGCATCTAACAATTAACTGTTGGCCGGCAGCGGTATGTGTTATGAGCATTTTGTCGTGTTGTTTTTCATGCATTATTCATTTTGTTCCGTCGATTGTTCTACAGATATTCTGTCAGTGCATCTGGTTGGTTATACATGGATATATGCCCATTGTGTGATATATCCATTACATATTCATTTTATTCATCTCTGATTTCATGTTGACCTAAAACCTCTCACATCGCTTGACGCATTTGACACATCTCGCCAATCTTTCTAGCACATTTGTGATACAGAGCGAGGTAGTGATACATTGAGGTAAAGAATCTTTGTAAAAAAACCTTGGTATCAGACGTAGAAAGAGGGGACGATAAAGTCGAGACCACATGGAGCAGTGCAAGGTCCTCCATAGACTTCCAGAAAATTCAGTTCTTT
Organism: Acanthopleura granulata; assembly: GCA_016165875.1. NCBI lineage: Eukaryota > Metazoa > Mollusca > Polyplacophora > Chitonida > Chitonidae > Acanthopleura > Acanthopleura granulata. The sequence continues at coordinate 47,899,337 of JABBOT010000080.1, read as the reverse complement.
CACAGCTAATCTGTTTTCAGCTTGTGTTGCTAAACAACTTTCAGATCTATCCATACAGTAAGGTTATGTATAAGCTACTGAATGACAAATGCCTCTGTTGAATAGAACATTCTGGTTCGTAGGCCTTGACCATACACCCTCATGAAGGGAACTACACAGCGCTTAAAACCATGACAATGCCCTGAACACGGCACGGAGAACAGAGATAGTGCATCCCCCACCCCTACTCCAGAGCACCTCCCTTACTGCCTCGTCAGTTCTGTTCGGACCTCTCTATACCTAGAGAGTAGGACCATAACGCCAGTTGTCACACTTACTCAGATCAGTTCAGACAAAATTAGACACACATGGCTGCTCATCAGTGGGTGTCTGGCAGTCTTTTCAGTCCCCAAACTAGGCATCCCCGTCTCAAAAGGATGGCAAAACATCGTTTGAAATCATGGGTCGCACAGCTGCGTCTCCATATTTATTAATTTCTTCTTACAAGCAGTATGCTAAGAAATAACAAGATCTATAGGTACAAGTTATATTTAGCATCGCATAGTACGGAAATCCTGTTTCACACTTCCTCACAAAGTGCATACAAATCACGGCAAAACGTGATTAATGAGGCACAACGCAATCAATGGTCTAATAATTCAACATCTCTAGAAGGCAATATAAACACAAATTAATTTTTCTACATAGAAGACATCTTACAGCAAGTGTTTAATAATGTAAAAAAGCCAGAGTAGCATTTTGAAAACTGCAGTTTGAACGTCAAGAATGTGGCACGTTCTCCCCAATCGACATACCTGGGCAATCACTCTGTTAAAACCTACACTTTAAAACCCTCCAGCTATGGCAATCCTTACTGCTCTAGTGAAAGCTTGCTATTCTAAGCAAGACAAAGGCGTACAAACTCCAGAACTTTAATATATCAGAGTGCACCGAGTGGTCATCGCATTCTCGGAATTCTCAGTCATCACATTATGTAGTTACCGAGCTCCTCTCATAGACGTTATAGATTACACAGGAAATTATATGCTGTAATGTGGCCAGGAAGTAGGTGTTCTGGGTACAGACGTGATAAAGTTTATAGATCACACAACCTGGTGTATGCGCCCCTGTGGCCATAAGGTAGGTGGTATACGTAAAGACGTGATACAGTTGATACAATACACAGCCAGGTGTATGCGCTTCTGAGGCCAGAATGTAGGTGTTCTCGGTAATGATGTGATACAGTTTATAGGTTACACAGCCAGGTGTTTGCGCTCCTGTGGCCAGGATGTAAGTGTTCTAGGTACAGACATGATGCAGTTTACAGATTACATATGCAGCCTGGTGTATTCGTTCCAGTGACCAGAATGTAGGTGTTCTCGGTAAACACGTGATACAGTTTATAGATTACACAGGCATGTGTATGCCCTCCCGAAGCCAGAAAATATGTTCTCGATACAGACGTGATACAATTTATAAATTACACAGCCATTTGTTTGCGCTCCTGTGGCTAGAATTTAGGCGTTCTAGGTACAAACGTGTTACAGTTTATAGATTACACATGTAGCAAGGTGAATGCCCTTTGGTGCCTAGAATGTAGGAGTTCTCGGTAAAAAGGTGACAAAGTTTATCGATCACACAGCCAGGTGTAGGCGCCCCTGTGGCCAGAATGTAGGTGTTCTCTGTTAAGACGTGATACAGTATACAGACCACGCAGGTAGGTGTATGCGCTCCCGTGGCCAGAATGTAGGTGTTCTCTGTAAAGACGTGATACTTTATACAGACCACGCATGTGGGTGTATGCGCTCCCGTGGCCAGAATGTAGGTGTTCTCTGTAAAGACGTGATACAGTATACAGATCACACAGGTAGGTGTTCTCTGTAAAGACGTGATAGTTTACAATTGATCTTTCTTAGGTGTAGAGACGTTAGATTTGTCCTTACCTGGTGGATATCAACACTTATCACGAGGACGTACAAGCTATCCTCCGATCTCTTGGAACGTAAGTTCCTTAAAATTAGTCAAGCTTGACGTGTCTTTATTTCAGTGATATAGGGTATATAATTAACATATATTTTGACTACTTTTTCTCATGCATTCCTTCGGTCACAGATCTAGTATCAATTAGGTTTGTGGATATAACATACATCTCCTAACACGGGGACCGCACAGTGATGTTAAAATGTCCATTTTTCAAATAAGAAACAGGGACCTTCGTGGCTCAGTCAGTTAGCGCGCTCACCCAGTGCAATGACCGAAGCCTTACACCAATGCCGTTGCTGTGAGTTGAAGCCCAGCTCATGCTGGATTCCTCTCCAGCTGCAGGTGGGAAGGTCTGCCAGCAACCTGAGGATGGTCGTGGGTTTCCCCCGGGTTCTGCCCGTTTTCCTCCCACAATAATCCCGGGCGCCGTCTTATAAGTGAAATATTTTTAAATAAATAAGAAACACGTCGACTCCAGATTCCAGACTCACATGATATGTGGGACAATACCTCGAGATTTACCTGGGGGGCTATATATCACTAGGTAGGCCATACCTGGATTATTTCCTACAGACATCTGCTGCGCGCTGTGCGAGTCAGTTATCTGTGCCACGCAGACAACTTCGCTGCCATCGCTGATCAAGGTAGACAATATTTTTTCAACAATTTACCCCATCGGTTCGAAAAGGGGAGTCGGGACAGGTACTGAGTGATAACATGTTGGATGACTAACACAGAATGTAAACTCAACTTAAGCAGACAGGATATGGGTGTTTATGACACAGGATGTAGGTTGATTTATTTTTGGAGTAGTGTTTCACTGTGTACTCAGGAATACTGCACTTAAACAACAACAGTATTCTTGAGTACACTGTGAAACACTACTCAAAAAATAAATCAACCTACATCCTGTGTCATAAACACCCATATCCTGTCTGTGACCTGCATTCTGGTTGCAGGAAACCCACACCCATCCTTGTTTCCTGATAGACCTCCCCCCTTAGTCCGAATAGAAAGCCGCTATTAGCCCTATCTGACCTCACAGCGACCATGTTGGTGAGAGGCACCTGCATCATTACGCTACGCTAGCGCGCTAACCCCCTCGGCCACGGGGACACCTTAAGATGAGAGTTAAGTTTAAGACAACGGAGCATGTAGTGAACAATTGTTTCGGATTTCACACTGTGAGAAAATCTCAGGCCAGAGATCAGAGAATTATTTAAACTAGTCTACATCAAACAATGGCTGATTAATGAATTGGCGGAAACTAGGCGAAACAGTGAAAGTACCAGAGGGATTAAATTTCGAACAATTGAAGTTCGATAGCCTATTCGACAGCGGAGAAATCTTTAAATTCTCTGTGTTAGAGCTTTTGTCCTAAACTTGACCCGGGATGGTGATGTGGACGTGTTTATTGATATGTTACAGATTCAAGCAGCATTCTAGAGAGGAATGGACAGTTTCACGAGAGGATCCCTATCCCTGGCCGTGTGCCTGGCTGTCAGCGTTTCTATAGTGACAGGTGAGACAAAGGCTTTGAAAAACTGGGAAAAAAAAGATAAAATCCGTCACAGTTTGAATTGCCTACCTTCAATTACTTGAGTTGAAACCGACATCCATGTAAAAGCCGTCAACCAAATTGGCCTTTCTGGATCTAATTTGTACGCTCTATGTACAATGACACGAAACTCATTAACGCTGAAGCCTCGACAACTCGCGACTGGATTCCAGTGTATGTTATAATAAACAGAGAGGGGAAAATGTACGTCAGACACTGACACGTTTTGGCGCAAAAACAAAAAAAAAGGATATTTATCATATTACCGTATAGAACATCATATTGTGGTATACTGTAAGACTGAAGGCATTTTACCAATCAACATTTTTCAACTAAGTCCTTAAGATTTCTATTCGTTCGGTTAGTGTAAGGACCATTCATCATTTGTACCAGTGCTGTACGTAGCAATAGGTCAAGGCAACACATCATAATACATGTTTATTATAAATTTTTGACGAACTTGTATCATGTGTATTAGCAAGAAATGCGAACTGGACGCTTTGGATCCTTCAAATATACCACGACTGTTTGTAACTGATGAGGGACATCAGCTAAATGTATTTTCTCAACTGAAAACTATCACCACTTGATACTGGTTTGAGGATTGTCAGCTGACTTGAGACCTTGCACAGAATCACTGAGCTCCTAAAGCCAATGTTGTTGGAATCTATTGTTATGCACAAAACCCCACAGAAAACAACTGATCAACAAACGTTATACAGTCATATGAAATGCATGTGTACACAAATTACTCTCAAATGAAATGAAATAAAATTTGTTGATAAGTTTACAGATTCATCATTTAACACCAGAGCTAAGAGTTCGTTCGTGTGTTTAAATTGGTAATTTTAATCAGACACCAAATTTGTAATTAAGGGGAAGGTGCATTTTCAACAAGCATATACATGTATACTAAACCGAAAATCCAGCCACCTGCGCATGACCTGTGCACAGAGCCTGAGAAAAATAAATGAACCAAAATCACATAATTCTGTGACGCTGAACATTTGAAATGATATGAAGCTGGGCAACATATTTCTTTCAGTACAGAATTAAGACTGTCCTCAAAGCTGGAAATGTTTCAGGATATTTGTGTAATAATATGCTCATTAATATTCCATAGTAGCAAACACTAATGCCTGAATGCACTCATATGCACAGAATCTCCTTTTAAGTTACGCTGAAGCAGAAGGCAAAGAGATAGAAAGGCCAAAAATTACGCGTGAACTTTGCTAACACGTGTGACAGCTAAGAAACGAAAGTTTCTATACAGTATAACAGGGTGTTCATTGGTAAGCAGCAGGGGGCGATTTTCGGCGCTTGTTTGGGGCAAAATCGCCGCCTACTAAAGCTGGTAAGAAGATAACAAGTAACACATCAGTTGTTTCGCTCTTGTGAAAGAGAACGCTTGTACCTTTGAGTTTGCCACTGTAAAAGCCTCATTTTCACAGTTACGAATTGAAAATAATAACAGAAAACAGACCCAGTGACTTCATATTACAATATAAACAACGCTTTATATACAACATGAGACATGCATTTATACACAGATACTTTAACAAAATTAACAAGAAAACATATGCAAATGTTTTCTCGGTCCCTACACCACAAATTCACCTTTAAATCCAAACGAAGGTACTCCTGGAAACCCAGCACATAATAAACGGAATTATCACAACACACAATTCACAAAAGTCAAAAATTAATCCATCAGGTATTACCCTAGGTTAGCAAACGCGAACACAGTACATAGTTCAGACAAAACCCCCATCAATTAAGCCTTTGAGTGAGGTCACACTAGCAAAGCACAACTCCAAGGTAAATCCAGGGACGGAGGTATAATCACAGTTCCCACAGGAACCAACAAACAAACGCGCCGTTCAAAGACATAATGTCACCAGTTTCAAAATGAACACCCTTCACAAATCTGATAACTTCAGTTCAAAGTTCATGGCGACCTTGTTGGCCAAAGTGAGATCAGCGTGTTGAATGAATTACAGTCAATACTGTATAATAATAATCCGTACACCCACAAACCTGACTTCCACAGAAATTCAGTTTAAACAAACGTCAGTAAAACGGTGTGGGGGTTGAAGAAAACTGCCCTCAAAAGCAACTGGTATCATCAGCTTACATTATCAAAACAAAGGACTATAAGAGTGCGTCGAACACATGCCAAAGTGGTTGTGGATATATCAAATAACCTCCACTTTGAACAGAAAACAAGGCTTATATAGGTTTCAGAAGGATTCAACTATTTTTAGACTCACAGGCTAACCAGCCAATGGAAAATTAGATAATTAAACGAGGTGCTTACAATCAGGTGCGCGCTATATATATATATATAACCGCAACACAAAGACTGCTATGCATTGAGTCCGCAGACTACATGCGGGGCAAACCGCTCGCCAACAGTAAATGAAAAGATTTAAAAGAGAAACATATAACAACATACTTTTACCTCTGTACTATATGTTGTCTTTATCATTTAGATGGCAATACTTTATTTCGTGTGACAAATTTGATTATTTAATCTCCTTGACTTATAAAAACTTGCATGTTTTCCAACCGAGAGCAATACTTCCTGTGCGACTTGTACATTGCCTGGAAATTTGCACAGGTTGTAGAAGTGAGAGGCAAGGTACCTGTCCGATATTCTAGGACAGTAATCCATTGGGTCAAGGTCAAATGCGCGGGCCTTACTGAAAGCAGTTCGATCGCTTCGAGTTCGAGATCTGCTGTGATTTTTCTTGAGAACGGTTAAAGAACTCAGGATTGCGATGAATGTCAGAATTATAAACTATCACACTTAGTCCATCTAGATGGACTAACACCCCCTCTCTTGCGGTTTTTACTCTTGTCCTGTCCGTTATTCTTGGGCAGTGACCCAAGGAGTCAGGCCGACGTCTGATAGTGATAATTAGCTTCCACGTTATTCTTTAATTCCACCATTTTAATGACTACCCAAGCCCTCGATTAGCTCAAGGTAGGCCTAACTACATTTCGCAATTGTGAAATACTGTGAATGTACGCTATCTTGGATGATGTACATCTTTTCTCTACATACTCTACCTCGGCCAATCAAGGTCTCGAGTCGTATGTGACATTTACCGTTACCAGCCTCAAAATAGCCGTAAGCGCATTCGATGACCTTTCGGGACATAAAACTGAAAGGATAATAAACGAAAGCACCACTCCAGACATAATTAAAAGTTTTATTCAATGCATAATAATTGCACACCACGTAAACATCACGAGAGAAAGTTAATATTTGACCATCACGCACGGTGTATTTCGTTAAAAGCACTGAAATTGAGTACTTTGGTGAAACTACCTCAAGAAATTTCACCACATTGTTCATGCCTCTTTAACGAACCTCTGGCGACTCTCACCGATAGATCCATCAAAATATTCTTGACTTTGCCATTGAAAACAATTAAATCAATTCACAAATATTCTAGTTAGAATATAGAGAATACATCGCACTTATGTAAAAGCACCAAGGCTTGTCAGGCTTGAATTTAATCCTTTTCAGTGAAAAAGTTGACTGATTTACCTTTTTATATATTTATTTCTTGTGGTGACCAACGTTTTGTGGGAGTCTGTATTTGTGGGTTGGGCCCGAGGGATAAAGCCAACACGAAGTGCACTGCCGTTTGAATACTTTATTGACGATCACACATCAAACATGTCTGGTGTGGTGCGGCTACCCAGCAAGGGGAGAGGACCCTGAGATGACAAACACAAAATTGTACGACTCTGATCATTATTGTAAACACAATAACCCTACCAACTGCAATCACTGTACATATCCAAGTACTACAATCATTTATCAGTTGCACATATGCATTTAACATTATGAGGTTCCGAGGTGAGAATGTATCACAATGTAACCTGACAACTACATGGTTAGCATCAAATATATGCTACCTAAATGCTATATATAAGACATCACAATGTAACTTTATGTTCATTCGAACTTCGAAATGTCAATGAAGCTGGTAACCAATTCCTTAAACACATGTAGGTTAATGACAGTAGTGTTTAAACGTAAGGATCACGACTAGTTGGCATTCTTTAAATATAATACTGCAACAACCACTTTTCGAACTGTAACGACAAGTACTAATTTTGCGAAATAAAACACAATATGCATAAATCTCCTTAATGTAGCACATTACCACCGTATCATTTGACCACAATGGTCATTTTTCAGGATTAAAATTGTTCACAAAATTACGTCAAGGTGCGTAAGGGTCACAACGGTGCTCACCTATAAACAGTAGATCAAATGACATACTGTAACCGTAACACAAAATAAACGTGTGTAAAAGTAAACACTTGAAATAAACATTTGAATGTGAACACATTTCTTACAGTGTAGCGAGAAATACTTTTACAGTATACAACCACAAATTGCATGAACTTAATTACTGTGTATTTCGCAGCAAGTGCACACCCAGTTTACCTTATCTTAACATATTATGGCGCTAAACATCAGTAAACCAGAGAATTATTACAAGGATGTTGTGTTGAAATCCTTTAACATAAAAGTACATGCTACCCGTTATACATAGTAACTTTAAATCCGTAAAGAGTTTATATACAGTTTATCGCTTACTTACTCAACTAGAATGTTCCGTATGGATCTATCAATCTTTCCAGTTAACATTCTAACATTTGCTGTTGATCCTACAAAGCGAATAGCACAACGTACAAATTACGTTTTGCATGATTGTGTGTTCATATTTTGTGGCCTAGCCACGTGCTGAGACTTTATCTCGGAATATGTATCAAGATACTTCGTTAACTTGCTCAAAAATCTATGCGCATGACTCCACCATTGCAAAGAATACTTTGTACCACATTGGTTGCAAATATTACATCGATTTAATGGGCAAAAATGGAATTGAACTTACCACACGGCGAGGACGTTAACCAAAATTGTCTGGCGACACAACTTCTGCAGAAAAGGGAAATAACATTTAGATGCACATACAAATTCCATAATGTGCAGTAGCTACTGACGCCCTGTCACATTTGGAAAAACTATCTGAGTATCAAGGCATGATCTGCCAACATAGCCTAAAGTTATCAACAGCTGGATTTGACCATTTTGTTTTATTTTCGAGCAGAATTCATTACCATTAGAAAAATGCGATCCACAAAGAAATAGTAGGATAATGCTCTCTGCAAAATACTATATGAATTTCACGGATGATATATACTTTGCAAAAATTCAGTAGGTTGAAATAAAATTATATGCATCTCGAATGGTGCATAAAAATCTATACCCCCATCGTTATTAGCTCTCTTTAAGGAGTGTTTATAAATATGACTACTGTATCTTGTTTTTCTAGGTCTACAATGCTACTCCTGCAACTACTTCAAGCTGGAGACCTCGAATGAAGCTGTGAATAGAGCTCTTGACAACGTGTTGTCTTATTCCAATGACGAATGCATGGGAAGTGTGAACAAGGACTCTAAAGGCGTTGTAGTTCAAAACTGCACCGCCCCTGGGACAGGAAAAAAATCGCTCTGTGGCATAGTAGACGTCACAGCGGATATGTCAATCGTTACAAGTACGTATCACTCCTCTGCCAACAACTACCACCACCCACCCGCCATATTAGGGAATTATCTCTTTCTCGTCACACCGCATAATTATCATTTCAGGAGTTATTTTCACATTAGGTTTACATATTTATTTTACCTACTTTCCATACTCAGGGCAAGATCCTTCGTCCCATTTTATGCAAAGAACATTTTGTTGGTGTTAACATGTGCAAGATTGCATACTGAAAGTATCTCATCATCCTATATTCAGTCCACTTATCGACAGATCTGAATACATTTTGCAAACTAATTGCTTTGTCCTGGTCTATACAGTGTTCTGAAGTTTTAGATTAATCTGGGAATCTTTAAATCTTTGTAGGTCGCTTCCGTTTCGTCAGTAATCATAACTTTCCAAGAAAGGGAGGCAATACGTGTCATTTTGCTAACTGCGTTCGTGCTGAAGCCATTAATTTGGTTGCAACGCTTTTAAGGAACATTTTTTCTTAAAATAAATGTCCATATACCGGTCGCATATCGCCAAGTGGATGTCTTTCCGCTGTGTGGTCGAATCCACACCACAAGGCAATGGTGAAAGAGATGGTCAGATGAAATTGTCCAGTAAAATGTGATTTCTCCAAAATGATGAATATCGGGAAATAAAATAGAAGCGACACGTTGTATGGGGACTGGGGACCTAATGGCGTCCGCCCTTTTAAGACTCATGAGACATTGACCAATCAAAGAGCCAGGAGATGTCAGGTGTTCATAAGCTGTGGCCTAAGTCTTCTGAGTTGAGCGTCTATGTAACGTGATAACAAAGAGACAGGACACTGGTTGAATGTTACGTGTTGTAATCATAAGTACATGTATGAAAACACCGCAAAATATTTTCAGACCATTGTCTTGTGGCGTGAGTAGGTATCTTCTTCATTTCATATTATCAATTTACACTTATCCTTAAGTTACATACAGAGCCCTAGCACAGTCTCAGTCGACAGCCTTAGATAACAAGAGTGTTCCGTGGTTGGAAGAATTACATCACAGCCCAGACAGAATGGCTGCGTTTCATGGCAGTCGACGGAGCACACTCAAATGTTAGCTCCACGAGTGGAGCCGAGACCAGATTTAACAATGTGCTACTGTACCGAGCAGGTCATCTTCAGGCATTCCGGGTATGATCCCGGATAAGCTCGGTCTTAGATCTTAAGTATTAAATCTTAAGTAAAACCGGGGTTTTAACCTCGTAGATTTCTGCAGTGATGAACAGATACATGTAAATCATGTCTGCATACAACTGTACCTTCGCTTTTATTTCCCGATCAACGGGTAGAGTAATTCCGCGGTGCCTTGAAGAAATCTCTTCGTTTCGGTATACGTCTGCCATGTTTGGCCTCTAAATTACACACAATAATCAATTTCCTGTTACATGACATCGTGAAACTCCGGTCTTTGCATCACGTGGTTTTGTTTCTTGGGCTTCTCTGACCTTTGGCCAAGGGTCACAAGCAGTACAGGAGAAACGTCAGAAGATGTCGAGTAGGACAGCATTGGGGCATGCTTAAGGATTTTCTTCGCAACGACTTCAACAAACCAAAAGAAGTGAGGGATGTTAATTTTAGCCTTTGCTGCTGGGTAGACTGAATATGCATGAAGCACAGTGTGACGCTCGATCTGTTTATAGCTTGACAGCTTATGACGCTTCTAAGCGGAATCCGGGAACCACGTGAGAGCGAATACGACAGCCAAAAGTCCCGACCAACCCTTCTAAGTGAAGGCGACTAGTGCCCCGAAATCGTTCATTTTTTTGTACGTATTGGAGTAGGGGCCGTGCGTGTTTGTTTTGAAGCATCCCTTCACAGAAACCAGTTTTCTGCAGGTTAGGACAAAACAACATCGTTCAACAAAAAAACGTACTGTTCTGCAGCCGATAGTCACAGATCTATTGGACATCCTGTTTAATACCAGAAGTCAGTGTGGCTCAGTGAGCTCGGCACGTCAGTGCATCGTTAAATCACATTCGTGCGGCTAGGTCAAATGTCAGTGATAATGGGTGTTGGAAAAAGTACTTTACCGAAATAAACATATTATTGTTCAACTTTTCTGGCAAACCTATCATGGAACATTCGCTGACTTTCATTTTAAGTATTTATCCTGCGCATGTGATTTCTTTAAAATTACGAAGACCGGGAACTAAAATAAAAATAACACATTTTCCAGATATCTATCATGTACCGTTAAATAGGCACGGCAAATTGCATTTACAACGATGTTACATTTCACAGTTTTCAGAATAGATCTTGGTTTTTTCCACTTCCGATAAAATCTTCATATTTCGACTTAAATATTATGACACGCTCATAAAAGTTAAAATTTCGAAAGGTGTATAAATAATTGGCAAAATAGGTAGTTTTCTGCCAGGTGACATTTTCACCCAATAGCAAGCTTTTACCATTTTGGAAGTTCAGTGATGGCCATACGTACAAAGCGAACAAGCAACTGGATTTTAAATTTCGTCACAATCCCTTCAGCCCTTGTTTTGTACACAATCCAATATGGTCGTCAAGAAACGTCACCAAGCCTGCCCAAAAGTCATCTTGCACAACTTTAAGCCACTCCGTAATGCATACCATTGTTTCAGGAATTTATAATGTATAGCCATAAAGCTTGTTGGGCTGGAAGCAATAGATCGCGCAAGTTACGGTAACCGTGAAAGATCACCGTATCTGTATTACTATTTCAAAATTTTTCTGTATATGTATGTATAAATGTTGTTTAGGATTTGGATAAGAAAATCAACACCTTATTAAAGTAACCGGATTCGCTACATCATACGGTGGCTCGTCAGGCTTTTAAAATTCTCACCAGCTACATCATGACGTGGTGAAACCCGTTACTTCAGTCTGACGAACTACCTCATGATGTAGTGAAACCGGTTACTTTATTCTGACGAACTAGGTCTAGGTGGAACGAAACCGGTTACTTTAGAGTTTGACGAACTACCTCATGATGTGGTGAAACCGGTTACTTTAGTTTGACCCACTACTTCATGATGTAGTGAAACCGGTTACTTTAAAAAGGTGTTGATTTTATTTACCGATTTTTGATTTTCTTATATATATGTCTATATGTTTCAATTCTGTTCTCTTGGAAAGATTACATGGATTTGGGGGGGAACTACACAGAATATATGGCAGGTTCTTTCAGTGCATTTGAAAATTTAGTGAGAATTATATGCATTTTTATTTGGTTTTGTTTCCTGGTTTTTTGTGTTTTTTTTTGATTGTTTTTTTTTTCTCGACAGTTGACGCGAGGTTGGATGCCGTTGTGAGAGGGTGTATTGTAGTAGCCTCGGACAAAAAGGATGGTTGTGAAAAGCCCACTGACGAAGACAAAAACATGTTAGAGGCGTACTTTGGTTCCGTAGCGACCATCTCGGCTCTTGACGGTACATCGTGCGGGTGCTCAGGTGACCTGTGTAACGGTCAACTGAAGGTCACCGCCGAGACACTGTGCTGGCTGGCAGGACTCCTATTGGCATTCTGTGCTCGCCAGTTGTGGTGACTGCCCACCATCATTTAAACTATAAGTAAGCCACAAACTGGGTACAATCACCAGTTGTTATTCGTAAAACTAAAATTCCGCAAGCCGCAATCGAGATACATTATATGACAACTTACTTATATAACACTTAGATATATATAAATTTAGCTCTGTCAGATAAATTTAACTTCACGAGACGAATTTTTAACGGTATACGTGAAAACACTACACTTCATATTTCACACAGTTCCTGCTTTGAAATACCATATAATATATAGTTTTAGTTCTGTCAGATAAAGTTAACTTCACGAGACGAATTTTTAACGGTATACGTGAAAACACTACACTTTATATTTCACACAGTTGCTGCTTAGAAATGCCATATTGTTTATTTACCTTCAGATGTTGTTCTATAGGTTACACTGATCATATACTTCAGCTTTAGACTTCAGCTATCATTTAGCTTATCCGTGAGAATGAATTTTGGGGTGGAATTGTGAATTAATGGGAAATTCAGAACTGAGATAATTTGATACATGTTATTTGTATGATTTTTTTCATTACTGGTCAGACTGGACTGACATCTGTATTTGCCGAACAAATCATGGGCTTTCGGATATATAGACGTTTTTTATAGATAAATATTCCAGGTAACAATGGTCATTGAGGGGAGCCTTCGGCAGTATAATCCATATTCAGGCTTTAGTGCTTAAAATGCTTGTTGATGTTCTCCTAACTTTTCTACGCGATCTCTTTTGAATAAAACAGTTACATAAATTCATATTCCAGTTGTCACTGACCATTATCTTTCCACCGAGTTCATAATTCCCATATGCTACCTTATATTCCAACGTTAAGCGCTGCAGCCGGTGACTAATAATTCTTGAATCTTACTCGTCTAAAAGCATTTTCCTTGGCCCACAAGATACATTTCACTGACTGAACTCGCAAATCATGACCTGAACCTCTACGTCAGGTTTTGCCGACACAGAATCAATAAGTTATATTTCGCTTAGTTTCAATCAAAATATCACATGTTACTTCGACCGCACCAGCAACTCCTATTGAATTACTCAAAAGTCATGTTCAGCTGAAGACAGGGAAGACAACTCCTATTCCGCCCAGACCTGACCTACAACTCACATTTTGCTAAGAGTAGGCCCACAGTTGATATTCTACTCAGAAATAGCCAACTACTCAGATATTGCTAAGACAGGGCACACAACTCATATTTTGTTAAAACTTGGCCCAAAAGTAATTTGCTGCTGGTAAAGACACAACCGACAACCCAAATTCTTCTACACCCAATCCAAGAGCTCAGACTGAACCCACGGCACATAATTCAAAAGCAGACCCAACAAACCATAACACGCAGAACATATTTATTATTTAGACCGAAATTCCGAGTAGCATTTTTAGAAGTAACATTTCGGTGAAACCAGTGAGAAACGTAACGTTTGAAACGGATCTACAAGTTGTCTGCACAGACTATCTCCACGCTGGACAGAGAGGACAGAGAAGACTAGAATGTTTGTTTGTTTATTTCTTTAAGAATTAAAGTCGCACGTCGCTTTCAACATTTCTCGATCATTTCACGATACTATCTCCTTATAATAGGCTGGTTCATATCCCGACCTGTGGATTATGCTACCTTCCTGGAAAGAAATGCCGAAGACGACAAACGAGAGAAAATTGGAGCGCTTTCAACCGGCTTTCATAACACACCAGATCGAGTTATACTCTAACCTATTAATGATATACATCCTTATTACAACAGTACATGTAATTAAAAATAATGGAAACCGACCCGATCACCACTTTGTCGTTAATGTTCCATGATGTCTTGCGTTGGTAAAAACATTCTACTCACTAAAATGTGACTAAAAGGAAACGCTCAAAGCTTTGAGCATGCGCAATTATTCTTGCTGGCGTCTTTCTCGACTGGTATAGACTGACGTTTCAGTATATAGCAATGTGAACATGCGCATGTGGGATGCACTCATTTGAGGGAGGACACAAAAAGTAACTTTGCCGTGTAAAATAGGCATCCCAAAATGGAAAAGATCCGTTACCTTTGTTTCCTATTCCGGGTGGCATTTAACAATCTGACACAGCTTTGTGTGATGTGATGTATGTATTTCACATCACCGCTGCCAGTAAGAGTACTGGCACTTATCTGTGTCGGCAAGAGGCGCTAATTTGGCCGTCCCAACAAGTGTGAGTCAAAAAGGCAGTATTTCTACGCAAGTCACCGCCTCTCGTCATATGCACAGGCTAACATAGCAGTGCTTTAATAACAGACACCAAATTACAGCCAAAGCTGGGATTTTATCTTTATAACTTTACACACCGGCAATCAATATTTGTTAACGGAATTTCTTTATTGTAGAACCCACGTACGTTTTGGGTAGGAAACACTACTGAAATACTGAAAATCTTAATGTGTCTGGCAAGATTTGGATACGAAGTCGAAAGTTTCTGACCTCTACAAGGAATTAGAGGTTAAACTGAAAACCCATTGCTGTGATCTGGGACACACGAGTCGCCGGTTCAAAACCGACCAAAGGAATTTGTAAGGAATTTCGGTGTTCACTGAGAGTGGGTCCTTGGCGAAAAAGGTTGCCGACACGTTTGTGTGGCTGTTCGCACAGTCAGACTTAACTGAGACCACACCTGGTGTGCATATGTGTGCGAAAGTTTGTCTCTAACTTACCAAAAGGTCGGGTTTATTCGATTTTCTTCGCCCATGAAAATTACCGCCATCGTATTAAAAGAAAATTTTTGCTCATGACTGAGTAGTTAGAGGAAGTGTCTCAGCAAGTGATGATGTATAAAACATAATAATAATAATAATAATAATAATAATAATAATAATAATAATAATAATAATGATAATGATGATGATGATGATGATGATGATGATGATGATGATGATGATGATGATAATAATAAGAAGAAGAAGAAGGGTATGAAAAACAACCTCACGAGCTAAAATTGAAGCCGAAAAAGCCTAAAACATTGTGTTTCGAAGCACAAGGGCATGAACAATCGAAAGACATTAACAGAATGTCAGGTACGGAGACTCACCTGGGATATATTCACCTTATGTTGCCTGCGTTCACTCCCTGATGTGTCCACTAAAGAGACAGTTGAACCCTTGCGTCCTACTTGGACTGGACTTCTGAAAAAGGCAGATTTTCATATAGGTCGTATAAATATTTATAAATAAATAATTATATATCCATTTCATTATTTTTAACGTTGTACGCAAAGAATGTTTTATGAACGTATATACTCCAGGAAAGTTTATCGTAAAGACAAGACGTGCATGAGACACTTCAACTCATCCAGGTGTCCCCTTGGCTCAGTCGGATAGAACGTTAGCACAGCTCAATGAAGTAGAAGCTCCCCACCAATGCGGCCGCTATGAGTTCAATCCAGTTGATTCTGGCTTCCTCTGCGGCTGTGCGTGGGAAGGTCTGCCAGCAACCTGCGGCTTTGCATGGGGTTTCCCCCGGGCTCTGACCGATTTCCTCCGACCATAATGCTGGCCGACTTCGTATAAGTGAAATATTCTTTAGTGCAGTGTAAAACACCAATCAAATAAATAGATAAATAATCATCGGGCTGAATTATTGGGCCAGCTAGGATACATTTGTGAACATACAACCTGGTTTCGTGTCACATCAAGCTATGACTAATGGGGTACGTGTGAACTTTCAAGCCCTTCAATTTGCACAGGTCTACAGACTATTTTGTATTCCACAGAAACAAACTGAGCATTTTAATGACATCTATGATAACTGCTAATACGGTGGTATTTTCATTAGACAAGCTGCATGCCTGTATGCCCGGAAGTGCTCAGTCAACTGTAGAGCCATACCATCCAATGTCTAAATCGTTGATCTTATGACATGAGCTTTGTCAACTAAATTTAGTATGATGAATTCTGTTTTCACTATATAGTCAACTTGGGTTATTTCAACAATTACCACTTATTGAAAATCTGGCCATGATCGCCTATAACATTCTTAGATGACATTCGTGTGTGCAGGTTCGCTGCGAATGATCAGTAGGTAATTAAGTATGGACCAATCGCAATTATTTGTTTGAAATTTATGAACGCTGTATGAGTCAAAAATTAAGACAAGTTTGTCTCTGTTCCACCTTGCTAGAGGTCAGTGGTCACATAGCTTACAGGCATTCATTCGTCAGTTTTCGATGGCGTCCAATGATGAGGCCTCAAGACAGCGACAATGGTTACAACAGTGCATTCGACCTGATATTTCATTGATCGGAACGTGTGATGTGTATTTCGATTGAACTCGAATAACCCACCAAAGATGCTAGAGGAAACCCTGAAGGTATGAAGGGGTGACTTTTCATGTAAAAGGCTCATTGTAGTGATTTTAAAAAATTGAAACACTCGTCTTATCATAACACGGGTCTCTCACTTAGAGTCTTCTCCAATTGAACATAAACGTAGAAGAGAGAAGAGGAAATATTGGCATGACGATTGCTGTAGAAGATAGAAGAGGTAATATTGATATGACGATTGTTGTACTTGAGGAAATTACAACAGATATAATCAAGTTAATGATTTGATAAATATTTAAAACAATCCCACGATGAAAGTTTTATGTGTATAATTATGAAATTAAATGTTCATCGTGTTGTCCTCTTCCGGGGTACAGTTCATGACAACGGGGTTATGATATCAGTTTATGACGTCCCATGAAGTAGAGTGGTATAGATGTATTACCCGTAAGAGATATATTTCACTTCTTGAATTTATAAAATAGTGTTCGTAGGCAGTCAGGACAAGAAAATTTTCGAACTTTCAGCGAAGGCCTGTTGTTGAACGGAATTGATTAGGTGTAAAAAAAACTTTGTAGCACGTTTATACACGTTAACATTAGGGAGCCTAATACTACCCTCACGTAGGGTTGCTGGCAGAGCCAGCATGTGGACTTCAACTCACAGCGACCGCTGCGGCATTGGTGAGAGACTTCAGAGTCATAGCGCCACACTGGCGCGCTAGTCCCTCTGCCAAGGAGGACAGGTATACAACCTAAGAATTCAGCATAGAAAGTAACACTAGGCCAGCGTGGACCGTGTTACTTTGCTCAAAGCATTGCTCTAATATCAGCCGTGCTGCAGTGTTCTGCACTTTGTACACTCTTTCAAAAAGTGCCTTTGAGCAGTTAGACCATATTGTACTACAATATGTTATATTTGGAAGAATGCATGCATTATAATAGGGCTCTCTGGTTTTGCAAGGTAGAATATGTTTGTGCTTCCTCGATACAGGCAACAGTTGAGAAACAGTAGCACATACAGAATCAGATAAGGGGCTTTCATCCACATAGAAGCCAAGCTACTTCAAATTATTCATATTTTCAATGTGGTGACTGTCAACTATAATGTTGAGAGGATGCTGACAACACAACTTCAGCTTTGTCGATGTTCCAATCATTATGATCGTGGTTTTTCTTTCCATTTATTATCATTGGGTTTCTGAACACCACTGAGATACGCCCAAGATTAAAATATATAGTTTTTTTTTCAATTTCGGTGTTAGGAAGAACAGTACATTGAGTATTTAAAATATCATATAAGTAAGTCATATAAGTAAATTTTGAACAACAACGGACCAAGAATCGAATCCTGGAGAACTCCAGATATTACACTGAAATACAAGGAAAAACTGTTCTTAACACTGACTTTTTGAGACCTACAATCTAGATGAGAACACATCCAATCTAATGCTTTTCTGAAGTCGATCATCACAGAGCCAGTTGCCTCATCAGTATCAATAGCTTTTAGCCAACTTATAGTTAATTTGGTTAAAACTGTAAAAGAGGAATGTCTAGGATGGAAGTCAGATTGTTTATCACAGAGAAGGTTGATGTCAGTTATATAATTTATTAAGACTTTTGTGTTCTAAAACTTTTGACAGAGATGGTAATATGGAGATGGGGCGTAGTTCTCAGCCTTGCTAACCGGTCCTGTTTTATGCAGTGGGGGTATTTTTGATTTCTTCCAGTTGTATGGGATTTTTGTAAGAGCAGGTGTAAAAGTGTCTGCACTGAATTTTAGAAATCTTCTTCTGATCCCATCTAAGTCTGTGGATTTGGAGACATCTAGCATCATGAGAGGGCAATATGCGTCATTTTCAGTTATGATGGGAATAGAGAAAGTGTTACCTGTTGGTTTTCGTGTAGAAACCAAACCAACTAACTTTCCTTGTAATGGAATTGGATTCTTTTGGGAGAAGATTTTCTGCAGCTTCTGTGAAGAATTCGCTAAATTTCTTTGCAATTTCAGTGACATCTCGTAACAAATGACCATTAGTATTATCAGTTTGCAAAGACACAGGGCTTGATGTGCATGTATTGGGCGTTTTTTAATTAGGATTCACGGGTTCTTATACTTGTCATTTAAAATGGCCTCAGTCAAAAAATCTCTGTTGGCTTTTTGCATAAGTCTGTTAACGGAGTTTCTTATTTCTTGGTATTCTGAGGGATCATGGCTCTGATGAGTCATCTTTTTCTTCAAATTTATAGCATAAAAAATTCTTCACTTAGCCAATCTCGTTGTTTGGCTCGTTTACACGCTTTTGCCTAACTTGAGCATTTATATCTATAATGTTCGTAAAGGGCCGAGTCCACTTATGAACTGCAATGTTAGGATCTGTACATTTATCCATGAATAACCAATCTTCAGCATGAAGCTCATTACGGAATTTATCCAAGTCGAACTTTTTTATCTCCCTATATGTGATAATCTGGTGTGTGTATGTCTTACGACGGTAATTTCATTTAGGGGAAAGGAAAATAACATGATGACCACTCAGATGGAGATATAATATGTTGGTGAAATAGACCTTGTCAGGGTCAGTGGAGTATATATGGTCGATTAGAATATCAGAGTGCTTAGTTCTTCTAGTAGGTTTTGAAATAGGTTGAGTCAATGTGAAAAATTCCTGCGATTTACGGGAAGAGGTTTCCTTCAGATTAATGTTGAAATCGTCTAAGATCAGAATTTCTTTGTTTTCAGAGTACGCTGTTTCTCATATATTCTCAAAATCTGCTAGCCATCCAGTTGCTGCATTTAGAGGCCAATAAACAAAGCTGAGAATGAAGGGTTTTGAATTATGTACTTGTATTTCAAGCCATTAACTTCAAGACTTCCATTTTCAAGATCAAGTCTTCTAACAAAGGGTATTATATCAGTGATGCATGCTAGAACACCACCTTCACTTTTCCTCTTTCGATCTCTCCTCTTAGTTAAATATCCTATAATATCTAGAATTTTTTTATTGTGATGTTTCCTTAAAGGAAGTTTATGCCAGGCCAACAATGTCTATTTCTTCTCTTTGTTTTGTTCGTAATATTTCCACTTTAGGCCGGTCGACTTTAGGTAGCAAATGACAGGTATTCATATGACCTATACTTTATCCTTTATTAGATCAAGCAAGATCTTTATTACAAGTGAGAAAGTTAGTATTTAGATTCCAGAGCTTAACATTGTTATTCATGGGGAAAAGCGTGGAATTAACATTATAACTATACCTAATAACCTGTTGGCGGAACCTGGAACCTTTCATATCGGGTGCTTAACTGAACCATAATGATAAGGTTCTTTCTGGGACCCGTAAAGGTTCACTGGCTCTACCATTTTTTCAAGTGTGTATACTGGTCTTCAAGAGCGCTATACTGTCAGTGTTATCGTTGTTAAAGTCTTACGTATGATTCCATTTGGGATTTAACGTTTACCTGTGCAATGGTCAGCTACAGGCTAAAACACCTCTGTTTTACAAAGTTTCGTGCATCCTTTCCTTTCTTTCTTTGATAACTCAATGTAATGCGCTATAAAATGACATCAGTGGTTTGTGTATATTTGCTGTTTACTCTCAGAAAGTCATTGGTTCGTTTAGTGTAAACCCTGTCACGTTATCTCGCCATTTCGTAATATTCGCTCTGCCGACAATTCGGTCTTTCTCGTAATTGCAGAGCGTTGCTGTGTCATATTCATTTTGCGCCGCCTACACACAGTGTGTGTTCTTAGATGCGCTGAAGACTTTAATGTGTTCTTAAACGTGGTAGAAATGAAGTCAGAAGCACAGACAAGATAACATCACACACTGCGGTTGGTTGCATACCCCAGCTCAGAAATCGTTAAATGCCTAGCGCCTTATTAAGCTGTGAGCAGTCGAATGTGGCCGAGATTTTCTGGCTCCGGTGATTTCATCCTCGTCGCTGTTTGGAGAGGTGAAATTTTTCCGCTCCTGCAGAATAGCCCGTGTGATAAGTACAAGCCCGACGCTACGACCTTTACACAGCAGTCCGCGGCCCACATCGACCACGACAGGAAATTTCCTCGCAATATCACTGTGAGTTCTTCTCATTTTCATTATCTCGACGCGGCTTGATTTTAAAAGAAAACTTGGTTGGTATTAAAGTTTTAACAACTATGCATATATATGTGACAGGATGTAGGCTGTATTCACGAGGTAAATGCCAGGCTTTTTAAGTTTTCTTCGAGTTTACGCTCAGATGAGAATTGCTTTATCACCTCTTGTCAGTGGAAAAAGTCATTAAAATATTACACACTGGAAGAATGAGAATTGAAAAAAATCAGCAGACACTCTTTTTTTTCCTCTGGTTGTTTCCGTACTTTTTACTACTTTAACCTCGCTTCAGCATTATTTCAATATGAGGAGTCAAGGTGTATTCTGGCTGTAACAAGCT
Organism: Acanthopleura granulata; assembly: GCA_016165875.1. Taxonomy (NCBI): domain Eukaryota; kingdom Metazoa; phylum Mollusca; class Polyplacophora; order Chitonida; family Chitonidae; genus Acanthopleura; species Acanthopleura granulata. The sequence goes on along the minus strand of JABBOT010000080.1, from coordinate 47,877,968 downwards.
GGTTCCTTATGCCGATATGTTTTCAGTGCTGCCTCACTGGTACCATCGCCCTGCCGACGACATCACTCAATGCATTCATTTGGCAAATATTTCAAAGTTTGTAAAAATTCCAACAAGATTTTTGGCTGCTTTTGTATATAATGAGAACAAATACTATATGTGAGACTCCGGGGAGACTCTGCAAATACGTTGCCTGTGATTTGATGCATTTAGAATTCTCGGTGTACCTGCATATGTAACGGACAACTGTCACATGTTTCCAGATTACATGTCGAGTTAACCTTATTCGTGACATTAAATGGGTTAAGCACCCGCTTTCTGAAATGATATGCGAGGTGTAGACCTTCTTAAAATTATATAAATATGGCTGTCTGTATTGCATGGGATGTCTAATGCGAGTGCTTCATGTCATTTGACGTATTCTAGTTTGTATTGAAAGACATGTCATGGGACAGCGTTACTTGCGTGTGGGTCTAGACCCAGCTGTCCTACATTTACGTAATATTTACGGCGGTTATTATACCGTTATGTGTACATAACCCTACGAAGACGTGAGCTGCCTGATGAGGTTCTGCGGGTCAGGTTGTAAACTTTTTGGAATCCGTTTTCTTTTGTACTGAAGTAGACTTATCACCAGACACGGATCAGGCACGACTCTACATATACCCTATTTACCTCCCCGAACTCGGCTCAGAGTTGCTTTGAGACTTATGATATAGGCACCCCTTAAAGAAGTAACACAAAGACGACTCGGATGGGATTCGTAAGTCGGATGTTTTATCACGAATCAAGTTCATCGTTTATACACATTTTATATCTAACTAAGATTACCAACAAACTTTCTTGATTTAATATTATGAGAGATACAATCTAATTAGAGATAGTTGTAGTAAACAAACCCGTTACATTAGCGGCTTGATCAGAAGATATCTGAACTTTTAACCTATAGTACTACTTCATTTCAGGTACTTTAAAAATCCGTAGAGCATTAGAATACTGATGTCCTTCATAAATTTGATAAATACAATCGAACTGTATATTTCATACCCAGCTATCCTTTGATGTTCTCTTCATCAGATTATATTTAGTGGAGTCTCAAGATAATATCCGACTACGACCAAAAATCACAATCTCCAGAGCAAACCTACTCACAATACCCTTCCCTCTATCAAAATCTTCACTTAACAAACAACACACTGGGAAAGGTCACTCCAACATTGTACATGCATATATAGATGAGCTAACGACACATACCACAAAACGCTAGGAAAAGAGTCCATGCTAGTCTGTACAGTAGACGTATTGAAGAAAAAGAGCTCACAAGTGACAAACTTAATCTAGTTCAGGTCGCGTCTACATGCATTTCTTGAAGATTGACACTGGCTGTAGCAGTAGAGTAACAGTGTGCTAACACTCGTGCCAAGAAATCGTGGTTAACTCCATGTTTGTTTCGCACTTTATCTGTAATCACTCTCAATCGTTCAAGATGACCACCGCCATGTTGATACACAGACTGTCCTCCGAGACCTCCTGCAACATTTCGGTGCAGTGATTACCAAACATGTACCTCATCTATGTCTAGTGTGTGCGAGGGTGTTGCATGAGCCTCAGCGTGATGAATACTGTACGTCATTACAGTAATTACTTCACTGGAGTATAGAGGCCTGTTTTACACACAGGGTGTAAGTTACGTCAAACGTAACTGTCATGACGACACACATGGTAGAGATACGTTGCCATGGTAGTTACGTTTGACGTAGCGTTACACCCTCTCCGTAAAACGGGCCCCAAGTATATACAGACCAGTCGGTGTCAAGCGACGATATACTATCCCTTATCACAGGAATGCATCAATCACCCTATTCTAGTAACCCTTTTCATCGTAATATATATAGCACCAAATAGTGTATTCTAGCCTTTGTCAGGGTAAAAAAATATGTCACTTGACCTTTGTCAGGGTATGAGTATGTACACCACAAAGTACTCAGTACTAAACCTTTGTCACGGTAATACGTATCGGACCGCAGTCTATACTAACCTTTGTCATTGTTATCAATTGTTAACCATCGTCATGATGATACGCAGAGCCTCTACTCTATACTAAACCAATGTAACGGAAATATGAACAGCACCCTACCCTATGCTCAACCTTTTGTAACGGTAATATGCAGAGCACCCTACCCTACACTAAACCTATATAACGGAAATATGTAGAGTACCATAATCTATGCCCAACCTTTTGTAACGCTAATACGCATTCTACTCTATACTAAACATTTTGTAACGGTAATATGTAGAGGACATATGCTAAGCCTTTTGTAAAGGAAATATGTTAGAGAATCATTGGATTGCTTGTAAACAATAACCGTTCTAATAACAATATGTGTAGAAGAGTAGTATTTAATGTAAAAAAAATAGTTGTCACCGCAACCCATGTGTTACTTCATGGCCATCGTATTAATTGTTGTCCTCAGGGCTCGTCATAACAAAATATAACATCATACATGCGTTTAGTGCATACTAACCGCTATCACAGTAATGGTTATATAAGTCCGTAGTCTGTACTGAACCATGTCGCTTTTAATACGTAGGCCTAAATGTGTACAATTTAATTTCCTCAGAATGTCGTTTGCAGGAAATTATTCACATGTTGTTGTTGTTACCTGCTGAATCATTATGGTGTAGAACTCTTTTTAAAAATGAAGAAAAAATGTTCATTGGTACACAGAGCACCTTTATGCTCGAGTCAAATTCGGGCTACTTACTTCGGAAAGTTACAATCACCTTACAATTCCTTTGTGCAAACGGCATAACTTAATTTTAAAATCGATTGTCACATCAGCTGAAGAGCTTACAATCGATTGTAGCTACGATCCCTTCGTGCAAGCGATCCCTGAACCGTTGGTTAGACATATTGTTAGCTAACCCAGGGTTAAGTGACTGCATTTGTCATGTCAGTTGTTATGATTGGTCAATTCTCCACAAAGACTGTGGAGTTCCGGAGTTGTTGGCATGAAGAGTTCCAGTGTGTACCATGGCAACAATGGAAAAAATATATGTACGCTGTAATAACTTGGTTATGTCTATCTAGATAGTGCATGTTATAAAGTCATTCATTTCTGTGTCTCCTATCTTTCCTGTGCAGAAACAAAAACCAAAAAAATGATAACATTGTCGCAATATACAAATCACAACAATCAGTGAACTATGTTGCCATGTCAGCTGTATATACACATATGACTTATTTTTCCAAAGTGGGTTAGCGCACTAGCACATCGTAATGACCTAGAAGCTTCCCACCAAATACGATCGCTGTGAGTTCAAGTCCATCTCATGCTAGCTTCCTCTCCGGTCGTACGTGGGAAGATCTGTCAGCAACGTGCGGATGGTCGTGGGTTTCCCCCGGTCTCTGGCCGGCTTCCTCCCCCCATAAATCTGGCTTCTGTCATATGAAAATATCTTGAATGAAATATTCTTGAGTATGGTGTAAAACACCAATCAAATAAATCAAGCAAATATTTTGCCAAAATCAATATAGTTTATGTATAAAAAAAATCCTTAATGTTACCAGAGTCGTGAATAATGTGAAGTAAGTGAGCAGGAAGTCATTTAATCCACCTTCATCCATGGGTTAAAAATAACCCTGGGTTAGGACCAATTTAACCCATGGTTAACTTTAACGCCGCCTTGAACAATGCAAATTTAACCCAAGGTAAGAGTTAACTAAGCACATTTAACACAGGGTTAGTCGCTAACGCCATTTCGTACGTCATGATGTTAAATTTGGCGAGAGTTTGGCGAGAGTGTTAAATTTATTTCTACGAGCAGCCTTAAAATTAAAGGTAATGGCGGTTAATTGAGGTCTGTGTACAAATAGACATATTATTAAAATAGAGATGACATTTCAAACAATATTGAGTGCATGTGTGACGAAACACACCGGCTTGTACTATCCCAAGCACACAAACATCACATTCCACCCAGTCACATTATACCGACACTTGGCCTGTTTCTTTGCTCAAACCCCTCAATGCTGAGCGCCAAGCGAGGCAGCAACAAATACCACTTTTAAAATCTTTGATATCATCAGACCCGGGCTTGAAGCTGGTTGTGCAGACCTCACAATATAACAAGAAAAGCCAAAAAAAAAAATAAATAAATAAAAACTCAGCAAAAAAACGCAACAATATTATATAATACACAATGTTACGAACCCCGTCTTTAAAATATTGTACAATATCTTTAAATTTGTTTTTGCACCAAACGTGTCAGTGTCTGACCAACATTTTTCCCTCTGTGTTTGTTATATCATGCACTGGAATCCAGTCGTGCGTTCTGGAGGCTTCAGTGTTAATGAGTTTCGTGTCATTGTACATAGGGCGAACATTCTGGAAAGACATTATACCCGTGTAAATATGTTTACGATCAAATTATCCAAAATATTCTTTACCGTAGTCTATAACTATGAGAGGCGACAATGTAGAGCTCGCAGTCTTTTACTCAAGTCAACTTCAGAGCAGTCATATTTACTGTCGTGCACTTTTAAGTATTTTGCTGAGTTTGGAGATATCAGCTTTCACGCCATTCGACATTCATCATTTTGTACTCCATTTTTCTGTACGTAGCACTTTGTGAGCTTGTGTTTCGCCACTTGCTATTTTTCCGACAGCTTGTAATTTGGAGGTTGTATTCTTCTTTGTCTCTTTGTGCGATTACGTACATTTCATCCCGGTTTAACCTGAAAGTGACTTTGTGTATATTTCTGAGGAGTTAAATATGCGGCGTTTAAACAGCTCGGCACCATTGTCAACCTGTCAGCCCAGGAAAGTTTCACCATGTCGGGGAGTTGGATATGTACCATAATCGGGGTACCGTGCCCACTGCACCATTCTTCGATTCTTTTATTCTTCGAATTCCCATGAACTGTGGATTCTATATTTACGTTGACTGACTCGGATTTGACCGACCTGTGCAACAGGTGGACGATTTCCTGTCTATTGGAAATACGTATTCCCTATATTTCCTATACTAGGTGATATTAGGAATCTGACACATCAAGGTGTGACATGACATGTGAATTTAAATCACCTGCATTAGTTCGGCCACTGACCCGTCCCTGCGCGGTGCTTAATTAGCTATACCCCTACACAGTACGTCACACAGACACTAATTATGCTTAACAATAACAAGCCCAATACTACCAAGATCCGACTGTGTTTATTCAACCGTCCACATCGATAAACAAGCGTTCTTCTCGGACTCATTTGAAGAACATACCTATACTTTTGGAGTAAAACACTTTATGCGCTGAAAATCTTCAGTTGTAAGGCATGATCTGGATACGATGTAGAAAGCGTATATTTTTATTGATTTTAAATGTTAGACCGGAACAAACGAACCAAAGTTGGATAGAATCTACAATTGTGAACTGCGACACACGAGGCGTGACTTTGAAATGGGTGATCTTTGTACTGCCTCGCATTGCGCTATGCATAAGAGGAATAGCTAAGTGCACTTCATGTCTGTATAACATACGTTGCCATGATAGTTAAGGCTTACTTAGCTTAAGTACTCTTCATTAAACTGGCCCATGATGTCTGCACTATGCGAATGGCGAGGCGTAATTGTTTCATGGTGTTCCACTCAGTCAACAGTACGACTATGCCAGATACAAAGCGACACCGACGTGATAGGACCAAAATCATGCTGAAAGCCACATTAAGGCACAGTCAAACATACAATAAACAAACAAACCAGTGTAAACAAAAACATGTTATATTTTAACCCTTTAGGTCCCTTTGCACAGTCTGGCTTTGAACGAAGCCTTCTTAACGTTACGAGCTCTTTAAAGATGATAAACAGCAGTATGTACTACGTGGTCGTAAAGTTAAGATGGTGCGTGTCGATCCAGATTTTGTACCGCCAATATGACGAGAGAGTTTGTCAGTAACTTCCCAAAGGGCGACGGTTTACTTCGGCCACTCAGATTTCCTAATCCATTAAAATTAACCCCCATCGTATACCTGGGAAATTCTTTTTCGTGGGATTCAAGGAATCCACAACGAAATTGTAACTGGTTTCTCCGCATTAATGACTGTTCATTATTAAAACTGCACATTTTGGCTTATCTGTCTGTAACAGTTTGGGAGATATTGCATTATTATGCCAGTTTAACGTGAAAGAATAATAATATATGGAAGGATTTCTAGAGGTTTCCCGCGAGGACGACATGGGGGCCCAAATAATAATAATAATAATAATAATAACAATAACAATAATAACCAAACAAGCCTATAACTGAAAAACTTAGTGGTTCAAAGCACTCGGATAGTGAACTCCTGAAGTGACCCCAAAAAGTTGTGTATGGCCGAACGACATCCCTTTAACTAAGCAATAACAACATTCTGTACACAAAAGGCACTGGTACTGACAAGGGGGATATCGACTTTATTCCTTTATTCTGCCTGCGTTCACGCTCTGGTGTGCCTGCAGTTGAACCCCTGTGTCATGCGTGGGTTGGACTATTGACAAAGGAAGTGCCACCCAGGGATAGATCCAAGTTTGATGTTAATGTAACCTTACTATATAAGGTATACACATATGGGCAACTCAGGATGTATTTACTGATGAAATTCTGCAGGAAAGTATCTATATGTATATATAACTATACGGTTTGGAAAAGAGAAGAGTAAAGCACGTAGGTTGCATCGATCTTTACACAACACTATGAAGCTGGTACACTTTTATATTGGCTATGTGGCCAGTGCTCATTGTAAATCTCCACAATTGTTCTTTTAAAGGATGGTGCGGTGGGGCGGGGGCGGCAAAACCCCCGCGGACAAAAGCCCTGTCGGACGAAATCCCAGACTCTTGATATATTTTTACAAGGGTACCACTATCGGAGAGGAAAAAGTGATAAACAAATGGCTCTCTTTAACTCGACCTTACACAAGATCAAACGAACAAACGCGAAGACAAACACATGCATTACCTCACTGATGGTCAGAAATGACACAGCTCTCTTAGCTGAACATATCAGATTAGTAGATGTAATTTAGAAAGTGAATTTAAGTAACAGTATTATCGTTATTAGAGATTACACTTTCTGGATACAGCACAGATTCTAGAACAGAAAATTGGCTGAGACCTCTCCGGGTTTCGAACCAACAACCTGAGGGTCAGGTTCCAAATCGCCAGCAATACATTTTACACCAGCTGAAGAACACTCATAAATCTGTCACATTTTATGCAATATTCTTGAGGAGAGACGTTAAGCAAATTTAAATAGAGGCATAAATCCGTCAAGGTGAAGAATACGGTGTCCATCCGGAGAAAGTGGTTGAAAATACAAAACACCAAATGGTCCATCTTAAGCAATGTATTGCAATATTCCAATTTTATAGAAGCATTTTCGGATTCTTGCAAGAAAAGGATTGATTGATTGTTTGATTGTTTGACTCATTCATTCATTATTAAAGTCATTCGATTTACTTAAAGCCATAGTCACCATTTTTTGAACAATACCTGAGGCACAAAATGCACAGTGTTCCCGGGTCACTCAAAACCCGCTATGTTTAATTGTTTCAGACTTCGCAAAGCAAAATGGAAACATGTTTGTTTGCTGATTCATGCACCGACATGAAGTTTAGTGTGTCAGCGATCGAACGAAGGTTGTTTTCTTGAGATTGATGTATTATCCTGTTAACGCCTAATCAGGTACGGATTGTTTCCTACCATTTGGAAAGTGCATTTAGTTAACCCTTTAGCTGAATATATCAGATTGCTACATGTCATTTAGAAAGACAATTTAGGTAATATTTTTACCTAATCAAGTTGTTTTTATTCACATATAAAATTTTACTTCTCAAGGACTCCACCGCATCTCCTGAGTTCACACAACACAACTAAACCCCTTTGTCCAGCTGGTGCTCTCCAGACTACTTCTGAATTCTAGTGGTGGTGAGACACGGGCTACATGAGCTGGAATGTTTCGCAGGTTTCCGGCGCCTGTGGGTGAGGTTGTCAGCTGGTTATTTATGGCAGAGCTGGTTTGGTTTGGTCATATACGGACGTCTTAAATGACTCCCTGCTCGACATATTCTACTAGGCTGGTTTACCTTACCCAGCTACTTTCCACTTATTGATATGGGGAACTTCTGTATCTGAAAATTAACTGTTGGCCGGCAGCGGTAGGTGTTATGAGCATTTTGTCGTGTTGTTTTTCATACATTATTCATTTTGTTCCGTCACCTGTTCTACAAACATTCTGTCAGTGCATCTGGTTGGTTATACATGGATATATGCCATTTGTGTGATAGATCCATTACATATTCATTTTATTCCTGTCTGATTTCATGTTGACCTAAAGCTTCTCTTATCGCTTGACGCGTTTGACACATCTCGCCAACCTTTCTAGCACCGATGTGTTACAGGGCGAGGCAGCGATGCATCGAGGTAGCGAATCTGTGTAAAAAAACTTAGTATCAAAGCGAGGTAGAAAGAGGGCACGGTAAAGTCGAGGCCATATAAAGCAGTTCAAGGACCTCCATAGACTTCCAGAAAATTCAGTTCTTTCACAGTTTGTCTGTTTTCAGCTGGTGTTGCTAAACAACATTCAGATCTATCGACACAGGAAGGTTATGTACAAGCTGCTGAAAGATAAATGCCTCTGTTGAATAGAACATCCTGATTCGTCGGCTTGGATTATACACCCTCATGAAGTGAGCTACACATCGCTTAAAACCATGATAATGCCCTGGACACGACATGGAGGTAACAGATAGCGCATTCCCCACCAATACCCCAGAGCACCTCCCTTATTGCCTCATCAGTTCTATTCGGACCTCTCTGTATCTGGAGAGTAGGAGCATAAACGCCAGTTGTCACACTTACATCAGGTCAGACAAAATTCGACACACACGGTTGCGTCTTTTCAGTCCTCAAACTAGGCATCCTTGTATCAAAAGGATGGCAAAACAACGTTTGAAATCATGGGTCGCACAGGTGCATCTCCACATTTATTAATTTCTTCTTAAAACAACATGTTACCGTCAGAAGAACTAACAAGACCTATAGGTACAAGTCATATTTAGTACCGTATAGTACAGAACTCCTGGTTGACACTTCCTCACAAAGTGCACACAAATCACGGCAAAACGTATTTAATGAGACACAACGCAATCAATGGTGTAATAATTCAACATCTTTAGAAGGCAGTATTTTCAAATGTGGCAGTGAGAAATTTTACAGCTGTATGGATCTCTTTGTTTGTAATAGGCTTACCATGAAAAGATAAACACAATTTAATTTTTGTGAATAGAAGACAGAGTAGCATTTTGAGAGCAGGTAGGTGTTCTTGTACCGACGTGATACAGTTTATAGATTACACATCCAGATGTATGTGCCCCTGTTGCCTGAATTTAGGTATTATGGATGTTACAGATGTGATACAGTTTATAGATTACACATCCAGATTATGTGTCCCTGTTGCCTGAATTTAGGTGTTATGGATGTTACAGATGTGATACAGTTTATAGATTACACATCCAGATTATGTGCCCCTGTTGCCTGAATTTAGGTGTTATGGATGTTACAGATGTGATACAGTTTATAGATTACACATCCAGATTATGTGCCCCTGTTGCCTAAATTTAGGTGTTATGGATGTTACAGATGTGATACAGTTTATAGATTACACACCCAGATTATGTGCCCCTGTTGCCTGAATTTAGGTGTTATGGATGTTACAGATGTGATACAGTTTATAGATTACAGATGCAGCCAGGTAAATGTGCTTTTGTGTCTAAAATGCAGGTGTTCTCGGTAAAGACGTGATAAAGTTAATAGAAACAAGCCAGGCGTATGCGCTAAAGAGACCAGAACGTAAGTGTTCTCGGTAATGACATGATAGAGTTTATAATGAATGAATGAATGCTTATTGCTTAACACCCTACTCAAGAATATTTCACTGATACGAAGGCGGTGTCTCCTTGGTGCAGGACGCATTTCCACCTTATCTTTTATCTGGTGCTGCCTCACCGAGACTTGCCGAAGACACCCAACAAGTCCCTTCACCCAGTCACATTATACTCACACCGGGCCGACCAGTCCACCCTTTATCCTCTTATTGCTGAGCACCTAGCGAGCAAGCAAGATGTACCATTTTTTAAAGTCTTTGGTATGACCCGACCTAGGTTTGAACCCACATCTCCCCGTCCAAAAGCGGACGCTCTATCAACTGCGCTACCCAACGAGAGGGTATAGAGTGTATAGAGTTTATAGGTTACACAGCCAGATGTATTCGCTCCTATGGCCAGAATGTAAGTGTTCCAGGTATGTACGTAATACAGTTTATAGGTTACATAACCAGATGTATCCGCCCTTGTTGTCTGAATTTAGGTGTTAAGGTACAGGCGTGATACAGTTTACCGATCACACAGGCAGGTGTTTGCGTTCCTGTGGCCAGAATGTAAGTGTTCTAGGTACAGACGTAATACGGTTTATAGATTGCACAACCAGATGTCTGAATGACACCCCTGTTGTCTGAATTTAGGTGTTATGGTATAGACGTGATACAGTTTATAGATTACACAGCGCTCCTGTTGTCTAAATTTATGTGTTATGGGTACAGTCGTGATGCACTTTACAGATTACATATGCAGCCAGGGGTATTCATTCCTGTGGCCAGAATGTAGGTGCTCTTGGTAAAGACGTGATACAGGTTGTAGAGTACAGAGGCATGTGTATGCCCCCCTGAGGCCAGAAAATATGTTCTCGATACAAACGTGAAACAATTTATAAATTACACAGCCGGGTGTTTGCGCTCCTGTGGCAAGAATTTAGGTGTTCTAGGTACAAACGTGATACATAGATTACAGATTACACATGCAGAGAGGTGAATGTTCTTTTGTGCCTAGAATGTAGGAGTTCGCTGTAAAGAGGTGATAAGGTTTATAGATCACTCCGCCAGGTGTACGTGCCCCTGTGGCCAGAATGTAGGTGTTCTCTGTAAAGACGTGATACAGTCTATAGATCACACAGGTAGGTGTATGCACTCCCGTGGCCAGAATGTAGGTGTCCTCTGTAAAGACGTGATATAGTTTAGAACTGATCTTTCTTAGGTGTAGAGGCGTTAGAATTGTCCTTACCTGGTGGATATCAACACATATCACAAGGACGTACAAGCTGTCCTCCACTGTCTTAGAGCGTAATTTCCGTAAAATTAGTCAAGTTTGGTGACCTGTCATTATTTCAGTGATAAATGGTACATAATTAACTTATATTTTGACTATCTCTCTCATGCATTCCTTCGCTCGCAGATCTAGTATGAATTAGCTTTGTGGATATAACATACAGCTCCTTACACGGAGACCGAGGAGTGATGTTAAAATGTCCTTTTTTAAATAAGAAACACGTCGATTCCAGGCCTGTCACGTGATATGTGGGACGATACCTCGAGATTTACCTGGGGGAGCTATATATCACTAGGTAGACCCTACCTGGGTTATTTCCTACAAACATCTACTGCGCGCTGTACGAGTCAGTTATTACCGGACTATATCTGTGCCACGCAGACAGCCAAGGTGCCATTGCTGATCAAGGTAGGCAATTTACCCCATCGGTGCGAAAAGGGGAGTCGGGACAGGTACTGACTGATAACACAAAATGTAAACTCATCTTAAGCACACAGGATGTGGGTTGATCTGTTTTTTCAGCAGTTTTTTTACGGCGCACTCAAGAATACTGCACTTAAAAAACAGTGACCTGCATTCTGGTGGCAGGAAATCCACACCTATCCGTGGTTCCTGAGAGACCTCCCCTTAGTCTCGAGAGAAAACCACTATTAGCCCTATCTGAACTCACAGCGACTTGGTGAGAGGCACCTGCGCTATGCTAGCGCGCTATCCCCCTCGACCACGGAGGAAAACATTAAGATGTTAAGTTTAAGACAACGGAGCATGTAGTGAACAATTGTTTCGGATTTCACACTGTGAGAAAATCTCAGGCCAGAGATCAGAGAATTATTTAAACTAGTCTACATCAAACAATGGCTGTTTAGTGAATTGGCGGAAACTAGGCGAAACAGTGAAAGTACCTGAGATCAAATTAAATTTCGAACTATTGAAATTCGATAGCGGAGAGGTCTTAAAATTCTCTGTCGTAGAGCTTTTGTCTTAAACTTGACCCGGGATGGTGATGTTGAAGTGTTTATTGATATGTTACAGATTCAAGCAGCATTCTAGAGAGGAATGGACAGTTTCACGAGAGGATCCCTAACCCTGGCCGTGTGCCTGGCTGTCAGCGTTTCTATAGTAACAGGTGAGACAAGGGCTTTGAAAAACTGAAAAAAAGATAAAATCCTTCACAGTTTGAACTGCCTACTTTCAATTACTTGAGTCGAAACCGACATTCAACCAAAATGGCCTTCGGGATCTAATTTGATAATTTGATCGTAAACATGTTTACACGGGTTTTATATATTTCCAGAATGTGCGTTCTATGCCAGGGGTATTCGTTCCTGTGGCCAGAATGCAGGTGCTCTTGGTAAAGACGTGATACAGGTTATAGATTACACATGCATGTGCGTTTTATGGGTTCTATGTACAATGACACAAAACTCATTAACGCTGAAGTCTCGACAACACGCGACTGGATTCCAGTGCATGCTAAAACAGAGAGGGAAAATGTAGGTCAGACACTGACATGTTTTGGCGCAAAAACAGATTAAAATATATTTATCATATTATCGTATAGAACATCATATTGTGGTATACTGTAAGACTGGAGGCATTTTAACAATGAACACTTTTCAACTGAGTCCTTACCATTTCTATTTGTTCAGTTGGTGTTAGCGCCAACTAAGTTCAAAATATCTTCAGCATTTGTACCACTGCTGTACGTAGCAATACATCAAGGCAACACATCATAATACATGTTTATTATACATTTTTTGTCAAACTTGTATCATGAGTATTAGAAAGATGCTAGCTAGACGCTTTGGATCCTTCAAACATTCCACCACGGCTTGTAACTGGTGAGGGGCATCTGGGCATTCTGGAAGTTACTAACGCAGACTACCACGGGAAAATCCTCACACGTCAGGGTACGTGTATACCAACAAGTAAATTGTTTGCTTGTTTTTAGTGATACGCAAACAAGAGTCAGTGAACAAAACTCAAATCAGAGCTGAAAAATATGCAACACTCATAGTTGCTTGTAGTTTTTTGCTTTTGTATTTTGTTTCATGATTCTGCTGACTGGCGTTCATGTAGGAGCAGCAGACTATGAGTCATAGTGCACTGGCATTGGTCTAGCCACACTGCTGTCTGTTATCACCATGGCCTGTATTTGTTTTTTACGCCCATAAACCCCCGTGCAAAGGACTCATTATTTGATTCCCTTGACATAACGACCACTAAAACCAAACACATGCCAGAACACGCTAGAAGGCTGACGCTGTTTTGTGGGTCATATTACACAACCACGATGACACACGGCTGAAATAGAAAGTAAAAATGACAACCATAGTACGGTGGCCCAAATGGGACATAAATAAGAAGGCTAGATTCTTTTGATACCGCATAACCGCAAGGAGTGGTCAATATGGAGCAACAGTTTACTGAGGTGTATTTTCTTGGCTCTTCACTAAAGTAGAAGACTCGTGGCTCAGTCTAGGTCTGGCTTACAAACCTCAAGTAGATCATTTATTTCATCGCTGAGTCTGGTCATTTCTTATGTCTGGTCTTGTATAGCATTGCGAAGTTTGTACATAATATATGTAGCTACACTCCACTTAACCCCAAATGAGGGTACAATGAGTATTTTGGATAATGGTGAGTACCTCCGCGCCCTCTACCAGATTTTTCATGGAGAGCGGACGCTATACATTATCGACGGTTGCTCGGCGAGGAAGGCGCTGACCAAGAAGGACATGCTCTCTGAACTGGCCTTCTCTGGCCGCCATGCTTCGCAGTCTGTATGGGTGCTGACCCAAAAATACAACTCGGTCCTAAAGGATCTCTTCGCTCTGTTCCCCTGCAAGGACAGAGACAGACTTGATGAGTGCTTGCGTGAAAACGACATCGTCCGGGGGAAAAGCGAGCCGTAGTGAGAAAGCAGCTGGCATGTAGAAATGATGCTAATCTTCTGTTGAAGATCAGCCGGCTGAATACCATGTGTTATGACTAGGAAAACACTGTTGGTCAGCTGCCGTATCACACAGATAATTACCTTTTGTGTTGTATTGTGGTTGGCGTACGGGCATTTTAGAGCGTGAAGGATAGTAGTCAATATAGGGCGACGCGTGCGAGACTATACGCGACCTATTCAGCAAGCGAATACACGGATGGACGAATATATCGACGACATGATAAACACAGCACCCGATGTGGATGCGACCCACCAAGCAGCCCGAAGGCCTACGGGAAACGATGATGCGTGCACCGAATCTGTGAATCGGACACGACAGCACCGTGAGAGGCTGCCTGCGCTGGCAGTTGGAGGCCAGGCCAAACAGTGTCTGAACCAAATCGACACCTTAGACGAGAGCGAGATCGAGAAGCTCTGCGCCCGCTACGAGGCAAGACTAGGTGCAGCCATGAGGAAAACGCTATTGCTAGCTGCCGTGCAGCTTTATTCCCGAGTAGTTACCACGTTTCTCCCAATCCCGCCTAGGAATCAACCGGCGCTTGTGCGGGACCTTGAAGCCGACGCGTTTGTCGGTCACGTGCTTAGTAGTGCCACCTGCGAGTTGTACTATCGCTAGGGCATGTTTCTTACGCCGGTAACCAGTGCGATGACAACGGCAAAGCACTGCCAATTTGGACAGCAGCGACAACAAACAATAATCCCCCAAACAACAGACGATAAGGGAAAACAAGGAGTAAGTGAACCTGCCGCATACACTTTGGAAAGGGTGACAGAACTGCCGGAGGAGACCAAAAGGACAGACAAAGAACTGCACCAGAAGTTAGGCGTTACCCGTTCTTAACCCCCTCCCCCCGGCCGCCCGCTCTCAGTAATTAAAGTTTGCGGCAGACCCGTTTCATGTGGAATAAGTGCATTCCAGCCACGGGAAGATGCTCGTAAACGCCATGTTCCACAGACCATCTTATCAAGCCGGACAAGATGGACATTGGAGTCGCCCCTTCCAAACTCGACTTCACCCCTTGCGATATTGTGATGGTGGTCGCGGACGTCGCCTTCCCGATGGCGACCAAAGACATGCTAAATAAACAGGTGATCTTTCCAGCACATATCATGAAGTAGAAATGGCCTCTGTTGGATGCTAGTCCGGGTTGCCTTCGTAAACGCTCTGGTGTTTAGCGGCAGCAATTTCCCCTTCTCTATGCTGAAGGACTCTGGCGTTGACAAAGAAAGGGACGCCACGATAAGGCTGTCCAGCAGTACAGGCCTCCAAGACCGAATGGTCCGGCGGCAAAATCACACGGTTCAGACTTTCCATGACGTCGACGCGGCGATCCCTGAATATGATCAGATCACCGGCAAGAAACTAGAGCTCATGGGACCCGAACCCCAGCTGTCTGACTATTATCAGCCGGACAGTGACTCGAAAGGTAGTGAGTCCGCCTTCGTTGTCTTGGGATGGCCGCGACGGGTCTGGTGGCCTACAAAAAAAGCTAACCTAGTAATCAGAAAAGGCTATGCTGGAGTTTGAAAAAAGGTCCTCGCCGTAATCGCAGGCAAAACTTAAGAATTAACCGTCGACAAAAAACTTTTTTCCGTTAGGCCTGTTGGAGGTTGATCAATTTACTGGGATATTTCACAAGCCAGGTCCACCCGTTGGTTGTCTACGTGCCTGGCAAATATCTACTATAGCCCCAAGGGCTACTGGAAAGGGCCAGCAGCCATCAAGAAACTAGCTTCTGCTGCCAAAGTCTCTGAAGATGTGGCTCGGGCATAGTGGAAGAAACAGGCGATCTGGCAGATTTTGTTACCTGTACCAAGGAGCATTCCACGGCCAAAATTCGATATTAATGCACCAAATGAGGCCCACCAAGCTTATCTTGTCTTTCTGCCACACGACCGCCTCCCACGAGACGGCAACACATACAAGTGTGCACTCACGTTGCCTCGCGCTACAAGGAAGCTGAACCTCTGGCTACAAAAGAGTCTAAGGACATAGCTGAAGCCATTGTTCGCATCTACAGACGGAGCCCGTTGAAGTGGCCAAAACTGCCCCAGGTCGGCCTAGGCCGCGAGTTCATGCTATAAAGGTTGTTTCCATTAAGGTAAAGGATGTGGCTGGTAGGCTTCTTTCGGTCATAGTCTTCCACCATGGGGTTGTTAGCCCGGCGTGACGCTTTCAGACCATCGAGATATCCCCTCTCATCCCCCTCTCAATGAAAAGGTGCTGGTCAAAGTCTGTCAGCAATTCAAGCTCTATACCTGTTGTCTTGAGGAGAAGAAAGGAGAAACCATTGCTGGTGTAATAATGCGCATGGTCTAGGCCATACTGCCGAAGGCAGGTCTTTTGAAACGTCTCGAAGATATCTGCCATATCTGAATTACGTCAGTGCAGTTGTAGTGACCGTGGTGGTCCCCAAGGGGTCGGCAGTGCAAGGCCTTCCAGACCTTTGGCGCGTGGGCATAATTCTCAGCGCTCAAGCGCTTGTCCAAAAGTTTGCTGTGGAAGACCTTTGTGGGGAGCCTCTGCTCACTAAAGCGTTGCCAGGAGTCCATGTACTCGTATGGGTAAATACCCTTGCGCATGAGCAGTTCACGTCTCCACTGAATGGGTTTATACCGCGCTGTCATCTGGAAAGCCTTGAGACCGTTGGTCGCTACCAGCTTGTCGAGAGATGCCAACAAGAACTACGCACTGCTTCCCAAGAGAGAAGGAAATGTACTTCTCTGTGTTGTCGGGAATGCACGTCACCCTACCCTCTGTCTTTGAGATTGCTTGCCTCAACAGATACGAGTCATAGCCCCTCAGGTTGTGGAATTCTACTGGAATGGTGGTGGTTTTGGGGTTTAGCCTCCGCTTGAGGTTGCAGCCGTTGTGGGCTGCCCCTCTATACTTTCCAGTGATGTGGAAATGGTCACAGACGGAGTCCAGTTGCCCTGCAGCTACTAACGGCCTATCACACACATGGCAGGTGGTAGCTGTGTTATAGGCATGCCAGGTATCTTGCGTCATTGTCATTCCTTTGGGGCTGGCCATTGCTGACTTTATTGTACGCTCCTCCTCCTGGAGCGCTTGGAGGAAATGCTCTGCTGCATCCGGGCCTCTGTAGTCAACCGGCTGCTCTGTATGCCCATCGCACCTCACAACCTTGTAGCAGTAGCTTCATGCTTCATGGTGTTGCGTTTCTGAGTGTTGATTTTTGAAGGGTCCTGTGCAGCACCCCGACATTTGTTACCAGAGCCTCGAAATCTACCTAAATTATGTACGGTGCCGGCAGCTGTTTGTAGTGGTTCTGGAAGCTCAGCCTGTTTTTCCCTCTTCGGGCATTTCAACCCGAACGGCAGTTTGGGCGATTCCCCGGCACTCGGTCTTGTCGAGAAGGTCTTCTCGGGAATAGCCATGGTGGCATCGCTCACAGAAGTGCTTGCCATGCTGGTCCCTGCGATTATTTATCTAGATGGGGGCTCTCTGGAGGGTGGTGCAGCTCCAGCACTAGGTTCTGAACTGGTGCTGGGAACCTTCTAGTGGGTGTGGGGCGACTCCCAACACCAGGTGGTTGAGAGTCCGTATAGTGTATACTACTCAGTTAAATGTATTTTCTCAGCTGAAAACTGTCACCACCTGATTCTGATTTGAGGATTGTCAGCTGATTGAGACCTTGCAGAGAATCACTCAACTCCTAACGCCAGTGTTATTGGAATTTGTTCTTATCGAAAAACCCATAGAAAACAACTGATCAACAAATGTCATGCAGTCATATAAAATGCACGCGTACAGAAATTACCCTCAACTGAAATATAATTTTTTTTTTTAAGTTCACAAATTTATCATTCAACATCACAGCTAGGAGTTCGTTCGTGTGTTAAAATTGCAAATTTCAATCAGACACCAAATTTGTAAGGGTGGGGAAAGGGCGTTTTCAGCAAAAATATACATGTATACTAAACCGAAAATCCAGCCACCTGCGGATGGTCTGTGCACAGAGCCTGAGAGAAATAAATGAACCAAAATCATTTAATTCTCTGACGCTAAACATTTGAAATCATAAATAGCTGGAAAACATATTTCTCTCAGTAGAGAATTAAGACTGTCCACAAAACTGCAAATGTTTCTGGATATTTGTTTAATAATATTTTCATTAATATCCTATAATAGAAAACACAAATGTCTGCAGGCGCTCATATGCACACAACCACTGTTTAAGTTACCCTGAAACAGGAGGCAAAGAGACAGAAAGGCCAAAAATTACATGTGATCTTTGCTAGGAAACCATGAAGGAATTGACTGTGTAGTTTTTTGTAATATTATGATAACACAACGTTAAAAATTTTGTTATCCTATTATCCCATTAATTCACCCTATGAAGACTATTTTTGATGCGATTGCTAAGAAACGAAAGTTTCTATACACTATAACAGCTTGTTCAACAGCAGGGGGCGATTTTCGGCGATTGTTTGTGGCAAAATCAACACCTACAAAAGGTGATCACATGATAATGAGTAACATGGCGTTGTTGTTGTTTCGCTCTTTTGAAAGAAAACGCTTGTACCTTTGAGTTTGCCACTGTAAAAGCCCCATGTTCACACCGTTACGACTTGAAAACAATAACAGAAAATACACCCAGTGACTTCATATTACAATATAAACAATGCTTTGTAAACAACTTGAGACATACATTTACATACAGATACTTCAACAGCAACATTAACTAAAAAAAAAAGAAATGTTTTACCGGTCGTTACACCACAAACCCACCTTTAAATCCAAAAGAAGGTAATCCTGGAATCCAGTACATAATATATAGAATTATCACAACACACAATTCACAAAAATCACAAATTATTGCAATCACGTTTTACCCTAGATTGGCAAACGCGAACACAGTACCTAGTTCAAACAAGGCCCCATCAGTTAAGCCTTTGAATGACGTCACACCAGCACAGCACCAGACAGGGTAAAAGCAGGGACGGAGGTATAATCCACTTTGGGATAATCACTGTTCCCACGGGAACCAACAAACAAACGCCCCGTTCAGAGACGTAATGTCACCTGTTGCAAAATGAACGTCCTTCACAAAGCTGATAACTTCAGTTCAAAGTCCATGACGACCTTGTGACATCAGCGTCTTAAATTAATTATACAGTTAATACTGTATAACCATAATTCGTACACCCGCGAACGTGACTTCCGCAGAAATTCAGTTTAAACAAACGTCAGTAAAACGGTGTCGGAGTTGAAGAAAACTCCGCCAAAACATCTGGTATCATCAGCTTACATCATCAAAACAAAGGACTCTGTAAGAGTGCGTTGAACGCACACCTAGGTGGTTGTGGATATATCAGACAACCTCCATTTTGAACAGAAAACACGGCTTATATAGATTTCAAGATCCAACTATTTTTATACACACAGGCTGCTCGGCCAATGAAAAATTAGAGAATTAAACGAGGTGCTTACAATCAAGTACGCGCTATATATATATATCACCCCACGACAAAGACTGTTATGCATTGAGTCCGCAGACTACATGCAGGACAAACGGCTCGCTAACAGTAATCGAAAACATCTAAAAGAGACACATAACAACATCCTTTTTCCTCTGTAATATATTTTGTGTTTATCATTTAGATGACAATACTTTATTTCGTGTGACAAATTTGGTTATTTAATCTTCTTGACTCACAAAACTTGCATGTTTTCCAACCGAGAGCAACACTTCCTGCGTGACTTGTACATTGCCTGGAAATTTGCACAGGTTGTAGAAGTGACAGGCAAGGTCTATTCTAGGACAGTAACCCATTGGGTCAAGGTCAAATGCGCGGACCTTCCTGAAAGCAGTTCGATCGACTTCGAGTTCGAGATCTGCTGCGATTTTTCTTGAGAACAATTAAAGAAATCAGGGTTGCGATGAATGTCAGAATTATAAACTATTACTCTTAGTCCATCTAGATGGACTAACACCCCCTCTCTTGCGGGTTTTACTCTAGTACTGTCCGTTATTCTTGGGCAGTCCCCCAGGGAGTCAGACGCAAGTGTGATAATGATAATTAGTTTCCACGTTATTCTTTAATTCCACCATTTTAATGACTACCCAAGCCCTCGATTAGCTCAAGGTAGGCCTAACTACACTTCGGAATTGTGAAATACTGTGAATGTACGCTATCTTGGATGATCTCCATCTTTTCTCTACATACTCTACCACGGCCAATCAAGGTCTCGAGTCGTATGTGACATTTACCGTTACCAGCCTCAAAATAGCCGCCAGCGCATTCGATGACCTTGCGGGACATAAAAGTGGCAGGATAATAAACGAAAGCACCACTCCAGACGTAATTAAAAGTTTTATTCATTGCATAATAATTGCACACCACTTAAACACCACGAGAGAAAGTTAATACTTGACCATCACGAACGGTGTATTTCGTTAAAAGCACTGAAACTGAGTACTTCGGAGAAACTACTTCTAGAAATTTCTCCACATTTTTCATGCCTTTTTAATGGACCTCTGGTGACTGTCACCAATAGACCAATAAAAATATTCTTGATTTTGGGCATAAAAAACAAATCAATTCACAAATCTTCTACTTAGAATATAGAGGACACATCGCACTTTTATAAAAGCACTAAGACTGTCAGCCTGGAATTTAATACTTTTCAGTGAAAAAGGTGACTGATTTGCCTATTTATATATTTATTTCTTGGGATGGCCAACGTTTTGTGAAAGTCTGTATTTGGACAAACTATCTGAGTGTTATTGTATCAAGGCATGATCTGCCAAAAGTTATCTACTTCTGAATTTGACCATTTTGTTTTATTCTCGAGCAGAAGTCATTACTTTTGGAAAAAATGTGTTCCGTGAAATAAAAAGATCACTTTTTGACCTTTCGACGAAGAAATAGTAGGATATTGTTGTGTACAAAATACTTTATGAATTTCAGGGATGATATATATTTTGTAAAAATTCCGTATGTTGCAATCAAAAATATGCGCCTTGAATGGTGCATAGAAAATCTATCTCCCCCCCCCCCCGCCGATTTAAACATCGTTATTAGCTCTCTTTAAGGAGTGTTCATAAACATGACTACTGTGTCTTGTTTTTCTAGGTCTACAATGTTACTCCTGCAGCTACTTCAAGCTGGATACCTCGAATGACGCTGTGAATGGAGCTCTTGCCAGCCTGTTGTCTATTTCCAAGGACGAATGCATGGGAAGCGTGAACAAGGACTCTAAAGGCGTTGATGTTCAAAACTGCCCCGACCCCGGGACAGGAAAAAAGTCGTTCTGTGGCAAAAGTGACGCCACAGTGCATATGTCAATCCTTACATGTATGTATCACCCCTCTTCCAACAACAGCCACCACCCACCCGCCATATTAGGGAATTAATCGTCCATGTAATTTTTATTCCATTGCCTTCAGAACATTTTAGTCCATGGATTTTTCCTAATTTTCTTATTTATTTATATACTTATTAACATATTTGATTGGTATTTTCAACGGGACACAAGAATATTTCACTTATACGACGGCGGCAAACCCACAGCAATGTGCAGGTTGCCGGCGGATCTTCCTTGAGGGTAAGTCAGCATGACCTTGGCTTGTTTAATGACCCTCTCTCTCCACGCGTTGAAGTATCGAATGGTATAACTCCCATATCTCCTGCACCGCTTTCAATTTCAATGATGCGACCACTTCCCCTTCTTATAATGTCACTTCAGGGTTTGCTAAAAGAAATCCTTTTTCAGCAATTAAATTACATTTTCCCATTTGTCTTCAATATTACTATATACTGCTGTCCACATGCATTTCCAAAACATTCAGTTCTTTACGCTTGTATATTTCTAAGCAGAAAGTCTTTCCACCGCTTTTGAAATTCCTCCCAAACCCGAGGATGGTCGAGGGTTTCCTCCGGTCCCTGCCCGGTTTCCTCTCAGTATATTGCTGACCGCCGCAGAATAAGTGAAATTTCCTTGAGTATGGCGTAAAACAGAAATGAAATGGAAAAATAAATCTTTTCCATATGTATCAGATAAGAAGTGAGGGATGTTAATTTTAACCTTTGCTGCATCTTTTGAACATCCTGTTTAATATCACAAATCAGTGTGGCTCAGTGTGCTCGGAACGTCAGTTAATCGTTAAATCTGTTGAGCCACATTTGTGCGACTAGGTCGAGTGTCAGTTTCCGCTGTGATAATGGATGCTTTAAAAAGTACTTTACCGAAATAAACATATTATTGTTTAACTTTTCTGGCAAACTAATCATAGAACATTCGCTGTTTTTCATTTTAAGTATTTATCCTGCGCATGAGATTTCTTCAAAATTACGAAGATGGGAAATAAAATAAAAACAACACATTTTACAGATATCTGTCATGTGCCGTTGACTAGACAAGGCAAATTACATGTTACATTTCAGAATTTTCAGAAAAGATCTTGGTTATTTCCACTTCCGATAAAATCTCCATATCTCGATTTAAATATCATGACATGCTTATGCAAGTCAAAATTTCGAAAGGTGTGCAAATAATTGGCAAAATAGGTAGTTTTCTGTCAGGTGACATTTTCACCCAATAGCAAGGTTTTACCTTGCTTTGGAAGTTCAATGAAGGCCATACGTACAAACCGAATGAGCGACTGGACTTTAAATTTCATCACAATCTCTTCAGCCCTTGTTTTGTACACAATCCAATATGGTAGCCAAGAAACGTGACTAAGTCTGCCCAAAAGTCATCTTGCACACCTTTAAACGCGTCCGTAATGCATACCATTGTTTCAGAAATTTATAATGAATAGCCACAAAACTTGTAGGGCTGAAAGCAATCACACGCACAAGTTACGGTAACCTTGATGTAATGAAACCGTTTACCTTAAATAAAGTGTTGATTTTATTTACCGATTTTTTTATTTTCTTATATATATGTGTAAATGTTCTAGTTCTTGGAAAGATTACATGGATGTCGCGGGGATCTAAAGAGAATATATGTAAGGTTATTTCAGTACATTTGAAAACTTAGTGAGAATCATGTGCATTTTTATTTTGTTTTGTTTTTTGTTTTGTTTTTTTTCTCGACAGTTGACGTGAAGTTGGATACCGTTATGAGAGGGTGTATTGAAGAAGCCTCGGACAAAAAGGATGGCTGTGAAAAGCCCACTGACGAAGACAAAAACATGTTCGAGGGGATCTTTGGTTCCTTAGCGACCATCTCGGCTCTTGACGGTACAGCGTGCGGCTGCTCAGGTGACCTGTGTAACGGTCAGCTGAAGGTGACCGCCGAGACACTGTGCTGGCTGGCAGGACTCCTCTTGGCATTCTGTGCTGGCCAGTTGTGGTGACTGCCCACCATCATTTAAACTATAAGTAAGCCACAAACTGGGTACAATAACCAGTTGTCATTCGTAAAACTAAACCTCTGCAAGCCGCAATCGAGATACATTATATGACAACTTACTTATATTACACTTAGATATATATAATTTTAGCTCTGTCGGTATACGGTATACGTGAAAACACTACACTTCATATTTCACACAGTTCCTGCTTAGAAATGCCATATTGTTTATTTACCTTCAGATGTTGTTCTCTAGGTTACACTGATCATCTACTTCAGCTTTAGACTTCAGCTATCATTTAGCTTATCCGTGAAGAATGAATTTTGGTGTGGAATTGTGAATTTATGGGAAATTCAGAACTGAGATAATTTGATCCATGTTATTTGTATGACTTTTTTCACAGCTGGTCAGACTGGACTGACATCTGTATTTGCCGAACAAATCATGGGATTTCGGATATATAGATGTTGTTTATAGATAAATATAACAGGTAACAATGGTCATTAAGAGGAGTCTTCGGCAATATAATCCATATTCACGCTTTAGTGCTTAAAATGCTTGTTGATGTTTTCCTGACTTTTCTACGCGATGTTTTTTGAATAAAACAGTTACATAAATTCATATTACCGTTGTCACTGACCATTATCTTTCCACCGAGTTCATAATTCCCAAATGCTACGTTATATTCGAATATTAAGCGCTGCAGTCGGCGACTAAGAATTCTTAAATCTTACTAGTCCAAAAGCATTTTCCTTGGCCCACAAGATACATTTTACTAACTGAGCTCGCAAATCATGACACTGAACCTCTACGTCAGGTTTTGCCGACACAGAATCAATAAGTTATATATCGCTTAGTTTCAATCAAAATATCACATGTTACTTCGACCGCACCAGCAACTCCTATTGAGTTAACACGGTACTCAAAAGTCATGTTCAGCTATAAAGGGCCCACAACTCCTATTCCGCTAAGACTTGACCTACAACTCACATTTTGCTAAGAGTGGGCCCACAGTTGTTATTCTACTCAGAAATAGCCAACT
The DNA here is from genome assembly GCA_016165875.1 of Acanthopleura granulata. Classification (NCBI taxonomy): domain Eukaryota; kingdom Metazoa; phylum Mollusca; class Polyplacophora; order Chitonida; family Chitonidae; genus Acanthopleura; species Acanthopleura granulata. The sequence goes on along the minus strand of JABBOT010000080.1, from coordinate 47,853,452 downwards.
ACTCATATATTGCTAAGACAGATCACACAACTCATATTTTGTTATAACTTGGCTCAAAAGTCATTTTCTGCTGGTAAAGACACAGCCGACAACCCAAATTCTTCTACACCCGAACCAAGAGCTCATATTTACCTCAGACTGAAGCCACAGCTCATAATTCAAAACATACCCAACAAATCATATTTTTTTAAATCATATTTATCATTTAGACCGAAAGTCCGTGTATCATTCTTAGAGGTAACATTTCGGTGAAACCAGTGAGAAACGATCATTTCACGATACTATCTTCTTATAGCAGGCTTGACAGATATAGACTGAGTTTTCAGTATATAACAATGTGAACATGCGCATGTGTGATGCGCGCATGTGTGATGCACTCATTTGAGCGAGGCAACAAAAAGTAACTTTGCCGAAGACAACAGACGAGAGAAAATTGGGGCGCTTTCAACCGGCTTTCATAACACGCCAGATCGCTTTATACTCTAACCTATTAATGATATACATCCTTATTACAACTGTACATGTAGTTAAAAATACTGGAAACCGACCCGATCACCACTTTGTCGTTAATATTACATGATGTCTGGCGTTGGTAGAAACATTCTACTCACCAAAATGTGACTAAAAGGAAACGCTCAAAGCTTTGAGCATCCGCATTTATTTCTTGATGACGTATTTCTCGACCGATATAGACTAAGGTTTCAGTACATAACAATGTGAACATGCCCATGTGTGATGCACTCATTTGAGCGAGGCAACAAAAAGTAACTTTGCCGTGTAAAATAGGCATCCCAAAATGGAAAAGATCCTTTACCTTTGTTTCCTATTCCGGGTGGCATTTAACAATCTGACACTGCTTTGTGTGATATGATGTATGTATTCACATCACCGCTGCCAGTAAGAGTACTGGCACTTATCTGTGTCGGCAAGAGGCGCTAATTTGGCCGTCCCAACAAGTGTGAGTCAAAAAGGCAGTATTTCTACGCAAGTTACCGCGCATAGCCTCTCGTTATATGCACAGGCGAACACAGGAGTGCTTTAATAACAGACACCAAATTACAGCCAAAGTTGGGATTTTATCTTTATAACTTTACACACCGGCAATCAATATTTGTTAACCGAATTTCTTTATTGTAGAAGCCACGTAGGTTTTGGGTAGGAAACACTTTACATACTGAAAATCTTAATGTCTCTGGCAAGATTTTAATAAGATGTCGAAAGTTTCTGACCTGTACAAGGAATTGGAGGCTAAACTGAGAGCCCATTGTGGGATCTGAAACACACGAGGCGCCGGTTCAAAACCGACCAAAGGAATTTGTAAGGAATTTCACTTTTCACTGAGAGTGGGTCCTTGGCGAAAAAGGTCGCCCACACGTTTGTGTGGCTGTTCGCGCAGTCAGACTTCACTGAGACCACACATGGTGTGCATATCTGTACCAAAGTTTGTCTCTACTTACCAAAAGGTCGGGTTTATTCCTGGCCCATCGATTTCCTTCTCCCATGTAAATTAAAAAAAAATTTTTGTGAACGATGCAATCAATCCAAGAGGATAATTTGACTGGTTTGATTCCAACCCGCAGAGAAGTTAACCCAGTCACCGATTAACGGAAGCAAATACATGTGCATGTATACCAAACTAAACATGAAAAGTCGAGGATACATTCACTGTTCCATTTGAGAAAATTTTTCATATGGCTCATGACTGAATAGTTGGAGGAGGTGTCTCAGCAAGTGATGATGTATAACACATAATATTAATATTAATAATAATAATAATAATAATAATAATAATAATAATAATAATAATATAATGATAATAATAATAATGATGATAATAATAATAATAATAATAATATGATGATGATGATATGATAATAATAATAATAACGAAATGAAAATCAACCACACGAGCCTAAAATTGAAGCCTAAAAAGCCTAAAACTTTGTGGTTCGAAGCACAAGGACATTGAACCTTTTCTGACCCAGAAAAGGTGTTAACAATCGAAAAATATTTACAGAATGTCAGGTACCTGGGATATATTGACCTTATGCTGCCTGCGCTGCCTTGATGTGTCCACTAAAGAGACAGTTGAACCCTTGCGTCCTACTTGGACTGACCTCCTGAAAAAGGCAGATTTTGATGTTGGTCGTATAAATATTTATAAATAAATAATTATATATCCATTTCATTATTTTCAACGATGTACGCAAGAATGTTTTATGAACGTATATACTCCAGGAAAGTTTATCGTAAAGACAAGACGTGCATGAGACACTTCAACTCACCCGGGTGTCCGCTTGGCTCAGTCGGATAGAGCATTAGCACAGCGCGATGAACTAGAAGCCTCCCATCAATGCGGTCGCAGTGAGTTTAATCCAGTTGATTCTGGCTTCCTCTGCGGCTGTGCGTGGGAAGGTCTGCCAGCAACCTGTGGATGGTCGTGGGTTTCCCCCGGGCTCTGCCCGGTTTCCCTCAACCATAACGCTGGCCGACGTCGTATAAGTTAAATATTCTTGAGTACGGTGTAAAACACCAATCAAGTAAATAGATAATTATTAGATAGTTATTTGGACAGCTAGGATACATGTGTGAACATACAACCTGGTTTCGTGTCATGTCAAGCTATGACTAATGGGGTACGTGTGAACTTTCAAGCCCTTCAACTTGTACAGGTCTACAGACTATTTTGTATTCCACAGAAACAAATTGAGCATTCTAATGACATCCATGATAACTGTTAACACGGAGGTTTTTTTCACTGGACAAGCTGCATGTCTGTGTACTCGGAAGTGCGTACTCAACTGCAGAGCCATGCCATCCAATGTCTAAATCGTCCATCTTATGGCGTGAGCTTTGTATGATGCCTTCTGTTTTCACTATATAGCCAGCTTGGATTGTTTCAACAATTACCACTGATTGAAAATCTGGCCATGATCGCCTATAACATTCTTAGATGACATTCGTGTGTGCATAGGTTCGCTGCGAACGGTCATTAACCAATTAAGTATGGACGAATGGCAATTATTTGTTTAAAATTTATGAACGCTGTATGAATAAAAAAAATTAAGACGATTTTGTCTCTGTTCCACTTTGCTAGTGTTAACTATGTTATTCAATGAAATCTATTCGCACATATCTAACAGGCATTCATTCGTCAGTCTTCTATGGCGTCCAATGATGAGGCCTCAAGACAACGACAATGGTTACAACAGTGCATTCCACCTGATATTTCATTGATCGGAACGTGTGATGTGTATTTCGAGTGATCTCGAATAACCCACCAAAGATGCTAGAGGAAACCCTGAAAGTATGAAGGGGTGACTTTTGATGTAACGCGAAAGGCTCATTGTAGTGATTAAAAAAAGTTGAAACATTTGTTTTATCATAACTCGGGTCTCTCACTTCGAGTCTTCTTCTCCAATTGAACATAAACGTAGAAGATAAAAAAGGCAATATTGGTATCACGATTGTTGTACATGAGGAAATTACAACAGATATAATCAATCAAGTCAATGATTTGAGGAATGTTTAAAAGAATCCCACGATAAAAGTTTTATGTGTAGAATTATGAAAGTAAATATTCATCGTGCTGTCCTCCTCCGGGTCACAGTTCATGACAACGGGATTGTGATATCAGTTTATGACGTCCCATGAAGCACAGTCGTATAGATGTGTTACACGTAACAGATTTATTTCACTTCTTCTTAAATTTCAGTGAATTTATAGAATAGTGTTCGTAGGCAGTCAGGACAAGAAAATTTTCGAATTTTTAGCGAAGGCATAGGTGACAGGCTTTAGAGTCATAGCGCCGCTCTGTCCCTCTGTGAAGGAGGACAGGTATACAACCTAAGCATAGACAGCATAGAAAGTAACACTAGGCCAACACTTTGCTCAAAGCATTGCTGTAATATGAGTCGTGCTGCAGTGTTCTGCACTTTGTACACTCTTTTCAAAAGTGCCTTTGAGCAGTTAGACCATATTGTACTACAATATGTTATATTTGGAAGAATGCATGCATTATAATAGGGCTCTCTGGTTTTGTAAGGTAGAATATGTTTGTGCTTCCTCGATACAGGCAACAGTTGAGAAACAGTAACACATACAGAATCAATATGTTTTCGCCAGATAAGGGGCTTTCATCCACATGGAAGCCAAGCTACTTCAAATTATTCATATTTTCATTGTGGTGACTGTCAACCATAATGTTGAGAGGATGCTGACAACACAACTTCAGCTTTGTCGATGTTCCAATCATTATGGTCCAGGTTTTCTTTCCATTTATTATCATTGGATTTTCTGAAAACCATTGAGATATACGCCGAAGATTAAAATTTAATTTTTTTTTCAATTTCTGTCGGGTGTTAGGAAAAACAGTACAATGAGATATTTAAAATAAAGTCATATAAGTAAATATTGAACAACAACGGACCAAGAATCGAACCCTGAAGAACTCCAAACATTACATTCAAATACAAGGATAAACTGTTCTTAACACTGACTTTTTGAAACCTAGAGTCTAGATGAGAACACATCCAATCTAATGCTTTTCTGAAGTCGGTCATCACAGAGCCAGTTGTCTCATCATTATCAATAGTTTTTAGCCAGGTTATAGTTAATTTGGTTAAAACTGTAAAAGAGGAATGTCTAGGATGGAAGTCAGATTGTTTATCACTGAAAAGGTTGTTGTCAGTTATATAATTTATTAAGACTTTTGTGTTCTAAAACTTTGGACAGAGATGGTAATATGGAGATGGGGCGTAGTTCTCAGCCTTGCTAACCGGTCCTGTTTTATGCAGTGGGGGTATTTTTGATTTCTTCCAGTTGTATGGGATTTTTGTAAGAGCAGGTGTAAAAGTGTCTGCATTGAATTTTAGAAGTCTTGTTCTGATCCCATCTAAGCCTGTGGATTTGGAGACATCTAGCATCATGAGAGGCCAATATGCGTCATTTTCAGTTATGATGGGAATAGAGAAAGTGTTACCTGTTGGTTTTCGTGTAGAAACCAAACCAACTAACTTTCCTTGTAATGGAATTGGATTCTTTTGGGAGAAGATTTTCTGCAGCTTCTGTAAAGAATTCGCTAAATTTCTTTGCAATTTCAGTGACATCTCGTAACAAATGACCATTAGTATTATCAGTTTGCAAAGACACAGGGCATGATGTGCATGTATTGGGCGTTTTTTAATTAGGATTCACGGGGTTTTATACTTGTCATTTAAAATGGCCTTAGTCAAAAAATATCGTTTTCTTTTTGCATAAGTCTGTTAACAGAGTTTCTTATTTCTTTGTATTCTGAGGTATCATGGCTCTGATGAGTCATCTTTTTCTTCAAATTTATAGCTTAAAAAATTCTTCACTTAGCCAATCTGGTTCTTTGGCTCGTTTTACACGCTTTTGCCTAACTGGAGCATTAATATCTATAATGTTCATAAAGGGCCGAGTCCACTTATGAACTGCAATGTTAGGATCTGTACATTTATCCATGAATAACCAATCTTCAGCATGAAGCTCACTACGGAATTTATCTAAGTCGAACTTTTTATATCCCTATATGTGATAATCTGGTGTGAGTATGTCTTACGACGGTAATTTCATTTAGGGGAAAGGAAAATAACATGATGACCACTCAGATGGAGATATAATATGTTGGTGAAATAGACCTTGTCAGGGTCAGTGGAGTATATATGGTCGATTAGAATTTCAGAGTGCTTAGTTCTTCTAGTAGGTTTTGAAATAGGTTGAGTCAATGTGAAAGAACATTCCTGCGATTTACGGGAAGAGGTTTCCTTCAGATTAATGTTGAAATCTTCTAAGATCAGAATTTCTTTGTTTTCAGAGTACGCTGTTTCTCATATATTCTCAAAATCTGCTATCCATCCAGCTGCTGCATTTAGAGGCCAATAAACAAAGCTGAGAATGAAGGGTTTTGAATTATGTACTTGTATTTCAAGCCATATAACTTCAATACTTCCATTTTCAAGATCAAGTCTTCTAACAAAGGGTATTATATCAGTGATGTATGCTAGAACACCACCTTCACTTTTCCTCTTTCGATCTCTCCTCTTAGTTAAATATCCTATAATATCTAGAATTTTTTTATTGTGATGTTTCCTTAAAGGAAGTTTATGCCAGGCCAACAATGTCTATTTCTCCTCTTTGTTTTGTTCGTAATATTTCCACTTTAGGCCGTTCGACTTTATGTAGCAAATGACAGGTATTCATATGACCTATACTTTATCCTTTATTAGATCAAGCAAGATCTTTATTACAAGTGAGAAAGTTAGTATTTAGATTCCAGAGCTTAACATTGTTATTCATGGGGAAAAGCGTGGAATTAACATTATAACTATACCTAATAACCTGTTGGCGGAACCTGGAACCTTTCATATCGGGTGCTTAACTGAACCATAATGATAAGGTTCTTTCTGGAACCCGTAAAGGTTCACTGGCTCTACCATTTTTTCAAGTGTGTATACTGGTCTTCAAGAGCGCTATACTGTCAGTGTGATCCATGTTAAAGTCTTACGTATGATTCGATTTGGGATTTAAGGTTTACCTGTGCAATGGTCAGCTACAGGCTAAAACACCTCTGTTTTACAAAGTTTCGTGCATCCTTTCCTTTCTTTCTTTGATAACTCAATGTAATGAGTTATAAAATGACATCAGTGGGATGTATTCACGAGGTAAATGCCAGGCTTTTTAAGTTTTCTTCGAGTTTACGCTCAGATGAGAATTGCTTTATCACCTCTTGTCAGTGGAAAAAGTCATTAAAATATTACACACTGGAAGAATGAGAATTGAAAAAAATCGGCAGGTACTCTTTTTGGTCTTATGGTTGTTTCCGTATTTTTTACTACTTTATCCTCGCTTCAGCATTATTTCAATATGAGGAGTCAAGGTTTATTCTGGCTGTAACAAGCTGGTTCCTTATGCCGATATGTTTTCAGTGCTGCCTCACTGGTACCATCGCCCTGCCGACGACATCACTCAATGCGTTCATTTGGCAAATATTTCACAGTTTGTAACAATTCCGTTTAAAGTTAATTTCCTTTAACAAAGTTTGTTGGCTGCTTTTGTATATACCGAGAACAAATACTATATGTGAGACTCCGGGGAGACTCTGCAAATACGTTGCCTGTGATTTGATGCATTTAGAATTCTCGGTGTACCTGCATATTTAACGGACAACTGTCACATGTTTCCAGATTACATGTCGAGTTAACCTTATTCGTGACATTAAATGGCTTAAGCACCCGCTTACTGCCATGAGATGCGAGGTGTAGACGTCTGTATTTCATAAAATTATATAAATATGGCTGTCTGTATTGCATGGGATGTCTAATGCGAGTGCTTCATGTCATTTCACGTATGCTAGTTTGTATTGAAAGACATGTCATGGGACAGCGTTACTTGCGTGTGGATACTGTACAAAGGTGTGACGCCAAAGCACATGTACAGTCGTTTAGCTTTATACACCACGTGGGTCTAGACCTAGCTGTCCTACATCTACGTAATATTTACGGCGGTTATTATACCGTTATGTGTACGTAACCCTACGAAGACGTGAGCTGCCTCTGCGGGTCACGTTGTAAACTTTTTGGAATCCGTTTTCTTTTGTACTGAAGTAGACTTTTCACCAGACACGGATCAGGCACGACTCTACATATACCCTGTTTAACTCCCCGAACTCGGCTCAGAGTTGCTTTGAGACTTATGATATAGGCACCCCTTAAAGAAGGAACACAATGATGACTCGGATGGGATTCGTAAGTCGGATGTTTTATCACGAATCAAGTTCATCTTTTATACACATTTTATATCTAACTAAGATTACCAACAAACTGTCTTGATTTAATATTATGAGAGATACAATCTAATTAGAGATAGGCGTAGTAAACAAACCCGTTACATTAGCGCCTTGATCAGAAGATATCTGAACTTTTAATCTATAGTACTACTTCACTTCAGGTACTTTAAAAATCCGTAAGGCATTAGAATACTGATGTCCTTCATAAATTTGATAAATACAATCGAACTGTATATTTCATACCCAGCCATCCTTTGATGTTCTCTTCATCAGATTATATTTATTGGAGTGTCAAGATAATATCCGACTACGACCAAAAATCACAATCTCCAGAGCAAACCTACTCACAATACCGTTCCCTCTATCAAAATCTTCACTTAACAAACAACACACTGGGAAAGGTCACTCCAACATTGTACATGCATATATAGATGAACTAACGATACACACCACAAAACGCTAGGAAAAGAATCCATGCTAGTCTGTACAGTAGACGTATTGAAGAAAAAGAGCTCACAAGTGACAAAGATAATCTAGTTCAGGTCGCGTCTACATGCATTTCTTGAAGATTGGCACAGGCTGTAGCAGTAGAGTAACAGGGTGCTAACACTCATGCCAAGAGATCGTGGTTAACTCCATGTTTGTTTCGCACTTTATCTGTAATCACTCTCAATCGTTCAAGATGACCACCGCCATGTTGATACACAGACTGTCCTCCGAGACCTCCTGCAACAGTTCGGTGCAGTGATTACCAAACATGTACCTCATCTATGTCTAGTGTGTGCGAGGGTGTTGCATGAGCCTCAGCGTGATGAATACTGTACGTCATTACAGTGATTACTTCACTGGAGTATATTGGCCTGTTTTACAAACAGGGTGTAAGTTACGTCAAACGCAACTGTCATGACGACACACATGGTAGAGATACGTTGCCATAGAAGTTACGTTTGACGTAGCGTTACACTCTCTCCGTAAAACGGGCCCAAGTATATACAGACGAGTCAGTGTCAAGCTACGATATACTATCCCTCATCACAGGAATGCATCAAGCGCCCTATTCTAGTAACCCTTTTCATCGTAATATATATAGCACCAAATAGTGTATTCTAGCCTTTGTCAGGGTAAAAAAATATGTCACTTGACCTTTGTCAGGGTATGAGTATGTACACCACAAAGTACTCAGTACTAAACCTTTGTCACGGTAATACGTATCGGACCGCAGTCTATACTAACCTTTATCATTGTTATCAATTGTTAACCATCGTCATGATGATACGCAGAGCCTCTACTCTATACTAAACCAATGTAACGGAAATATGAACAGCACCCTACCCTATGCTCAACCTTTTGTAACGGTAATATGCAGAGCACCCTACCCTACACTAAACCTATATAACGGAAATATGTAGAGTACCATAATCTATGCCCAACCTTTTGTAACGCTAATACGCAGAGCATTCTACTCTATACTAAACATTTTGTAACGGTAATATGTAGAGGACATATGCTAAGCCTTTTGTAAAGGAAATATGTTAGAGAATCATTGGATTACTTGTAAACAATAACCGTTCTAATAACAATATGTGTAGAAGAGTAGTATTTAATGTAAAAAAAATAGTTGTCACCGCAACCCATATGTTAATTCATGGCCATCGTATTAATTATTGACCTCAGGGCTCGTCATAACAAAATATAACATCATACATGCTTTTAGTGCATACTAACCGCTATCACAGTAATGGTTATATAAGTCCGTAGTCTGTACTGAACCATGTCGCTTTTAATACGTAGCCCTAAATGTATACAATTTAATTTCCTCAAAATGTCGTTTGCAGGAAATTATTCACATGTTGTTGTTGTTACCTGCTGAATCATTATGATGTAGAAGTCTTTTGAAAATGAAGAAAACTTGTTCACTGGTACACAGAGCACCTTTATGCTCGAGTCAAATTCGGGCTACTTACTTCGGAAAGTTACAATCACCTTACAATTCCTTTGTGCAAGCGACATAACTTAATTTTAAAATCGATTGTCACCTCAGTTGAAGAGCTTACAATCGATTGTAGCCACGACCCCTTCGTGCAAGCGATCCCTGAACCTTTGGTTAGACATATTGTTAGCTAACCCAGGGTTAAGTGACTGCATTTGTCATGTCAGTTGTTATGATTGGTCAATTCTCCACAAAGACTGTGGAGTTCCGGAGTTGTTGGCATGAAGAGTTCCAGTGTGTACCATGGCAACAATGGAAAAAATATATGTACGCTGTAATAACTTGGTTATGCCTATGTAGATAGTGCATGTTATAAAGTCATTCATTTCTGTGTCTCCTATCTTTCCTGTGCAGAAACAAAAACCAAAAAAAAATGATAACGTTGTAGCAATATACAAATCACAACAATCAGTGAACTATGTTGCCATGTCAGCTGTATATACACATATGACTTATTTTTCCAAAGTGGGTTAGCGCACTAGCACATCGTAATGAACTAGAAGCTTCCCACCAAATACGATCGCTGTGAGTTCAAGTCCAGCTCATGGTAGCTTCCTCTCCGGTCGTACGTGGGAAGATCTGTCAGCAACGTGCGGATGGTCGTGGGTTTCCCCCGGTCTCTGGCCGGCTTCCTCCCCCCATTAATCTGGCTTCCGTCATATAAATGAAATATTCTTGAGTACGGTGTAAAACACCAATCAAATAAATCAAGATAGCGCAGTTGGTTGGGCGTCCGCTTTCGGACGGGGAGATCTGGGTTCAAACCTGGGTCGGGTCATACCAAAGACTTTAAAAAATTGTACATTCTGCATCCTCGCTAGGCGCTCAGCAATAAGATGATAGAGGGTGGACTGGTCGGCCCAGTGTCAGTATAATGTGACTGGGTGAGGGGGCTTGTTGGGTGTCTTCGGCAAGTCGTCTCGGTGAGGCAGCACCAGATAAAAGATACGGTGGAAATCCGTCCTGCACCAAGGAGACACCGCCTTCGTATAAGTGAAATATTATTGAGTAGGGCGTTAAACAATAAGCATTCATTCATTCAAATAAATCAAGCAAATATTTTGCCAAAATCAATATAGTTTATGTATAAAAAAAATCCTTCATGTTACCAGAGTCGTGAATAATGTGAAGTAAGTGAGCAGGAAGTCATTTAATCCATCTTCATCCATGGGTTAAAAATAACCCTGGGTTAGGACCACTTTAACCAATGGTTAACTTTAACGCCGCCTTGAACAATGCAAATTTAACCCAAGGTAAGAGTTAACTAAGCACATTTAACACAGGGTTAGTCGCTAATGATGTTAAATTTGGCGAGAGTTTGGCGAGAGTGTTAAATTTATTTCTACCAGCAGCCTTAAAATTAAAGGTAATGGCGGTTAATTGAGGCCTGTGTACAAATAGACATATTATTAAAATAGAGATGACCTTTCAAACAATATTGAGTGCATGTGTAACGAAACACACCGGCTTGTACCATCCCAAGCACACAAAACATGACATTCCACCCAGTCACATTATACCGACACTTGGCCTGTTTCTTTACTCAAACCCCTCAATGCTGAGCGCCAAGCGAGGCAGCAACAAATACCACTTTTAAAATCTTTGATATCATCAGACCCGGGCTTGAAACCAGATCTGCAGACCTCACAATATAACAAGAAAAGCGAAAAAAAAAAAACTCAGCAAAAAAACGCAACAAAATTATGTAATACACAATGAACACCGTCTTTAAAATATTGTACAATATCTTTTAATTTGTTTTTGCACCAAACGTGTCAGTGTCTGACCTACATTTTTCTCTCTCTGTTTGTTATCTCATGCACTGGAATCCAGTCGTGCGTTCTCGAGGCTTCAGTGTTAATGAGTTTCGTGTCATTGTACATAGGGCGAACATTCTGGAAAGATATTATACCCGTGTAAATATGTTTACGATCAAATTATCCAAAATATTCTTTACCGTAGTCTATAACTATGAGAGGCGACGATGTAGAGCTCGCAGTCTTTTACTCAAGTAACTTCAGAGCGGTCATATTTACTGTCGTGCACTTTGAAGTATTTTGCTGAGTTTGGAGATATCAGCTCTCACGTCATTCGACATTCATCATCTTGTACTCCATTTTTCTGTACGTAGCACTTTGTGAGCTTGTGTTTCGCCCACTTGCTATTTTTCCGACAGCTTGTATTTTGGAGGTTGTATTGTTCTTTGTCTCTTTGTGCGATTACGTATATTTCATCCCGGTTTAACCTGAAAGTGACTTTGTGTACATTTCTGAGGAGTTAAACATACGGCGTTTAAACAGCTCGGCACCATTGTCAACCTGTCAGCCTAGGAAAGTTTCACCTTGTCGGGGAGTTGGATATGTACCATAATCGGGGTACCGTGCCCACTGCACCATTCTTCGATTCTTTTATTCTTCGATTTCCCATGATCGCCACGATATGGCTGAGATATTGCCGATGTGGCGTTAAGCCATAATCATTCATTTATTCATTCGAATTCCCATGAACTGTGGATTCTATATTTACGTGGACTGACTCGGATTTGGAAACCTGGATATTCCATCAGGATTTGGACGCTATCATCAGTAAGGATATAGATTTTTGCAATTATCTGTACTGTATTGGTATAATATCGTCGATTGTACTATTTGTCCATTTTGTTCAAATATATGTATTGAACTTATTCAAGAGTCTTCTTTCTTTTATTGATCTTGGGTAAGGCCTATCGCTGTCTGAAATTTGAACAAGCCATTTGTTTATCATTTTTCCTCTCCGATAGTGAGTCCCTCACAACAATTAAGCCAAAAAACAAAAACGAAATTCCTACAGATGACCACATGATCTAGATGACTAAACTGTGTACTGTGAATATACACCCTCTGCATAGATTATATATACACGGAAAAGAAAACGATTTAAATGCCCACACACCAATGGCATTGGTGCACTTTGATGGAAACAAGAATGACATTTTCATCTGACGGTCTTAATCTAATTTGACCTACTTTGAATAAAACCTGTTGATGCTCGTTGTCCCTCGAGAGAAAAATGGTGATTGATTTTGTTCTGGTAAACCGAGTCAAGAGTCTGCCCGAAAGAAAATTATCTCCCTTGTTTTGTGTGGATGTTACTCACGCTCTGTGGCCTCCTCTGTTGATCGATCATTTATTTTGTATGACCAGATTTGCTTAAAACCCGACTTCCTAAGCCTGATGTAAAGAGATTAAAGTTGATGCCTTCTATGTTGAAAAAAGATACAGTATCGGATCGTCATTGGTAGCGAATATTTTTAGCTGGCCTATTTCTTCGGGTGCACCTGGTTATGTTACAGATTCAACCCGGACATGGCGTCATATCGCGGGAGATTTGTGTCTGTCAGCAAGGTTGGTAACCGACTTGTGCAACAGGTGGACGATTTCCTGTCTATTGGAAATACGTATTCCCTATATTTCCTATACTAGGTGATATTAGGAATCTGACACATCAAGGTGTGACATGACATGTGAATTTGAATCACCTGTATTAGTTCAGCCACTCACCCGCCCCTGTTAGGTGCTTAATTAGCTATACCCCTACACAGTACGTCACACAGACACTAATTATGCTTAACAATAACAAGCCCAATACTACCAAGATCCGACTGTGTTTATTCAACCGTCCACATCGATAAACAAGCGTTCTTCACGGACTCATTTGAAGAACATACCTATACTTTTGGAGTAAAACACTTTATGCGCTGAAAATCTTCAGTTGTAAGGCATAATCTGGATACGATGTAGAAAGCGTATATTTTTATTGATTTTAAATGTGAGACCGGAACAAACGAACCAAAGTTGGATAGAATCTACAATTGTGACTTGCGACACACGAGGCGTGACTTTGAAATGGGTGATCTTTGTACTGCCTCGCATTGCGCTATGCATAAGAGGAATAGCTAAGTGCGCTTCATCTCTGTATAACATACGTTGCCATGATAGTTAAGGCTTACTTAGCTTAAGTACTCTTCATTAAACTGGCCCATGATGTCTGCACTATGCGAATGGCGAGGTGTAATTGTTTCATGGTGTTCCACTCAGTCAACAGTACGACTATGCCAGATACAAGGAGACACCGACGTGATAGGACCAAATTCATGCTGAAAGCCACATTAAGGCACAGTCAAACATACAATAAACAAACAAACCAGTGTAAACAAAAATATGTTATATTTTAACCCTTTAGGTCCCTTTGCACAGTCTGGCTTTGAACGAAGCCTTCTTAACGTTACGAGCTCTTTAAAGATGATAAACAGCAGTATGTACTACGTGGTCGTAAAGTTAAGATGGTGCGTGTGGATCCAGATTTTCTACCGCCAATATGACGAGAGAGTTTGTCAGTAACTTCCCAAAGGGCGACGGTTTACTTCGGCCTCTCAGATTTCCTAATCCATTACAATTAACCCCCATCGTATACCTGGGAAATTCTTTTTCGTGGGATTCAAGGAATCCAAAACGAAATGGTAACTGGTTTCTCCGCATTAATGACTGTTCATTATTAAAACTGCACATTTTGGCTTATCTATCTGTAACAGTTTTGGAGATATTGCATTATTATCCCAGTTTAACGTGAGAGAATAATAATATATGGAAGGATTTCTAGAGGTTTCCCGCGAGGACGACATGGAGATCAAACGAAAAAACGAGAAGACAAACACATGCATTACCTCACTGGTGGTCAGAAATGACACAGCTCTCTTAGCTGAACATATCAGATTGGTAGATGTCATTTAGAAAGTGAATTTAAGTAACAGTATTATCGTTATTAGAGATTACACTTTCTGGATACAGCACAGATTCTAGTACAGAAAATTGGCTGAGACCTCTCCGGGTTTCGAACCAACAACCTCAGGGTCAGGTTCCAAATCGCCACCAATACATGTTACACAAGCTGAAGAACACTCACAAATCTGTCACATTTTGTGCAATATTCTTGAGGAGAGACGTTAAGCAAAATTAAATAGAGGCATCAATCCGTCAAGGTGAAGAATACAGTGCCCATCCGGAGAAAGTGGTTGAAAATACAAAACACCAAATGGTCCACCTTAAGCAATGTATTGCAATATTCCAATTTTATAGAAGCATTTTCGGATTCTTGCAAGAAAAGGATTGATTGATTGTTTGATTGTTTGACTCTTTCATTCATTATTAAAGTCATTCGATTTACTTAAAGCCATACTCACCATTTTTTGAACAATACCTGAGGCACAAAATGCACAGTGTTCCCGGGTCACTCAAAACCCGCTATGTTTAATTGTTTCAGACTTCGCAAAGCAAAATGGAAACATGTTTGTTTGCTGATTCATGCACCGACATGAAGTTTAGTGTGTCAGCGATCGAACGAAGGTTGTTTGCTTGAGACTGATGTATTATCCTGTTAACGCCTAATCAGGTACGGATTGTTTCCTACCATTTGGAAAGTGCATTTAGTTAACCCTTTAGCTGAATATATCAGATTGTTACATGTCATTTAGAAAGACAATTTAGGTAATATTTTTACCTAATCAAGTTGTTTTTATTCACATATAAAATTTTACTTCTCAAGGACTCCAACGCATCTCCCGAGTTCACACAACACAACTAAACCCCTTTGTCCAGCTGGTGCTCTCCAGACTGCTTCTGATTTCTATTGGTGGTGAGACACAGGCTACATGAGCGGGAATGTTTCGCAGGTTTCCGGTGCCTCTGGGTGAGGTTGTCAGCTGGTTATTTATGGCAGAGCTGGTTTGGTTTGGTCATATACGGACGTCT
Source organism: Acanthopleura granulata (assembly GCA_016165875.1). NCBI lineage: Eukaryota > Metazoa > Mollusca > Polyplacophora > Chitonida > Chitonidae > Acanthopleura > Acanthopleura granulata. Next base: position 47,837,869 of record JABBOT010000080.1, on the reverse strand, counting down.
TAAATGACTCCCTGCTCGACATATTCTACTAGGCTGGTTTACCTTACCCAGCTACTTTCCACTTATTGATATGGGTAACTTCTGTATCTGAAAATTAACTGTTGGCCGGCAGCGGTAGGTGTTATGAGCATTTTGTCGTGTTGTTTTTCATACATTATTCATTTTGTTCCGTCACCTGTTCTACAAACATTCAGTCATACATGGATGGTTATACATGGATATATGCCCTTTGTGTGATATATCCATTACATATTCATTTTATTCCTGTCTGATTTCATGTTGACCTAAAGCTTCTCTTATCGCTTGACGCCTTTGACACATCTCGCCAACCTTTCTAGCACCGATGTGTTACAGGGCGAGGCAGCGATGCATCGAGGTAGCGAATCTGTGTAAAAAAACTTAGTATCAAAGCGAGGTAGAAAGAGGGCACGGTAAAGTCGAGGCCATATAAAGCAGTTCAAGGACCTCCATAGACTTCCAGAAAATTCAGTTCTTTCACAGTTTGTCTGTTTTCAGCTTGTGTTGCTAAACAACTTTCAGATCTATCGATACAGTAAATTTATGTACAAGCTGCTGAGATGCCTCTGTTAAATAGAACATCCTGATTGGTCGGCTTGGATTATACACCCTCATGAAGTGAGCTACACATCGCTTAAAACCATGATAATGCCCTGGACACGACATGGAGGTAACAGATAGCGCATTCCCCACCAATACCCCAGAGCACCTCCCTTATTGCCTCATCAGTTCTATTCGGACCTCTCTATATCTGGAGAGTAGGAGCATAAACGCCAGTTGTCACACTTACATCAGGTCAGACAAAATTCGACACACACGGTTGCGTCTTTTCAGTCCTCAAACTAGGCATCCCTGTCTAGGATGGATGGCAAAACAACGTTTGAAATCATGGGTAGCACAGGGGCATCTCCACATTTATTAATTTCTTCTTAAAACAACATGTTACCGTCAGAAGAACTAACAAGACCTATAGGTACAAGTCATATTTAGTACCGTATAGTACGGAACTCCTGGTTGACACTTCCTCACAAAGTGCACACAAATCACGGCAAAACGTATTTAATGAGACACAACGCAATCAATGGTGTAATAATTCAACATCTTTAGAAGGCAGTATTTTCAAATGTGGCAGTGAGAAATTTTACAGCTGTATGGATCTCTTTGTTTGTAATAGGCTTACCATGAAAAGATAAACACAATTTAATTTCTCTACATAGAACACATCTTACAGCAAGTGCTTTATAATGTGAAAAAAGCCAGAGTAGCATTTTGAGAGCAGGTAGGTGTTCTTGTACCGACGTGATACAGTTATTAGACTTCACATCCAGATGTATGTGCCCCTGTTGCCTGAATTTAGGTGTTATGGATGTTACAGATGTGATACAGTTTATAGATTACACATCCAGATTATGTGTCCCTGTTGCCTGAATTTAGGTGTTATGGATGTTACAGATGTGATACAGTTTATACATTACACATCCAGATTATGTGCCCCTGTTGCCTGAATTAAGGTGTTATGGATGTTACAGATGTGATACAGTTTATAGATTACAGATGCAGCCAGGTAAATGTGCTTTTGTGTCTAAAATGCAGGTGTTCTCGGTAAAGACGTGATAAAGTTAATAGATCACAAGCCAGACATATGCGCTCCTGAGACCAGAATGTAAGTGTTCTCGGTAATGACATGATAGAGTTTATAATGAATGAATGAATGCTTATTGCTTAACACCCTACTCAAGAATATTTCACTGATACGAAGGCGGTGTCTCCTTGGTGCAGGACGCATTTCCACCGTATCTTTTATCTGGTGCTGCCTCACCGAGACTTGCCGAAGACACCCAACAAGTCCCTTCACCCAGTCACATTATACTCACACCGGGCCGACCAGTCCACCATTTATCCTCTTATTGCTGAGCACCTAGCGAGGAAGCAAGATGTACCATTTTTTAAAGTCTTTGGTATGACCCGACCTAGGTTTGAACCCACATCTCCCCGTCCAAAAGCGGACGCTCTATCAACTGCGCTACCCAACGAGAGGGTATAGAGTGTATAGAGTTTATCGGTTACACAGCCAGATGTATTCGCTCCTATGGCCAGAATGTAAGTGTTCCAGGTATATACGTAATACAATTTATAGATTACATAACCAGATGTATCCGCCCCTGTTGTCTGAATTTAGGTGTTAAGGTACAGGCGTGATACAGTTTACCGACCACACAGCCAGGTGTTTGCGCTCCTGTGGCCAGAATGTAAGTGTTCTAGGTACAGACGTAATACGGTTTATAGATTGCACAACCAGATGTCTGAATTACACTCCTGTTGTCTGAATTTATGTGTTATGGGTACAGACATGATGCACTTTACAGATTACATATGCAGCCAGGGGTATTCATTCCTGTGGCCAGAATGTAGGTGCTCTTGGTAAAGACGTGATACAGGTCATAGAGTACAGAGGCATGTGTATGCCCCCCTGAGGCCAGAAAATATGTTCTCGATACAGACGTGAAACAATTTATAAATTACACAGCCGGATGTTTGCGCTCCTGTGGCAAGAATTTAGGTGTTCTAGGTACAAACGTGATACATAGATTACAGATTACACATGCACACAGGTGAATGTTCTTTTGTGCCTAGAATGTAGGAGTTCGCTGGTGATAAAGTTTATCGATCACTCAGCCAGGTGTACGTGCCCCTGTGGCCAGAATGTAGGTGTTCTCTGTAAAGGCGTGATACAGTTTATAGATCACACAGGTAGGTGTATGCACTCCCGCTGTCAGAATGTAGGTGTCCTCTGTAAAGACGTGATATAGTTTACAACTGATCTTTCTTAGGTGTAGAGGCGTTAGAATTGTCCTTACCTGGTGGATTTCAACACATATCACAAGGACGTACAAGCTGTCCTCCACTCTCTCAGAGCGTAATTTCCGTAAAATTAGTCAAGTTTGGTGACCTGTCATTATTTCAGTGATAAATGGTACATAATTAACTTATATTTTGACTATCTCTCTCTTCGCTCGCAGATCTAGTATGAATTAGCTTTGTGGATATAACATACAGCTCCTTACACGGAGACCGAGGAGTGATATTAAAATGTCCTTTTTTACATAAGAGACACGTCGATTCCAGGCCTGTCACGTGATATGTGGGACGATACCTCGAGATTTACCTGGGGGAGCTATATATCACTAGGTAGACCATACCTGGGTTATTTCCTACAAACATCTACTGCGCGCTGTACGAGTCAGTTATTACCGAACTATATCTGTGCCACGCAGACAGCCAAGGTGCCATTGCTGATCAAGGTAGGCAATTTACCCCATCGGTGCGAAAAGGGGAGTCGGGACAGGTACTGACTGATAACACAAAATGTAAACTCATCTTAAGCAGACAGGATGTGGGTTGATCTGTTTTTTCAGCAGTTTTTTACGGCGTACTCAAGAATACTGCACTTAAAAAACAGTGACCTGCATTCTGGTGGCAGGAAATCCACACCTATCCGTGGTTCCTGAGAGACCTCCCCTTAGTCTGGATAGAAAACCACTATTAGCCCTATCTGAACTCACAGCGACTTGGTGAGAGGCACCTGCATCATTACGCTATGCTAGCGCCCTATCCCCCTCGACCACGGAGGCACATTAAAATGTTAAGTTTAAGACGACGGAGCATGTAGTGAACAATTGTTTCGGATTTCACACTGTGAGAAAATCTCAGGCCAGAGATCAAAGAATTATTTAAACTAGTCTACATCAAACAATGGCTGATTAATGAATTGGCGGAAACTAGGCGAAACAGTGAAAGTACCTGAGATCAAATTAAATTTCGAACTATTGACATTCGATAGTGGAGAGGTCTTAAAATTCTCTGTCGTAGAGCTTTTGTCTTAAACTTGACTCGGGATGGTGATGTTGAAGTGTTTATTGATATGTTACAGATTCAAGCAGCATTCTAGAGAGGAATGGACAGTTTCACGAGAGGATCCCTAACCCTGGCCGTATGCCTGGCTGTCAGCTTTTCTATAGTAACAGGTGAGACAACGGCTTTGAAAAACTGAAAAAAAGATAAAATCCGCCACAGTTTGAACTGCCTACCTTCAATTACTTAAGTCGAAACAGACATTCAACCAAAATGGCCTTCGGGATCTAATTTGATAATTTGATCGTAAACATGTTTACACGGGTTTTATATATTTCCAGAATGTGCGTTCTGTGCCAGGGGTATTCGTTCCTGTGGCCAGAATGCAGGTGCTCTTGTTAAAGACGTGATTCAGGTTATAGATTACACATGCATGTGCGTTTTATGGGTTCTATGTACAATGACACAAAACTCATTAACGCTGAAGCCTCGACAACACGCGACTGGATTCCAGTGCATGCTAAAACAAACAGAGAGGGAAAATGTAGGTCAGACACTGACATGTTTTGGCGCAAAAACAGATTAAAATATATTTATCATATTATCGTATAGAACATCATATTGTGGTATACTATAAGACTGAAGGCATTTTAACAATGAACACTTTTCAACTGAGTCCTTACCATTTCTATTCGTTCAGTTGGTGTTAGCGCCAACTAAGTTCAAAATATCTTCAGCATTTGTACCACTGCTGTACGTAGCAATACATCAAGGCAACACATCATAATACATGTTTATTATACATTTTTTGTCAAACTTGTATCATGTGTATTAGAAAGATGCTAGCTACATGCTTTGGATCCTTCAAACATTCCACCATTGCTTGTAACTGGTGAGGGGCATCTGGGCATTCTGGAAGTTACTAACGCAGTCTACCACGGGAAAACCCTCACACGTCAGGGTACGTGTATACCAACAAGTAAATTGTTTGCTTGTTTTTAGTGATACGCAAACAACAGTCAGTGAACAAAACTCAAATCAGAGCTGAAAAATATGCAACACTCATAGTTGCTTGTAGTTTTTTGTTTTTGTATTTTGTTTCATAATTCTGCTGACTGGCGTTCATGTAGGAGCAGCAGACTATGAGTCATAGTGCACTGGCATTGGTCTAGCCACACTGCTGTCTGTTATCACCATGGCCTGTATTTGTTTCTTACGCCCATAAACCCCCGTGCAAAGGACTCATTATTTGATTCCCTTGACATAACGACCACTAAAACCAACCACATGCCAGAACACGCTAGAAGGCTGACGCTGTTTTGTGGGTCATATTACACAAGCACGATGACACACGGCTGAAATAGAAACTAAACACGACAACCATAGTACGGTGGCCCAAATGGGACATAAATAAGAAGAAGGCTAGATTCTTTTGATACCGCATCACCGCAAGGAGTGGTCAATATGGAGCAACAGTTTACTGAGGTGTATTTTCTTGGCTCTTCACTAAAGTAGAAGACTCGTGGCTCAGTCTAGGTCTGGCTTACAAACCTCAAGTAGATCATTTATTTCATGGCTGAGTCTGGTCATTTCTTATGTCTGGTCTTGTATAGCATTGTGAAGTTTGTACATAATATATGTAGCTACACTCCACTTAACCCCAAATGAGGGTACAATGAGTATTTTGGATAATGGTGAGTACCTCCGCGCCCTCTACCAGATTTTTCATGGAGAGCGGACGCTATACATTATCGACGGTTGCTCGGCGAGGAAGGCGCTGACCAAGAAGGACATGCTCTCTGAACTGGCCTTCTCTGGCCGCCATGCTTCGCAGTCTGTATGGGTGCTGACCCAAAAATACAACTCGGTCCTAAAGGATCTCTTCGCTCTGTTCCCCTGCAAGGACAGAGACAGATTTGATGAGTGCTTGCGTGAAAACGACATCGTCCGGGGGAAAAGCGAGCCGTATTGCGAAAGCAGCTGGCATGTAGAAATGATGCTAATCTTCTGTTGAAGATCAGCCGGCTGAATTCCATGTGTTATGACTAGGGAAGCACTGTTGGTCAGCTGCCGTATCACACAGGTAATTACCTTTTGTCTTGTATTGTGGTTGGCGTACGGGCATTTTAGAGCGTGAAGGATAGTAGTCAATATAGGGCGACGCGTGCGAGACTATACGCGACCTATTCAGCAAGCGAATACACGGATGGACGAATATATCGACGACATGATAAACACAGCACCCGATGTGGATGCGACCCACCAAGCAGCCCCAAGGGCTACGGGAAACGATGATGCGTGCACCGAATCTGTGAATCGGACACGACAGCACCGTCAGAGGCTGCCTGCGCTGGCAGTTGGAGGCCAGGCCAAACAGTGTCTGAACCAAATCGACACCTTAGACGAGAGCGAGATCAAGAAGCTCTGCGCCCGCTACGAGGCAAGACTAGGTGCAGCCATGAGGAAAACGCTATTGCTAGCTGCCGTGCAGCTTTATTCCCGAGTAGTTACCACGTTTCTCCCAATCCCGCCTAGGAATCAACCGGCGCTTGTGCGGGACCTTGAAGCCGACGCGTTTGTCGGCCACGTGCTTAGTAGTGTCACCTGCGAGTTGTACTATCGCTAGGGCGTGTTTCTTACGCCGGTAACAAGTGGGATGACAACGGCAAAGCACTGCCAATTTGGACAGCAGCGACAACAAACAATAATCCCCCAAACAACAGACGATGAGGGAAAACAAGAAGTAAGGGAACGTGCCGCATAACCTTTGGAAAGGGTGACAGAACCGGCGGAGGAGACACCTAAGAAACAAAAAGACCCAAAGAAAGTAGCAGACGGGCCTGTCGGGGCCGCTACCAGGAAGGCCAAACAAGAATGACTGCTTGAAGAGCTTCGGGCGGCCAAGGCATGTATCCGTTCAGACGGCAAGCCGTCCCAAGGCCAGCAGGACGTCCTGTCTGATCCTCCCATGCCGTCGCAGGTAGAACGTAGTGAGCCGGTAGCCAGCTGGGCCCCATGGATTTTTGGGGCCGCCGGCCTTGCGGGTATCTATGTTTACACTCGTGGCCAGCAGCGGCGTGCGGCAGGCCAACCAAAAGGACAGACAAAGAACTGCACCAGAAGTGAGGCGTTACCCGTTCTTAACCCTCCCCCCCCCCCACCGGCCGCCCGCTCTCAGTAATTATAGTTTGCGGCAGACCCGTTTCATGTGGAATAAGTGCATTCCAGCCACGGGAAGATGCTCGTAAACGCCATGTTCCACAGACCATCTTATCAAGCCGGACAAGATGGACATTGGAGTCGCCCCTTCCAAACTCGACTTCACCCCTTGCGATATTGTGATGGTGGGCGCGGACGTCGCCTTCCCGATGGCGACCAAGGACATGCTAAATAAACAGGTGATCTTTCCAGCACATATCACGAAGTAGAAATGGCCTCTGTTGGATGCTCGTCCGGGTTGCCTTCGTAAACGCTCTGGTGTTTAGCGGCAGCAATTTCCCCTTCTCTATGCTGAAGGACTCTGGCGTTGACAAAGAACGGAACGCCACGATAAGGCTGTCCAGCAGTACAGGCCGCCAAGACCGAATGGTCCGGCGGCAAAATCACGCGGTTCAGTTTTTCCATGAAGTCGACGCGGCGATCCCTGAATATGATCAGATCACCGGCAAGAAACTAGACTCCATGGGACCCGAACCCCAGCTCTCTGACTATTATCAGCCGGACAGTGACTCGAAAGGTAGTGAGTCCGCCTTCGTTGTCTTGGGATGGCCGCGACGGGTCTGGTGGCCTACAAAAAAAGCTAACCTAGTAATCAGAAAAGGCTATGCTGGAGTTTGAAAAAAGGTCCTCGCCGTAATCGCAGGCAAAACTTAAGAATTAACCGTCGACAAAAAACTTTTTTCCGTTAGGCCTGTTGGAGGTTGATCAATTTACTGGGATATTTCACAAGCCAGGTCCACCCGTTGGTTGTCTACGTGCCTGGCAAATATCTACTATAGCCCCAAGGGCTACTGGAAAGGGCCAGCAGCCATCAAGAAACTAGCTTCTGCTGCCAAAGTCTCTGAAGATGTGGCTCGGGCATAGTGGAAGAAACAGGCGATCTGGCAGATTTTGTTACCTGTGCCAAGGAGCATTCCACGGCCAAAATTCGATATTAATGCACCAAGCTTATCTTGTCTTTCTGCCACACGACCGCCTCTTACGAGACGGCAACACATACAAGTGTGCACTCACGTTGCCTCGCGCTACAAGGAAGCTGAACCTCTGGCTACAAAAGAGTCTAAAGACATAGCTGAAGCCATTGTTCGCATCTACAGACGGAGCCCGTTGAAGTGAACCAAACTGCCCCAGGTCGGCTTAGGTCGCGAGTTCATGTGCGCGGTCAATCAGCTGCTCGCAATCTACGGCGTGGGGGTCAGGCGAGGTCGTGTTGACATCCGCCGGGACCAGGGGTCGTGGGGCGATTCAACCGGACCTTGGATGAGAAGCTCTTTGGGCACCAGTATGCCCAGGAGATGAGGCTTCCTTCTGGAGAGCGGTCGTCCGAGTGGGTGGATCGCTTGCCTGCCTTGAACTCGGAAGTGACTCGATTCACCGGAAAGAAGCCTAGAGATGTCATAATGGCACGCTCTGTGGCACAAAAGCCCTCTTCAGTGATTCCTGGTAGCCCTGTTGGCCTTCAAGAGCAGGAGCTCCCTTCAGGGGTTGGTGTTTGCTCTCTGTATCAACCAGGCGAGCTGGTGGACGGTCGTCGCCGCTCGACAGATCATGTGTGGTCCATGGATGCGTACCAACTCGGACGCTGTATGACCAAGCCTGGAGAGCCTGTGCTCTACTACCTTGATGTGCAATCGGATGGCCGTCAGAGAGGGTTTGTCCGTGAGGAACGTCTAATGGTACCACTAGACACTCAGCTTCCACCGGATGTGGTCGCACGCCGCCGCTGACACCTGTCACCTGTCACCTCATCTATGTAATCTGCCCTGTCCATTGGCCAGCGTGTCCACCCCGATTGCAGCTATCCAGCGCTTGGAATAGAAGGATGAGAGTGATGCCTTGTTCAGGTGCTGTCCTTAGATGCAATGGAACTCTGGCTGCAGTACATCCATGCCATGGCGGAATGTCTGTTTTACGAAGAGAGCCTCTTTGTGCTGCTCATGTCTGATATGTTTCTCATATCTTTGGCCTCGAGGATGGAGTACATCTTAGGTCGCAGTCCGACATATTCAGCTATAGGGCTTCCAGCACACTCATTCTTCGTCTTAACTAAGACATTTTTGTTCGCTTTAGAATGGAGTAGGTGATCGGACATGTCATAGACGTGTGCATGCTTGACCATATCCTCATAAACATTCTCGGCTGGATATCAAGAAGCTGGCAGCTATGTCCGTACTGAGCATTCATCTGGTTGTAGTAGAAGCCGTACATCAGGTTCTTTCAGAGGCCAAGGATGCTGATCCCCACATAGACGGGGCGGTTTAGGACCAAACGGCTGTTGTGAACCTGAATCGCTGCTAGGTCGTCGTCGAAGATGTTGGCTCTGGGGAAGGCTGGACAGACGATAAGACGCCTGAGTTTGTCTTCTTTGCTAGTTCGCAAGAGTTTGACATCCACTCGCCTGCGTAGCCTTTCCATGGTCTTTCCGAAGACAGAGTTGTCCATGAGCTTGTAGAGGTCCTGCTCGAAATCACTCGCCTTTTTCCGGAGCTCGGTATTCATTTCGATGTAGGACTCCATCCAGGGACTTTGCCGGAAGGAGAGAGCATACTCAGGGACAGGTAAAGTTGTAAGTTGCGGTAGTGGAGCACATAGCGTTCCTCATGGCGGAGGTTAAGGACCAGCTTCCCAACCTCAGTAGGCGCCACCCCAACGCCGAGGGGATTGGGCTGGTTCTCTGACATCCCCTCTTTGGGAACCACCATGCGCTCCGGAGCTAGCGGGTAAGAGTTGTGCACCTTATGCAGGTCATCTGGGTACTCAAGATCCGCTTCCACGATATAACCCTCTGGGCTGCCTGCCGGATGGTCTGCTGTGCTGTACTTGTAGAGAGGCCGTTGCAGTTTTCCACCCACTCGAAGCCTCCTGTTGGTAGTGGCTGACTCATTGCCCAGCTATAAAGGCTGTTTCCATTAAGGTAAAGGATGTGGCTGGTAGGCCTCTTTCGGTCATAGTCTTCCACCATGGGGTTGTTAGCCCGGCGTGACGCTTTCAGACCATCGAGATATCCCCTCACATCCCCCTCTCAATGAAAAGGTGCTGGTCAAAGCCTGTCAGCAGTTCAAGCTCTATACCTGTTGTCTTGAGGAGAAGAAAGGAGAGACAGTTGCTGGTGTAATAATGCGCATAGTCTAGGCCATACTGCCGAAGGCAGGTCTTCTGAAACGTCTCGAAGATATCTGCCATTTTTGAATTACGTCAGTGCGGTTGTAGTGACCGTGGTGGTCCCCAAGGGGTCGGCAGTGCAAGGCCTTCCAGACCTTTGGCGCGTGGGCATAATTCTCAGCGCTGAAGCGCGTGTCCAGAAGTTTGCTGTGGAAGACCTTTGTGGGGAGCCTCTGATCACTAAAGCGTTGCCAGGAGTCCATGTACTCATATGGGTAAATACCCTTGCGCATGAGCAGTTCACGTCTCCACTGAATGGGTTTATACCGCGCTGTCATCTGGAAAGCCTTGAGACCGTTGGTCGCTACCAGCTTGTCGAGAGATGCCAGCAAGAACTACGCACTACTTCCCAAGGGAGAAGGAAATGTACTTCTCTGTGTTGTCGGAATGCACGTCACCCTACCCTCTGTCTTTGAGATTGCTTGCCTCAACAGATACGAGTCATAGCCCCTCAGGTTGTGGAATTCTACTGGAATGGTGGTGGTTTTGGTGTTTAGCCTCCGCTTGAGGTTGCAGCCGTTGTGGGCTGCCCCTCTATACTTTCCAGTGATGTGGAAATGGTCACAGACGGAGTCCAGTTGCCCTGCAGCTACTAACGGCCTATCACACACATGGCAGGTGGTAGCTGTGTTATAGGCATGCCAGGTATCTTGCGTCATTGTCATTCCTTTGGGGCTGGCCATTGCTGACTTTATTGTACGCTCCTCCTCCTGGAGCGCTTGGAGGAAATGCTCTGCTGCATCCGGGCCTCTGTAGTCAACCGGCCGCTCTGTATGCCCATCGCACCTCACAACCTTGTAGCAGTAGCTTCATGCTTCATGGTATTGCGTTTCTGAGTGTTGATTTCTGAAGGGTCCTGTGCAGCACCCCGACATTTGTTACCAGAGCCTCGAAATCTACCTAAATTATGTACGGTGCCGGCAGCTGTTTGTAGTGGTTCTGGAAGCTCAGCCTGTTTTTCCCTCTTCGGGCATTTCAACCCGAACGGCAGTTTGGGCGATTCCCCGGCACTCGGTCTTGTCGAGAAGGTCTTCTCGGGAATAGCCATGGTGGCATCGCTCACAGAAGTGCTTGCCATGCTGGTCCCTGCGATTCTTTATCTATATGGGGGCTCTCTGGAGGGTGGGGCAGCTCCAGCACTAGGTCCTGAACTGGTGCTGGGAACCTTCTAGGGGGTGTGGGGCGACTCCCAACACCAGGTGGTTGAGAGTCCGTATAGTGTATACTACTCAGTTAAATGTATTTTCTCAGCTGAAAACTGTCACCACCTGATTCTGATTTGAGGATTGTCAGCTGATTGAGACCTTACAGAGAATCACTCAACTCCTAACGCCAGTGTTATTGGAATTTGTTCTTATCGAAAAACCCATAGAAAACAACTGATCAACAAATGTCATGCAGTCATATAAAATGCACGCGTACAGAAATTACCCTCAACTGAAATATAATTTTTTTTGTTAAGTTTACAAATTTATCATTCAACATCACAGCTAGGAGTTCGTTCGTGTGTTAAAATTGCAAATTTCAATCAGACACCAAATTTGTAAGGGTGGGGAAAGGGCGTTTTCAGCAAAAATATACATGTATATTAAACCGAAAATCCAGCCACCTGCTTATGGTCTGTGCACAGAGCCTGAGAGAAATAAATGAACCAAAATCATTTAATTCTCTGACGCTCAACATTTGAAATCATACATAGCTGGAAAACATATTTCTCTCAGTACAGAATTAAGGCTGTCCACAAAACTGCAAATGTTTCTGGATATTTGTTTAATAATATTTTCATTAATATCATATAATAGAAAACACAAATGTCTGCAGGCGCTCATATGCACACAACCACTGTTTAAGTTACCCTGAAACAGGAGGCAAAAAGATAGAAAGGCCAAAAATTACATGTGATCTTTGCTAGGAAACCATGAAGGAATTGACTGTGTAGCTTTTTGTAATATTATTATAACACAACGTTAAAAATTTTCTTATCCTATTATCCCATTAATTCACCCTGTGAAGACTATTTTTGATGGGATTGCTAAGAAACGAAAGTTTCTATACAGTATAACAGGGTGTTCAGCAGCAGGGGGCGATTTTCGGCGATTGTTTGTGGCAAAATCAACACCTACAAAAGGTGATCACATGATAATGAGTAACATGGCGTTGTTGTTGTTTCGTTCTTGTGAAAGAAAACGCTTGTACCTTTGAGTTTGCCACTGTAAAAGCCCCATGTTCACACCGTTACGACTTGAAAACAATAACAGAAAATACACCCAGTGACTTCATATTACAATATAAACAATGCTTTGTAAACAACATGTGACATACATTTACATACAGATACTTCAACATCAACAGCAACCGGTCGTTACACCACAAATTCACCTTTAAATCCAAAAGAAGGTAATCCTGGAATCCAGTACATAATCCATAGAATTATCACAACACACAATTCACAAAAATCACAAATTATTGCAATCACGTTTTACCCTAGATTAGCAAACGCGAACACAGTACCTAGTTCAAACAAGGACCCATCAGTTAAGCCTTTGAATGACGTCACACCAACACAGCACCAGACAGGGTAAAAGCAGGGACGGAGGTATAATCCACTTTGGGATAATCACTGTTCCCACGGGAACCAACAAACAAACGCCCCGTTCAGAGACGTAATGTCACCTGTTGCAAAATGAACGTCCTTCACAAAACTGATAACTTCTGTTCAAAGTCCATGACGACCTTGTGAGATCAGCGTCTTAGAATAATTATACAGTCAATACTGTATAACCATAATTCGTACACCCGCGAACGTGACTTCCGCAGAAATTCATTTTAAACAAACGTCAGTAAAACGGTGTCGGAGTTGAAGAAAACCGTCCGCCAAAACATCTGGTATCATCAGCTTACATCATCAACACAAAGGACTCTGTAAGAGTGCGTTGAACACACGTCTAGGTGGTTGTGGATATATCAGACAACCTCCATTTTGAACAGAAAACACGGCTTATATAGGTTTCAAGATTCAACTATTTTTAGACACACAGGCTGCTCGGCCAATGAAAAATTAGAGAATTAAACGAGGTGCTTACAATCAAGTACGCGCTATATATATATATCACCCCACGACAAAGACTGTTATGCATTGAGTCCGCAGACTACATGTAGGGCAAACCGCTCGCCACCAGTAAATGAAAAGATCTAAAAGAGAAACACAAAACAACATACTTTTACCTCGGTACTATATGTTGTGTTTATCATTTAGATGGCAATACTTTATTTCGTGTGACAAATTTGATTATTTAATTTCCTTGACTTATAAAAACTTGCATGTTTTCCAACCGAGAGCAACACTTCCTGTGCGACTTGTACATTGCCTGGAAATTTGCACAGGTTGTAGAAGTGAGAGGCAAGGTCTATTCTAGGACAGTAACCCACTGGGTCAAGGTCAAATGCGCGGACTTTATGGAAAGCAGTTCCATCGACTTCGAGTTCGAGATCTGCTGCGATTTTTCTTGAGACCAATTGAAGAAGTCAGGGTTGCGATGAATGTCAGAATCATGAACTATTACTCTTAGTCCATCTAGATGGACTAACAACCCCTCTCTCGCGGGTTTTACTCTGGTACTGTTCGTTATTCCTGGGCAGTGACCCAAGGAGTCAGACGGACGTGTGATAATGCTAATTAGCTTCCACGTTATTCTTTAAATCCACCATTTTAATGACTACCCAGGTCCTCGATTAGCGCAAGGTAGGCCTAACTACACTTCGGGATTGTGAAATACTGTGAATGTACGCTATCTTGGATGATCTCCATCTTTTCTCTACATACTCTACCACGGCCAATCAAGGTCCCGAGTAGGTGCCATTTACCGTTACCAGCCTCAAAATAGTCGCCAGCTAATTCGATGACCTTGCGGGACATAAAAGTGGTAGGATAATAAACGAAAGCACCACTCCAGACATAATTAAAAGTTTTATTCAATACATAATAATTGCACACCAGGTAAACATCACGAAAGAAAGTTAATACTTGGTCATCACGCACGGTGTATTTCGTTAAAAACACTGAAACTGAGTACTTCGGAGAAACTACTTCCAGAAATTTCTCCACATTTTTCATGCCTCTTTAATGGACCTCTGGCGACTGTCACCAATAGACCCATAAAATATTCTTGATTTTGGGCATTAAAAACAAATCAATTCACAAATCTTCTAGTTAGAATATAGAGGATACATCGCACTTTTATAAAAGCACTAAGGCTTGTCAGCCTTAAATTTAATCCTTTTCAGTGAAAAAGTTTGACTGATTTGCCTTATTATATATTTATTTCTTGGGATGACCAACGTTTTGTGAAAGTCTGTATTTGGAAAAACTCTTTGAGTTTGTATCAAGGTATGATCTGCCAAGAGTTATCTACTTCTGAATTTGACCATTTTGTTTTATTTTCCAGCAGAAGTCATTACCATTAGAAAAATGCGATCCGTGAAAAAAAAAGATCACGTTTTGACCTTTCGACAAAGAAATAGTAGGATATTGTTGTGTACAAAATACTATATGAATTTCACGGATGATATATATTTTGCAAAAATTCAGTATGTTGCAATCAAAAATATGCACCTTAAATGGTGCATAGAAAATCTAACTCCGCCCGCCGATTTAAACATCGTTATTAGCTCTCTTTAAGGAGTGTTCATAAATATGACTACTGTATCTTGTTTTTCTAGGTCTACAATGTTACTCCTGCAACTACGTCAAGCTGGATACCTCGAATGACGCTGTGAATAGAGCTCTTGCCAGCGTGTTGTCTAATTCCAAGGACGAATGCATGGGAAGTGTGAACAAGGACTCTAAAGGCGTTGATGTTCAAAACTGCCCAGCCCCCGGGACAGGAAAAAAGTCGTTCTGTACCAAACGTGACGCCACAGTGCATATGTCAATCCTTACATGTATGTATCACCCCTCTTCCAACAACAGCCACCACCCACCCGCCATATTAGGGAATTAATCGTCCATGTAATTTTATTCCATTGCCTTCAGAACACTTTAGTCCATGGATTTTACCTAATTTTCTTATTTATTTCTTTACTTAGTAACATATTTGATTGGTATTTTCAACGGTACACAAGAATATTTCACTTATACGACGGCGGGAAGCACTATATTTGGAGGAAACCCACGGCAACGTGCAGGTTGCCAGCGGATCTTCCTTGAGGGTAAGTCAGCATGACCTTGGCTTGTTTAATGACCTCTCTTTCTCCACGCGTTGAAGTATCGAATGGTATAACTCCCATATCTCCTGCACCGCTTTCAATTTCAATGATGCGACAACTTCTCCTTCTTATGATGTTACTTCAGGGTTTGCTAAAAGAAATCCTTTTTCAGCAATCAAATTACATTTTCCCATTTCTCTTCAATATTACTATGTACTGCTGTCCACATTCATTTCCAAAACATTCACTTCTTTACGCTTATATATTTCTAAGCAGAAACTCTTTCCACCGCTTTTGAAATTCCTCCCAAACCCGAGGATGGTAGAGGGTTTCCTCCGGTCCCTGCCCGGTTTCCTCTCAGTATATTGCTGACCGCCGTAGAATAAGTGAAATTTCCTTGAGTATGGCGTAAAACAGAAATGAAATGGAAAAATAAATCTTTTCCATATGTATCAGATAAGAAGTGAGGGATGTTAATTTTAGCCTTTGCTGCATCTTTTGAACATCCTGTTTAATACCAGAAGACAGTGTGGCTCAGTGAGCTCGGAACGTCAGTGCATCGTTAAATCAGTTGAGCCACATTCGTGCGACTAGGTCGAGTGTCAGTTTCCGCTGTGATAATGGATGCTTTAAAAAGTACTTTACCGAAATAAACATATTATTGTTTAACTTTTCTGGCAAACTAATCATAGAACATTCGCTGTTTTTCATTTTATGTATTTATCCTGCGCATGAGATTTCGTCAAAATTACGAAGATGGGAAATAAAATAAAAACAACACATTTTACAGATATCTGTCATGTACCGTTGACTAGACACGGCAAATTACATGTTACATTTCAGAATTTTCAGAAAAGATCTTGGTTATTTACACCTCCGATAAAATCTCCATATTTCGATTTAAATGTCATGACATGCTTATGCAAGTCAAAATTTCGAAAGGTGTACAAATAATTGGCAAAATAGGTAGTTTTCTGTCAGGTGACATTTTCACCCAATAGCAAGGTTTTACCATTTTTGGAAGTTCATACGTACAAACCGAATGAGCGACTGGACTTTAAATTTCATCACAATCTCTTCAGCCCTTGTTTTGTATACAATCCAATATGGTCACCAAGAAACGTCACCAAGTCTGCCCAAAAGTCATCTTGCACAACTTTAAGCCACTCCGTAATGCATACCATTGTTTCAGAAATTTATAATGAATAGCCACAAAACGTGTAGGGCTGAAAGCAATAAAACGCACAAGTTACGGTAACCGTGAAAGATCACTGTATCTATATTACTATTTCAAAACTTTTCCGTATATGTATGTATATATGTTGTCCAGGATTTGGATAAGAAAAGCAACAACTTATTAAAGTAACCGGATTCGCTACCCTCATACGGTGGCTCGTCAGGCTTTTAAAAGTCTCACCAGCTACATCATAACGTAGCGAGACCGGTTACTTCAGTCTGACGAACTACCTTATGATGTAGTGAAACCGGTTACTTTATTCTGACGAACTTCTTCTTCATATAAGGAAACCGGTTACTTTAGAGTTTGACAAACTACCTGTAATGAAACCGTTTACCTTAATAAAGTGTTGATTTTATTTACCGATTTTTTTATTTTCTTAAATATATGTGTAAATGTTCTAGTTCTTGGAAAGATTACATGGATGTCGCGGGGAACTACACAGAATATATGTAAGGTTATTTCAGTGCATTTGAAAATTTAGTGGGAATTATGTACATTTTTATTTTGTTTCGTTTTTTGTTTTGTTTTTTTCTCGACAGTTGACGTGAAGTTGCATACCGTTGTGAGAGGGTGTATTGATGAAGCCTCGGACAAAAAGGATGCCTGTGAAAAGCCCACTGACGAAGACAAAAACATGTTAGAGGGGATCTTTGGTTCCTTAGCGCCCATCTCGGCTCTGGACGGTACATCGTGCAGGTGCTCAGGTGACCTGTGTAACGGTCAGCTGAAGGTGACCGCCGAGACACTGTGCTGGCTGGCAGGACTCCTCTTGGCATTCTGTGCTGGCCAGTTGTGGTGACTGCCCACCATCATTTAAACTATAAGTAAGCCACAAACTGGGTACAATCACCAGATGTCATTCGTAAAACTAAACCTCTGCAAGCCGCAATCGAGATACATTATATGACAACTTACTTATATTACACTTAGATATATATAAGTTTAGCTCTGTCGGTATACGGTATACCTGAAAACACTACACTTCATATTTCACACAGTTCCTGCTTAGAAATGCCATATTGTTTATTTACCTTCAGATGTTGTTCTCTAGGTTACACTGATCATCTACTTCAGCTTTAGACTTCAGCTATCATTTAGCTTATCCGTGAAGAATGAATTTTGGTGTGGAATTGTGAATTTATGGGAAATTCAGAACTGAGATAATTTGATACATGTTATTTGTATGACTTTTTTCACAGCTGGTCAGACTGGACTGACATCTGTATTTGCCGAACAAATCATGGGATTTCGGATATATAGATGTTGTTTATAGATAAATATAACAGGTAACAATGGTCATTAAGAGGAGTCTTCGGCAATATAATCCATATTCACGCTTTAGTGCTTAAAACGCTTGTTGATGTTTTCCTAACTTTTCTACGCGATGTTTTTTGAATAAAACAGTTACATAAATTCATATTACCGTTGTCACTGACCATTATCTTTCCACCGAGTTCATAATTCCCAAATGCTACGTTATATTCGAACATTAAGCGCTGCAGTCGGCGACTAAGAATTCTTAAATCTTACTAGTCCAAAAGCATTTTCCTTGGCCCACAAGATACATTTTACTAACTGAGCTCGCAAATCATGACACTGAACCCCTACGTTAGGTTTTGCCGACACAGAATCAATAAGTTATATTTCGCTTAGTTTCAATCAAAATATCACATGTTACTTCGACCGCACCAGCAACTCCTATTGAGTTAACACGGTACTCCAAAGTCATGTTCAGCTGTAAAGGGAAGACAACTCCTATTCCGCTAAGACTTGACGTACAACTCACATTTTGCGAAGAGTGGGCCCACAGTTGTTATTCTACTCAGAAATAGCCAACTACTCATATATTGCTAAGACAGATCACACAACTCATATTTTGTTATAACTTGGCTCAAAAGTCATTTTCTGCTGGTAAAGACACAACCGACAACCCAAATTCTTCTACACCCGAACCAAGAGCTCATATTTACCTCAGACTGAAGCCACAGCTCATAATTCGAAACATACCCAACAAATCATATTTTTTTAAATCATATTTATCATTTAGACCGAAAGTCCGTGTATCATTCTTAGAAGTAACATTTCGGTGAAACCAGTGCTACCTTCCTGTAAAGAAATGCCGAAGACAACAGACGAGAGAAAATTGGGGCGTTTTCAACCGGCTTTCATAACACGCCAGATCGCTTTATACTCTAACCTATTAATGATATACATCCTTATTACAACAGTTCATGTAATTAAAAATACTGGAAACCCGACCCGATCACCACGTTGTCGTTCATGTTGCATGATGTCTGGCGTTGGTAGAAACATTCTACTCACCAAAATGTGACTAAAAGGAAACGCTCAAAGCTTTGAGCATCCGCAATTGTTTCTTGATGACGTATTTCTCGACCGATATAGACTAAGGTTTCAGTATATAACAATGTGAACATGCCCATGTGTGATGCACTCATTTGAGCGAGGCAACAAAAAGTAACTTTGCCGTGTAAAATATGCATACCAAAATGGAAAAGATCCGTTACCTTTGTTTCCTATTCCGGGTGGCATTTAACAATCTGACACAGCTTTGTGTGATATGATGTATGTATTCACATCACCGCTGCCAGTAAGAGTACTGGCACTTATCTGTGTCGGCAAGAGGCGCTAATTTGGCCGTCCCAAGAAGTGTGAGTCAAAAAGGCAGTATTTCTACGCAAGTTACCGCGCATAGCCTCTCGTTATGTGCACAGGCGAACACAGGAGTGCTTTAATAACAGACACCAAATTACAGCCAAAGTTGGGATTTTATCTTTATAACTTTACACACCGGCAATCAATATTTGTTAACGGAATTTCTTTATTGTAGAACCCACGTACGTTTTGGGTAGGAAACACTTTACATACTGAAAATCTTAATGTGTCTGGCAAGATTTGGAAGTCGAAAGTTTCTGACCTGTACAAGGAATTGGAGGCTAAACTGAGAGCCCATTGTGGGATCTGAGACACACGAGGCGCCGGTTCAAAACCGACCAAAGGAATTTGTAAGGAATTTCGGTTTTCACTGAGAGTGGGTCCTTGGCGAAAAAGGTCGCCCACGCGTTTGTGTGGCTGTTCGCGCAGTCAGACTTCACTGAGACCACACATGGTGTGCATAATTGTACAAAAGTTTGTCTCTAACTTACAAAAGGTCGGGTTTATTCCGGGCCCATCGATTTCCTTCTCCCATGAAAATTAAAAAAAAAATTTGTGAACAATGCAATCAATCCAAGACGATAATTTGACTGGTTTGATTCCAACCCGCAGAGAAGTTAACCCAGTCACCGATTAACGGAAGCAAATACATGTGCATGTATACCAAACTAAACATGAAAAGTCGAGGATATATTCACTGTTCCATTTGAGAAAATTTTTCATATGGCTCATGACTGAATAGTTGGAGGAGGTGTCTCAGCAAGTGATGATGAATAACACATAATAATAATAATAATAATAATAATAATAATAATAATAATAATAATAATAATAATAATAATAATAATAATAATCATAATCATAATGATGATGATGATGATGATGATGATGATGATGATGATGATGATATGATGATTTGATAATAATAATAATATGAAAATCAACCACACGAGCCTAAAATTGACGCCTAAAAAGCATAAAACTTTGTGGTTCGAAGCACAAGGACATTGAACCTCTGATCTGACCCAGAAAAGGTGTTAACAATCGAAAAATATTTACAGAATGTCACGTACCTGGGATATATTGACCTTATGCTGCCTGCGTTCACGCCTTGATGTGTCCACTAAAGAGACAGTTGAACCCTTGCGTCCTACTTGGACTGGCCTCCTGAAAAAGGCAGATTTTGATGCTGGTCGTATAAATATTTATAAATAAATAATTATATATCCATTTCATTATTTTCAACGATGTACGCAAGAATGTTTTATGAACGTATATACTCCAGGAAAGTTTATCGTAAAGACAAGACGTGCATGAGACACTTCAACTCATCCAGGTGTCCCCTTGGCTCAGTCGGATAGAACGTTAGCACAGCTCAATGAACTAGAAGCCTCCCATCAATGCGGTCGCAGTGAGTTTAATCCAGTTGATTCTGGCTTCCTCTGCGGCTGTGCGTGGGAAGGTGCAAGCAACCTGTGGATGGTCGTGCGTTTCCCCCGGGCTCTGCCCGATTTCCCTCAACCATAACGCTGGCCGACGTCGTATAAGTTAAATATTCTTGAGTACGGTGTAAAACACCAATCAAATAAATAGATAATTTTTAGATAGTTATTGGGCCAGCTAGGATACATGTGTGAACATACAACCTGGTTTCGTGTCATGTCAAGCTATGACTAATGGGGTACGTGTGAACTTTCAAGCCCTTCAACTTGTACAGGTCTACAGACTAGTTTGTATTCCACAGAAACAAATTGAGCATTCTAATGACGTCTATGATAACTGTTAACACGGAGGTTTTTTTCACTGGACAAGCTGCATGTCTGTGTACTCGGAAGTGCGTACTCAACTGCAGAGCCATGCCATCCAATGTCTAAATCGTCCATCTTATGGCATGAGCTTTGTCAACGAAATTCAGTATGATGCCTTCTGTTTTCACTATATAGCCAGCTTGGATTGTTTCAACAATTACCACTTATTGAAAATCTGGCCATGATCGCCTATAACATTCTTAGATGACATTCGTGTGTGCATAGGTTCGTTGCCAGCTGTCATTAACCAATTAAGTATGGACGAATGGCAATTATTTGTTTAAATTTTATGAACGCTGTATGAATAAAAAAAATTCAGATAATTTTGTCTCTGTTCCACTTTGCTAGTGTTAACTATGTTATTCAATGAAATCTATTCGCACATATCTAACAGGCATTCATTCGTCAGTCTTCTATGGCGTCCAATGATGAGGCCTCAAGACAACGACAATGGTTACAACAGTGCATTCCACCTGACTTTCACTGATCGGAACGTGTGATGTGTATTTCGAGTGATCTCGAATAACCCACCAAAGATGCTAGAGGAAACCCTGAAAGTATGAAGGGGTGACTTTTGATGTAACGCGAAAGGCTCATTGTAGTGATTAAAAAAAGTTGAAACATTTGTTTTATCATAACTCGGGTCTCTCACTTCGAGTCTTCTTCTCCAATTGAACATAAACGTAGAAGATAAAAAAGGCAATATTGGTATCACGATTGTTGTACATGAGGAAATTACAACAGATATAATCAACCAAGTTAATGATTTGAGGAATGTTTAAAAGAATCCCACGATAAAAGTTTTATGTGTAGAATTATGAAAGTAAATATTCATCGTGCTGTCCTCCTCCGGGTCACAGTTCATGACAACGGGGTTATGATATCAGTTTATGACGTCCCATGAAGCAGAGTCGTATAGATGTGTTACACGTAACAGATTTATTTCACTTCTTCTTAAATTTTAGTGAATTTATAGAATAGTGTTCGTAGGCAGTCAAGACAAGAAAATTTTCGAATTTTTAGGGAAGGCATAGGTGACAGGCTTTAGAGTCATAGCGCCACACTGCCGCGCTAGTCCCTCAGCCAAGGTGGACAGGTATACAACCTAAGCATAGACAGCATAGAAAGTAACACTAGGCCAACACTTTGCTCAAAGCATTGCTCTAATATCAGCCGTGCTGCAGTGTTCTGCACTTTGTACACTCTTTTCAAAAGTGCCTTTGACCAGTTAGACCATATTGTACTACAATATGTTATATTTGGAAGAATGCATGCATTATAATAGGGCTCTCTGGTTTTGTAATGTAGAATATGTTTGTGCTTCCTCGATACAGGCAACAGTTGAGAAACAGTAACACATACAGAATCAATATGTTTTCGCCAGATAAGGGGCTTTCATCCACATGGAAGCCAAGCTACTTCAAATTATTCATATTTTCAATGTGGTGACGGTCAACCATAATGTTGAGAGGATGCTGACAACACAACTTCAGCTTTTTCCATGTTCCAATCATTATGGTCTTGGTTTTCTTTCCATTTATTATCATTGGATTTTCTGAACACCATTGAGATATACGCCGAATATTAAAATTTAAAGCTTTTTTCAATTTCTGTCGCGTGTTAGGAAAAACAGCACAATGAGATATTTAAAATAAAGTCATATAAGTAAATATTGAACAACAACGGACCAAGAATCGAACCCTGGAGAACTCCAGACATTACGTTCAAATACGAGGATAAACTGTTCTTAACATTGACTTTTTGAAACCTAGAGTCTAGATATCCAATCCAGATAACACATCTAATCTAATGCTTTTCTGAAGTCGATCATCACAAAGCCAGTTGTCTCATCAGTATCAATAGCTTTTAGCCAGCTTATAGTTAATTTGGTTAAAACTGTAAAAGAGGAATGTCTAGGATGGAAGTCAGATTGTTTATCACTGAAAAGGTTGTTGTCAGTTACATAATTTATTAAGACTTTTGTGTTCTAAAACTTTGGACAGAGATGGTAATATGGAGATTGGGCGTAGTTCTCAACCTTGCTAACCGGTCCTGTTTTATGCAGTGGGGGTATTTTTGATTTCTTCCAGATGTATGGGAAAACACCAGACGTCGTGCTCAGGCTAATGATTTTTGTAAGAGCAGGTGTAATAGTGTCTGCACTGAATTTTAGAAATCTTCTTCTGATCCCATCTAAGTCTGTGCTTTTGGAGACATCTAGCATCATGAGAGGGTTATGATGGGAATAGAGAAAGTGTTACCTGTTGGTTTTCGTGTAGAAACCAAACCAACTAACTTTCCTTGTAATGGAATTGGATTCTTTTGGGAGAAGATTTTCTGCAGCTTCTGTGAAAAATTCATTTCCAATTTCAGTGACATCTCGTAACAATTGACCATTAGTATTATCAGTTTGCAAAGATACAGGGCATGGGGTGGATGTATTGGGCGTTTTTAACTTACCTTTCACGGGTTCTTATACTTTTCATTTAAAATGGCTTCAATCAAAAAATCTCTGTTGGCTTTTTGCATAAGTCTGTTAACGGAGTTTCTTATTTCTTTGTATTCTGAGGGATCATGGCTCTGATGAGTCATCTTTTTCTTCAAATTTATAGCATAAAAAATTCTTTACTTAGCCAGTCTCGTTGTTTGGCTCGTTTTACACGCTTTTGTCTAACTGGAGCATTAATATCTATAATGTTCATAAAGGGTTGAATCCACTTATTAACTGCAATGTTAGGATCTGTACACTTATCCATGAATCTTTCAATCTTCAGCAGGAAGCTCACTACGAAATTTATCCAAGTCGAACTTTTTCATCCCCCTATATGTGATAATCTGGTGTGAATATGTCTTACGACGGTAATTTCATTTAGGAGAAAGGAAAATAACATGATGACCACTCAGATGGAGATCTAATATGTTGGTGAAATAGACCTTGTCAGGGTCAGTAGAGTATATATGGTCAATTGGAGTTTCAGAGCGCTTAGTTCTTCTAGTAGGTTTTGAAAAGTTGGGTCAATGTGAAAGAACATTCCTGCGATTTACGGGAAGGGGTTTCCTTCGGATTAATGTTCAAATCATCGAAGATCAGAATTTCCTTGTTTTCAGAGTACGTTTTTTGTTATATATTCTCAAAATCTGCTATCCATCCAGCTGCTGCATTTAGAGGCCAATAAACAAAGCTGAGAATGAAGGGTTTTGAATTAGGTACTTGTATTTCAAGCCATATAACTTCAAGACTTCCATTTTCAAGGTCATGTCTTCTAATAAAGGGTAATATATCAGTGATGCATGCTAGAACACCACCTTCACTTTTCCTTTTTCGATCTCTCCTCTTAGTTACATATCCTGTAATATCTAGAATTTTTTTACTGTGATGTTTCTTTAAGGAAGTTTCTGCCAGGCCAAAAATGTCTATTTCTTCTCTTTGTTTTGTTCGGAATATTTCCACTTTAGGCTGTTCGACTTTAGGTAGCAATTGACAGGTATTCATACGACCTGTTCTTTATCCTTTGTTAGGTCAACCAAGATCTATAGTGCAAGTAAGAAATTTAGTATTCCACAGTTTAACATTGTTATTCATACAAAAAACTGTGGAATTAACATTATAACTATGTCTAATAATCTGCTGGTGGATCCTGGAACCTTTCATATCGGGTGCTAAACTGAACCATAATGATAAGGTGCTTTATGGAACCCCTGAAGGTTCAATGGCTCTACCATCTTTTTCAAGTGTGTATACTGATCTTCAAGAGCACTATAGTGTCAGTGTTATCCATGTTAAAGTCTTACGTATGATTCGATTTGGGGTTTAAGGTTTACCTGTCTATCGTTTACGAGACTGTATAGGCATTGCGTCCCCTGAGCCGGGGCCTGTCGGTATCTGTAGACACGACCCGGATTTATGCGATTAAACTGTGCCAATGCAACAGTTTAGGTTTTTAAAATGGGGGCTCGCCCATGATTATCCTACCATCCTGTTGAAAGAGACGAACACTTAATATTATTGTCAGTGATAGCTTATTATCTTATATGGTATATTATATTATATTGTCATTTGAGATCACCGCACTTATTGTCATCATCAGAAGTTTGTCTGAGGTTTGTCTGAGATACAAGGCAGGATTATCTGAGGTATAGAGAGTGATCTAAGTATTCGGGTAAGTGCTCATTCAGTTGAGGCAGAGAGGGATGTGGCCGTGTCGGGGGTAAATTGACAATGGCGTGTACCTGTCCTAATTGGAGGACTTATACCAATCCATACAGACAGACTTTAGTGCAGGTGGTAAGTAATAAATTCGGTCACCAGAATGCAGCTTCAGGTACGGTTTTGTAGGTAATGTACTTAATGTAGATTTCAAAAAAAGTGAATTGGCATTTTGGGCTGGAGAGGCTGTGGTTAGTAGGAGGGAAGAAGGAAGTAACAAAAGATTATTCTTCCAAAAGAAAGAGATCACGAAAAACAGTTTGAGACGAAGCAAGTAGACATTAAGAGTTTCGTTGGGAAAGTAAGAATAAAATAAGCAAAGAAAACATCTGCGCCATGTGTTATGGGTTCACAGTGACGTCGGAGCCGAAAAATCTAGGTACACAAGTAATGATAGCCCGGAGTTTAATCTCTCTTGTAGTATTATATAATCATTCACTTTTGTATTTATTCCATTGCTGTTTAACACCATACCCTTTCACTTACACGATGGTGGTCATTTATATCCTAAGACGAATCCACCGACCTTGGCAAGTTACTGAGAAATATACCATTACAGATTACAGACATACATATCACATTGGTGGAAGAACTGGTCTTCGGCGAACATTGGAAGGTTTATAAACGGTATTTCCTTAAATATTAAAACTGGCTTAGATGACTATAGTGTTACAGAGTTAAAGCAGGCTGCAGTGATAGCAAATGGCCTGGCGTTACCCAACAAGTAGTTACTGTAGAGACGTTTTGGTGAAACTTCAAGTACTAGATCTGACCAGAAATCCGATTTTCAGAGAGTAACAGTTCACAACCTCCCAAGTTCCAGATGTCACAACCAAAGACCGGATAACTAGCCGGTAAGACTTGGAACCCTATAGCTTGTCATTACTGTTTGTAGAAGAAAGGTGACGTAAATCGTTGGCTCAGTTGTATAACGCGTTACTCTCTGAGTGGACGACAGGTCCTGGCCCAGAGAGGCCGTGAGGTCAAACCTAGCTTTCGCTGGTTCGGTTGCTGGTTTCACCGAGACTTTGTTTTCAACTTGACAAAGGAGGTGGTCTACCCAGACTTTCATCCACCCATGCAGAAATCTGATCGTAGATGAATGAATGAAATATTCATCAGCATAGCTTAAATTACCAATCAAGTAAATATAAACTCTTGGCTGTTATTACAGTCAGAATCCTTTAGGTAAGGTGAGGGACGGGGGGGGGGGCCAGATACGTGTGTGGTGGTGCAGATGAACGGGTTCTGTGAAATAATCAACATCTGTCAAACATGGAAAATTTATTTAGACAAGTTCAAATAATCAAATGCTTCTTGTGACAATAATCAAGTTGATCGACTATAACCTTGCGTGCAATTTCCGTGTTCATAAATTTCTAGTTTAACAACAAACAATACAGTCGAATACATCCCTACTTATAGATTTATAGAAGGACTCGACCACTGCATGAAATTGATTCATACTGCGTTTCGGTGTGCTACAGATATGATTCGGTGTGGTACAAATGTGATGATCAGATGCTAACCATATCTCGGACCTGCGACAGGAACCCATTGTAAGGTATGCTAACCTTGTCGCGGTCAAGTCCTACGGCTGTGTCAACCCATGACTCGGTAAACTCCATCACACCAATTCCCTTTTCCTTCGCATTGTAGTTTTCGTACATTTCCTTTATCAAGCGTTCGTCTTTATGTCCAAATGCTTTGAACAGAACGGCGAATTCTTCATACGTTAGAAAGCCGTCATTGTCGACGTCGGCACACCGAGCGATTTCGCCAAACATGTGACGCGCTAACCTGCTTAGGGCATCCGGATCAGCTTGGTACTCTTTGGCGAGGGAGGCGACAAACTCATCCTCACTGATGGAGTCTTTATGAGCGATCCTTCTAAAAATGAATTCCTCCCAGAACAACCGGAAGCCCTTCCTCATGCCCTCGATGCTTTCTTGGTCGACAAGGCTTTTGTAAAAGTTTTCAAAATCTTGCTCGCTGTTTTTGTAGTCTAGTCTTGACACGACGCCATCTTTGTTTACATCTAAACTCTTAAACCACGCCCTCCACTTCTCTTGTAAAAAATCCAATGATGATCCCTCAGTAGAAGACCTGGAAACACAAATTTGATACGAACCAATAGCCGCATCAAGAAACGTTCTGGCGTAAAAAAAAAAAATAAAAAATAAAAATAACAAATTTGATATGAAAAGGCTTATTCAGGATTTACCAGCTTCTGTGAATAAAATTAAATTTTATCATTGTAAACAATATAAACAATAATAATAGCCTTAGACCTATAATATAAAATATTATATAAATAATATATGTGTGTACACACATACTATACGGGGCTTGTTATATGTTAACCTTATAGAATGTTTTAACGTTTTACATCTTGTTACAAGAGTGAAATATATTTCAAAATGTATATGTAGTGCATACAAGTTCACCAAGATGTGTTTATACTTATCGGCCTCTGGAGTTACTGGAACAACCTTAATCTATCCAAGGGTCTAACCTAGCCAAGGAGCTAGTTAACACGGCCTGACCTATCAAAGATCTACTTGCACTCCTCTCCATATCTCAAGAAGATTCAGGCAAACTGAAGTCCCTCAACGATATGGTGTTGACAGATACTCATCCCATAAAAGCCAAACCTTTGTTACAAAGTTGATAGGAACTGTCACCATTTTAAGTGACACCGGCCAGGAAGAAGTCCTTAAACCGAGAAAGATACCGTATCACGTGCAATTGCATCACGGATGAAACTCGTGATTATATGGAATTTGACTCTTCCCTTTTTTAGCTATTAAGCACAATTAGTTATCATCAAATACGGTGATGTGTCGATTATGATTCGTGGGGGAGACGGGAGATAACTGGGTTACACGATAGGCTGCAAACCTCACAATAGGTGAACCAAAAAATTTTTTTTATTTTGTGATCAAATAATGCATAAACGCTGACTGCAAAATTATCGATTGATGAATTACAATTATAACGTCATTGCAGCGCATAATGATAAGTACATTGGGGTCTCCACGAAGTCCAGTATGTATTGACAGGTAACATACGCCATATGGGCTGTATTTATATGTATTAGCATTTTCAACAACAGATGGTGAGTGTTTTTCACTGGAGATGTATGTGAGTTACTTTTGATCGATACTGTTTATACATTGTTCACGGAAAGACTTGATCAACGTTACCGGCTCGAAGGACGCGTGTAGACGGCTTACATACATGTATGTATGTACATCATTTCGGGAAAGTCCATTTTAAATTGATCCGCATGGCTGCTTTCAACTTAGCCGCAAGCTATGCAAAGGTCATTTACCCGCATTCCTATAATAAGTACGCGATGGGGCCAAACGTTAAATGTGAATACGGACCATTTGAAAGTTTTACTGGAATTCTAGAACTAGTTTAGCACGCCTGCATAGGCAGAGACACTTGCATGTTCACATCATATATATTCACAAAAGAGTATAACGTATATATTATCAAATTTCATCAAAGAACTGACACGGTCTCAGCTCTGCACGGTTTCCTTTGCCCACAACTTAGGATATAAGCGTAAAATCCTTACGCCGTAAAACATGTGAGATATAAATATTAAAGGCAACAGCTTTTCATACACGTTCTTAGACCCCCTTCGACAAGGATGCTAGTAATGCATAAGAATACGTGATTCATTCGCCCCCATAACTAACTATAAGAGATATGTTTAAGTATTACTTACATGACTCTCAGTGAGCGTAGTACAGGAGGCCAGTGATTATATATATATATACCATAGGTATACTTTCAACCTGGCTTGATCAAGTTGCCGGCTATTGTGTTCGTTACAACTATAAAGATTTGGCGGCGAAACTGCAGAAGATGAGAAAGACACAGACGGTCGAGTCGTGACCTAATTCGTCAGGCAATGAGACTTGTAGCAAAAGCATCTCTGCTATAACTGACCGCCATCTTCTGGAAACTATGTAAATCGAACACATCCGATTCGGTAACTGCAATAAGCGTGTAGAGTTGTGTCCCTTCCCATAAAAGCGGGTCACGATTCCGAAGGCTGTATAGAAAGCTATGGAATCAACAATGTCTCAGTAGAGAAGGACTCTTATGTCGTGCTATTGAAATGAGCCATTATGGACCTCTGCTATTCTCAAATTGCTAATTACGCAGGTCGGGATGGGGTTAGCTGTATAAAGGGTGTCTATGGTCAGTCAGCCTAGAAAAGAGCCAGCTTCGGCAGAGTAAGCAGTCGGGCTTGTTTTACAACAGCACCCATGGTGCCAGTCTGAACTCAGTGGAGTATCCTTGAAACTGCTGTTGTTCACGTGTGTGAGTTATATACAGTCTTTCCGAATGCCAGATCCTTCGTCTTACAACAATGACAAGGCTTTGAATCTTCGTGTGAACTAACATAAAACTTTTGTGCTTGCAAGCATCCCAAATTTTACTCAGTAATATTGATAGTAAATAAGCGAAGCCATTACACAGTGATGCACATGAAAACATGTGGTCGCAGTTGTCCAAGCTAAGCACAGTTTGCGTCAAGTTATCATTGTAGTCACTTTTAAAGTGGCCTGTGTCAGTTTGTGGGAAGCAAATAATTCATGATGTGGAGTTTAACAAGACACGCCATTTTTGGCCCCCGTGGCTTCCTTCATATGGCATGTTGACTTCCTACCCTTTGTGGCCGCCTCACTGTCTCGAGGCAGTGAAACTGTCAAATTTGTGGGATTTTTTCATGTTCGTTTTACCCTGTGCTTGTGTTTATTTCGCCATTGCTGAAAATTAGATAATTTTGGAATGATGTCATTTTCGTAATAAATTATTAAAGGTTTTACACACGCTGTGTACCATATGATATCAAAAAGTCAGTGATGGTCAATTGTCTTTGGGCGATAGGTGGAAGCTGAATGCGAAATCCTAACTTTTATGATCGAGTTTGTTATGATCAGAACTGAGTTCGAACGTTTTCATAAAGGCTTTGTCATCAATAAACATACACAAAGTCGAGTGTCATCGAAAACGCATCCTCTTTGATCAGAGGTTTGTGAGTGTCGGTACTGAATTTGAGCATCCGGCCTCCTTGGTCAGAGATTGTGATCATACCCGCTGAGTTCCAACTCGGTGACTTCTTGGTCAAAGCTTTGTGATTATCAGTGCTGAGTTTGAACGCGCAGTCTTCATTGTCAACAAAAAGGCGTCTCGGGCTCCCATTGTGGGCAGTAGCATTAACAAAGTTCGTCACCAGTCAAATAAATAAATTTATTTATTTCTTGATTTATCATTGTTGTTAAATACGACCCTAAAGAATTTGTCCCTTGTACGGTACAAGGGCGGTCAGTTTTATGGGTGAAGGAAAACAGAATGCCCTACTTAACATGGCTTGCAGAATATCACCCAGTGCACAATATGTCTTGGAATGGGCATAATTACTTTCCTTAAAAAGTTTTGTATTCAGCAATGAAAAGAATTTATTGTCAGTTACACATTTTGATTTTGGTGGGATCTTGTCCATTTGTCAACTTTTTTTTCTCTAAATAATATGTAAGAAAACAAAAATTATTTATTCAACAGCTCGATTCAGCTGCATAGATTTTTAATTGTTTGTTTAACCCCTCACTTCATTATCAGTAAACTGACCTTGGGCGAGTTACTTGCAAACTGTTCCACGTGTGTCATATAAATAGACCATCTCACACGAGTGGTCATGGCATATGAAAACAGGCAGAGGGTGTATGCCATCACTACTTCAATAGTGAATGCAGAATAAAGAATATGTCAAGAAAGAATCGTTTTAAATGGCGAATTAAATGAATTATTTGCATCTCTGTTACTGTCAGCGCCGGGTGCACCTCTCCTGGGAAACGACCTTGCACTCAGTTGCACTGAAAAAGTTGCAGTCACGTGTGGTTCGCGGTTGATTGAAACGATGAGACTGTTCGCCAGAAAAAGGAGAATATTTTGTGAATTCCGCCATGCATGTGTATGGCATAGGACTGTTTCAACATCTGGATGATGTTGTTTTTCAAGTTGGCTATTTTTTTGTTGTGGTCGTAATACAGTTCGCATAAGCGCTCGGCAATTTACCGAAATACTGCGGTGGTGATCGGTGCAGATTTGACCTGGATTTACAGGAAAGATTGTTACGGTTTTGCTTTTATGTCAAAGTTGACGGAGAATTTGGACTCAGTTACTGAAAACTCTTTGAGCTGATCGCTGTTTATGCGACCCAAAGTGTTAATGGGTATGAATTTTTGTGGGCTGAAATTTGCATTCAGAGTAAGTAACAACGCTGTAATTCAGTTCTTGGACGAGATTGGAGATGTTTACGAGAACTTTGCCTATAATATTATAAGGTCAGTAAGGCGTCTTTTTCATCAGACAACAATGGACACAAACGCCATTTCATCACTGAGGACCTGTTATTTTAACCGTGCAACTGAGCGCCTAAAATAAGGTAAGGGCGTTGTGTTTGCTGCTAAATACAAAAAAGTTGTTTGAAAGGCAACAATCCTCTGCAAAGAAAGCCCCTGTCGTCTGCTTCGTGTCTCCGCAGTGGAGCTGGTAGAATGGTAAACTGAACGGTTCCATAACTTTGAATGATATAATATTTCACCGATGGCTTTCTCTTAAAATGCATTTCTAATTGCTGCTCTCTTTCCTTTAACAGTTTGGAACAACAGCCGTATTCTCGTCGTAATAAAAAAGTATAGGTGCGTGTATAGGTTGACGTGACGTAACGCGTAGGATTTTGTTTTTCCCACGCTTTGCAGCCAATCAGATGTTTTCACAAGTGCTATGTACCTAGGGTAATATGAAAAGTCTACGATGGGCTGGCATGAATGAAAACCACGTCAGTGATGTAATAAATTACTCACAAACGAACTAAGCCACGAGAGACCACCACGCAAAGATCAGTTATTGCCACCAAGGACCCGAGAATCTTAGAAGTAGGGCCATTCATGAATGTTTCTCGTGCGATCTTGTCGCTGGACGGCAACAGCATGAAACCCCTGAACCATCAATCAGATATAGTAAGGGAGAGTAAAGATATAGTAACATCGTTAGTCACTGTTCACATGTTGGGACATTTCGGAAAGGGGAAATAACTCCTAACAGATGGTGAATATGAGGGAACTTTCCTTCCTGTTGCGTCTGCACAGTTGTGAGGGGTTTCTTCAGGGGAGATCAAGGTAGCGCTTTGGTAAAACACTTCTGTTTAAATTGTGCAACTTCCCTCGGATAAGAACTGAACACTCCTAGGCCAATGGATGTACATGAATATTTCTTTATTTTACATGCAGAAATTAAAGGACAAGAACCTACCAGGAAATTGTTTGTAACCAAGCATTTACATAAAAAAGCGACAGATTTATCTTCAACCGAAAACCAAAATGTACCTGGATGACGTCGTTATCCCCTTGGCCTTTATCTTTTCAGTGGTCTGCGGTTTCACACGCGTCGTGACCTGATACGCTTGGGTTATGATGCCTATCTCCTATCATTGCTCACGCTGATCTACATCCTTTGCTAAGACAGTTAATATATGTGTCTTGTAGCAGGATTATATTTATTGAACTTTAGGCAATCTAAGGATGGCCATTAGAGCTGTACGGTTGAGGGGTTACATGTATATCGTACTGTCAGAGAGATGAAATGTAAGCAGTACAAACAAAACATACGCACTCAAGTTTTATATGACTGTGGGCTTTCCCCGGGCTGTGGCCGGTTTCCTCCCACCATAATGCTGCCCGCGGTCGTATAGGTGAAATATATCCTAAAACACCAATCAAAAAGATAAATAAATTAGGTTATATACAAATTGGACGATCGATATACTGTTACTCGCATTCTCATAAATTATATGGCCTCAGCTGACGCTAGCCTCCTGGTCGTACGTGGGAAGGTTTGCCAGCAACCTGTGGATGGTCGTATCCACCACAATGCTGGCCGCTGTTGTATAAGTGAAATATTTTGAGTACGGCGTAAAACACTAATCAAATAAATAAATAAATAAACTGGATGCATGGCAGATTGATATTTTAAGACATAAATAGAGATGAAAATGTAGATACTGATCACTAGACGAATCACTGGGAAAAAAACAGCTGGAGACGTTTCAATCTATTTAGCTATCGTTAGAAATAATGGTGCCATACATATAGTTACAGGCGACCACAGGAGCCTCTGACCAATGCAATGACAATGAGTTCAAGTCCAGCTAATACTCTCTTCCTCGCCGCTCTCGCGTTCATGTCTCCCAGCAGCCTGCTGATTGTCGTGGGTTTCCCCCGGGGTCTGCCTGGTTTCCTCCCACCATAACGCTGGCCGCTATCGCACACGTCAAGTATTCTTGAGTACGACTTAAACACCAATCATATGAATAAATAAATACAACATTGCAGGCGAAGTGTAGTATATGTTGCCCTTTCATGGTGTGTCAAATATGGAAGACCGAAATATCTCGATTGATTGACGTTTCGTAGGCAGCGGTAGCCTGATAACTTAAGTATTCTGCCCTTCTACAGGTTGGAAACTTCGTCCGGAAGTTCAAAAGTATATTTCTTCTACATGCTTCTTTTACAGGGGCGAATAATTTTCGAAAACTTATTCAGCAGGCACACACTATATGATGACCGCTACCCTAATTCGTTTGATAAAATTCCTCGTGCGAGGGTTCAGCTATAATAAAGATGAAGTTCAGGGCATCTTCATTCAATTTTAAATGTTTATCTTTTGATTGATCAACTGATTGATTTACTCGATTGGTGCTCGATATTCGTCCCAGAATATTTTACGTATACAACAACCATCCGAAGGTTCCTGACAGACCTTCCCACGTACGACCGGAGAGCAAGCCAGCATCAGCTGAGCTTGAACTCACATCAACCGATTTAATGCAGAAGCTGAAGGGTCATTGCGCAGCGCTAGTGGTTTGTCATCGGTTTGTGACAAGACTGGTGTTCTCACTGCACCTTTATTTATAGTGAGTGGTTTATAACAAGACCGACGTTCTCACTACGACTTTGTTATAGTCATTTGTTTGTAACAAGACTGATGTTCTCACTGCATTTTTGTTATAGTCATTGGGTTGTAACAAGACCAATGTTCTCACTGCACCTTTGTTATAGTCATTGGTTTGTAACTAGACTGATGTTCTCACTACGCTTGTGTTGTAGCCAGTGGTTTGTAACAGAAGGACTGACGTTCTCACTAGCCATTGATTTGTGAAGAGACTGACGGTCTCGCTACGGTTTTGTTATAGTCAGGAGTTTGTATCATGACTGGTGTTCTCACTATACTTGTGTTGTGGCCACGGTTGTATGTAACAGAAAGACGGGCGTTCTCGCTTTATAACAAGACTGGCGTTCTCACATCGCTTGTGATCAAGGACATGCTTTGTAAATCTTTTTAAGTTATGCTGTGCATGTTCCGAAGGTCACTCGTCACGCATTAGCACTCTGCTGAAACCGTCATGCTCAACGCGTTCTGAAGGTCCATAAGTGTATAGCTGTGTGTCGAAGAAACCTGACAAAGCTATGCATAACATGAAAAGAGCTCTCTCTATTTATTTCATGTGGAATATATGGGTTATATTACTAGGAAGGCGTATTAAGATTAATCTCATCAATGACGGCCTATTTGTTTTGTACCTGGCCTGCGACTAGTGTCTTTACGTTAAACCGATTTAGTTCTAAATACATCTTTAGGAACTTTAGCAAAAGCAATCTTTTTGTCCTGCATGCTCTCTGCGAAGACGAGATAAACTTGCAGAAGTCAATTTAGGACATTAAATGTGGGTCGGAAAGATAAGGAATGAAGTGACCTCAATGGGGAATAAATTTAGATCTCCGACGCGGATTTATCGCATAAATCTTTCCTCGAATTACACACCGAACAACGCTAGCACGCCCCAACTTGGACACCCCACCCCACCCCCAGCCGACACTGATACCGTGGTAAGGGTATGCCTCAACCTCTCTAACACTGCAAAGTACCGTGGCGATCATGTGTATACGACAGGGTGTGAATGAGGCGAGGGTTGCCTTCCCAGAGGATGTCCTACCAATCCGCGGTGCTCTTACGTGCGTTTCACATAGGCGACACTGGTGATAAATGTATATTTAATCGACCTGACGAAAGTGGTTTGTCAAATCTCAAAGTACAACTCCTGTGGTATAACGTGGTAGGCTAGACCTGGCCAAGTAGATGTTATATGACAAATAGTATTGAGGTGGATGGCAGATGACAGAGTACTTCTGTGCATTGCAACCAGTGAAGTATTGGTTGTTTTCTGTTGTTACACCACAATCGGTGACGTGGTACATCTACCTGTGTGATACATGTGTGGTGTCACCGTAGTGATACCACCTGTATAATATCACAGTCATCAGTGATACCACCTGTATGGCCTCAATCATCGGTGATACCACTTGTATATCATAGTCATAAGTGGTACCACCTGTATTATATCATAGTGATCAGTGATACCACTGTATGACATCACAGTGATTGGTGATACCACTGTGTGATATCCCAGTCATCAGTGATACCACCTGCATGATATCACAGTCATCAGTGATATCACCTGTATGATATCACAATTCGAGCCCTACTACCAGTCAGATCCGGACTGTCGCCTTTAACAACCACAACAACAGAATAAACCTGTCAGACTGGGAAAAAAACTTGAATACCGTTCGTCTGTTTCGTTTCTTAGTTGATCGTCTGCATGTTTTGACGGCTCTCGAACTTGCACACGGCGGTCAGTGATGTAGGTGTTTACAGAGGTATAGGGTTAGGCTCACGTAACACGGCGGCCAGTGATGTGGGTATTTACAGAGGTATAGGGTTAGGCTCACGTAGCACGGCGGCCAGTGATGTAGGTGTTTACAGAGGTATAGGTTAGGCTCACGTAGCACGGCGCCCAGTGATGTAGGTGTTTACAGAGGTATAGGGTTAGGCTCACGCAGCACGGCGGCCAGTGATGTAGGTGTTTACAGAGGTATAGGTTAGGCTCACGTAGCACGGCGCCCAGTGATGTAGGTGTTTACAGAGGTATAGGGTTAGGCTCACGCAGCACGGCGGCCAGTGATGTAGGTATTTACAGAGGTATAGGGTTAGGCTCACGTAGCACGGCGGTCAGTGATGTAGGTGTTTACAGAGGTATAGGGTTAGGCTCACGTAGCACGGCGGCCAGTGATGTAGGTATTTACAGAGGTATAGGGTTAGGCTCACGTAACACGGCGGCCAGTGATGTAGGTATTTACAGAGGTATAGGGTTAGGCTCACGTAGCACGGCGCCTAGTGATGTAGGTATAAACCTGTACTTGTTCATCGTGGAGTTTAACATGAAATTTAACAAGTTGCTGTAACTATTCTGGAACGATGCGCAGGACGATGATATATATCATACCCGAACTTGTATACCGTCTTAAATGTGAAAAGTTAGCTTACTTATACATAATCCACGCACTATTCCCAAGTTATTCGGCGTTGTTTTGATCAAGGTTATATATGTGTAACGTTGTGTGGATGCTGACTGTTTTTGATGATAAGAACAGCTTATCCTCCCGTATACTGGACCAACGGTGCAATGGGTCAGTTACAGGTCCATCTACTGGATCACGCGTACAATGGTCAGCTACAGGTCCATCTACTGGATCACGCGTACAATGGTCAGCTACAGGTCCATCTACTGGATCACACGTGCAATGGTCAGCTACAGGTCCATCTACTGGATCACGCGTACAATGGTCAGCTACAGGTCCATCTACTGGATCACACGTGCAATGGTCAGTTACAGGTCCATCTACTGGATCACACGTGCAATGGTCAGTTACAGGTCCATCTACTGGATCACGCGTGCAATGGTCAGCTACAGGTCCATCTACTGGATCACGCGTACAATGGTCAGCTACAGGTCCATCTACTGGATCACGCGTACAATGGTCAGCTACAGGTCCATCTACTGGATCACACGTGCAATGGTCAGTTACAGGTCCATCTACTGGATCACACGTGCAATGGTCAGTTACAGGTCCATCTACTGGATCACGCGTACAATGGTCAGCTACAGGTCCATCTACTGGATCACACGTGCAATGGTCAGTTACAGGTCCATCTACTGGATCACGCGTGCAATGGTCAGTTACAGGTCCATCTACTGGATCACGCGTACAATGGTCAGCTACAGGGCCATATTACTAACACCTCTGTTTTACAAAGTTTCTTGTATCCTTTCCTTTCTTTCATTGATAACTCAATGTAATGCACTGTAAAATGACATCAGTGGTTTGTGTGTATTTAAACGTATTACTGTTTACTCTCAGAAATTCAGGGTTTAGTGTAAACCCTGTCACGTTAGCTCGCCATTTCGCTATATTCGCTCTGCCGGCAATTCTCGTCTTTCTCGTTGTTGTGTCATATTCATTTTGCGCCGCCTACACACAGTGTGTGTTCTTAGATGCGCTGAAGACTTAAATGTGTTCTTAAACGTGGTGGAAATGTAGTCAGAAGCACAGACAAGATAACATTACACACTGCGGTTGGCTGCATACCCCAGCTCAGAAATCCCTAAATGCCTAGCATTTTATTAAGCTGTGAGCAGTCGAATGTGGCCGAGATTTTCTGGCTCCGGTGACCTCATTCTCGTCGCTGTTTGAAGACTTGTGAAATTTTTCCACTGCTGCAGAATAGCCCGTGTGATAAGTACAAGCCCGACGCTACGACCTTTACATAGCAGTCAGAGGACCACATCGACCGGAACACGACAGGAAATTTCCTCGCAATATCACTGTGAGTTCTTCTCATTTTCATTATCTCGACGCGGCTTGATTTTAAAAGAAAACTTGGTTTGTATTAAAGTTTTAACAACTATGCATACATTTTTAACAGGATGTGGGCTGTATTCACGAGGTATGTGCCAGGCTTTTAACGCTTCCAGTTTTCTTCGAGTTTACACTCAGATGACAATTGCTATATCAGCTCTTGTCGGTGGAAAAAGTCATTAAAATATTACACACTGGAAGAATGAAGATTGAAAAAAAATCGGCAGGTCCTCTGGTTGTTTCCGTATTTTTTTAGTACTTTAACCTC
Source organism: Acanthopleura granulata (assembly GCA_016165875.1). Taxonomy (NCBI): domain Eukaryota; kingdom Metazoa; phylum Mollusca; class Polyplacophora; order Chitonida; family Chitonidae; genus Acanthopleura; species Acanthopleura granulata. The sequence continues at coordinate 47,799,375 of JABBOT010000080.1, read as the reverse complement.
GCTTCGGCATTATTTGAATATCAGGAGTCAAGGTGTATTCTGGTTGTAACAGGCTGGTTCCAATGCCGACATATCTGCAGTGCTGCCTCACTGCTACCATCGCCCTGCCGACGACATCACTCAATGCGTTCATTTGGCAAATATTTCACAGTTTGTATCAATTGCAGCAAGATTTTTGGCTGCTTTTGTATATAATGAGAACAAATATTATATGTGGCCGGAGAGGCTCTGTTAATACGTTGCCTGTGATATGATGCATTTAGAATTCTCGGTGTACCATGTGTAACGAACTGTCAGATGTTGCCAGACTACATGTCGAGTTAACCGTATTCGTGACATTAAATGACTTAGGCAACCGCTTACTGCCATGGGATGCGTTGTGTGCATGTCTGTATTTCTTAAAATTATATAAACATAGTTGTCTGTATTGCATGTGATGTCTAATGCGAGTGCTTTATGTCATGGCATGTGTTCTAGTTTGTGTTGAAAGATATATCATGGGACAGCGTTACTTGCGTGTGGATACTACACAAAGGTGTGACGCCAAAGCACATGTACAGTCGTTTAGCTTTATACACCACGTGGGTCTAGACCTAGCTGTCCGACATCTACGTAATATTTACGGCGGTTATTATACCGTTATGTGTACATAACCCTACGAAGACGTGAGCTGCCTGCTGAGGTTCTGCAGGTCACGTTGTAAACTTTTTGGAATCCGTTTTCTTTTGTACTGAAGTAAGCTTTTCACCTGACACAGTCTATACCCTATTTAACTCTCCAGACTCGGCTCAGTGTTGCTCTGGGGCTTATGATACAGACACCCCCTAAAAAGGAACTCATTGACGACTCGGATGGAATTCGGAACTCGGATGTTTTATTACGAATCAAGTTCATCTTTTATACACATTTCATATCTAAATAAGATTACCAACAATCTTTCTTGATTTAATATTATGAGAGGTATAATCTAATTAGAGATAGGGTAGTTAGATCAACGGCTTGTTCAGAAGATATCTGAACGTTTAACCTATAGTACTACTTCACTTCAGGGACTATAATAATCCGTAGAGCATTAGAATACTGATATCCTTCATAAACTTACACGATACATACCACAAAACTCTAGGAATAGAATCCAAGTTAACCTGGACAGTGGACGCATTGAAGAAAAAGAGCGCACAAGTGGCAAAGTTAAACTAGGTCAGGTCGCGTCTACATGCATTTCTTGAACATTGACACTGACTGTAGCATTAGACTAACAGTGTGCTAACACTCGTGCCAAGAGATCGTGGTTAACTCCATATTTGTTTCGCACTTTACTTATTATCACCCTCAATCGTTCAAGATGACCATCGCCATCACCATCTGAGGCCCCCTGCAACATTTCGGCGCAGTGATTACCAAACATGTACATGTACCGCATCTATGTCTAGTGTGTACCAGAGTGTTGCATGAGAGCCAGCGTGATGAATACTGTACGTCATTACAGTGATTACTTCACTGGAGTATATTGGCCTGTTTTACAAACAAGGTTTAAGTTACGTCAAACGTAACTGTCATGACGACACACGTTGTAGAGATACGTTGCCATGGTAGTTACGTTTGACGTAGCGTTACACCCTCTCCGTAAAACCGGCCCCATGTATATACAGACCAGTCAATGTCAAGCGACGATATACTATCCCTTATCACAGGAATGCATCAAGCGCCCTATTCTAGTAACCCTTTTCATCGTCATATATTTTGCACCAAATAGTGTATTCTAGCCTTTGTCACCGTAAAACAGATATCATTTAGTCTACACTGACCTTTGTCTGGCTATGCGTATGTATATCACAAAGTACTCAGTACTAAACCTTTGCCACGGTAATGCGTATAGGACCGTAGTCTATACTAACCTTTGTCATGGTATAGGACCCTTATCAATTACTAACCGTCGTCATGATGATACGCAGAGCACTCTACTCTATACTAAACCTTTTGTAACGGTAATATGTAGAGCACCCTACTCTATGCTAAACCTTTGTAACGGAAATATGTAGAACACCCTACTCTATGCTAAACCTTTTGTAACGGTAATATGTAGAGCACCCTACTCTATGCTAAACCTTTGCAACGGAAATATATCACAGAATCATCGGACTACTTGTAAATAAGAACCGTTCTAATAGTAATTTGTGTAGAAGAGTAGTTTTTAATATAAAAAAAATAGTTGTCACCGTAACCCATGTGTGACATCATGACCATCGTATTAATTGTTGTCGTCAGGGCTACTCATAACAAAATATAACATCATACATGCGTTTAGTGCATACTAACCGTTATCACAGTAATGGTTATATAAGTCCGTAGTCTGTACTAAACCATGTCGCTTTTAATACGTAGCCCTATAGCACTGTAATCTATATTGAACATTGCAGCTGTTATATCAGTAACATACTCATACCTCCTAGAAGTATAGTCAACGATAGACGGGACAGTTTCAAATTTCGGAAGGACAAAATTACCGTTACCCCTTTATCTGTACAGGTATTTACATGTAGTCGTTTGGCGTTGTTTGGTTTTTTCGAACCATTCACTGCTGACGAACAGCTCACAATAATTCGAATGGATCTTGTTATCAACAAATGCAGAATTTCCTTCACTGCAGAAAGTAAGCGCAGTCAAGCATGTAATCGTTCCTGTTCATGTAATGTAATGTGAACTGTTAATTGGAACAGGGTCCGATTTTTAAACTGCCGCGTGCTGATACTCGGCTTGTTTCATGTTACGGTGGGATGGTCGTGGTTTTTTTCCGTGCGCAGCAGTATTTCTTTCCACCATAATGCTGGTTTGTCCGACAAGTCACAAATACCCTTAAGTACCGCGTAAAACACGAATAAATAAATAGACAAGTAAATAAAGAACAAATAAATATAACGTAAAGAATACAGATGTCACGGAACGATGTATCAATGATCCATCACCAATAACCCAGTAGGCCCCTATCATCCGTAAGTCACCGTCAGTTAACGGCAGTATTCATCAGAGTGCAGTCCTGTCAGAATAACACGCCGATTGTCAAGGTTTCTCCCTGGGTGACCCAGATCATAGTAGCCTGATGGAATTGTAAAGGTCCCTGACCCAGGCCATAAATAACTACACGAGTCAACCGAGTAGAACATTCTAAAGTCTGGCTGGGTTTAATTAGGTTCTCCCAGCCTGCACTGTTTGAATGAACGTTTTTGACTTTAATAGCGCCACATCTTTAACCTTCCGCTCATACATATAAGCATATATAGCCGTGACGATATGACACCTGTGCAGCATCAATCTTATGCTGGTCGAACACACGGAATAAGTGTATTGTAACGCATTTCTAATGATTTTGTACACACATGTGTACTGCATTGATAAACAACATTTTGTCATTTTGACGTCTTTTCTCTTTTTTTTAGCGGCGCACGTTTTGTTTGTTTAACTGTTGGTTTGGGAATTAGCGTTGTTTTGCACGTTAATCACATCGCCACGCTGACCCGAGGCCTCCCACCAATGCGGTCGCTGTGAGTTCAGGTCCAGCTCATGCTGGCTTCCTCTACGGCCGTACGTGCGAAAGTTTGCCAGCAACCTACGGATGATCGTGGGTTTCCCTGGGGCTTCTCAGTTTCCTCCCACCATAATGCTGGTCGCCGTCGTATAAGTGAAATATTCTTGAGTACAGCGTAAAACACCAATCAAATAAATAAATAGATAAACATTGCGACGTTGAGTTCGTGTAGAATGGAGGTCTGCGCAGCTCGGCTTTAGTGTTATGCTTTGATATTGTATGTCGACGGCATCTTTGTGCCGTGCATATAGTTTAGTCAAGACTTTGTATACGTTTTGGCAAGTCCATTTTTGTACAATTTGTTTATCCGAGGGTCCAAAAGCAAGCATGTAAATCATGTATCAACAACTGATATACCTAACGAATCCCCGCTCTATGACAAATCAGATCGTTTTAAGTATTACGTCTTGACTTATCCATTGTTACATAGGTGTATAAAACGAACCTACCATTCAGTCTTAAAATTCGTGGGCACGTCGGCACAGTGCGCTGTTCACACTTTTGTTAAGTAAAGTGAAGAACGTGGGAAAATAACAGAGATGACCGTTGCTTGTAGGTCAACTGTTATCCCTCAAGACAGTTTGGATGGTGGGTGATATGGTTTAATGAGTATATATATGTGTGTATAAATATGTGCACACTTAACGTATCCAACATTTGTTGGTCGACAAATACTAGTGTACCAAACAATTATGGTCGCTTCTTGCTTGTTCAGGAATTAATTTGTCACTAATGCTCAAGGGAACGTCGTGACTCTGTATCTCAACTTTTCTTATTACACAACTTACATCTCCTGTTTTTGCTTGTACCTCACTCCGCTTAACCCTACATTGGCCAAAGACTGGCAAATTGTAGCCTCCAGCGTCTTTGTGATATGTGCATAATGAATTTTTGAAGAAGAAGAAGAATATGTGATTTACCGTGGTATAATTATGTAGGGCGTGTTTGACGTGAACACAGTCTCTAAAGGTTTAGCTGGAAAGCTTGATTGATTAATTGTTTCATTGATTGACAGATTTACTTGCCTGTTGTTTAACACCCTACTCAAATATATTTCAATTATATGTTGGCGGTTACTTTTATGGGTGGAAAAACCCACTGGGGGTAAACCACCAATGTTGGTCCACTTACTGCGGAACTTCGGGGTCAAACGAGCATGGTTTATTATTTTCAATCAAAATAATTTTCATCGATTATTTTCAATAGGGTTTCACAAGCATACTGTGAATCTGAGCATTCTTTTTCACATAATTCAGATCTGAAAGCAACACATGAAGACTGATCGCTAAACGACTCATTGTAATTTGGTGGAGGGGGCGAGAAGATGGGCACATTCCCTTACCGTGCACACAAACCCTAGCTTTTCAAGCTATACATTTTTTAAAAATGCATTATACAAAATATTCAATTCCCCCCTTACTATATTTCCAACATTTTGTGGAGTTTGTTTTCTAGCACAAAGAACGTGAGAATATTGAGGTTTCCTTACATCATGATGTATATTAATTCCCTTGTGCTTTTTATGGATTGTACCAAAATATTCACGTACACTTTGCTACATCAGGACCCTAAGGTATACCGGTAGTATTGCAAGAAAAGCGGTTAGTAATGATTTCTCGGGAACGCCGTATCTTTACACCTCGTTTTAGGTTTACATCTGATGTAAAACAATGTATTCATTTCAATGATCAGTTGAATCTAGCTGATTTAGCCACATGTTCTGTTGCACTAAAACCGTCTGCTTATTTCCGATGTATTTGCGTTGTATAAACAGTAAGTATATAAAGTATGGAAGTTATCCATTAACTAATGTGGTGCTAAAATGTATACGAGACAATGAAAACTTCGTGGGTGATATCTGTATCTTTTTCCTCCTTAAACGCGCAAACGCTCAACCCCCCCCCCCCCATCTATTTCATTTGCTACGCAACTAAATTGTTTACTTGAATATTCTGTTTTGACTTAAAACTAAACAGAATGACTTTGCTGTTATTTGCAGAACAAAGATGGCCAATGACCTTGACCTGCTTCAGGAAAAATGGCGAATGTGGTTTAAGATGTTAGACATCAATGGCGATGGCACGTTGACCCTGGAGGACTGGACTCAAGGGGCGGAGACCATGATTAAAGAGCATAACCTAGATGACAAGCTCGCTGAGATAGCCATGGCAAGCTACCACAGGCTGGGGGCGCTTCTGCTGGGGGAAAATTTGAAGGGTAACAAGGCCGTCACAGTTGACGAGTTCGTGGGCAACCTGACCTCATTCTACAAAGAGGACAGCAAGAAGGCTGAACAGTACATCTTCAGTGTCATCCGACAACTGTTTCTCGTGGCTGACGTCAACCGTGACGCGCTCATTTCCCAAGAAGAGTTCATCATTATGATGAAAAGCTTCGGAATCAAACCGGAGAAATCTCAGAAGTTTTACGAGAAGTTACCTCGTTTTCAATATAACAAAGTTCCGATGCAGGACGCCATTAACTGGTGGGTGAACGTATGGTTTGGCACTGACGCCAACACGTGGCAGTCCGTAAAGAAGATGTTCGACTGAACCTTACTTATTTCAAAGACTTCCTTGAGCAGTGACGAAGATTATATTTAACCAGATTCCTGACATTTATATATGGCCCCCATTGTCAAGGAAGATGTTATGTATATTTCCATCGATTAACAATTATCATTTGTATTAAGGAACACCCAATTTTATTGACAGTTGGTGACATGTTTGAGAAACCGTAAGAGTAATTTATAGGTGATTACCATATCAACTGAAGCTCTCAATCGTGAAGAGAGGGAGTGAGAAATTGTAACACCGTGCATGTTTAAAGGGGACGAATACCACGCAGAAGTATCAGGTGACATTTAGGTGACTAATACTAACTGACCAGATCGTACTTAGAATCCATTTTCACCTTACACTTGAGAAAAATGCCGTTTAGTTTTAAAAATGTTATGTTTTCATCTTTCGGGTTCATTAGAAAATCAGACCTTCATTAACTATTAGACTAAATATTCACTCTTAATAATCACATACATGTTAACAACCATATTTTTATCACTTAAACGCAAATACAAGTGTTGGTCACGTTACATGACTAGACTATTGCAGAGGTAGATATGTAACGCACATTACCCTACACCTTGTCTTGCTTAAGTGATTTACACAGACCTACGTGCAGGCGGTGTATAATGATATTACTTCTTGTCACAACATGTACCATCAACTAATGTTTCATTTTTTATAATTTAGGCTGAAGCTTAGCAAATAATTTAACGGCTGTAAAACGTGAAAAATAACAACGTGCAAGCATTGAAGTCAGAAAAAAGGGATGAAAGACACACTCAACTCCAAACTTCAGCCATTAAAGAGAAAAAAGAAACACATGGACTACAGACGATATATATACCGTATACTCTCTTGCGAAGACGTTGTGTTTCATATCATTTTCTATCTTTTGAAGATGTGCCTTCTGTGACAATCGTGTGTAAACTCTCAACATTTCCAGGAGCAAAATTACCAGCAAATATTTGATTCGTGTTGGAATGTTAATACTCATAAACTTCAAATAAATTACATCCATCCAAATAGAAGACAGTGCGCTGGTAACTTTATACACCTATAGATTTGGTAGGCATGAAAACCCTTTATATGTGTGCTAGTAACTGTGCGTACATCTAATGAATGGATGAATGCTTATTGTTTACCGTCCTACTCAAGAATATTTCACTTATACCAAGACGGGTACGTATATCTATTTGCCAGGCATGAGGAACCTTTATACGGGTGTTGTTAACTGTATTCAACTATTTGGTTTGTGCTGGTTTCTGCTTTTGTTTCTTCAACCTTCAGGTACCTATTGGTAAATGTTTCGGGCGTGTTCTGGGTACTGGGGGGGGGAGAGGACGTGTAAGTTGATTGGTTTAAACATTGGCACTAACCTTAACTGAGGTAAGCTGACATCCGGCCGTGTTTTACCGGTTTCGTGTTCATACCTTGTACTACACTGTCTTCGCAGCTTTGCTTTTCTTCTCCCTTTTCTGGTCCATATTCATGTCCATTATTACTTTTTGTATTAGTGTCTCCTTGAGAACACGGATGCATACTAGTCATGGTTTTCATGAGGTTTGGGTCTGTGAATACATACATAATAAGCACAAATATAATACCATACTGTCTGGGGCACTATCTTAAACTTGAATGTTAAACATAATAACGATAGTGTTAAATCCATCATTTTTGCAGAAATGGGGGGAGGGGGAACGATTAGGGTTAAAACTTTCTAAAAGTGTTTGAAATTTAACATTTTATAAAATACGTAGAGAATGTTGTAATCTAACACTGGCTGATGTCATATTTACTTTTCAGGCGTTGTGTTCCGCATTGCATCTGTTAAAATCTTGACAATGTATACATGCTGGTCACTGTATTCATCCGTTTTAGGGCCATACATAGAGACATGCCGGTTACTGTACTCATCCGTTTTGGGATCATAATACCGACTCACTGGTCACTGTACGCATCCGTTTTCAGGTTATACATGCAGACATATTGATCACTGTTTTCACTGTTGAGGACGAATCCAACGAACACATGCATACTCCTTACCGTAGTCGTCCGTTTTGGGCGCATGAATACATCGGACCACGAAAAAAGTAAACACATTCTGATCATTGTAATCATCAAATTCTCACTGTGGTCACGCCTAAATGATGTTAATTATACATCATATATATTATATTTTATATTGCAAATCGGTGAAAATCGCCATGGAAAAACTGAAAAACAGCACTCTGTTTTTCTATTTGTTCAGTCATTGGGACGTTCTGTAATAAATGCCTGCGTGGAACTAAGTTTCAAACCATTCGGATTTTTAGCCTTATGATAACCAAAGTGCTCCACGCAGTAATCTATAATTAACATAGACTTAAATGATATCTGTGTTCCAGCGTTAATAGCAGGTGCTACATTCAGTTATGTCCAACTATTTTTTACATAACTTCAAGGTATAGACTAAATATTTCAAGGTTCTGATATCAGGTGAGTGAGTATGCTCAGTGTAACATATAGCACCGGTAATTTAACACATGTTGCACTATCTGTGTACAGGAAAATGTATAAATCTAAAATAACCGATCGAGTTTACGGTTGTGGACCATGATTTATCTCCCTTGTTTTCACTGGATCACTTTTTGTCCTTAGAATTTAATTTTCGACATCAGGTTTTAATGATATGCTGTTGTAGTGTTTCTTACACTTTGGTGACATTTGTATTAAAATATTTCTCCGGTACATGTTATTATTCTCGTGTTTCTTGCTACTAAATACTGAACATACTGAAACTCTACCCACAGTAAACCATTGGGAGACAGAGTACTCCAGCTGCCAGAGACAGCCCATTCTGTGTATACCCTCTACCACATTACTGATAACTGATTTGTGCCGAAATGCCAAATCATTTCTGTCTACCAGAGTGTTTCAGACGTACGACGAATTACACCTTCATCCGCCTCAACCAGAGGACTCCAACCGTCACTTGCTCTACCTGAGTACCTTGTTGTCCAGCAGAATGTTTAATTTTGAGATTGATGTTGAGTGTCATACTCGAGATTTGTATACCTATTTGGTGGCAGTGAGCTTTGTGGTGAAAGGAACCACCGCCCTTTTGTCAATCCTCCAAAGTACCCCAGCTCTGCAGTTGCTTGTAGGCAAGAGTACTCCACCATTGGCCGCCATCTACAGGAATATTTTACTTGTCATTTGCTGTGCACGTGAGTAGTTCTGTCGTCTACAAGAGCATCTCGGTTCGATTGTGTACTATGTACCACAAACTTCGTCACTTATTGCCCGTGCTCGGACTATGGGCCTGGGCATTCTTGGACCTTGCGATCAAGTGTGGCTCCGTTTGATATGTATTACGCAAATATATAAAAACCATAGGTAAGAAATGTTGATCTCGACATGATGAAACAAATATGAAGAAGCCTAGGACCGCTTCGGTGTCCTAGTTGTTAGATCGTCTGCCTCGAATTCGGGAGATCGGGAGCACTCCTGTGCGGGGTAAACAGAACTGGACAGCTGGGTGTCAATGTAATGTGAGTGGGTGGTGTCTTCGACATGATGTTTCAGTGGTAGCAGCTTCATGCCACAAGGAGAGACAGCATATGTACATTCGAAGGATTCCTAGTCGGCATATGACTCAAAAATTGTTAAGTACGACGTATTGGGATAATGTGCCTCAGTGAAACTGGCACTCACTCGATGTCACCAGTCCAATGCCTCATGCTAAACAAAATTGTTCTGAAACACAAGGGATCTTAGTATAGTTTTATTGTTTAGTAGATGTTAATGTAGATGGGGTATCGTTGGATACACGTAACACCATATCTTTATAAGGTCATTTCATTCAAGAACTACATCTGTTTGTCATATCCCCTGGCTTTGTCGGGCCCAAACATCTGCAGCAAATTAGTTTTTATGTAGAGCACTGCATGTCATTGCCATTGGGAGAAACCCCTGATGTGTAGCTGAGGAAAAGGCAACGTATGCGTTATTCTTTGGTTTTTCAGATCACTATGAAAAGCTGCTTCCCTTAGTTCTTTCATCTTAAGGATGTTTCTATTACGTCATATCCCTGGCACGTGAAGTGCAAAATAATCTGTGTAAAGCATTTTGCTCAGAGCGATAAATAACGCTTCTTATATTGACGATGGATTTTGAATCTGTAATTGTGTGATAAGCCACAAAAGCTGTTTTGGGTTTGTTTAAATTATAATACAAAATCAGTCAACTCTTTTAAAAATCTTTTAACTCTGAAAGAGCAGAAAAATGCTTTATTAGATCTTTTCAGGAAGCTATATATCTTACTTGGACCAAATACTGACGGCATTTATTTATTATGTAGCCGAATTTACGAAACATACCGGTACAGACACTATATAAGGAATACTCAAATTGTAAGAATGCATTCCAAAACTGAACAAACTACAGTGTACATATCTTTTTGAATAAGAAAGAACTGAAAATTATTTAAAATGTGTATAGATTGTGAAGATAACAAAAACCCTGTTATGAACATGTCTCGTTAAATTCCCCCCGGCTAATTCACAGCATGTCAGGTACTGGCGCCTGGCTCTACCCAACTAAGGTATGCTCTGCGTGAAACACTGTTAAGCTAAACATGCATTTTCTGATGTCACGAAAAGCTCATTTTAGCGTTGCACAGTTCAGTGGGTTCTGGAGGCATGATTCGGCCTTCACTGGTTTAGTCCCTCCACACTAAAAGCAGTGGTACTCCATCACTTCCCCAGCTGACAATTGATCCGTGTTATGAACAAAACTCCTTAAAGACTGACAGACTGCTGGACTACAGGTTTGTATCCTGTGCCACTCCCGCATTTTGGAAAGTTCAAGGATATCTGGATAAAATTGCAACTCTGTGCTTCTTCCACAGGTAAGCACGTGAGTCTCTTCAGGAGCTGAGGTAAGGAATGTTCTCTGCAATCGTCTATTCAGATGGTTTATTTTATTTGAAAACTTGTGGTTTATTAGGTCTGATAAAAAGCTCTGTAACTGATCGGCCTGCCTGCATGACGGTCCGTCCGTCCGTTTGAACGTATGACCGCCCGTCGGTCGCTAGGTCTGTGGATCGGTCAGTCCTGCGGTCGGTCTATGGGCCTGTCTGTCCGTCTGTCAATGGGTCGGGCGATCAAACTTTTGATGTCCTAATTTAAACATGGGTCATTCAGGTAATGAGGGGGATTAAGTGCAAGACGATAACGGCTTTCAGCTATTTGCACATTTACGCTTGTTAATCTCATTTGTCGGATTCACTTACTGTAATCATTCAAAATATTTTGGAAGTAAGCTAATGTCAAGGAAGCGATTTTAGTCATGTGTCTGAAGTCATCCGATACATCCCTCGAGTTCCTTGAGACACGTGTATTGAGCAAGTAAGATAGACGATTCGATCCAGCAGTTTATTTTAAACAGCGTGTGGTTTTCAGGTACTACAGTACTTACATAACCATCACATGCGTATATTCTGGAGTCACACAAATGCTGTGTTGAAATTAATACTAAAAATTTTAGTGCAACACTTTAACTGTGCTTTTCCACTTGGTACTGCGAATGTAGAGAAAGCCCAAGTAAGCTGTCGACTGTGGTGGGCAAATTAGTCACAGCAATACCAAAAGCAGTCGACCGGTTAATCCGTTGAGAAACAGCTTCCAGCCTTTCCTATATAAAATCAAAACATGTTCAAATAATGAACATGTGCGTAAATGACATAAAATATCATTCAGTTACCAAGAACCAATCTTGCAAACACTTCTCTTGGAACCCAGAACTAGCTACCTCTCTTAGTGATCAGATAATTAATTTAATACAAGAAGCAACCTGTAAAATTTCTTATGATGATTGCGTTAAATTCCGAGCACTATTTTATAAATGAAGGGCAGCAAGTTCGTTACTCATGACTGCGCTTGAGTGAGGTTGTCATTGCGTAAATGTATATTGTATATTTCATGTAAAGCCTGGCGATATTTTCAGGTGGGATGTGGGATATGTTCTTTCACAAGCTTTTATGCTTTTCTGTACACCATACAAAGTGGGACTTTGTGTTCTTCGTCTTTATGTATCTAACTATGGGAACAGAACTGACCTTGACATCAACGTTTAAAGGTTGCCGCACGGTCAGTCAAGCGTGCAGACGCTCTGTATAAGAACAGAAAGTATGTCTAGGAAGAGTTGAGCTGAAGCTCCTATGCAGACCCATACAAATCCATTGCAAGAAGCTACCAGGCTGACTATATATTTCAGAGGATCGTTTAGATATACCATATGCATGCGTATCAATTCGAATCTTGTCACTTGGCCCTACAAAGTCAGATGATGACAACTGATAGCGATATTGAAAACAGGAAATTTATAACACGTGGTTATCCAAAATACACACCTTTGATTTATTCTCTATAAACGTTCCAAGCATTGTTAAACGTTTGCTCCATAAACTGTTCTGAGATCGTTCACAAAAACGCACATTGTGTACAGTAGAGTGTTTGACACTACATCCTCTCCGTGACCCCATTATACCTGCAGGTGTGTTAATAAGCCTCTGCTAAGTTTATTCAAGTGTATTTAATGTGCACATAACTAATAAAAGCTAATGGAAGTTATATCGTTACATTTTTCATAAATTATTAAGCAGATTTTAACTTTGACAGTCATGAATCAGTCATGTCGATCTTTTTTACTTGACCTTTCAAATTTTGCATCCACAGTGAAAAGTCATGTACTTTGCTCTCTATCGATTTTTTCGTCGAAGATCGCTGATATTTTTGATAATAAGTACTCTTATTTTAAGGATCATAATAATAAAGGTGCAAACAAGTTTAAAAGGGTGTAAAATCTCATTGGTGTGCTTTCAGCAGTCTTGAAAATTCACGAATTTTAATATATTATATGATTTTAGTTGCATCTTGTTCGGGTGTTAAGGATTATTTTTAGAAAATTATGAAACAATTAATCGCATATATATAATGAAGTCATTTGTGAAATCTGACAAAAATGCGGTTGCTGTGAGTTCAAGCCTAGCTCATGCTGAATTCCTCTGCGGTCTTGGGTTCCCTCTGTGTCCTGTTTCCTATCACCATACTGCTGTCCACCGTCGCAGAAGTGGATTGAGTAGGCGTAAAACACCAATCAAATAAATCCAATTTATGAAGGATTAGTCTAATGTTTGAATTTATGTTCGTTTTGCTGCCCCTTTCAGACCTGGGATTACAAGCGAAAGCTGAAGGTGTGAAGCCAAAAATGGAGGCTGACTTGGCGTTTCTTCAGGAAAAATGGCGGGTTTGGTTTAATTTGCTTGACATTAACCGAGACGGGATCTTGACATCTTCGGACTGGAATAAAGGTGCCGAAACTCTGATCAAGGAGAACAATCTCAAACCGGAACAGGCTCAAATCGCGAGGGAAAATTTTGAAAATCTTGGAATCAAGCTGCTTGGAGAAGGTCATCTTAAAACAAAGGGCAAGGCTGAAAAACACGAGCTTGTGGACAACCTAACGGCCTTTTACAAAGAAAGTAGCGCCAAGGCTTACCAATACATTCGCGACATTGCTCTTCATCTATTTATGCTAACCGACGTTGATTGCAACTCTGTTGTTTCCAGGAAGGAATTCACTGCCATTTGTAAAAGTCTTGGAATCCATTCCGACAGTGCAGCCGCATTTTACGAAACTCTAAAACATGCGGACTGCGAGAGAGTACCGGTGGAAGCCGCAGCCAATTGGTGGGTGGACGTCTTCTTCGGGTCTGATCGGGACCAATGGGAACGGTTTAAAAACATCACGAGTGAAAATTGCTAATCGGAACCAATTGGAACGCTTCAAACACATCACGACTGAAAAGTGGTAATCAGAAGCAATGGGAACACTTCAAAAATGGTAGTAATCGGAACCTGTGGGAACGCTACAAAACATCACAACTGAGAAGTGGTAATCAGAAGCAATGGGAACACTTCAAAAATAGTGATAATCGGAACCTGTGGAAACGCTTCAAACACATCACGACTGAAAAGTGGTAATTAGAAGCAATGGGAACACTACAAAAATAGTGGTAATCGGAACCTGTGGGAACGCTACAAAACATCACGACAGAAAACTGCTTATACACAACAAGGACAAACCACACATACAGAAAGAGAAATGATCCCTTTTCACAGCGATCTTCAGATCTGAAACATTCAGAGGATAGTCTGAATATAGATAGATGATTGCAAAGCTAAAGATGACCTGTTTTTGTTTTGTTTGCATTTTTTTCTTTGTTTTGTTTCATGATTCCTTCTTTGCTTGTTTCTTTTCTTATAAATGCTGTATAACAATCATGTGATAACTTTTGCGATGGTAGACACATCGCCTGACACTTCTGCCAGACATGCGCATAGACCGAGAAGTTGTTCGAAATCATTTTCATCTCTTGGAAAGACTAACATATCTACTTCCATTTTCATAGTGATTGATAGAGATTATCCCTATTCTGTACTCTAATAAATATCGTATCAACGAAAAACTAATCCATAAAGCTTAACGCCAGCTGAACTAGGGGACAGGCTCTTCAAACGCAAACATTTTTTCCAAGAAACTTCCAACGCAATTGGACTGTACTTAATTAACTAATTCAGAATATTAAGAATTCGTTTTTGTTTTGTTGAATTTGTATGCTTCTGAAGTGTTTATATTTCACAAGCACTATTTGTTATTTTATCTTACTAATCTATCACTAGCTAATACACGGCAGATTTACTGTTATATTATTTACGGTATACATGTTTCAAATTAATACCTCAAACGGAATGCTCTTCACCTTTGTCCACAATAAATGGTTTAGAAGAGTTGTTATGTTAACCCCTTGAGTTTGGTTTATTTGTGGGAACATAATTCAGTAGTTAAACCCTTGATTCCTTAAGAAAAAAGCACTTTTAAAATCATGCGAGCTCTGCTTGTAAGTAACACGTTACCTTTGTTTTCATTATCAGCTGGGTAGAGAACCAGCCTCGAATTGTAAAGACAACACACTTTAGCACATCCTTACAAATGTAAGCTGGACTTCAACACATTAAAGCACTGTTACAGATATACAGAGTGAATTCTCCATGCACTGTGCAAACTGACGGACTTATTAGTTCACTGATTTCATGGTTTCTTTGGTTGCTTTGAGAAAATCGGACCAGTGAACATGAATTGTTGACAGGCACCAATTGTTGAAGGGGATCAAACTTACTGGTGGGTTGGATTAAAGTGGTTAATCGTTATTTAGTTGGCGATCTACCATCGTAGTTAACAGGCTACATAGCGGCAGTTCGCAGATATTTACCTCTATGCAGTCGTCAGCCCTAATTAATTATTTCCTGAAATTAAGAACAAGTCCCTACATACCATATAGCAGTTACTTGCCCACTGCTGACAACAGAACTGGAAACGGTTTCCTAATGTAGCTATGAGCTGGCGACAAATTGGGAGACGGTTTCCTGCTGTAGCCATGAATTGGTGACAGATCGGGAGACGGTTTCTCACTGTAGCCAGGAGTTGGTGACGGATCGGGAGACGGTTTCTCACTAAAGCGATAGATCCGTAGATGAATTTCCTCTGAAGCATCAGCTGGCTACAGATCGGGAGATGGTTTCCCACTGAAGCTATCAACTGTGTAAAATAAGGATATGGTTTCCCACTGAAGCCATCAGCTGACGACAGAAATGGGGACAGGTATCCCACTGAAGCCATGAGCTTGCGCCCAATGTAAAGATACACGTACAGTTTAGATAAAATCCAGCAGATCCCTTAAGGGAGATTACTCTAAATGCCCTAAAAAGCTTTACAAGTTTATTTAATGTCTAATATCACTCTACAGATACTACAAACAAATAGACAACCAAACACACAGAGTGCTGTGTAACGTAGCTTTCATTAAGATATAGGATATATACTCATGCTTGAGAATTTACAGTTATAAGTCGAGTGATAATGTAATGATTATGTTTGTTTGGGGTTTTTTATACTATTTCCCCCTACATTACTGAACTGAGGCACGATATATATTATATATAGATGTATATATAACATTTCACAAGGTCGTAACAACAATATTGACCATGGTGACAAATGTCTACTTTCCGGTTTACGACTGTTTCTTACAGCGGCCTCCTGGACCTCGTGGCATAATTCTGACCAATATTTGTCAGCATGCAGAGATTAAACAGGCGCGATAGAGACAGGCTTTAATAAGGGTTATAGCGGAACAATTACGAGCATCAACATAAATACAGAAGTAGTGGGCATACGTCAGCATCATTTTTCACTTCATACGCAGAGCTACATTTAATTTATTTATTATATTTACTTGACTGATGTTTCAGGACGTACTCAAGAGATCACAGTGGTCAGAGGTTCCTGGGTGATTGTGCTGTGCCCACTCTCCTCTTCCAATTGTATTAACGACACAAAACCGAATTTTAACTCAACCTCAACGTTTGCTCTGTTATATTCCGTTATGAGAGCCGTGTGGTTTTAACTCATCAGGGTGGTGTATGAAATGCATGTTCGCCGTAACATCTGTCGGTCAAGTTTATTCTAATTTTGTAGACGACGAGTTTGCCAAGAATGGTATAGACGATTGGCGTGTATTGCTGATCATCAGGAGCCCGGGGTCTCGGTGACCGAGGGGGTTAATGCGTCAACGCGCCGTAATGACCCAGGTGCTTCTCAACAATGCGGTCGCCAGCTCATGCTGGCTTCCTCTCCTACCGATCGTGGCAAGGTCCACCATCAACCTGTGGATGGTTGTGGGTTTCCCCCGAGCCCTGCACGGTTTCCTCCCATCATGGTGCTGGCAGCCGCGGTATAGACCTAAGTGAAATATTCTCGAGCACGGCGTAAAACACCAATCAAATAAATAAACAAACATTACAGGCCCATAACTCTGAGGCCCCTGGTTCGAAACCGGAGTAGTAGGAGCTAAATTTCCCTTATAATCCGTATTACATCCAGTCAATGTGAATAACATCCACGATGATACTGTATGGCGTTGTGAAGTGTCAGCTCACGAACCACTTTTCATGGAGCACAGGTGACAACTAAGTTCTGGATGAGTACTTAAGTGGCAATCCGGCTTGTAGGCATTCTTGCGCTAAGACGAAAGCTAAACATGGCTTGACAACAACAACCGATAAGACTCGTCAAATCCCACAGAACTGGTTAAAACCGGTCTGTAGGTATGGTTTACAAGCTGAAATCAATAGTTAGACAACCAATGTTACAGGTACGCCTATAGCGCCCACCGCGTTCTCACCCATCACTGTTCTAGGGATTATTCTCTATGATCGTTTATGGATATACTCACTAGCCAGACGCTTGCTAATAACGAGTACACGCCATCTATAGCCCGACACTCGCGTTCGGTCCCTCTAACTTAGCGCCAACCGGTCTGTCCAGTTATTTACCCGGGGTTCTTAATACTACATGCTGTATATACGTGTATAAACCCTCACTACTGTAGCCTTAAGACCCATTCAGCTCTACTGCGTGAGACAGAGAAAAAAATTTACTCTCTAGAATGCAAAATGCAAATTCCTCAAACGGTGAAAACCGGCCGAATCGACAATCCTGTTTTTCCGCTATTTGATCACGAGTTCACGTCTGCGCGGTCTGCCCGACCTAGGCTAGAGTTGTCTATACCCAGCTTGTCGCCCACCATTACTCGTCGTCCTCGTCTACCGGTCTACGCTGTGTCGTTCTTAACGCACGCCAGCAGGTGAGTAGCTGAAATATAGTAAATGTCAGGGTTGATCGTTCGATCTTACCTTTAAAATTATTGTCTTAAAATAGGCGAGCAACGCGATAGAGGGTATATTTTACACAGTGTAATGACGGTTTCCTCAGTAGTGGTAATCATCTAAAACTCCATGCTGTAACGTATACCCTACACAGCAAAATGACTTGCGGATGTCTATCGTTTTCTGACTGGCCAGAAATAGACAAATTTTGTTCGCCATTATAATTTTATGTTCATTCAAGCGTACTACATCAGCAGTCGTGCAAAAACGAGAAGTAATGCAATTCAAATGTCTTAAAAATTAGTAATCAATAGCTTAGTTGTTTGACTAGTGATGATGCTTTTCTTATATGTGTAAGGTGCGACTGTGAACCGAGACCTACTGGGATACCAAATAAATTAGATTTTTTCAATAATTTGAACTGTGATCGTTTTCCGAGTAAGTACTGACATGTTTTCAGTGTCTTCACGATCTTTGTCACACTGTTCAAGGTTGTCTATACCCAGCACATGCCTTATTTTGCGAATAAGAGAACAAGACGGTTCATGCACGGTAGGCCTACTGGATATCCCAGCAGTGGTTGAGTCAATAGACCTCTTTCACCAGCACAGACACAGAGACACAGACGCATGTGACGACAAATACCACCCAAAATAGCTGCAGTCGTTCAGGCTGGACGCTTCAATTGAATACACCAAAAGCATATCATCATACATGAGTCGACCTATCCTGACCTCATCGCGGGGTCATGGCGCATGACGTCTTCGGTTAAAAAAAACAACTCATCAGCTCAAACAGGAAGTTGAAAACAGAATGTGGGCATGGCAAGTCACATGGCGACAATGATTAATCTTGGTAGAAGATTTAATTGACCTGAAATCTTTCAAATTCGATGTTTAATATGTTCAGAATAATAGATACTTACATCACGTAGGCAATGGTCATTTTGGAGCTGAATATTTTGTAATCAAAGTGGAGAGTTGTTTGTTAAATAACAAAGGCTGGGAAGTACTGATTATCACCAGTATATATATATATATATATATATATATATATATACATATGGCCATCAAATTAGCTTTCTGTACTGTCTTATTACACAACACGTTTTCTACTGTGTAAAACTGTGACATTAAAAATGATACGCCCGGAAACAGGCCATTTGACAAGCTGTTTATAGCTGTATAGGATCGTGCAGTTGTCCCTAACAGTTGTCCTTAACAGTTGTCCTTAACAGTTGTCCCTAACAGTTGTCCTTAACAGTTGTCCCTAACAGTTGTCCCTGACAGTTGTACCTAACAGTTGTCCCTAACAGTTGTCCTTAACAGTTGTCCCTAACAGTTGTCCCTAACAGCCCACATGTATGTCTGTAATGATCAGGAAATAAAGCACCATAACCTTTCTTTCTGTCGCTCTAATGCGATCCAAATAACGGGCTATTCTCGAATAAATGATACAGACTGCGTGTTAACCTCACCAAGTATCGAGGTTAAACATCCGGCAGTAAAACTACGCCAGTGGGCTTGCCAGTGACCCGACATTCCTTCCATTCACTGAGATTATCGTCACACTACAAGCTCGTAAACCGGATTGAGTAATTTGCGTTTATAACTAAATGCTTAGTTTGCAGGTTTCACCCATTATTTTCAAAGAAGCCTTCGTTGTTCTCTGTACTAAACCATGAGCATTCTTTATTCCATTTGAACTTTTGAAACCGGTGTGAAACTGTGTGAGATATGCAGTTCGTTAAACAAACTTAGCTATGTCCATAAGTCACATGCGATATAATGCCATTAAGCTTGAGGTGCCCTACCCCAGTTGAAGAAAATTTTCTGACTTCTTACGTGAAATTAAGGGAGCAATGGAATTTGCTAATTTATGTTTGCGATAACAACAAGCTAGATACGTGCAATATTAGGTCCTTCCGTGCTGAGTCCCCCAGAAGAGGGCGCTGCTGTTCACTACACAGGCCACAAAGGGTTCGTTATTTTTGCTCGTCCGTCTCAAATGGATGTGAGCAACTCAGTTCACAGTTCAGATTTATGCAACATCACGTCATTTTTAAAAATCCATAGAAGACGCGCAGTTACGAAGAGGCAGGCAAGATCGCTTTAACAAAAAGGTGTAATTTATGTGCTGCCAAGTTAATGATTAACCTTTGTGCCTCTTCCTTCCGCTGCCCTTGATGTCTAAGTGACAATAAGCTGTTCACAGCGTCTACATGGCCGCTTAAGTAGTTTTACTTGAAACACGCTGCGGATCAGGTGCCCACTGCCATTATATAGAGTTACAAGTTAAGCTGGACCTGAAACTGAAAATTCTAGAAGAAAATCAAGTGAGAAAATTCACGAATTATTTGCCCAATTTTCATCCACATCTTCATGTACAGATTTAAATATTCCTATGAAGATCTAAGGACTACAGTTTCCACATGACTTTTGGATTTCAAATTAAAGAGAAATCTTAGATCTTTTTGATCTCCACGTTCGTGACTTTATTTGGTTATGTTTCATATTTTACAGAAAATCTGATTACCGGTGTATACGACCTATAATACCACTGTAGTTTTTCACAGAACCTGTACTCTGAATTTTGACAGAACCTGTACTCTGAATTTTGACAGAACCTGTACTCTGAATTTTGTCAGAACCTGTACTCTGAATTTTGATAGAACCTGTACTCTGAATTTTGTCAAAACCTATACTCTGAATTTTGACAGAACCTGTACTCTGAATTTTGACAGAACCTGTACTCTGAATTTTGTCAAAACCTGTACTCTGAATTTTGACAGAACCTGTACTCTGAATTTTGTCAGGACCTGTACTCTGAATTTTGATAGAACCTGTACTCTGAATTTTGTCAGAACCTGTACTCTGAATTTTGACAGAACCTGTACTCTGACTTTTGTCAGAACCTGTACTCTGAATTTTGACAGAACCTGTACTCTGACTTTTGTCAGAACCTGTACTCTGAATTTTGTCAGAACCTGTACTCTGAATTTTGATAGAACCTGTACTCTGAATTTTGTCAGAACCTGTACTCTGAATTTTGACAGAACCTGTACTCTGACTTTTGTCAGAACCTGTACTCTGAATTTTGACAGAACCTGTACTCTGACTTTTGTCAGAACCTGTACTCTGAATTTTGTCAGAACCTGTACTCTGAATTTTAGTGCCCTCATAACAATTATACAATGGTCAAACTATACACTGTAGTATGGTGAAAAATTGATCAGTCAGTCAGAAAATCCTGTCATTATTTTCAAGTGTAATATCAGTCTTAGTCCTGATGAGTGAAAGACTAGTAAGTGAATTCCCAGCAATGGTCCCACTGAACGCCCACAGTCCACGGTGTATTTACAACTTAATAAGACATTTTGTTTAGTTTAATATGGCAAACCTGACATAATAAATCTCCCTTATTGCACCGCCACTAATTTTCTTAAAATTACTTTCATTATTCACACAAATTAACGATTGACTGTGAAACATATTGATTATTTATTAACTAGTGAAGAGAGTTCCAGGCCAGCAGAATAACGTATGGCTACCTCGTAGTAAACCTCCATCTCCCTGTCCGGGGACATACGCATAACACCAGAGCTCTCGTGTGAAAAGCATTCATGATAGATTATGACATGGTCTGTGTTTACAACAATTATAAATAATTTCAATCAGCGCCTACTACAGCGCCGTAAATATATATATATACTAATGTGTAGGGTGCCGGTTGTGTTCCAACGTGTGACACTGGAAAGGGTTACATGACCAAAGACTTCTTTACCCTTTTGAAAGATAGTTGACCTTTAAAACAAGAACCTAGACAGGTCTCCTATAGGTTAGAAAACTCTCCTTTGCTGTGGCACATACCAGCTATGTAACCTCCACATGGGGATTCACGTAGTGCCTATTCCTGTGTGAGAAGAGTGAGCTCTCCAGACCCACAGTCGATTATGCTGACCAGGACAAACCGGAACCTCGATCATATTGATCAAGTAAAACATATTTTACTGGAACTGCGAAAGAGTGCGGTATATATAAATGTAAAACACACAGTGCAATGCTGAGAAAGGTTATATCCTTGCCATCCGTTAGGAAAAGTTACGGTTTACGTATTACAAAAGTGTAGATTGTATTACTGGCTTAATTAACAACAGAAATTCAAAGCTAAGGTTAACACACCCCGCTTTCATGTATGGTTTACTGTTGGCTCTTATCCTTAAACGACTTGAAATCCCTTTAATACATGAATTTTACGCTGAATATTATACATCTGTATGGCAACTTTTCGGGTGTAAGTTGTTGACAGTTGACATGAAAGCTGTGTATCTTCGTCTCCGTGTCGATGTGCTCTCTACATGTACCTCTACGTGTTTCGTGGACCTTTACAGTTCATATTTGTCAGTTTATAGGATTATTAGATTTTATTCATATTTGCTTATATATACATTTGTCTGTCTTCTGACAACGACGAAAATGATATTACATGATGCATTCTAACCTTAGTATCTTTCTGTTCGCAGATATCAAGCAGAGAGTAAAGGGACTAGTGTTCAAACTCTAGAAAACGCACGGGTGTTGTGAGGACAGCTATCGAGAACCATGTCGGAGGTGGTAGAATTCATGCAAGACAAATGGCGGTTCTGGCTATCCCTCTCCAAGCTGTCGCAGGACGGCATGATGACGTCAGCGGATTGGAACGACAGGGCCGAACGTCTCGTAGAGGAGTACAACCTGTCCGGAGTCAAAGCTGATGAGGTCAGGGAGAGTTTCAAACAGTTGGGAGCCATCCTGCTGGGAAAGGACCACTTGAGGAAGGATGTGTCCGTCACCACCAATAAAGCAGTGGCCAACCTGACCGGCTTTGTGTTGACAAACCCGGGTGAAGCCTTGGGGTTCCTCGACACGGTGATTCGCCACATCTTCAGAGCCGTCGACACGGATGGCGACGATTTCGTAAACGAGAAGGAGCTCTGTTCGGTGTGCAATGGCCTGTTGATCCATGAGAAGTACTGGAAGAATGTGTTCCACAGACTGATGAATCCAGAGACAGGGCATGTCAACATAACCACGGCTGTCGTCTGGTGGGTGGACTTCTTGATAGGAACGGACAAAAGTAATTGGGACGAACTGAGAGCAGTTTTCAATAGCTGAAACACCTAAGAGTCATTTTCGTTTCCTCTTACTATAGTGAGATTGTGATAAGGTGGAAATTTCCATACTTGTCTATCAAACAAATTTACATCTGTTTTAAGATCACCTTGTCATATGCACAAGTCTCACGAGAAAATGTAAATCTCGTGTAATCCGAGTAGAAGAGCTGTACGGTTGAGGTATATATTTAAGTTAAAGCAGTTTCGAAGAAATACAGCTTGTTTTTATATCTATCCACCTTTGTTTTAAGTTTGCATCTTGCTGAACTATGGAAGAGTTCTTTACAAAGCTGTTTTAAAGCACAACACCTTTGTCTGGACGACTTTGTTCACTTATTCAATTTTTGCAGCTGGAGTGGAGCACATCTTTCAGTTGCGTAATATACAACGTTACCTTCAAGTAGCTCGGACATAGCTGACACTGTTTTCCTCCTGGAAGTAGCCTACCGAGTGTATAAAGTTTCTGTCCTAGGGAATTCATTTTTTCTCAAGTAAGTGGGGAATGGATTAGACATGGTGACATGGAAGAAAACATATGCGAGTCAGAAAAGCCACATGTTACATTATAATTATTTTAATGTCATTTTCTTTCTTCTTGGAGAATGGGATCCAAGCGTTCCTATTTATTTATTTATTTATTTGATCAGTGTTTTACGCCGTACTGAAGAATATTTCACTTATAAGACGGCGGCCAACATTATGGTGGGAGGGAACCGGACAGAGCCCATGGGAAACCCACGACCATCCGCAGGTTGCTGGCAGACCTTCCCACGCACGCCAAGACGTTCCTGGTATGTCTCTCTCTTGTCACACATTACCTTATCAATAAACCACGACCAGCAAAACAAAATAGAAAACATGTGTGTCCCTAAAATACAGCGCGGATTCGAATTGCTTTCTCTGAAAAAAAATTCCTGCTATACTGCATTCGATAAACCATACATTTTTGTTTCATGTACGTCATACGCTGTGGATAATAACCTTCCACTGTGCGCCTATGTATGCAGTGTGTCACTGGTGACACGCAGATTTACTGATGTTACGTCTCCTCCTGTTCTTTTTGGATTTTTAAAAATATCTGAAAAATAGGCCTCTAATTGTAAATACTGAATACAGAAGAAAGACATCCAGAGGAAAGATCCTGCATATGGCTGCATGGCTATCTTAAGTTCCTTTTTATTTTTACTTTAATGCATAGTACCTTTCCTTCCCAAAGAAGTAATATCGGTCTCTCTTCCCTCGTAATAATACATTAGGGGTGAGCACTCGCAGAATCAATGTAAGTGCCAAATGTTACCCAAACTCTCCATGAATTAATGGACAGTAGGCGTTAAAATACTAAGCTGGGAATGTATCATCTGATAAAGGAGTTAAATCAATCGTTGATTACTAATGATGCGACAAAAGCAATACTTAGTCGCGATCACACGATACAGATGAAAACAGGAAACGCTATTACACGCGACTGTAGCATTCCTCAAATCGCATCATCTGAACGAAACATGAAGCAGACTTCTGACTTCATTCCACTTGTCGGCTTAGACGAATCGCATGGTGTGAACACGGCTATAGCACACATGTTCATCCTTACTCGCTGAAATACTGCTGATATTATATTAAACCTATCGCAGGACAATGACCCAGAAGCCTCCCACCAATGCGGTCGCTGTGAGTTCTAGTCCAGCTCTTACTGGCTTCCTCTCCGGCCTTACGTGCGAAGGTCTGCCAGCAACCTGGGGATGGTCGTGGGTTTCCCCCGGGCTCTGCCCGATTTCCTCCCACCATAGTGCTGGCAGCCGTCGTGTAAGTGAGTACGACATAAAACACCAATCTAATTAATAAATTAATTGATATTAAACTCCAATCATTCATTCATTCGTTCCTTTCCAAACGTTCATATTAACACGTTATGATGGTCTCGGTGGCCTGAGGGTTAGAGTGTCCGCCTCGAGGTCGGGTCATACCAAAGACATTAAAAGTGGTACTTGTTGCTGCCTCGCCTGGCGCTCGGCAGTGAGAGGTTAGAGCAAGGAAACAGGTCTGGTCGGCCAGGCGTCAGCATAATTTGACTGGGTGGGGTTTCGTGTCTTGTGTCCTCAGCATGATGTTTCAGTGGCTGTAGCACTTGCGCGGCATGGATTCGCTCTACCCCAGCATATATATATATATATATATATATATATATTCTAAGGACTCCTCGTCGTCACTTGACAGAAAAATTGTTGAGTATGACGTAAAGCATGTATACAGACATAACACGTTATGATTTGATACAGATCCTCTGACGGCCTATGGTTTGAAATTCATTTCATAAGAGACACCTTTCGTCACAGCACTGAACGTTTATTTTGAAACTTTATTGCATGAAAAGAAGATAAATACGACCTATATAAGGATCATCAAGTCGTGGATGACATATGTTGTCGATAAGACATTCCACAAGTTCGGATGATCAGGCGTCATCGTGATTGATATCCCTTGTGTGTGCGTGTGTGTGCCTGTGTGCGTGCACTCGTGTGTGAGTATGTGTGTATGTGTGTATGAATGTATGTGTGGATGGATGCATGCATGCATGTATTCTCACGTTGTATTCTCACAATTTTTCAGTCATATGGCGACGAGGAGTCCTTCGAACGTTTATATGCTCTGTGTTCTTGTGAGTCCATGCCGCCAAAGTGCTGCCGCCACTGGAATGCCATCATGCCATCATGCCAAAGACACTGGACATGACACCACGCACAGCCACATTATACTGACACCGGGCCGACCAGTCCTGTTTCCTAGCCTGTACCATTTTCCTAGTACCATTTTGAAAGTCTTTGGTGCCACCAAATTCTGGCTAGCTCCTAGATTTCCCGACGTCGAGGCGGTCTATAGATCTTTGTAGGGACGAACAAATCTACCATGCAACTAATGTCTATCCCTGTCATCTCTGGTATTTCCTAAATATGGTCGGCTTGGTCAGAGAATTTGTGGACCCTTCGGCCCTCACCGCTTCCTGGTGTCACCATTTTCGCAGTTTAAAGTTTGTGAAAGACCAGTAGTCTTCCACTTATATCGTGTGCATAGGGTACGTCACAGGTGGTAAAGTTCGTCCGTAACTTGCAAAGGTCGCTGGTTTACCCAGGGCACTCCACTTTCTTTCACCGTTAAAACTAACTGCCCTTTCCATAAGTGAAAAAAAAATTGAATATCTCGTTAAGCGACATCAAAGAAATAGCTATGGTCGAAAACATGTACTCACTGGTGTGGAAATGTCTCTGTCTGGGGATAATGTTAGTGTCACATTTAGTTCAATTATTTACGATCTTGCCTATCCCATAGCTGTTCTTTGTTTACTATATATAAATACATGGTATGCAGACATCGAACCCATTTCCTGTAGTTAAGAGTTATGTCCCCTATTATAGATCGCTTAATCGAGACGGATAACAATTACAAACCAGCCGATTTTATTGCAAGGATCATGTGTTTACATTATGCTAATTCAGGTACAAAATGCAGCTATGAATATGTAGTACCTTGGCATCGTTGACCTTAAACATATCCTTTGTAGTCAGATGCATTCTTTGTAACCAACAAAAACTTTGTAATCAAACGCAGACTTTGGAAACAGATATAGCCTTTGTGACTAAACACAGCCTTTTGTGGCCAAAACTAAGATTACACTATGTAGCCAAAATGCATATGTTAACAAACACAACAGTGAACTCCGTACGCCGGAAAATACATCAAGGTTTGAAAATGGAATAAAGCGGACAAATGAGATGGACAAAATCTCCTCTCCTATATGCCTTCGTTACTAATAGAAGGCACAAAATGAGATGGACAAAAGCTCCTCTCCTATATGCCTTCGTTACGAATAGAAGACATCAAATGAACTACCTTTACATTTTTGTATCCTACCTTTCTAAGGACATACCTCTAACAGTCCAACCGCGTGCTTGCTTTTCGGGAAGTGAGATCTCAGTGAACTGTGGGCAAGTAAATACTTCCTCAAGAGATGGACTAGTTCTCATCATATCCTGTCAACAGTCAGTCTCTGCATCAAAATAACTCATCGCTGCGTCTGCAATGGTACAAAGATCTGACGACGACGTTGTTGTCTGTATCATGCCGATAGATTTTTTCAGACATAAGCTCATTCATAATAGGCGTCTGTATCTGGGATTGTCTCATATAAGGCAGTACAACAACGGAACATCTGTATGCGTATAGATGATGCCTATAAATGAATTCAAAGCAAAAGTTCTCCTCCCTTAGGAAGCCATTTTTAATACTTTGGACAGGAGTGTTGTATTCTTTCAACACTAAACGGTGCCATTGTTTGACTTACACTGTTATTACTTCAGCGCGTCAGTTATGTTTTGCCATTTTTCTTTATCCGCAGAGAACCAGACGTCAGTCCAAAACTTCACGCAAAGATCAATGCTGATTTGACCTTGACCGCCGGAGATGACCTTGAACACGGCTCTTGCCGTATCTTCGCCGTGACCAAATGCTCGGCACATCAGTACAAATCCAGTTTCATCAACCGTACCATCGTTGTCTGTATCCATAATTTCGAATAGGCTTCGAAGCACCGAAGTGATGTAATCCAAAGCCTGCTTCTGATCCTTTTGAAAAAACGTGGTAAGATTCCGAGTGAACTCCTCCTGGGTTAGTGTAGACTGACTGTCTCCTAACACCGTCTTTCCGAGCTTATTCATTTTCTCTCGTGCCATATCAGCTTCACTCCCCTCTAGCGAGTGGCCCGAGATCAGAACGTCAGCCGCGTCCTCCCAGGTTTTCGGCGTCAAAACGCCACTCTTGTTGACGTCCAGTGAGTCAAACCACATCCGCCATTTTTCTTGAAGTGCTTGCAAATCCGCCATTGTGGTCTGCCTCCGTGCCTTCTGTAAACAAGAAAAAAAGATTAATGGATGACTGGTTGACTATCCGTTTATCTGGTTAAATCCTCTTCATATGCCGTACCCACAAGTCGAGTCTATCTACTGACAGTTGCCGTTCTATCGAAATAATCTCTATTTCCACCTATTCGCACGGTTTGTTCCACGCCGTTGTAAACTAAATGACAACTTGAACCTCTTCAGGTCAGAACTGAAAGTAACACAACGTACACATAGATGTGCATGTATGTGTTGTATTTCAGGACAAGAGTTTTAACTATAAATCCTGCGGGAAGAAATTCACAGCAATATGAGTATGTCGTGCATGTGTTGTAAATAGCTTAGACATCTTCCAACTGTCAGCTGGTTGAAAATAAACAAAAAAGTTACAGTTAAAATCAGTTTGTACATTCTTGTCACGCCAGTAGGGTCACGTCAGTCTGTTAGTTGAAATGGAAAAGAAAAAACCAAGCAGTTATTCCGGGAATGTTAAGCATAACATTGTTCATATTGGATCAGAGACGAGCTGTGTTTGAGAGAAAGGTGCGATGTTCTTGATAATGTAACCTATTTTCTCTTCCACTTGTTGACTGTTCATGAAAGAATGTATAACTCTGGCTGATTCTAGTGTATAGCTTGCAGCTGAGTCCTTTGAAGCTAAAACTAATACTGTTTAAATTTTACTGATTGTTTGTTAAGAACCATTTTTATTGCTCCACTGTTAGTAAAATTGAGGACAGCAATTTTGCACCACTTTTTGTGATGCCCTGCACCCTCGTTGGACGAGCTGCGTAAGGTCCTTTTTGGTCAGTTCCTTAGCCCATGAGATCGCTTCTTTGAATCCAACCCTGGTTAGTGGTTTTGACATTTTGCCTGATAATATCCATTTAACATTTGTGTTTTAATGTAACATATGACCGTAACGTAGTATTTATAATATTTATTTATATGTTTATTTATCTCATTGGTGTTTTCCGCCGAACTCAAGAATATTTCACTTATACGACGGCGGCCAGCATTATGGTGGGAGGAACCCGGACAAAACCCAGGGGAAATCCACGACCATCCGCAGGTTGCTAGCAGATCTTCTCACGTACTACCTGAGAGGAATTCTAATATTTCGTTTTACTGTAAACGCCACCTGGCTATAAACTATGAATAGAGCATAAATATACAAACATATATCCTGTCACTGACCCTTGCACATTCGGTGTCTGCTTCCTTCACACCTGCACAAGGCCCCGGGTTATTGTTCACACCGATACAAGGTGCAATGTGATCAAATACACACCGACAGGAGTTCAGGTGAATTCCACTCACCTTATTCTCACTGCTGACTTTTATTTCAACCTATAATCCATCCCTCTTCTAAACAGTCATACATTTCAAAAATCTGTACCATTAGCGTCAATCATAGCGTCAGTCAATCAACTATTCAATCCCCCATTTCCTTACCACTCTCGATGTTCTCTCGACAACTCCAGCTTCAAGAATAAAGTGATACGGAAACAAGGTTTCAATATAAGCCTTTAGCTGGTAACAGCAAATTCAAAAAACAACGTCAAACTCTCAGACATGCGCTTGGTCAAATGAATAACCGTCTCCTACTGCTGAATTTACGTTGTTTATAGAACACTTCTTCACCCGAAAGAAGAAGCTGTGAAAATTTGAGACACTGTTTAAAGGCATATAACGGTGCGTATTACCATCATTAAGCAATTTGTGCTTAGTGTCTTAAAGTATTTTGACATGGCTTTTGTGGTTAGTTAGTTAGTTAGTTATAGGTTTGCCGTTTAATGGGATGCTCAAGTATGTATCTCTTTTTTGTCAGGTGTCTGAGTAATGGAAACCGCACTGCTTGGAATGCGTCACCACTATTCGCCAGGCACCTGAGAAATCTCCTGAAGAAAAGATACAGTCCAACCAGCGCGAGGTATATTCGAGCCTGCGATGTGACTGCACAATGGCCAATCTCAGCTTTAGTATAATGAGTCCAACAGGGCCCCTCGCCTATGGATTTACTGTAGCCTACACATAAATATTACCTCTGTGCAATATTACACACAGGCAATATTGCACCATCATACAACAGACTCTTCTATGGTATGATTGTGCAATGTAGAGAATAACACTTTTATAGGGTGAATATGGAGAGGGGGTGAATAGAAACACTAACAGTGAATCTTTACATTCAACACTTTCCGCAAAACTCAAGGAAAAACGTAACTGTGTGTGTATACTCACTGCGAACCTCGTTGTACCACATCTAAAGGTATTATCTGGTTTATGTAACGCCCCAAACATATACACTAACAAAACACACATGCGGAAGTTACGTCAACCCGTAATTGACAGAAATCTATCCTTGTTTAAACATTCTCATGTAATGCCCTCATCCAGTCGTCTCCATGGCAACACGTGACCCTCGGCAGCCCCACATTATTAAGTGACTGGAGGTTTACGCCACACTCAAGCACATTTCCCTTCTCAAGTGAGTCAGAGCACGTAAATGTATGACAGATGCATTCTCAGCTTCTTTAAAATATTTTCCTCTCGTGAGTTTATACTATTAGGAAGTTAAGGTATGCCTGGTAGATGCGGGGTGTTTATGCGTTTTCCGAGTTCATCGAACACCTATATGAATAACATATATGTACGAAGGCAGATTGTATGGGAAATATCAGCCCATGCTAATTACACTTACAACCGCTTTAAGGTATGTTATTTCAAGAAGATAATATTTGCAGTAAATATGACTTTTGTAATATACAACGTCCAACTTCTGTTTGATTGTAACGTTGAAAACCAATGACTGTCCGATCATCAGGACTTAACAAGTGGCAGTCCCCAATAATTTCACTAACCGTGAGGAGCTTGAATGCTACAGACGTTGAATCCTGGACAGGAAAATCAAGTGGTATTCGCCAATATATCCCCTGACTAGAGGAGTACGGAAATGTGTCAGAAAATTGCTAATACTGTAACATTCAGTATGAGGAGTGTAAAAGGGTGTCCGAAATTTACAGTTGTTGAATCCTGATCATTCGTCGAAACATGCCTTGTCAGAAATATGAAAAGGTTTTTGAAAATTGCAGTCGCTGAAACTTTAAATGGCAAAAGAAATCAGTATGCCCTATTATAATAATCGAAGGGCTTTCTTTTTCTTTGTAATTCACTGCGGACCTAACGAGAAATAGGGTAATAGATGTGTACTTGGTTTTCATTGGTGATAAATCAGAAAAGCTGCAGCATAGAAAGTAAAAGCAGAGCTACAAGAAACTGTGATAGATGGCAAATGAAACATGGCACCTTGCCAATTAACCTCAGTCAGGTTTTTTCAGCAGTTCATCCAAACGCATAATTAGTAGCAGCTCATCATTCCCCATTGATCAAGCACCTAATTATGCAGAGTTAGATACAGAAAAAAAGTGCAGTGATGTTACAATGTATCGGGACTCAGTCGTGTGGATGACTCAAAATGATTGTAGTGCTGTCATTACATTTAATAAACAATAACAAGAAATCAATACAAAGTGAGCAGGCCTCCGGGAAGCTTAGTCCACCAGCAGAATCCCGGATTATGCAGGCTTACAACATCAAAGCCTACAACATAGAGAGTAAACCAGAGCAACTAAGACAGTCTGATAGTTGGCAATCGGTGACAAGTAACCCGTGAAATACTATTTCATTTCTCTCAGTTATGGTTTTATTCGTACTTTTCATGTAAATGCATAAACAGTTATCACTTATAGGCCCACTATAGCTTCAACTGACAGAGAGCGTGTGTTCAAAGTTAAGTTTGCTAAAAATGTTGGATAATATTATGTTTATTTTGGTGAAGTATTTTTCTAACAGCTACTTCTATAGTGGAAATTGACATTTGACCGTGCTCAGTCGGCCAGCAAAACAGGCAGCCATTTTGTGTGGACCTTGACGTGAATATTCCAACCGCAGAATATAGCTGTCACCTGAGACTGTAGTTAGCTGCTAGGGTTGTTGTTGAAACATAAGTATATATGTAAATTTATAACATGATTATAAAACGATCAAGAAACTTACTCCCGCCAGAACACCATGGTCTAGAAATACTTTGCAGTGTTCTTCACATGTGTACTTGTTATTATTAAAATATATAACACTGAAACAGTGTCCTGTCCCCATGTTATTACATGTTACATTGACAGTCAGCTCAGGACCTTTACGTCACAGCTTAGGCAGCTGATGTCTTCTAGCTGTCTGATTGGTCATTTTTCGTAAGGTTAAAAGCATGGGCGCCTCAAAATCCAAAGTCTGCAGAAACATTCTCTACACTTCAAACGAAGATAATTTAGCATCGAATTAAAATAGTTCAAAGAAATTCAAACAGTTTTTTTTGCATTCAAGAGAGAATTTTGTTATCTTTTTAATGAACAGTACCTCAGCCATGAGTTGTCTTTCACTTTAAGCTGAACGAAACTGCACGATGAGTGCACTGAGAGCAATGCACACTATCGTGAACTGGCGCCATGATCGATTTTTTTTTTGAGGGGGGGTGATCGATAACGTAATGACTTTCATGTTATGTAATTTGACACCTAATGACAGTGCATCAAAAGAAGTATATGTACTTTGAACTGAGAGGATTTGGCCTATAGAATAAGACGTTTCGGAAAGCTTGGACATTACAACGCAGAACGTGCTATACAAAGCAGATGAATATATGGGAATTCACCTGCTCATTTCTTTATTGGGCACCAGACTATACTTCAGCACAGTCTTCAGTATTCATTTTTACCATTGCAGAGAAATGAGCCATTTTGAGGGGCTCGATATAAATGTGCTAATTCATAAAGGAGTGAGCGGATACGGCAGCAAAGTACTCTGCTGGCTGGTGACACACGCGGGGTGAAATTCGATCACTTTGCAGCGAACATTTGGTAAAGCTAATAACTCAAGGGGTGGTTTATCGAAGAGGAAGTGGGTTACCTCCACTTGTAGCCTCTTTCCAAGTTTATATGCCGAATGTTTAGTCCTGTGTCATTCGATTTCCAGTAGACAGTTCTAATGACCTTCGGTCTTTATGTAACTAACACTACATGTGTACCTGAACGAGACACAAACTAGTGCTTGATGACCCACGTATCATTTTTCACTTGAACCCATAGCACGACCGAATATAAAAACCTGTTGGTCGCAAACAAATGGATCATACCTTATTCAGAGAGATAAGATTATCACAAGGTAAACTGTCGAGAAACATTTAGCGATAAAATTTCATTGTGAGCCCAACCAAGCGAGAGTATAGGTGAGCAATTCTGCGGCCTGATATCACACAGTATCACAATGGCAAAACGCATGAACCCGTGGGTGACAGTGCTGGTGATCTTGACAGTGGTTGACGTTAGATCATTTCTTGTGGGGTGTCCTGTAAATGAGACCTCGGGAAATTCGGGTTGTTTATCTCGGTCAGGCATTATTCAGCAACTGTTTGACAAGACCAAGGAAGCTCAAGTCCAGAGGGAAGAAGATTTCGTCCTTCCGCCGCTGTTCTGGAAAAAGAAGAAAGGCATCTATGGGAGTGATGTAAAGCTGAATTTCCACGGAGACCCGTCAGTGGCAATGATGAGGGAAGCTTTCAAAGTCTTCGACAATAACATGTTCGCAACGGCATGGATTACAGTTTCTCTGATCGAGGCGTATAAATATGGCGGTGCTCCAAGGCCATCTGATGAGCAGATCAGACTTTCGGTTGAAGCCATCGGTGATTTTCATGACAAAAACCGTCCTCAGCCAAACTCCATCATGACATTCTGGTTCGAAGTCTTCAATGACACGTATTCTTGTTGGCAAAGCAGCCCAGGTAATTTGTTGGCGCTATTCAAAATGGCGGACTACGTCCCCTGGACTCTGTTTGAGGATGTCTTGAAGCTCATGGGGCTCAAAGCTGACGCCAAATACATCGATGGACTAATCAAGGAAAGGTAAGTGTTTTATTTAGGAAAAGTGTGAATAGGCTAGGAAAGAAAGTGAGAAAGGTGACACTTCAAAGCCGCATTACGTCAGGTCATATAAATGTCAAGTGTATGCAAGTGAATAAGTATAGCGTCATACGTCTTTATGCTGATGTCTTCATTTGGCATTTAAGTAAACATTGTCCAGTGCGCTGGAAACGTTTCGAACTTCTGCTAAGTAGGTGTCAGGTTAAAGGGGAGCGAGGGTTATAGCCAATAATTATTTATTCAAAGTTGACTTATAAATCATCATCACGTAGAATTGTGTTTTAACATATAGAAATTAGTCTGTATTTCACTTAAATGACGGTGGTGAAGGAGAAAGGTGGAGAAAACCGGGTTAAATTCCACAAAATTACTCTTACCCTGCGGTACAGCCCGGATAAAGGAAAGCGATTTTGTTGCTGAGAACGCCCTATTAAAAAAGAATTTGGAGGCAGAAAATGTAAAAGTAAAACATTATGTTTATTATCTCGTATAGGTCTCACTTCGCCAGGGCCTTTCACATTCCTCCAGATTTTGACGACACTTTCGTGAATCTTGGACTGGGAGCACTATTGTTAGAATACAAGGATGACTTCCCCAGGTCTTATCAGCTATGGATGTCTCAAAACACCGCCCTCGAGACCATCTGGCAGGCTCTGAAGGACTACGCTTATCGTCCATTTTCAAACGACAGTAGAATAAATACGGTAGACACTAGGACATACTTTTACATCCGGGGATTTCTAGAAGAAGCCAAGAGCACTGGGAAAGACGTGGCTCTGATCCCTACGTGGGTGAGTACGTAGTATACTAGCACAGAATTTCACCGATGAACTTTCATCTCATTTCTAACATACATGTCTTTAACTCCGCATGTCACAAGCACTGCTGGTTGGGCTTGGATAGGCTGTGAAAGTGTTTCCGTTTCATGGTTACGCAGTACAGTGTTTCTTCATTTGGTCTAGCCGTACAGTTTTATACCTTTACAAATGCATAAAAAAATATAGCCATGTTGACGATAAACATGATTTTAAATGCCCTCAACTGATCCCATGGAGAGAACAAACGTTTCGCAATTTTCAATGTTTACAGTGTAGTTTAACCATGCATAAATGCTACTTCTGTATTTATTTGATTCGTGTATTGCACCGCACTCATGGCTATTTCACTTATTCGCCGGCAGTCACATTATAGTGGGAGAAACCGACGACCAGGTTGCTGGCAGACCTTCCTATTCTCAACCGGAGAGCAAGCCAGCCTCAGACGGACTTGAACTCACGGTGTGAGGGACCTCACAGCGCTTAACCCGGCCTTCGCTATACATAAATGTGTTTCACATTGAATTAAATCAATGAAAATACATTCGCAGGTCCAAAACCTGGAAGAAGACGTTAAGATGGTGAAGCGAGGCGTGGGAATGCCGTTTAATGTTAACAACGTTGATGTCACTGTCTCCGCTAACGCCATATTTGGTATCACGTCGGCCGTGGTAAATGGGTTGGTCAACGATAGTGTACTCAATGACCCCGATATCGAGGTAAGGTGTATTAATTTTACCTACAAACTCACAACATGTGTCGCGACTCATGTAACACGCTATATTACATTTAACAATCCTATTTCAAATTTCACTTATATCACAATAATAATGTCATCAGTCTCAAACGTGAGTAGGCCAGAAGAAGCCTAAGGCTACACGTCACGATTGCAGTTCTTCGTCATAAATTCACAATATTCTTACAAGTCGTGTGATTGTTGTCCGTGTTAAACCATCCACGGAGCAGATTCTAGCTTGATGTTTGATGTGTACCCTCGAAGGCGTCAGTAACGATGGCTGTTTTCTCCCCACAAGATTAGGCGTCCAAGTTAATTGCTCATCTATAAAACTATTCTGATCCGCTAAATATTTTCTTGGAACAAATTTACACAATTTTATTTTTAGCTTTAACAGGAGTTTGTGTCGCCAAAGTATTCCACCAGCTTAATTTAGGCTTGAAATATACAGACACCAGAATGTTTCCGTAGCTGAAGTACATATATGTCTTTTCTGAGTTGGCTGAAGAAGACATTTTATGTTTTAGAACATCTATTCCAACACATCCGCCATGTTGGTTTGGGAAATTGAGCGGGACTTTGTAGGGCGGAGAGATCTCGCATTGACTTACTACCCTTCGGCTTTTGAATTTTATTGGTTCATTTCCCGGACCTTCGTGCTTCTTCAAAGACATGTGCAAAACAAAAAGACTCTTCCGGCCGTGAGTATATAAAACAAAGTATACGTCTTCGAACTTATATATCATTGGATTTAAAGCAAAAATTCATTCATATAGCTCTAATAAGAAGGTCCAGTTTTTCAATGGAAAACAGAGTAATGTAATGATGTGTTGATATGACTTAGTGAACACTAAGTATATGACTTTGACACGTCATTGATTTAATGCCAGGAAATAAGACCCTGCTATGCTATAAACTAGTAATATATGTAAGAAAACACAATATCTTCTACCGATTACAAAGTAACATTTGCCGACATATTACAATACTGGAGAAAGACAACAAGAATACAATTTGATAAACCTGCTTCTGTTTTGTTACCTTTGAAGTGCTTCTTCATTTTATTTATTTCGACCTTGATACTTTTGCATTGAAGGTGATAGAGACGGTCAGGCAAAATTTTGGAAACGTTTTACGGAACCACGTAACGAACGTCGTTATTTCGAAAGCACTTCCGGAAGGCAGTACTATGCTGTACTTTGACGATTTCCTTGGTGACGGTGACGTGACGAGTGACGGCAAGATCGAGGTAATCCTCGTCATCATGAGTAATAGTGTTATAAAACTGTTATATACTCACATTTCTGTCGTTGTGAGTATACATCATAGGCACGAACACTCTCGTTTCACACTTGTACAAAATACCAACACAACGTAGCGCTTTACAAAAAGAAAAACGGTTTTCCCACCAAAGAATTATCTCTAAACCACAAACAAACCGTGGGTACTAGCATTGTCTCGACACTTGTGAAAAATATACTATCATGATAACTCACCACTCAGATAGTGATATTTTTCAGCACATGTGCGAAGTGCTTCGCCCATACTATGACATGCTAATCGCTGACAGGAAAGGACTTAGGCCACACAGGACATTCTTGTGTCGAGTTGACTGGTCTCTTTTCATATTGTACGAGTCGCGTCGCCCACCCGGACAATGCGCCCCGAAACTTGAAGGAAAATATGGCTGGATCGTTGATAAAATATTTCAGGTTGAAGGTTCAGTTATACCGACATGTTCACTACTTACATTAAAAAACTAATTAGTCTCAGCTTCTGGATCACACGTTGTACCACCGTCTGGAGCCAAGTCAACTATGAAAGTCCAAACACTGCAGAACAATTTCACCCGAGCTCAAAACACCAAAATGTAGCATATTTTGAGTGGGGAAAAAGAACAGAAATTAAAATCTATGTTCAGAAGGCTTATTACCTGAGAGAAGACTTCACAATTCGCTGGTTTCCGTTGTTATGAACGACGAGTCTATGATAGTCACTGCGCTGTACATTCATTACTCCCATGTTAACCAGGATAACTGTGGTAAGTTACACACCGCTTTAGTTCTGGGGAAGTACAGCATCAGAAGGAACAAGTTAAAGAGTTCATTTTCTGTTGGCGGATAATTTTTGTGGAATGCCTCCGTCCCGTTTTTCAACACACCA
The DNA here is from genome assembly GCA_016165875.1 of Acanthopleura granulata. Classification (NCBI taxonomy): domain Eukaryota; kingdom Metazoa; phylum Mollusca; class Polyplacophora; order Chitonida; family Chitonidae; genus Acanthopleura; species Acanthopleura granulata. Next base: position 47,761,724 of record JABBOT010000080.1, on the reverse strand, counting down.
TGCGATTCTTCCATGCAAAACTGAGGTAGAATGTTAGAACCCTCAGTACTTCAGACGTGTAACCAAAAATAGCCCCAAAATGCTTGAGTCCGAGAGATTTAGTTTCTAGTTGGCAAATTAGCGTTTCGCACAAAACAGCTGGGCTGTTCGACAAAACTTCAAATGAAAACCAAATGCTTACACTGAATGGTTAAGTCATTAACTTCCTTAAACTCTTGTATATTGAGTTTTAAGGTAAACTGTATCATAGTATGTCAAAATTACATTAACTATATGTGCGCCATAACCGTCCAAACAAAATGGGATATGTTCTGTTCGCATATATGTGCTCAGAAAAATCTACGTCAGCACTTTACCGCAAATGTTTGTCCACCCTCGAGTGGACTTTGAAGAACCTGTTACTGCCAAATTTCTATATATTTTATATAAAAATTTGTATTATTTATTCTCTCGACTGGTTTCGACAAAACAAGCATTACATGCCGCTGAATGGGAAACTTATCAATGGAAATTTATTAATGGAAGATAACGATATTAACACATTGGTTTGTTAAGGTCAAAGGAGAGGATCGCATATTTACCACCACAATGGCTGTAAACACGTTGGTCAACACATGGTCTGCGTTTGACACAATCAATAACCGCATCCGCTGGGATCAAGGTGCGTTACAACTGATGTTGTTGTTGTCTTTGTATGCAGTGATTCGTCATTTCACCAGTGTTCGTATATATGATTTTGGTCTGGATTCATGAGTGGCTCTTGAAAACGATGCATGAAGAACTGTAATTGCATTCAGTAAAACTGCTGTTGTTTGACTGGTTGATAATGAATTTAACAAAAAGATTCAAAACACAGCCTCATGATTTTCTTTTTCTGGTAAATAGGAAAAATATAGCTTAGAAGAAACCTGAACTTAAATACATTGCCACTGGCGAAATTTTAATGTAAAATATAAATAAAGCTTTATTCCCATCTATGGGAAATTATAATACTTAGACGTTTTCAATATTTTATTTCAAATTCAAACTTTCATTTTTTTGTGCAGACACACCGCCTAATGTCTCAGCAACTGTTTCCAAAGCCGCAAGGTGGTTAACAGAGAATGTGCTCACTGGAAAGTACAAACCCTGGAACGCTTTCTTCTCCGGATCGGGAAAAGGCTTTGATGTGAGTTCCAGGTTCTTTCTTCCCCGTGTGCCAAAGCGTAAACGATTTTTCAGTTTTGACATAGAGTTAATTTCTTGGTTGTTACATCACTTTTACCAAAAGTCCAGTGGAATTATCTGCGCTCGTTGGATTTCATTTCATGTAGGTTGTGCTCTAAGGCTCACAACTGCTGTGGTTTTATACCCCTCAGGTGAATAGAGTAGAAAAAAAGATGAGGTGACGAGAGAGCACCTTCATCAAGAAAGCAATTGCAATTCGAAAATTTGACCGCATTTAATTAAATGAAGAAAACAAAATCTAAAAGAGATAAAATAAAAGCATTTTCAGAGATAGTTTTCAATGGCCCTCTTGATAATAACTTCATTTTTATGCGGACTTTTAATAACTCCTTAGAACACATTTGAACTTAGCTATAATTATGTAATAGCTCCATACTTTTATCCTTGCTAGGAGAGTATATCAAATAACAAGCTATGTCACCTGGCAGCTGGGAACGGTACGAATAACTTATATTTGAAACGCTGAAACTGCCAACTCATTTTGGCATTTTGAAACTCATTTTCCGGTTCATCTATTTCCGTTTGAAGAAAAGCGTTTAACAGTTCTTAATTTCACTATGTTTTCTGTGAAACATATTCATTTATTCTTCTGCCCTTTTTCCAGTCAATGCCATTCTGGTACCCGTTTAATCGCTTGGAATTCCTGAATGGAACGAAAATTCCCCTCAACGTCACGGACATTCCCAGAGATATTATTTTTGGGTTTCAAGGTGTGTCGTCACGCGAGCTGTACGAAGCCATGTTGAATCAGACTCATTTCGGGATGAAAACGCCGCTTAAATTCAGTGGATATAATAGTGGCAGCAGTTACTTCCCTTTCTGGTCCTCCGAAACGTACACCTACACTACGACAATGTTGGCACTGGCGCAGGCGCAATCCTTATCAAATTCTACCAATCCTTCAGATTCCACGGCTCAACAGATGTAACACTGTAAACATGGAATACTTCAAAATAAATCATAGCATTTTAAATAGCTAACAGATTGTAGATCTTTATTTGCTATTATACTTACAATGTAATAACATTGTAATAAATGCTTCCATATAATAGCCATCAAAAGCAACAAACCGCAAAGGTCCAATGTGCATATGTTTCTTGGAAGAAAACATAGCATAGCGAGCCTTGGATATCAACAAACTTAATACGCTTGAATGTTTGCACGGCACAAATCCGGCTCAGAATGAAACATGGCTATATCGCAGTACCTGGAATGTGGCAGTCAGGGTCCCTTTTAGAAAATGAGTGTAAGTTATGTCAAATAAAACTGCTTTGTAACTTCATTTACGTTGGACGAAGCATTACACCCTTTTCATAAAACGAGCTCCAGAACCGAACTGGTTCCACGGCTCTCAACTAATTAACGCAGCCCATATATGACGTCAGTCACGACTACAAACGTTGAGAAAACCACGTGTCACATCAGTTGTTAAAGCCGGCACATCAAAATGGTGAGGATTCACGGCACTAGCTGATGACGTATTCCGATAGACGATAGGCTGTATAGGCCCAGTGGTAATGACAACTTCTCCAATGACTGCAGCATACATGGGACCTAATAACTTCTGTCTTTAACTTGGCCATCGCAGCTAACTGTTTCAAGAGGACAACTTATTCTTGTACAAAACTAGATGAAGCCCGCCAAACATGAATTTACAAACATTGATGAGCCACTCACAAATATAGTTCGGGATAATTTTTAAGTTTTACAGGCCTGCATGCATGCAGCTCTATAAGGATCCGTCTGTTTGTCTGTCTGTCTTTCTTTCGGTCAGATGGTCGCCTTATTTTTGATCTTCCGTTCTTTAACGGTCATAAAATGACCCTCATTATGGCTAGAAAATTGAGGAAAGCTGTGTGTGCACATACCTAGCAGCTGTCTTTATCGTTATCATTTTTGTGGAATTCGTTATACGCCCATTGTGATCGTCTGTTACACATGAGTTGTAGATCAGCTTGTTATCGCAAATAGTAATTACTGTCATAGTTTTGTACCTCCAACTATCTCTAACTACAATACAGTTAGGGTCTAAAGAAGCTTAATCCCAGGTAACCTCTGGTAATGACGATTATCAATCAATCCAAGCATAGATAATTATATAGTTTATACTCTGATACAATTCAGACGAGTAGATTTCAGACCCGTCCTTCATGGGTCATTGTAGTCATCAGTTTTGTGGTCAAGGTGATTACGCTCAAAATGGACAAACAATATAGAGAAGCGAAAGAATTGTCACCATTTGCAAAAATATCAACTTACAAAGAACTTTCATGTGACATGTCAGCCATCATGAGCAATGCGGACGAAGTTTACATTCAGTCGTGTGAGGTGACAGTGATTGTATTCATAAGTGATTATTTGACCTCTCAGACATATTCGGTTACACTATACCCTATATGAAGCTCGACGTCATTGACCGATAATGACATTAAATTTCATAAAGGTCAAGAGATCCAGTACTGCTTACGAGGACTTTTAACCGCATGTGTAGAGCTGGGTCTCTTCAACTCAGTGCAAATAATACACACAATTTATTTGGAATAAAACCCGAGTATTATTTTTTATGGTTAGAAAAGATAATGTCAGTTATGATATTACCATATTTTGCATCAGTTCTCAGTTCCTTGGTTATGGCTGATACGAATCACAAACACTTGTCATTTTGGAAGAAGATAAAAATACATTGGTCAGAAAAAGGCCCAATCATGATAACGTTTTCAGGCGTACATTCTGAACAACGCAAAGAAGAACGCTGTAAGTTAACATTCGTCACAGTCGATTTTGTGACCCACAAGAAGAAATATCAACGGTATTTCCCCGCTGACATTGTAAACTTAGGCATACAATCGAAGCATCCATGCACTGAAATTGTGTTTTATTTATATGGGCCTAAACTTCAGCTTACACGCAAACTATGTCGCCTCCATGTATGAATGATGCAACGTGTGAGTCGCGGTTAAAAACGCAAAGGATATATAAAAATGTTGATAAATTGATATGCAGTACACTGTTATTGACCAGGTCAGGAGGCCTAACTGTGTCACTGTTGTTGTAACACGAGCTGACAGGAAGCTGTATTGACTGACCTGTGAATAAACTTTCGCTCTATCTGTATCAGAATGACACATGACAACGTCCGGCTGGTGCTGTTCACATCGATAAGGAAGCCACATAGAGCTCTGATATTATAGACCTATATGAATCGTCTACTTATACATTACAACATGGAACCGAGTCTACACATATCTAGCTTACCGTGACAGCATTGCTTCATTAGGCAGTGTACTGTTGTCAGAACTGATATCTGAAGGTAGCCTGGAACGTACCAGCGAATTTCCATTGATTTAATCAGAATTTCGAGTTGTTTTTTTCCGTGCCGTCATGGGAAACAGAGAGACATGACTTTACTTTGTGTACACATTGTCAGTGCCATGTTGCTCGCCCTGGCGTCACCACTATACATTAAGTCGAATGGGGTTGTAAGAGTTCAAGAAAATTTGGCGAAGTTTGACAAATCTAAGGAGAATGTTATAAGTGTGTTGTTTGACCTAATTGAAAAGCATCACGTGCAGGAAGACCATAATTTCATTTTTCCGCCATTCTTCTGGAAAAAGAAAAAAGGAGTGTACGAAAGCGATGTCAAGCTCAATTTCCATGGCGACCCAACACTGGCAGAGATGAGAGACAGCTTCAAAGTGTTTGATAACAACATGTTTGCCACAGCGTGGATTACCTCTTGTTTGATCGAAGCATACGAATACGGCAAGGCTCCAAAACCTCCTGATGCCATGATATCTTTGTCACTTGAAGCAGTAAGGGATTTCCATGACAGAAATTTTCCTCAGCAACCAAACGCCATCATGACGTTTTGGTCGCAGGCCTTTAATACTTCGTCATCCTCTTGGGAGAGCACTCCAAGTAATTTATTGGCCCTTTTCAAGATGACCAACTATTTCCCGTGGAGCGTTCTGGAGAAGATTCTGACGTTGCTCGGTTTTTCACAAGAAGCAAAATACATCAAAGAACTCTTGGATTCCAGGTGTTGTGGATATTTGATGTTTTATTCATCACCGATTGGTTAAAATGTGTCGGTCATAATTGTTCGATGTATGTTGTGCCTCATGCAAATCTGCGACGTAGTCGTAAGAGCTTCAGATTTGTTTACGTTTTGGTGTTAAGATGGCCAGTTATACATTAATTGCTAAAATTTCAAAGCACATCTCACATCTTGAACATGCGGTGAACTGTTTGACACCATTTAGTTCTTTCACTACCGGTAATGTTAAGAGATGGTTTGATGGTAAGAGAGCATCAGATATCAGCAATAAGGCAGATCTGCTACAAGGATCCACCTCCTTTGTATAAAATTATGTTGCATTTTAGGGCAGCATACATCAAGGCTTTCCAGATTACTCCAGATTTTGACGACACCTTCCTTAACCTTGGCCTTGGTTCGCTGCTATGTCAGTTTAAGATGGACTTTCCGGCCCCTCACACCTTGTGGCTCAGTCACAACACGAACCTGGACAGTGTTTGGTCTGCTCTGAAGAAGTTTGCTTACAGACCGTTTTCCGGTGACCGAAGCGTGAACACCATTGATCCCAGGACCTACTTCTACATCCGGGGCTTCCTTGAGCAGGCCAGGGACAAGGGGCAAGATGTGGCGCTCATTCCCACGTGGGTAAGTCCCTTACTTAACAAGGTCCAGGGAAAAGACATTATTCTCTTATTACACATGTTTTTGAACAATAAAATGTAAAAAAACAACATTTAACATAACACTTAAGTGCAGTCCTCAGAAAACAGCCACCTCTGGTTTCCAATCCATTAATAACTAGTATATGTTTGCCTTTTTAATAAACATCAAACCAATAAAGATTTTTAACTTTTTGAAAGGTCCAAGACTTGGCTGGTAACAGAAATATGAGCCACAAGAACGTGGCCATGCCGTTGAACATCAACAACGTGGACGCCACTGTGTCCGCCAACGCCATATTTGGTATGACGGCAGCTGTAGTCAGTGGACTCATCAACCATAGTGTACTTAATGACCCCGACATTCAGGTAAAGCCTGTCCTTACTTTCCCCACCCAACCTTATCCCTGACAGAATACGTTTTACAGCTGTATATCTCACTTGAAACCTTTTATGAGTAGTCTTTAGTTGTAGCCGTGCTGTGTAACATCAATGTGACAAATGCTCGTGGACATCTGGACTGGGATGAGGGACTTTCATAGGAGAATTGACACGTTATGGACGCGATGACATGTAAATATAAACAGGATTATACAGTCAGTTCATTTACAAATAGTTTCTGGTTTATGTGTCATTTGTAGACACCAAGAAGCGTCTGAGATGAAGTGTATAACTCTGTGTTATGCGCTAAATAACGACTCCCTTTAAATGTCAAAGCCCGGCAGATTTTAATACATGTTATTTTGTTGAAGTTAATTGCTCGACTTGCGACAGAAAGTAGAACGCTCAAGTGGTGACGTTGTTGCTTTACACACAAGCTTAAAGGTGTGATAATATCAAATATTCCTGTGAAGTGTTCATTCATTTATGTATGTATTTATTACACTCATTTAATCTTTAAGACGCAGTAAAGTAAGGCGGTGGTCAGACAAAGGAGTGGAGGAAACCGGTGGCCTCCGTTAGGTATCGGAAACCAGTGGACTCGTTGGGTATAGGAAACCAGTGGTCTCCGTTAGGTATTGAAAACCACTGGCCTCCGTTAGGTTTCGGTGCCTGAGAAACCTCTTGTCTTGAATATAAAAGACCGTACACAGAGAGTAAACCTGAGCAGCGAGGACAGTGTGACAGTTAGTAAATGGTCAAACGTTACCGGGGCCTCCGTGGTTCAGTCGGTTAGCCCGCTATCGAAGCACAATGACCCAGAAGCCTCCCACCAATGCGGTCGCTGTGAGTTCAAGACCAGCTCATGCTGACTTCCTCTCCGGCGGTAAGTGGGAAGGTCTGCCAGCAACCTACAGATGGTCGTGGGTTTCCCGCGGGCTCTGCCCGGTTTCCTCCCACCATAATGCTGGCCGCCGTCGTATAAGTGAAATATTCTTGAGTACGGCGTAAAACATCAATCAAATAAAATAAAATAAATCAAATGTTACTGGTGAAATGTTACTGGTCTCTCGTCAGTTTACCTTAGTTAGAGTTTTATTCTAAATGTTGATGTAAGTGTTTAAGAAGTAACCACTTATACGCCCCCTAGCACCACAGAATTAGGCCAAAAAAATTATAGTGCCGTTAAATGCAATTTATTACACGTCACTGGTTTAGATTAACTCAAAGTGCTTTATCGTCATCATAACTAGCACATGGATATGCAATATCAAGCCTTAGCCGAAACAGCCAGAGCTGGATTCGAACACCATCACTTACTGGTCATGGGCCTGATAGTCGCCAGGGCAGGACTTAACAGGACTGGGCCATCTAGACCCCGTGAATTCCTACCAGTTTGTTTCACATCACATCGGTTTTACGATCTCACTGTGGTCACATCAGTTATAAGGCAGCTGGTGTGTTTTTAAGTGTCCCAGTTGGAAACGAAATCCGTGCACCTAATAACTCAGTATTATGATGCACAGAAAATCTACCTGAACACGTCGGCCATGTTGGTTTGGGAAATCGAGCATGACTTCGTGGGGCGGAAGGATTTGGCCTTGACCTATTACCCGTCTCTGATCGAATTCTTTTGGTTCGTGTCCAGAACATTTTCACTTCTCCAGCGAGAGGTCCAGAGGAACCAAACCATTCCCGAAGTAAGCCTAATTTCATCTACCTGGCGTCATAACATGGTATTTCACACACTGATGACGTTGTTTGTGCACAACTAATTTACGATGCACCATTGCGGTTGTTTTTATTTACGCAACGTCTCACAAATAGTTCCGATCAGGAATTATCAAACTTAGACCATCCTTGAAAAGTTGGGTATAGAAAACTATAGTGGTGACCTTGCTTTTAACAACGTGGTATTAAATATCTGGTAATCTCTGTGCCAATCCAACCAGAACATGTACACAGCGACAGAACAGTAGATATCGGCAAATTAACAAATCACTATTAAATATCCCAAATTGTCACCATCATATGCATATTTACACATCGCATATGATATCACGGTTATGTCTTCTACCAGCCACTTGAAACTGTTCGAGGGACTTTTGGCAAGGTTCTTCAAGGTCACGCCACAGATGTCATCCTGAACCAAACAAAGACGGAAGGAAGCGAGATGGTGTACTTTGACGACTTCCTGGGTGATGGTGATTTTACTGCTGAAGGCGAGCCAATGGTAAAAATTCTCTCATATTCTGATTGTATATGGACAAGTTGGGTTACTCTCCCTCTATATTTGTCACTATGGCAATGTATTTTTATAAATGATCATTTATTGTTATGAGGTGCAATGCATGTGTCATTTGGGTGTTGATCCAGCTGATAATACAATAAATTATCCATGTTATGCCTCGTAATATACACTTCAATTATACACGGTTTTCATGGTGTGCTATATAGAATGATTCACTGCATGTGGTAAGTGGAAATATGGCAATTTTGATTGGAAGTGTTCACGTTTTAAAGGTAAGAGGTGAGGATCGAATCTTTACCACCGCCATGGCTGTTAACACCCTTGTGAACACGTGGTCGGCGTTTGACTACACTCAAGGGCAAATTTCGTGGCTAACAGGTGAGTCTATGGGCTTCATGTGACCAGTTGATTCCGAAACGACGAGGGTGGGTGCGGTGTTTCAACTCAGACTGAAGTAAATATTCAAGTTCACTCGAAGGATGGCAAAGTAGTCTCTACAGATTAACATATAAACTTTCTCATTGTATATCCCATATATCCTAAACCACATCTACCTGAAAATTAGCATAGTTTTTTTTTGAAAAGCCGCCGCTCTACATTGCGAGACCTGACAGATACTAGGCAAAAATGTGTTTCTTCTTCCGGGTGTATTCACCCCGAAAGGTTGACAGACGTCGTATAGATAGCGTGATAAAATGAAATGTCAAACGTAGGGGAAGTATGTAAGAAAATACTTTTTACATCCATTTTTTTCATTGACGAATGCACCTAATTGGACACCTAAAGGGTGGACTCTGCTTTTATGTTAAATGTTGTGTCTTTGTTCTATGATATGTTTTTAGTCTTCTCTTCCGTTCCCGCAGAAGCTCCGGTAGTCGTCCAGGATGTTGTGAAGAAGGCAACACTGTGGTTGACTGAGAACGCCACGAGTGGGAAATTCAAACCCTGGAATGCTTTCTTCTCGGGCTCCGTCAAAGGCGATGACGTAAGTTGGTTAACATATAAGGGTCCTTATGCTGGTCTTACATATGCACCTTGTATTCACCCTGTATACATAAGCTTTCACATGACTTCGAGCTTCGAGCGTGTCATATGACCTATGGTAAAGCTGTGCAGGTCAGTTCGAGCGGCCGTAGTTCAGCCGTGAAATGAAACTTGGGCACTTGAGAAACACAGTGCGGTTTTACTCTCCTATATGAATTATTCTAGATTACATTTATACATTACCCTTTCTCATGCAAACTTTTTAAATTCTGCATCAAAGATGTTATATATAAGGTGTTATATCAGGCTCGCTTACTTTCCAGACTCTTCCCATTTGGTATCCGTTCAACCGATTCGAGTACCTGAACGGCACGAAAATTCCTTTGAACTCTACCACATTTTCTGAGGACACTGTGATCGGGTTTGAAGGGATTGTGTCAGAAGATGAATATCGAGTCATGCTTAACCAGACCCGCTTTGGAAGACGGACACCAATGATTTTTAAGGGCTACAACTCCGACAACGGTTCCTTCCCCTTCTGGTCGTCCGAGGCTTTCACCTACGCAACTACCATGTTGGCCTTGGCACAAACCACCTCGCTGACGTCATCTATTCCTGAGGACAACATCATCACTACGGTTTGACCCTTTGGTTGAGACCAAATAAAATTAAACTGTAAGATTCCCATCCAAACAAAAGTAAGGAGTATTAGTAAGAAAATGGAGTGAGGAATACTGTCCAGAACTTCTCTGTTTGCAAGAAGCGCTTGGAAAGGAAAAAGACAATATATGGGAAAACGTCGAGAGAAAGACAAGAAATTTACACAATCATTGTAAGATGCACTTGAGAAGACATCTAAAGACAATCTGTGGGGGTGAACGAAGCAAAAACGACAAAAACTTAATTGAATGTGTATATAATTGTCTTTGTTTTGTGTATTGCATCATTCTTAGTCGTATATATATAAGAGTAACTTTTCCAGCACTCATATATCTAAAAGAAATCTGAATTTGCATGCTTACAGTGTTTCTTCTCTGGCTAGTTAGATGTTGTGTTCTAGCCCAGTCCACACTGGGTGAGTTTGGCTTTAAGACAGAACCTAACAAATGCCGAGGTTTATTCCGGTTTCGACTAAAGTCTGATCAGAATTCGCAAATACGCAATCTAGCTCAGGCATTCCTCGTCTTCCTCTATGCCCCCTTGAATGGCCTACGATTAAGGACACGCGGTGCAGCTTAAGAGACAGAATGTCTGACCGACCGACAGGTATAATAACCAACTCATACAGCTGCTTAACCGAGCATAGAATGCTTTACACCGTATATCGCGTTGAACAACAGTCAAATAAACACTGTGCATCAAACAAGGCACATCTTCACGGTTTATGTCAGAGGTAATTTTTTGTCTGAATATTCATGACATGGCGTTCACTTTCTTAAGTCTGTATAACTATGGACTCTCCTCTCGCATTTGATAGTTCGGACAGAGTTCATTAGAATCACGAAAATAAACCTGGGTTACACCTCCACATGCAGCGGCCGTTTCATATAACATTTTCGGTATTGGGCCTAAAATTGTAATGCATTTTAAATTCCTAAAAGAAAGGACAACACTGGACCAAATGTATGTATGTAACGTTAAAGAATCCCATTCATAGTTCAAAAAGCGTCACTTTTTACTTTTGTGATGTAGGATAGCCGAGATATCGCAGTTCAAGTAAGCAAAAACGCTCACGTTAGGAAAATCGGACGGGCCACCACACTCTCAATTTTAGCCAGATATTTGTACCACCCAAGAAGGTATCCGTTTTCCACCTGTTTCTAGTTGACTAGAAATAGTGTGAAATGAGCTATTTTACGTCCCATTGCGAGACAATTCTGGTATACTTTAAGGCCTTTTTCAACGAGACAGCGGAAGTGGTATACGCCTGGGGTTATTCCACAAGGTCTCATATAAGTGGCCTTCGATTGTAATAATGAAGGGGACCGCACTTCGCACAAAGAAGTGTCTCGCCTTTAATACTGAACAACGCATCGTACGGATGAGGTGACATCGTGTTTCCGGTTGCTTAAAATGGCGTATCCCATTTGGTGTCGTAAGAATTCCAGATAAAAATGTGATTTATAGTTGCCAAGGATGTCATAAAAAAAAAGCCTACTCCCGTTTATTTCTGTATGGTCCCCTCCTCTGAAATAACTAGGTTATACTTTTTGCTTTCGTTTCTTTTAAATATCAAAAATATCAAATAGATCCAATTTTCACCGCTGAAAAGCTCTGGACTTCATCCCACAGTTGATGTCGGTACACAGTGAATGCAATGTCGACAGAAGATGACTTTTTGCAGACAAAAATTCACTTATTTTCTCTCATAAATTGCTGCCAGAAATAGGAAGAGAACCCTGGAGCACTTCTTGGTATGGCATACCACGACCTAGTATGTTTTGATGGTGTTTCCCCAACCCATTCTGGTGATGTCGGATTCAAGTTAGTGTATCCTGGTGTACACGGTGGCCGGCTGCTTCACACCTCCAGTAAAGCAGTGGTTTAAACACTAACGAAGCGATGCCTGGATACACAGTGCCACGCAAAAGTATTGGGTACAATGCAGTGTTAGCTATTTATTGGATAGCACTTTTTGTTTTGGGTTGAAAACACGTGAGTATGTTGCAGTAATACATGATTTTACATTTACAAACGTATAAATTGATAAAATCTTAGTTACAAATATTTTATTAGCAAAAATACAAATACATGACTTTACATGTAAACGTATAGAGAACATGTAAAACAGCTACATGTACACGATCTACATAAACCATCATACACAAACCACCACGAAGAAACTGGAATGTCAGAGGGGTTTCTGCTGGTTTCCTCATATATAACTTAACAACCTCTGGCTCATGCATGTTTTGAGTCATGTATTTTAAAATTGTTTTTGAGGCTGTCCTTAAACTGTCCTTTGCGTGATGTGATTTGCTTGAGACACAACTGAACACATTTATTTTTACACAACACCACTGACCATTACAAGCGGAATACTTTGTGACAATTTCATAAAAAATATTCCAAATTCTGTGACCTAAATAGTCTCCTCGTTATCATATGTATGAAATAAAAATAAACCAGACATATTTACCCGCAAGAAAAATTACTGCCACAGAGTCAATATTTTTATGCAATCATGACAAAAAAAAATCACTTATAACAAAATTATTCATCAGGTTAAGGCACGTGTTACTTGTTACTTCATTTCAGATAATGTGTATCAAAATATATATCAAAATATCTGGATTGCGAATGCCTATTCTCCAAACTTTTCAATCAAATGCAGTTTGGACCACTTTTCACAAGTTACTGCAGTTTTGTTCTATTTTGAGAAAGATCTCCACGTCCTTAGGTATTCGTTTATGTTATGTTCTCCTAAAACATTCATACCAGCATAACTGCTACCCAAAGGTCAACTGCTGGAAGAATAAATAACACTGTGTATAGGCACCTCTCTATGTTGAGGGCACATATTGTTGAAGTATAAAGGAACCAGAATTACATGGTTTAAATAGAAACGTCTTATTACTATCAGTGAAAAAAAATTCAAATTAAAGCGGTTATACCCAACTCAAACATTACTGCAGCAAGTATAAATGAATACATAGTACACCTATTGCTGGCTAAAAATAATGACCATTGCTTAAAATTACAAATTGTGAATTTTGTCTAATAAAGCAGAGCTCAAATGCTGCAGTAGTGTTCGTTACAATAGATAATCACAGCTACAATTGTTGTACCCTTCAAAGTCTCACTACACTAGGTGGGTGGAGTAACCAAACTGAGTGGGTGGGTTAATTAAACTGAGTGGGTGGGGTAACCATTTTACCCTAGTGTGAGTAGGCTAAGAATGTCATGTGAGCAGGTAAAAACTTTACAGCAGGGCAAGCTTCAGAGTCCTCTATCTAGTACCATTCCGTCAGCATTAAACAGACCAAAGTGTGTTTAGGTTGTGTACAATCCAACACGATAGGGTTTTACAGCACTGAAGACAGACGTGAGCCATGGGGATAGTTCTCTCTCTGCTCCACACCCCCTGTACTCAGCACCACCCCGAGGCCCAAACATTGCCCCAGTGGGAGGGGCTTGCAGCGTCGTCAAAGGGTGGGTAGTCCGCTGGCAACATTTCCTTGTGATACTCTGCTAATCGAGCTGCCAGTTTCTTCACAATGTCTGGCAGCTTGTCGGCCATATCAAAGTGCTCTGTTGGGTCATCTAAAATTTATGGTAACATCTATTATAGTTTTATGTATTGGTATAGGTTGTGCAAATCTAGCTCCTCTCATTTTGTAGTAGAAATATATATGTATATGCAATTCCAAATAATTTATACACAATATATACAATATATATGTATATATTGTATATATATATTGTATATAACTTATTTGGAACTGCATTTCACAACAAAATATTCTTCTGTGACAAATACATGTAGTCGTAATGATCAAAACTTTCAACTTTTTTTCTTCTACAGATGGTCTTATCACTACTTGCTATATTAGCATAAATGTCTCCAGATGTAATATTACAATCAGCTGGCCATCTCCTAATATAGGTAAAAAAACAGAATGTATTGCTGTAAAGGGACACTATCGTAACACATACTACCATGATTTATTTATTTATCTGATTGGGGTTTTATGCCATACTTAAGCATATTTCCTGCATACAATGGGGTCAGTATTATGGTGGGAGGAAACCGAGCAGAGCCCGGTGGAAACCCACAACCATATGGAGGTTGCCGGCAGAGCTTATCGCGTATGGCCAGAGGGGAGACCTGCATGAGTTGGACTAGAACTCAGAGCCACCGCATTGGTGGGAAGCTTCTGAGTCAATTTGCTGCCCTAGAGCACTAACCAAATGACTTGTTTACTTTAATCTTGCCTTCCTAGAACATCTGATGGATACAAAATATTAATAAAATTGATAACTGAACCTGAATTTCCTTAAAATTAAGTTATGGATTTTTTTCTTAATTTGTCCATTGTAGTACATGTATGTCCTGCTATTATATTTTTCCCACACATGACAAATTTTATAGGACAACACATATTAATACAAAGTTAAATGATAATTATCTGCTGAATAAATTAATGTCTTCTGTACCAGATGTCCATGGGCCTCACCTTTAATGTTGAACAACCTGTACCGCTTTGTGCTGTTACCAAGATCACTGGTCTGGAACAAGTCAAGGTCATTTCTGACAAACTCATCAGAAAATCCGACCTCAGGCTCGGGGAACCAGCCATCGTAATAACCTGCAGTTCCGTCAATCAGTTTGTAATCACCCATCCTGAAACAGCCAGCAAATACATACATTTACTTACTGAGCTACATGCTGGTAGTAGATATTGCAACTCATAATGAGGGGTCAGCCAGTAACCTGTGGATGGTCGTGGGTATACCCCTGGGCCCTGCTCTGTCTTCTCCCACCATCATGCTGACCACAACAATGAGGAATACTTCAAACATACGACAGCAGCTTGAACATAGATGACAATGAACGTAAATAACTGACAACCTTGTCAAAAGGGTGCAGTCTACAGGAAACCATTTTGACTTCCACAAAACTGGGAGAAAAATGGCCATTGTAGGTAAATCATAAAACAAGACTATATTCTTGTGGGACTACAATATTTCTGTAGAGCACAGAATGATCCATTATAGAATAGGTGAAATTCATGGCAGGTAACTGGAGGGCCAACTTATCTGTCACCAAATTCTGTACTTACCTTATAGCTGCATGACCACACGTCAAAGGTTTAAACTCATCAATGTTATACACAAACTCTGTCCTTGGGGATTCCCCTCCTGTTCTGATTGCATCCCACTGGTTTACACCATCAATTATCTCCCCTGAAACATACCCGACTTTTAGACATATTATGACAATGTCTTCCAGTGCCAACATAATTCTAATGCTGTCTCAACGCAAGGAGATGCCTAAAATGCAAAACCTTGGCTTTCCTCTTCAAATTTGAAATTAAACGTTGTCACCTCATTTATGACCTTACTTCTGTACCAGCTTTATTTAAATTATTCCCAACATTCCTCTGGAAACATTAACTTATGCCAATTCAGTTGTACTCAAATCTCGTACAAAACAAACAAAAAACAAATAACGCTCTGCCTGTCGCCCATATGTACATACAAGGATTCAGGTGAACATAAAATACAAAATAGAGAATGCCTTCTATCTACTGACAAAAGGCTGTGTAAATACATGGCCATTCATGCACCACTAATAAAACAAACAGAACTTTACTGAAGGGTTTTCCTGCAGCAGCCATTAGTGTTGGTGACCAGTCTACAGCATGCATCAATCTGTGACAGACAAAAAGAGGATATATCAACATACAGTGTGGGAGCGCTCCGTGTCGCCCTCCGCATCAAACTAAGTCACGTTCAATATCAGGTAGGTGCCAGATGGTTACAGCATGTCAGAAGTCCTCACAGTATGCAGAGGGGAAGATTTAAACAAGTGGGAAATAAAACAATATGTTCAATCATTCAATTCCATTGGAAGCTTTATTTGAGCCCATCTTCTCCACTAAATCTTACTCTGCCTTTCTGTTGCAGTGACGTCATGCTCATTGTGAATATGATTCGAAACTTGGGGTCCAGCATCTTTTCAGAAAGAGTGCACATTCAGGATTAGTCTGCAGTGTGGGAGAAGTTACCACAGAAATGTTTTCCTACAACTACAGATTACCGACAGACATTAACATAAAATACATAAACAGTTGTTACTTTGCTGATAAAATCTCCTTCGTTGTATCTTCCCATTACCCCGTGTCTATCACACAGGGAATGATATTGACGCACCCATTGTGGACGTATCCAGTCTTCTCGATGCCCTTGCCAGAGAAGAATGCCACGCCTCTTGTTCCTCCCTCATAGATGGTCAGTTTGCCAGCTCGCAGAGGCCAGTTATTGCCTCCCCACTGCACCCAGCCCCCATTCTGATTGAGACAGATCATTATCATAGCTCTCATGAATTGAACTCATCGCAGTTATCTTCACAATCTAATTTTACAAATGACAATTTGTTGACAATTTTTTAGATTATTTTTTTATGTTTTTCTTTTCGCATGAAAATTGGAATCTGCAGACCATGATCATGTTTCAAAGAAATCCCCATAATGAGTTTGATCAATCATAGTCTGCAGATCAACATCCCAGAAACTAGTGCACATCTGATCTGAAACTGCAAATAACTACCACGGACACATGTTTCATGGAGTGTATGTAAAATTTAGTTATGGAAGTACATGTATGGCTTAGGCTATCGAACCTTGTGTACTTATAAGCCAAAGCTGGATCTGAACATACAAAATAATATACACATTTGGACTTTGCTTGAAGGGAAAATGACTATCTGGCCGCAATTTTAGTAACAAATTTTTCTCTTGCTTTACCCATTTTCTAGGCCTCATCATATTGCTTGAATGTTCCTCAGCATGTTCAAACAAGCCAGTGAACCTATAAAAAGCCACAGTGATATGTACAAAACCCTAGAAGCATGACGGTCACTTACATCTGTGGTAAAGGCAAACAGAGTGTCATTGTAAAGTCCATACTTCTGGAGAGCCTCCGTGATGTTCCCGATAGCGTCATCAAGAGCAGACACCATTCCTTGTGAGAGAGCAAAAGTAAGATTTCCAAAAAATCTGTGTAATAAAGGAAACAATCTGTTTCCTGGATCATGAGTTGTGTCTTCTACAAAGGTACAAAGAACCTAAGCTATATTTACTTAATTGCTGTTCAATGTGGCACTCACAAATATTTAAAATTTTGCTACCTAGGTTGCGTTTATGGGTGGAGAAATCTGCTTCAACAGCCTCAGATATACAATTAGTGATGACACCAGGCCACCCAGTCACAGTAAAGTGACACCAGGCCACCCAGTCACAGTAAAGTGACACCAGGTCACCCAGTCACAGTATCCTGATATCAGGCCATCCAGTCACAGAAAACTGACACCAGGCCACCCAGTCACAGTAAAGTGACACCAGGCCACCCAGTCACAGTAAAGTGACACCAGGCCACCCAGTCACAGTAAAGTGACACCAAGTCACCCAGTCACAGTATCCTGATATCAGGCCATCCAGTCACAGAAAACTGACACCAGGCCACCCAGTCACAGAAAACTGACACCAGGCCACCCAGTCACAGTGAACTGACACCAGGCCACCCAGTCACAGTAAAGTGACACCAGGCCACCCAGTCACAGAAAACTGACACCAGGCCACCCAGTCACAGTGAACTGACACCAGGCCACCCAGTCACAGTAAACTGACACCAGGCCACCCAGTCACAGTAAACTGACACCAGGCCACCCAGTCACAGTGAACTGACACCAGGCCACCCAGTCACAGTAAAGTGACACCAGGTCACCCAGTCACAGAATACTGATACCAGCCCTCCCAGTTAAAGAATACTGATACCAGGCCACCCAGTCACAGAATACTGATGCCAGTGAATCCAGTTACAGAATACTGATATCAGGCCACCCAGGCACAGAATACTGATACCAGGCAATCCAATCACAGAATACTGATGCCGGGCCATCCAGTCACAATATACAGAACATAGGCTTACCAGCAAATCCTTGCCTCAGTTTACAGGAGACTATGTCAGTTTAAGCACTCACACCTAATGGCCGCTACATCTACAATTTCAATGTCCAAATGGCTCCAGAGCAAAGATCAGACTTACCAGCAAATCCTCGCCTCATATCACTGGTTATGTGTGGATACAAGTCTGTGTACTTCTCAGGCACCTGGAAGCAGTTCAAAATACATTCTCATCCACAGTTCATTAAGGCTTTTTGAGAATATCATTCTATCAAGTGAACAAAGACTTTTTCACTCGGAGAATACGTTTAAAATATTTTGAGAGAAATGCATCTAAAATAATAAACAGGTACACAACTCCACCACTTTTCAAACTAAGGAAACTTTCAGAGCAAAGTTTAGCTGGTTCAGTAATAATAATAATTTAAACTTGACATTCTTTTATTAGCTAAAATATGTTAGTCAGTGGACAGTTTTGTATTAGCCCACCTGAATAGGACGGTGGACTGACTGGAATGGTAGGTACAAGAACAGAGGCTGGCTGGCATTATGTTTGGAGATGATCTCAATGGCACGGTCAGCAAACATATACTGTAATGATAAACATTCAAACTAGATTAATAGAAGGCCAAATGATCAGCCAAATTTCATCACAAAGGCAAATTAAATCAGAATATGTATGGAGCATACAAGTTTTCAGTGCTATCATGCCTGACTTAGTTTTAAACATACAAAAGATTTTCGACATGCAACCTTATTGTGATTTTTGACTTAAAGGAAGAGACCACCTTTACACAAGATACACATATTCCAAAGATGCTGACATTTTTTACAATGAATAAAACTACCCTGCAATGCACTTAAAACCCCCTCGCCTTAAGCACATTTACAATATAACCAATAGATACAATTCCAAGAGATATTATTTATATAACACCTTCCAATCATAAAATTGTCTAGGTGTTGCATAAATTTGGTGGACTTAGGACAAACTCTTCCAGATACAGAGTCTTTACAGGCCTTTTATAAAACTGAACTTAAGTGACCCCAATGACCTTAAAGGAAAAGGTCAAGGTCATTGAAAATGAATCGCGTTCTTCCTCACGCCAAAGGGCAAGTATGTTTACAAACCTTCTATAAAATTTAACTTAAACATCCCCACTGACTAACAAAAAAGCTTAAGGTCGCTGAAAATCAATAGGGTTCTTCCTCATACCAAAGTGTAAGTGTGGTGTAAGTTTGGTGAACATTGGATAAGCCCTTCTAAAGGTAGAGTGTTCATGAGGAATATGGACAGAGGGACGGACGAATGCCACCACTACGACAATACCCCTTGGACAAAATTGGCCGAGGGGTAAAAAACCATACCCTACATGCTGAAACACTGTGACGTCAAAGATTCCTTTTAATCACTTCACGGACTCAAAAGTCATTTGCCTACATTAAATACAGATGGAGATGTAGCACTACAAGTATATTCAGGTAGAATGTAGAAATACAGCAATTTCAGGCGAATCAGTGACGTCATAGCACTTCAGCTTGTTCAATATGGTCCAAAAAGTCCGCAGTACAACCTCAATCTTTACATGCATTTTAATCGCCATAAAAACGTTCTACAAAATAATGAGCACTGTATTTGGAATCAGCATCAAATAGCCTTGTAAATAACAGTGCTTTATTTAACACATGTTTAAAGGCCTTCTGTTCCTTTATAATCCAGCAAAAGTGAACAAATAAAGCCACTAACTCAAACTATTGCAGATTAATTTCTTTATCATGTCAATGTATATTGGAAACTTTTGACATGTGTCATTTGAACTTAATCAAGGCTAACAGAGCTTAACAAAGACATCTTATAAAAAATAACAAAGACAGCACTAGGCAAGGTTAGATGCCTCTGTTCTTATTAACCATTTTAAAACTGATTCAAATGAAATTTGAAAACTGTCAGATACCTATCACCAATCATCCAAGCCTCAAGATGTTGCTTTTCATTTAATACATAATATCTAGATTATGGATCCTCATGTGTACACGTATACCATCCAACTTGGACTGATTAATATTCATGTATCTATCTGATTGGTGCTCCGCAGGGAGTATATACCTGCCTGTGTATGACAGTGGAATAGCAGCAGCAACAAGAGCGAATGAGTAGAGCTTGGTGCCATGCAGCAGCTAAGAGACTTCTGCTTTGTATCTACATTCTCATTATGATCATACACCCTGAGGTCGTACGGGAGAAGGTCGGTCAGCAACCTATGTGCGGTCGTGGGTTTCACCCACGCCCTGCCCGGTTTACTCCCACCAGAATGCTGGCTGCCGTCGTATAACTGAAATGTTCTTGAATGCGGCGTAAAAGACCAATCAAATAAACAATATAAATATATATGATCATGCATGTACTTACTGCAGAATACACACCAGTTTTGTTTTTAACTGCCACTTCTCCATCGTGAAGGTCCAAGTATCCACCTGTAAGGGAAAAAAAAAAACAATTTAGTAACAAGTATATATAATTTACATTGTTAAAGAAGGAAGAGCAATGCTGTGTCCATTCAAGATATTAAAATATTAGTTTCTTACATGTCTCACAAGTTCAAATTCAAATTACATGAGAGGAGAAATTGAAGCTCTTTCTCTCTGGTATTCACCAATCTCATGAGTATAAACATAAGAGCAGAAATTAGAGATCTTCCTCTCTGCTACTTACCAATCTCATGAGTATAAACATAAGAGCAGAAATTAGAGATCTTCCTCTCCGCTACTTACCAATCTCATGAGTATAAACATAAGAGCAGAAATTAGAGATCTTCCTCTCCGCTACTTACCAATCTCATGAGTATAAACATAAGAGCAGAAATTAGAGATCTTCCTCTCTGCTACTTACCAATCTCATGAGTATAAACATAAGAGCAGAAATTAGAGATCTTCCTCTCCGCTACTTACCAATCTCATGAGTATAAACATAAGAGCAGAAATTAGAGATCTTCCTCTCCGCTACTTACCAATCTCATGAGTATAAACATAAGAGCAGAAATTAGAGACCTTCCTCTCCTCTACTTACCAATCTCATGAGTATAATCATAAGAGCAGAAATTAGAGATCTTCCTCTCTGCTACTTACCAATCTCATGAGTATAAACATAAGAGCAGAAATTAGAGATCTTCCTCTCTGCTACTTACCAATCTCATGAGTATAAACATAAGAGCAGAAATTAGAGATCTTCCTCTCTGCTACTTACCAATCTCATGAGTATAAACATAAGAGCAGAAATTAGAGATCTTCCTCTCCGCTACTTACCAATCTCATGAGTATAAACATAAGAGCAGAAATTAGAGATCTTCCTCTCTGCTACTTACCAATCTCATGAGTATAAACATAAGAGCAGAAATTAGAGATCTTCCTCTCCGCTACTTACCAATCTCATGAGTATAAACATAAGAGCAGAAATTAGAGATCTTCCTCTCCGCTACTTACCAATCTCATGAGTATAAACATAAGAGCAGAAATTAGAGACCTTCCTCTCCTCTACTTACCAATCTCATGAGTATAATCATAAGAGCAGAAATTAGAGATCTTCCTCTCTGCTACTTACCAATCTCATGAGTATAAACATAAGAGCAGAAATTAGAGATCTTCCTCTCCTCTACTTACCAATCTCATGAGTATAAACATAAGAGCAGAAATTAGAGATCTTCCTCTCCGCTACTTACCGATCTCATGAGTATAATCCTAAGAGCAGAAATCAGAGATCTTCCTCTCCTCTACTTACCAGTCTCATGAGTATAAACATAAGAACAGAAATTAGAGATCTTCCTTTCTGCTACTTACCAATCTCATGAGTATAATAATCCTCTTCTGAGTTGTAATAGCCCAGGAAGGAATCAAATCCTCTCCACGTAGGGATGCACTCAAGCTTACAAAACCCCTGATGCCATCTGAAACAGACATGACACAAGTGATACAGAAATACAGCGCTGCTCTATTGCTCCTAAAACAATACTGCTATTATTGCTCCGCCTCTGCACGACTCAGCACACTAACATTCTGCACAGTAGTAACATCATTCATGAAGTGTGGGCAGTAATGAAATACACATATTTTTAAAAAATAAAACTTTTTACAAACAGTTTACAAAGCAACTGTACTGAAGGAGAATCTTAATCACATATAAGTGGTGTACTTGGCATAACTCACACTTTCAGTGTATAAGTTGGTGTACTTGGCCTAACTCACACTTTCAGTGTATACCACTGTTATTCATAAGTGGTGTACTTGGTATAACTGACACTTTCAGTGTATACCACTGTTATTCATAAGTGCTGTACTTGGCATAACTCACACTTTCAGTATATACCACTGTTATTCATAAGTGCTGTACTTGGCATAACTCACACTTTCAGTGTATACCACTGTTATTCATAAGTGGTGTACTTGGCCTAAGTGGTGTACTTGGCATAACTCACACTTTCAGTGAACACCACTGTTATTCATAAGTGGTGTACTTGGCATAATTCACACTT
Organism: Acanthopleura granulata; assembly: GCA_016165875.1. Classification (NCBI taxonomy): domain Eukaryota; kingdom Metazoa; phylum Mollusca; class Polyplacophora; order Chitonida; family Chitonidae; genus Acanthopleura; species Acanthopleura granulata. The sequence goes on along the minus strand of JABBOT010000080.1, from coordinate 47,739,033 downwards.
TCAGTGTATACCACTGTTATTCATAAGTGGTGTACTTGGCATAACTCACACTTTCAGTGAACACCACTGTTATTCATAAGTGGTGTACTTGGCCTAAGTGGTGTACTTGGCATAACTCACACTTTCAGTGAATACCACTGTTATTCATAAGTGGTGTACTTGGCATAATTCACACTTTCAGTGTATACCACTGTTATTCATAAGTGGTGTACTTGGCATAACTCACACTTTCAGTGAACACCACTGTTATTCATAAGTGGTGTACTTGGCCTAACTCACACTTTCAGTGTATACGTGGTGTACTTGGCCTAACTCACACTTTCAGTGAATACCACTGTTATTCATAACTGGTGTACTTGGCATAACTCACACTTTCAGTGAATACCACTGTTATTCATAAGTGGTGTACTTGGCCTAACTCACACTTTCAGTGTATACCACTGTTATTCATAAGTGGTGTAGTTGGTATAACTCACACTTTCAGTGTATACCACTGTTATTCATAAGTGGTGTACTTGGCATAACTCACACTTTCAGTGTATACCACTGTTATTCATAAGTGGTGTACTTGGCCTAAGTGGTGTACTTGGCATAACTCACACTTTCAGTGAATACCACTGTTATTCATAAGTGGTGTACTTGGCATAACTCACACTTTCAGTGAATACCACTGTTATTCATAACTGGTGTACTTGGCATAACTCACACTTTCAGTGAATACCACTGTTATTCATAAGTGGTGTACTTGGCCTAACTCACACTTTCAGTGTATACCACTGTTATTCATAAGTGGTGTAGTTGGTATAACTCACACTTTCAGTGTATACCACTGTTATTCATAAGTGGTGTACTTGGCATAACTCACACTTTCAGTGTATACCACTGTTATTCATAAGTGGTGTACTTGGCATAACTCACACTTTCAGTATATACCACTGTTATTCATAAGTGCTGTACTTGGCATAACTCACACTTTCAGTGTATACCACTGTTATTCATAAGTGGTGTACTTGGCCTAAGTGGTGTACTTGGCATAACTCACACTTTCAGTGAACACCACTGTTATTCATAAGTGGTGTACTTGGCCTAACTCACACTTTCAGTGAATACCACTGTTATTCATAAGTGGTGTACTTGGCATAATTCACACTTTCAGTGTATACCACTGTTATTCATAAGTGGTGTACTTGGCATAACTCACACTTTCAGTGAACACCACTGTTATTCATAAGTGGTGTACTTGGCCTAACTCACACTTTCAGTGAACACCACTGTTATTCATAAGTGGTGTACTTGGCCTAACTCACACTTTCAGTATATACCACTGTTATTCATATTACAAATTTTTTTCTTAACGTGTGCCCTTCAAAATGTAACATAAAATAATTCCTAAGTTTCATGCAAAGGATTTCATTTTCTTTTCATCAACATGAATTATTAAACAAATAACGGCCACAAAATATCGGATGGCACAAAAATGGCACTGCCCAAATGTTTGAAGGCCCTCCACAAGCTCTGTGTGGAAGCACCATGCTACACATTCTTCTGTTCCTTTTCTGTTCCACTTCTCATTCTTTGCTCCTGTATTCATTTCATTCCTATATACACCTTTAAAGTGAAAGACAACTCATGACTGAGGCACTGTTCACTAACAGATTTTAAAATTCTCTCTTTAAAATAAAAACCTATTTGAAATTGTATGAATTCATTGCTGAATTATCTTTGTTTGAAGTGTGTATTGTGTTGTTAACTGGGGATCTGAAGGCACTGATACTTTTTAGCTTAAGAGTGACTGACCAATCAGAAAGCTAGATGACATCAGCTGTTTATCAGCTGTGAGGTAGATGTTCGGAATTGTCTGCCAATGTAACATGTAATAACATAGATTTTACTTAAAACAAGTACATGGGTGAGCAAAACTGCCAAATGTTTCCAGATCATTGTGTTGTGGCAGGAGTAAGCTTCTTGATCATTTCATGCTATAAACTGACATATACACATAACTTACAAACACAACACCAGCAGCCTACTACTGTTTGAGGTGACAAGAGTGATCCGTGGTTGGCACAACTATGTCACAATCCAGACAGAATGGCTGCGTTTTATGCCAGTCGATGGAGCACTGTCAAATGTCAGTTTCCACACTCGTAGTAGCTATCAGAAAATGTACTTCACCGAAATAAACATAATATTGTCCAACCTTTCTGGCAAACTTAACTTAGAACATGCACTATCTTTTACTTTAACAGTAGATTTACAGAAAAAAAGTGTGTATTTTCAGTTAGAATTTGGCAGTTTATTCGAAATTATAACAGAATCCCCTCAGACTACACTTACTTGCCCACAGCATGTGTGGCATATCCCAGGTCATCCTTGAGCAGCTGCGGCAACATAGAGTACTTCAGTGGGGTACATACTGGTTGTCCTCCTCCCATTACAACATGCTGAGGAAAACGAGACAAAATAAACATGTAAACCTCATACTGGTTGTCCTCCTCCCATTACAACATGCTGAGGAAAACGAGACAAAATAAACATGTAAACCTCATACTGGTTGTCCGTCTCTCATTACAACATGCTGAGGAAAACGAGACAAAATAAACATGTAAACCTCATACTGGTTGTCCTCCTCCCATTACAACATGCTGAGGAAAACGAGACAAAATAAACATGTAAACCTCATACTGGTTGTCCATCTCTCATTACAACATGCTGAGGAAAACGAGACAAAATAAACATGTAAACCTCATACTGGTTGTCCTCCTCCCATTACAACATGCTGAGGAAAACGAGACAAAATAAACATGTAAACCTCATACTGGTTGTCCTCCTCCCATTACAACATGCTGAGGAAAACAAGACAAAATAAACATGTAAACCTCATACTGGTTGTCCGTCTCTCATTACAACACGCTGAATGAAAAAGGACAAAATAAAAAATGCAAATGTATTTATTTAAGTGACTGGTGATTTACACCATACTCAAGAATATTTCAATCATAAACCGGCAGCCAGTGGCAGGAGGAAACCGGGCAGAACCCTGGGGAAACACACGATCATCCGCAGGATGCTGTGCAGACTTTTCCATGTATAGCCAGAGAGGAAGCCAGCACGAGCTGGATTTGAACTCACAGCAAAAGCTTTGGTGGGGGGCTTTTGGGTCATCCCGCTGCACTGGCGTGTTAACCAACTGAGCCTCAGAGGACCCCCAACTGCGCACATGTACACTTCATACTGGTTGTGCACCTCAGAATACAAAATGGTGACAGGAACAGCACAAAATAAAGTGTGTACATCTTACATGGAATAACCTGTGTACACCTCATAGTCGGTTGTGCACACCCCATTTCAACGCTGTTACATGCTGTTTTTTTACCTAAACCCTAAGGCGACTTACCCCATTCTACCATATATGTTTTTGCAAGTAAATCATAATAAATGATTACTTACTGGTTATTGGGCTAAACATATCCTGTGTCAAACACAAATTGTAGTCCCACAAGAGGGACACAATTCATGTGAAATCTTGCTTCTCTACCATGCTATAGCAAGTAAATCTTGTTCTAATGTGCGATTTTTGTCGATTAATTAAATATGATCATTACAGGAAACACAAGATAAACACTTAGTGTGATAGGAGTTATATTAAATATGATCATTACAGGAAACACAAGATAAACACTTAGTGTGATAGGAGTTATATTAAATATGAACATTACAGGAAACACGAGATAAACACTTAGTGTGGTAGGAGTTATATTAAATATGAACATTACAGGAAACACGACATAAACACTTAGTGTGATAGGAGTTACAGTAAACATGATCATTACAGGAAACAAGAGATAAACACTTAGTGTGATAGGAGTTACAGGAAACATGATCATTACAGAAAACAAGAGATAAACACTTAGTGTGATAGGAGTTATAGTAAACATGATCATGACAGAAAACAAGAGATAAACACTTAGTGTAGTAGGAGTTATAGTAAACATGATCATGATAGAAAACAAGACATGATCATTACAGGAAACAAGAGATAAACACTTAGTGTGATGGGAGTAATAGTAAACATGATCATTACAGAAAACAAGAGAATAACACTTAGTGTGATGGGAGTTATAGTAAACATGATCATTACAGAAAACAAGAGATAAACACTTAGTGTGATGGGAGTTATAGTAAACATGATCATTACAGAAAACAAGAGAATAACACTTAGTGTGATGGGAGTTATAGTAAACATGATCATTACAGAAAACAAGAGATAAACACTTAGTGTAATGGGAGTTATAGTCAACATGATCATTACATAAAAAAAGGGATAAACACTTAGTGTGATAGGAGTTATAGTCAACATGATCATTACAGCTAGTTGCTTCATTATTATCCAGTCGTCAGTGTAATCTGTAAATGAAGCAAGATTCACAGGGAATCATTCAAATATTCATGATTTTGATACTTACCTTCAAACAAAAATGATTTAAACCATAATAAAAGAAAAGTGCAACCTACTTGAAGTCCCATTTTAAACGGATACATCCCTGTCAGAAAGGCTCCCCTCGACCTATAATAAGCAAGACACACAGATTGATTTTAAATTAAAGCTAATGTGTATACATTGTAGAGTAATAATTATCAATGAAGGCAAATTTGTCTGATCTGTTTCTACCTGTATTCCAGGGTTGCTGTATGTGGGCCATTCAGGCACAATACTTTCACAAGTCAGTGGGCTTATTTCTCTGGCAGGGTACGGTACAAGTTTGAGGAACTATATGTCTTGCCACTCTGGATCCCCATGGACCACACAGTTTGGTATACTCACGGTGAACAGGCAGGCTGCACATAAGACTGGTTGAGAATCACTCCTTGATGGGCCAGCTTATCAATGTTTGGTGATAAAATCTCAGGGTTGTGAAATCCAATGTCATTCCATCCTGTACAGTAAAAAGAATGCTTAAAATTTGATGAGAGCATGAAAATCCATTAGGCCCAATAATGTGCACAACATTCTTAAGAAGCACAAACTCTTCCAATTAAAGATAAATTAGACCAAGTGAAATGCTCTACAGCAATGACCTTGGCCATCCTTAAAAATATGCTTGTTGGGTATAACCCACCCGACCCTCCAAAAAGGGCCCTACTTAGTATTTTTATTGGTGTTCTGAATATACATGTTATAGGCACAGTAAGAAGTCATCCATAAAGTACATAGGTGCAGGGGAGGGGACCGGGGTCAGTGCATTATGTACAAGGCATGTACACGGCAAAGGGAGCATACAAAAACTGTATGCTATTTTATTAGTGATATTCACCATGTATTGTGTAGCAATGTTCCAAATTTTGTAGGTGTCCTGATACTGGTTGTCAGCGAGTATGCACCATTAGCACGGGATCTGTGTAGTCAGCCAAAACTGTTCAGTCATGGGTGACCTGAACAGGAAATGGTATCAGACTCCATGCAGTACTTTAAACGAAAGCAAATCTATGCAAAAAAGTGCTATGACAAATGTCAAAAGCTTTGGAACAAGGTGAAAACCAGCCTTCATACAAAAGCGACCATATAAATCGGCTACAGAGAAGTCGCCAATTTGACAGTGCCTTAGTAAGATCATACATGACTTAAGCTCATGAGACGATCAAAATATTCAATCAATTACACATCTGCAGCAAACCAGGCACTGAAATGTCCTGTTGTTAACTCGTTGGCAAATGGGAGCAATTAAAGCCATTTAATTTAAGCCATGTGTAACAGCTTTAATATGGTATAGACTGTAATTCTCACCTGTTGTAGTTCCTCTATACATTTTGTGAAAATACATGGTGGTTCAACATACTACATGTACGTACAGGGAGGGAAGAGAGAGGGAGGCATTTTGTACAAAATGTGTGAGGGGGAGTGGGTGTCAAAACGTTTGGAATTTGAGCATACATACTTTTTGAGTAGTCTCTAAGACAAAATAAAAAAGAACTAACAGTGGTCTTTGTGACCAAGGGGGTTAATGTTCCAGCCTGGTGTAATGACCCAAGTGCCTCTAACCAATGTGGTTACTGTACGTTCAAGTCAGCTCATGCTGCCTTCCTCTCCAGCTGTATGTGAGAAGGTCAGCCAGCAACTTGCTGATGGTGGTGGGTTTTCCCTGAGCTCTGCCCAGTTTCCTCCCAACCTAATGCTGGCTGCCCTCGTACAACTGAAATATTCTCAAGTAAAGAATAAAAGACCAATCAAATACATAACTATATAAAGAACTGCCTGAGATCATGGCATGATCTAGTCAAAGAGCCTTGTATTTAAACATGTTAAGAAAATGCTCAATTTTTATAGCAAGATGTTTGACCGGAGATAAGCAACAATGGGGATTTCTGAAGCAAGCACTTTTTTCTTAAACTAATAAACAGCAGGTAGGCAAGCTCTCTTTGCACAAATTCTGAAAATGTGGCCATTCTATTAACATTTTTAAATACACGGCACTGTGGCTAAACATGGCAAACCATCAGTCAGGACGTTAGCAGGGCACAGTTCTGGGAAGAGTTCTCACCCTACCCTCCATCCTGCTGTTCATATGTGGCTGAGTGGTTATAGATGCTTGTGCATAGTCCTGCACCACGACTCTATAGTATGTTTATATCTTGTTATGTATACCCAGAAATGGGTCAACTTAACAGGACTACTACCAACCTGCGGATAATTGTGGGTTTTCCCAGGGCCGTGTCTGGTTTCCTCCCTGGCACCATAATGCTCGCCGTCATTGCTATAAGTGAAATATTCCTCTGTGTGGTATATAACTCCAAACAAATAAATAAATAAAAAATAAGCTGATCAAAAGTGCATTTAATTAAGACAAGCCATCCTTAACAATTTGTGCACCTTGATGACACTTGAATGTTCACCACATAATTTTTTTTTTAATCTACCACCTAATTTACACTGCAGCACCTGTTATTTAGCCAACTTGGAGCTATAAAGGCCCCGATTATCGATACCATAACAAAACCCCTATGTGTCAAAATACTCACCCAAATCGTCCGCCACAATAAACAAAATGTTTGGTGGTTTGGCACCTGTCAGTACCAAGCTCATGAACATTGCAGCTAACTGCAGCAGTTCCATACTGACAACTCAGCTGGAGATCAAAGCCGTGACTGGTTCCCCCTGCTTCTATTGACAGGTGTGCAGGATGGATATGTACGAGTCTGTCAGTCACAAGACTCGCTCGTACGTTTATTGCCCTGTCAGAGATAAAAACAATATGCGTGAAGAGAACTAATCAGATAAAGATTAACTTTTCGAGTTCACAAGCAACATCCTGGCATTTCAATTTATAACAATGTATTTATGTCCACACCAGAAGACACAAATCTGTATAGACCAAACACGTTATAGAGAACTGCTCTACATATCTTGGCCTACTTTGGGTTTTGCTTTCTCTGCTGGCTGCACTACCTACCAATACCGCTAACGTATTATATGACGGGGACTGTTTAATCATTTTGAAAACCTGTGACCCGTGTCCATATGAGTAATTTAATATCATATAATAGATAGCTATAACAAACATGTTAACAAATATAAGATGACATTTGGCTCAGAAAAGACTCATACTTCTTTTAGCAAAAGATCTCATCGGTGGTTTAGAGCTTAGAGCGTCCGCCTGAAGGTGTGCAGATCCAGGTTTAACCCCGGATCGGGTCATACCAAAGACTTTTAAAATGGTACTTGTTGCTGCGTCCCTGGACGCTCAGCATTGAGAGGTAAGAGCAAAGAAACAGGACTGGCCTGTCCGGTGTCTGTATAATGTAAGTAGGTGAGGTGTCATGCCTGGTGTCTTCAACATGATGTTCCGGTGGCGGCAGCACTTTGGCGGCACTCACCCTGCCACAAGAAGACCTAGTATATGAACACACCTGAAGGACACCTCGTCGTCATATGACTGAAGCATTGTTAAGTACGACGTTAAATCCCAAGCACTCACTCACTCTTTCAGCAAACATTCATATAATGTACCTAACTAAGTTTTTTAGACGGCGAACATTCTATCGGAAACATTTCTCCGACTTTTCCAAAACGTGCGCGGAGGTGTGTCTTGTAACCTGACCTATCGGCCGTCAAGCAGTGGCTCTTAAACATGGAGAGTATACATGCCTAATGTTCCGATTAGATGAGGTATCTTATGTCTATTCCATACTTTTAGGACATTTGGGCCCATTGTTATTTCATATTTTCCTTCAGATCTGTCATCCACAAAGAGGTGTGGGTTGGCAAAAAAACTCCTTCTATATGCCGTCATCCGTCAACCGACCACACTCTATTGAGAATATACGGGAAGAAGTACTCCGGTGAGAGGCAAAAGGCGGAACAGGTACCAGGCCCCCTCAATAATAAGTGGGTGGCCGAGTGTATTGTTGCCCCCCCCCCCCTCCCCCAATAGTCAGCCTTCAATATAGGTTGCGTGCAACAGGCGTCATATCGCCCTCAAAACCAGGCACCGCCGTGTTGGCTGACCCCTGGGGCGCTTAACAATACACATGCTGTTGTGAAGTTCAGTTTTCTAATGTGAATGCCCTGCTCATGTACCGTTTTAAGATGTTCATATCTGTCCAATAGAGAGCGGGTAAAGAGTACTACAGACATGCATACATTTTAACTTTCCGAATACTTTAATAATACTTGTGCAGAACGACTTTCTTGAACGACCCTTCTTGAATACCTCTCTTGACATAGAGCGGCAGGGTGGAAACGGTCAAATAGCATACCGTACTCAGATGCCTGTAGATGCAGTCACACTCAGTATGTAAAAAGCAGAACGACGACAAAGACACATATGGAATCACATGTACATGCTATAACAAAAACACACCTTTACACGAGTTGTATTTCTTTTTGTCTATATTACTTGAATGATAAGACTGAGATACAGGCCGAATATTAAACAGTGTGCAGAGGGACTGGCTTTTATAATACATGTACCTTAAAAGAGTAGCTTAAACGAAAAGAAATTTAAATTAGCATACGTCCTTAATTTTGCTTTTTGAGGCAATGGTATTTTATTAATTTACAATTTATCCAAATAACGGCAGGCATAGGCCTATACATATGAAAAATATTGTTTCATACATACACATAGGTCTATTTACAATTTCTTCATGAAAACTGAATTACGCTATAAGCATATCAGTTTGGGGAAACTAAGTCTCGGGACTCCTCAACATGTCAGATTCCAATAATCTGAGACACAACCGGACAATTAAACCACTATGTTGTTCTTGTCTGTGCGTCCACATCACGGACTAAGCGCTGTTCAATCACTCCTTGATCTTCTTCTGTAAATAACAGACTTTGTTTTCCTTTATTCTTTCCTCTCATCACCTAACAAATCCTGAAATTCGGTGAAAACTCCACCCTACGTGTATATAGCTCTATGTTTGATTTATTTATTTATTCCATTGGTGTTTTACGCCGTACTCAAGAATATTTTACTTATACGACGGCGGCCAGCATTATGGTGGGAGGAAACCGAATTCTACGTTTGATCCCAGTGTCTTCTCGAGCCTATCGGACCTTAGCTCCACGAGTGAAGCTAACAGCAGATAACAATATACTACCGAATCGAGCTGATAGGTTGTCAGGGCATCGTTAGATCAGCTGAGCCACATTCGTGCGGCTAATCGGACCCTGTCAGCGATAACTTGCCGTCCAACACGGCGGACCCACTGCGTTGTTGAGCTAATCAGCGTGACCTTTATTGCACGCAACATATTGTTAAACACAAATAAAAAAAATAGGCCTAATAAAAAAGGCACAGTGTAAAAATATTATTATAGATAATATAAAGTTATATGAGTCCTCCGATCAGATATGTTATGTTTTGTATAAAGTACGTTGTGGAAATCAGGGTAAATTACAACTAGATTTGTTCTATCAATGGATAAAATACCGCGTAGAGAAGATTCTCCTCAAGTTGTGCTACCAGTGTCTCAAACTTGTCAAAATACTGTAAAAATAACACGGTGAAGAAAAATTATGAAGAAAAAAAAAAAACAGAAGTCACTGCCCCGAGTTTCAGTATCCGGGCCCGTGTTTAAAAGTCGGTGACTCGATTTAATTGCAACTGTTGCAACTTTATTACCAAATCTCTTCTTGTATACAACGAGGATCGCCACCAAAATCTCTATTTATAGTACGGTAATCTCCAACATTCTTGGATTATTATTAATGAAGTCAACGTTCAGCTGCATCATACATTTACGGATATAAATATAAACATATATAAACCGTATACATAATCGCGCCAGTACGTATAAGTACTTGTGAAAATAGACCTTGCATGCATTCTAAAGGTCTATACAGTTTAGTTCCACCAGAAATGGATGAAGTATTCGAATAATTTATTGCTCACACTTAGCTTTCTCTCTGCATGGGTGTACTCGTACCTTTTACGGTAGGGTCTACATAATTCGGGAGCCGTCTAGTTGCCTTAGCTGTCGCAGTTGAGATTAAAAGTCAACTACGTGTATGTGTACTATTTGTTAGCATCTCTTAAAAATAAGCTTATATATAGGCTGTCTCATTGATAAAGAGAAATATGCATTGCTCGCCTAATACAATTAAGATGATTTAAACCGTGTACTCCTTTGTTCCTTTAGTTCGTCAGTCTTTCTTTACAGTTCTACTCATAACGCAAATAGATACTTCCTAGAAGTATTCCAAGCCTGGAATTGACTCGTGTAGGCGATCACGAACCATTTTAATCTATGTTCTCAATAATCAAAGTCATTTATCCTGTTGTACCCTTCCCAAAATCTTTATTTATCAGTGGAAGACGCTTGTCTGTGGCTGCCATATTGGCTCCATGTTTGATGGTAAATAATCCATGATTGGTCAGTTAATCCAGGGCCTCGACTCTTAAACTCGGGGCCCTGCTCTGTAAACTTTAAACACAAATAACGTGGAAAATCTTGGAATCCCGACCCTAGGGCTCTGATTTTAATCTGTTACTTTTTTTCCAAAAATGTCACTTATAGGGCTCTTCCGACGCCAGCACTCTGTTCCCACACTTTGAATGGCCGAGGAATCTTCTGTGCCCATCAATCTTCCCTCACCAAATGTCCTGGGTTAGACATTTTTTTATACTCTGTTTTCCATTTTCAATCTTTTAAAACTTTCATTCACGATAGAAATTGGCAAACTGTCAATCCAATTAGACGTTGTGTGCAAATTTGGAAATTTGGAAAGAAATTATCAATCAAGGCGACCACAGTGGGAAGGTGCGTTAACAATCTGCGGGATGATTTGGTGCGTTTCCTCCATAATGCTGGCCGCGGTCGTGTAAGTAAAATATTCTTGAATACATGGCGTAAACATTAATCAAATAAATAAATAAATAATGGGAAGGAAATTGTGACAGCTGATAAGTGCTGGGAATGTTATATAACGAATACCATATAGTTTAACCGAAAATTGTTATGACACACAATGCATGCACAGTTCATTGTCCCGGAAGATTACCTTCACCTCAAAGTCTGAGTGTTTAGTTATTTATTTGATTGGTGTTTTACGTCGTGCTCAAGAATATTTCACTTATATGACGACGGTCAGCATTATGGTCAGAGGAAACCGGGCAGAGCTCGGGGGGAACCCACTACCATCCGCAGGTTGCTGGCAGACCTTCCCACGTACGGCCGGTGAGGAAGCCAGCATGAACTGGACTTGAACTCACAAAGACCATAGGTACTAAACAAGGCATAAGGGATGTTAACAAAAGGAGGTATAAAAGATGCTTTCACATATGTATATATATTCATAGAGAACATTCGTGTCTTTCTTTGACGGCTATATTTGCCTTGAACAATTATTGAGTGCTAGTCTGCATGTCACACGACAGAAAGTTTGTCAGGAAGTTGCGGTGCATTCCGGTTTTTCCAACGTCCCATAATAATGACCACCGCCGCTCAAGCGCAAAAATTTTGAGTATGACGTTAAACAAGAGTCAGTCATAATGGGGGTCAAATTATAATTCTGAACTCCGGGAACAAGATTGTGGCAGTGTATACTGAGCAAATCAGGCGTTGCAATGGGCACCTGATAAACCCTCTGACGTAAGAAGGGAGAGATGTCAACCAAAGCTCTATGACACAGCGGTAAAATTTTTATCAAAATTTTAAGCGACCGACACCTCAGTGTGTTCAACACTGAGAAAGTGGAAGCCGTTCTGCTCCAGTTGCTTGAGGAATGACACCAACAATTAGCGTGCTTTATCGTATATGACACCCTTCTCAGATGTTCATTGTCATTTGTCATTGATGGCGTCATACCAGATATACCACTGAAAAAGGCTGAGAAACTGCGTTAATTCTGCATTAAGATTTTGACATAATCTCAGTTCAAAGGGCAATGGTGTTTTGCGCCACCAATTGATATTATTAATCATACCAACAATGAAAACACATGTTCAATCAGCAAGCATTATATTTATGTAATTTAAATCTATATACAACTTCGTATCGCTGGGAAAACCCCAAAATGAGCAAGATACACGCTTTGCTAAACATATTTACGTGATTTAATAGTATACTATTGTAACAATAGTTCCCATTTGATGTGATGAATATGACACACACAAAAACGTCAAAAGTTGTTCAACTTGTGGAATAACACAAATAGAAAACATTTCCCAAGTAAAATAGATTTTGGATAATTGGAATTTTTTTTAAATCCTGGAGTTTGGGAATATTTGTTTTTTTCGCTGTTCTCACAACGAAGATTTTTTTTTTTCTAGCAAAATATAATAACCAGTATAGATTCTATACAATGCTGTAACTATATAGTGGGAAACTATATAAAACTACAGCTAGATAGCTTGATTCAGGCTTAAAACCACTTTAAACATTTTCATCTAATTGATATTCTTGAGGCCGAGCTGTCTAAACTCAGTCACACTTAGTATAGCACGCGCGCTTTTAACATAATATTAACCAATATCGTTTTACCCTTGACAATATTTTCATTAAGCATTTCTACAGATCACGTGGAGATTGTTTTCTCATTTGATTCGTCAAGAACTCGCTGTTTTGAATGATTTGTGGTGTGTGAATGCCTTGAACTGTGCCGATGCTTTTTCAAAATACTTTTACTTTGATCATCGGACATAGGGACAGAGTTTCCGTTGACAAACGTAACAGATCCGCTGACCATTCCGTTGCAAGCTGCGTTGACTGCTTCGTTCGTCTCTTTCTTAGGATTAAACTCTTCGCAGATCTCAGAAATGTTCGGTAGACTGACATGTCCGCAATCTGTTACATCTCGATCGGAATGAGAGTGAAGCTGAAGCCAAGGCAGTGACGAATCTACCCGTACCAATGACGGTCGTTCTTTCTTGCCGTCACGTGGGATGACCTCCTTTTGGGATCCACGATCTTTACCCATAATTATCGAGTCTTCCGCTTTGATGTGATAGTGATCTTTCCAGCCGATGTCAGTATCTTCATTACATGCAGCGGACGTGACCTTTTGATCGTCCATGCTTTGGCGGGACCTCCAATTCTTGCAGTTGATGGCTGCGAGCGTTAGTCCGCCAATGAAGAGGATTAGCAAGACCAGTATTCCTGCAGTTATTGCATTTTTGTTGTGCTCGTGGCTGTTCGGATTTGCAATGACCTGCACCACAAAACTCAAAGGATTTGAACGAATTTCTCCATCGTTTTTCTGCACCAAGACAACCTGTAAAAGACATCACCATGCAGAACCAAAGCAGTTTAAAAATACACCATATTCTAGGACATTCGATGAATATTAGCCTCCCACAAAAGAGGACCTTGTTGACTGAGACCAGCATTAAAATTACAAAACTTTGTGATCATTCAGTTCTGACCCAATACTGCCCTGTACTCCTGGAGTAGAATCAATGTATCCAGTAGCTTAGGTTTCATTAAAATACATGAATATTCGAAAACATGCACACGAAGCATGACACTCTCAAAGCATGCGTTTGGCAGACGAATGTAACACTAAAACCTATTGTGTCAACTCACATAAAAGCAAACGTAGGAATTGAGACTATATTTCTCGTCGTCACGCCGCACAAAGATGTTGCCATTTCCGTTCAGAGCGAACATCGTAGTTCCCATAACGACCATTTCCATCCCATGCGTTACTGTGTGGGTACTGTTCTTGTCGGACTGATCGTCAATGGTGTTTCCGCTCTGAAAAGGATTTATCCTTTTCCTCTGCGCGGTTTTCCCAACTTCAACGCCGATATAAAGAGGGTGGTATTTTTCTTGACCTAATGTTCCCTTGGCGGCCACTAACGTCCCCTTGGGAGCCCCATAATAGACCTCGCCTTGGAACTCTCCCAGCTTGTAACTTAGGGTGTAAGGGTAAAAAGGAGGCAGTGTGTGGGCAGAAGGTTTACCTGAAAATCAAGAAAGCGAACAGCTTAAAGTAAAAGACAGCTCATGACTGAGGTACTGTTTATTAAAAAGATTATAAAATTCTTTCCTGAATTTTAAAAATCTGTCGAAATTGTATGAAGTCGTTTCTGAATTATCTTCGTTCGAAATGTAGAGTATTGTGTTGCTGATCTGAGGAACCCATCCTTTTTAGCTTGTGGGGCATGATCAATCAGATAGCTAGGGGATATCAGCTATTTATTAGCTGTGACGTAAATATTCTGATGTGTCTGCCAATGTAACATGTAATAACATAGGGACAGCACACTGTCTTGATATTATATGTTGTAATTATAACAAGTACATGTGTTAATTACACTGCAAAGTTTTTGCACACCATTGTGCTGTGGCGGGAGTAAGTTTCTTGGTAATTTTATGTCATACACATATACTTAAGTTTCCACCACAACCCTAGAAGTTTACAACAGTTTCAAGTAACAATTAAGAGTGTTCCGCGCTTGGATCAGTTACGTCACAGCCCACACGATATGGTTGTGTTTCAAGCTAGCCGACAGCGCATGGTCAAATGTCAACATCCGATGTCGTAGTAGTTGTTAGAAAAAATACTTTACTGAAACAACCATAATATTGCCCAAACTCTTTGGCAAACTCAACTTAGAACATGCTCTGTCTTTCACTTTAATGACTTACTGTTTGTTGTTTAACCAAAAAAGTAAAAAAAAGTATTACCTTTTCAAACATCACGTTACTGTAATATTATTAAACTGCTCAATTAAACCAATGCAAGTCATATTTATGGCGCCAAAATTGTAAATAATGTGTGAAAGCAAATCTTTCACGATGTTATATAATCTGCTTTGACTGGCAAGATTGTTTCGCTTCAGTGAAACGGAAATATCCAGTGTTTACTACAATCGCCTATTGTTTAAATATGTTTGACTAAATATATTTTAAGCACGTATATGTTAGGCTACTTTTACATGCGGCTTAGGTACACGTTTATAATTCAGTTTTTAAAAAATGAAACCTCAAGCACTTGTACAATACACAATGCACCATTTAATTAAACTGTTATGCCAATACAACTATCATTTAGACAGAAGTACTGCTCAGTGAGACGAATGACCTGCATCCACGAGATCACATGCACTATGGCAGCCATGGTATCGGATACGTCACAGCACATGCCGGGAAGTGGGTGCCCTTAAATGGCTACAGTAGTTCACGTAAGGTGTGGGCTCGTTTCCTTTCTAGGACAGATCACAGGTCGCATTTTTTGAGGCTAGTTCTACAGACCAAAGTCACCATGCAAAGTTGTCTTATTTCACATATGTGAACACAATCTCCACCTGCTTTTGACGTTTCCACAATTGGAACACGCACGCCAAAGGTATTTCTTACATGTCCGTCACATCACGCCTGTGGCATTCCCTACATACCCGTCATCTCGTCTTCGTGTATTTGACGTTAGGAAATAGAAGTCGCCAAGCAAACTGACTTGTTTATAGTTTATCACCTATAACTCTATATGAAGTAAATATGACCTAACGTAAATACATTGATATGAATTGACCTGTCACTATATCCAGTGAGAGTATCGCCCGCACGAAGAGAACAGGCGCCAAGACGTTGAGGAAGGAAGACGCCATAGCACCAGCCCCAAAACCCTGGAAACAAAGGGAATCATAGTACAGTAACAGTTGTGATTTGATCTAATTTATTCATTTGATTCATGTCTTACGCCGTGCTCAAGGAATATTTGACTTATACGACGGCGGTCGGCATTATGGTGGGAGAAAACCGGACAAGGCCCGCGTGAAACACTCGACCATCCGCGGATTGTCGGCAAACATCCCAACGAATGACCGGAGAGGAAGCCAGCATGAGCTGGACTTCAACTCACAGCGACCATGCTCGCGAGGTGTTCCTGGGTCATTGTACTGCACTAGCACGCTAACCACAATGCAAACGTGCGTCTACAGTAATTCCTGGTGCGTTACTCATATATAAAGCACAAGTGTTATACGTTATATGTTAAGCAAAACTGTAGCTATACAGAGTTCCAAGCTGAATATATGCAATTTATCAAACTGACATGCCTTGGATCCCTTAACAAAACACAATATTCAAACACATACGAATCCAGATGTCTCCTTAGACACTGCATGATATAAATAAATGTCGATATTACGGATATGCAATTAAAAGACACAGGCTAAATTTCTTATACAATTTTCGGATACGTTCGGATGGATATGTTGACCTGATATGCGCGTATAAATGCTTTTGGCACATGGGGTCAAATGCATGTACATTATGCATGAAGAGCCTATCTACATGGCTGCAAACTTGAGCCACGTGCTTCTTTAACCATGGGCGGTGTCTGTGTAACACGCATGCAGTACACAGACACAAGACAATATTAAGCACCACAAAACCACATTTTAACGTGATGAGTTGTCTTTGGCATGCGATGAATTTCGCTCATCTGATTTGATATCCAGCATACCTTTTTATACTGCCGCATGGGAGGATTTCGCGGCAGATGACGCCGTATTAGCCGAGTACATACCACCGTGAGCGGTTGCAATCATAATCCTACCAGCTTGCAAACCTGTCACGTCTCGGTATTCTCACCACAGCCGCAATTATCTCTCCAACCATTATACATCTGCTATCTGCCTTCGAAAGCCAGATTTGTGGTAGAGGTAATGTTACCACTGATGCAGCGAACGAACAGTGATACATCATATATATATATATATATATATATATACACACCACTGTTCGTATATGTATATACGCACTCAGTCAGGTGGTTTATAACTTTTGATTTGTTTAACGGTTTTACACTTAGACACATCGGGGTTGATCTACACGTAATAAGCACCTTGTCTGAAGATATTACCCACAAAATAAGTGTGACTGAAGTTTACATTGTAGCAGTCGCTTTCTAGCTAGGCAACAGAGGCCCTTGATATAACGATAATGGTGGCATTGAAATATATGTAAGGGACGCAGGCTCAATGTTCTCGACTAATGGCGACTACAACAAGGCTCTTACATTTTACAAAAATTACAAATAGGAGCAACAGAAAAAAAATAACACAAAGACACATGAGCACCATACATAAATATATATAATTAAGAAGTCCAGAAAACTCAACTGGTCTAAAGTAGTGGCGATTCAAAGAGGTCCAGTTTTTGAGCAGAGACTTACATCTACATTTATAGATAACTGATATCTTTAAGTCCCATGTCGATGACATATTACTCCAAAGCCAAATCGATAATATTGTATTTTACATTGCAGACACCCCCGCCTTGCCAGCTCCCCACACAAGATGGTTACCGCTAAAGATGTGAGGATTACCCGCTGGGTTGACCTGACTAAACCTGTATCAGACAAATGGGGTGTTAATTGTAACACAGAACGTTACTGGATCTCTGATCCGCGGAAGGCCGGCCAGGTGTCAGCAGGAAAAACTAGGGGGTGTCAAGACTAACTATCCTTTACACCCAGGAGCGCTGTTTTCAGCTGTATATCTAAAGCGGCTAATACCCTTATGTAACAGAATAGCTCTACTCAACAAAAGTGTGCAATTATGTACAATGTATAGGCGTAGAGGTCACCAGTTCATCAGTACTAAGAGTATAGAAGATCAAAATAGTTTTCCAGAAATATTTTTATCGACAAACATGTAGGCCTGTATATGGCTCAACAGCTTGCCGGTGCCACTGATATGTGAGGTGCCTGTGATCTACGAAGATATCCATATACCCGTAGCATCCAAATCAATCACAAAACAGTACCGTAATATTTATGGACGCCAAGAAGGTAAGATCAACGTTGAAAAACCCACGAGGAAAGTATTCTGCTTCCACATCCTCTCCAAGACAGGCGTTCCAAAATACTCAACACTCGGATTTTAAATCAAGCTCAAGAGTAGGGTTCCAAATCAACCCAAAGACTAGGGTTCCCAATCAAGCCCAAGACTAGGGATCCGAATCAAACCCAAGACTAGGGTTCTCAATCAAGCCCAAGATTAGGGTTCCAAATCAAGCGCAAAAGTAGGGTTCCAACTCAAACCTAACACTAGGGTTCCAAATAAAATCGATCATTCCTGCAGCAGAATATTAAAGTAAAAGGTTCCATTTCCAACACAACCTCTGAACGCGGGTTCCAAGACTGGTTTTGAATTAAAACAATTACAAGGCTAAAGTTTCTAAATAAAACAAGTGTAAGAACCTTCAAAACGATTCCATGATTCAAGTTTGAAATTGAAAGCCTCCAAACAATTATCCTCACAAATCGATAGAACACCAAGAAAGGTCACGTAAATTATAGTACCATTTCAAAACTAGTAGCAGCAAATAAGAAGAGAGCAATTTAATACAAATTTACTTACGCGTTAACTGTGTACTGTGCTTTAGGTGTTTAAAAAACAAAATCGAAGGCTTCACGAAATGAGCAATTGAATAAATAATCGTTAGAATCACAAAGAGCAATATCTACACGAATGTATGTCACAATTAGAGACATCTGTGTTCGTTTTTTACCGGCACATACTGTTGCATCAGTTGTTTTGTCTGTCTAGGCATCTTTCCGGGACACTGTATCGTTACTCATGCAGACTAGCCCCCCGCCATTCGACCTTTCAAACTTGTATATGCAGCTTCCAGTTTATATAGACTTGAAATCCAATCCAAACGACATGACAGGAATCAGAAAGTTGGCACATGCCGATCGAAGTGGAAGTTGAAGTTGAGTCGTCCAAGCTTTCAATCGGCATTGCTCACGGCGTAGGTTCTCTTCCAGTATTTGGTAATGGTCCCTGGTTGTCTTGGATATACTACCCACGGGTATCATCCACGGATGGCGAAGGACCACCATAAAGCCACGTCGCGTTTCTCCCTGGCAGTCCGTCTTGTTAATGGCTGCTTATGTAAGTACCTGGAAGTCAGGGTTCCATTAATACCGCCTATGTGCAGTCCCATGCCACAACATAAGAACCAATGAAACAAATTGTAACCCCAGGAACTGGTACGTCTAAACTTTTAACTCAACTTTATATATGTAAACCCTGCAGTTGTAAATCAGTAGCTGGATGTACCACCACTCGATCCAGTGTATCCAAAGAGTAAATATATATACAGGCGCCTATAATATCATCAGACATATTTCAGGCAATAGTTGCATCTATATAGCGAGATTACTCAAGCTTATATCTGGCTTTATTTGAACAATTTTTCAGGCCACTAATGAGTGAATGTGCAGGCAACAACGCTTTAAAACGGTTTTGCCACCAACACTTGTTCCAAGAGCTTCAGGAAGAATAATCAACGTTGGTGTCATTTCTTTCCTAACAGTTGCAATGGCACGTCACTATCTGTCTCAGACAATTAAAACGCAACTTCGTGGTTTGTACGGCTTGCGTGAAACCCCATGGAAATGCAAATCAAAGCCCAATGAATCGCTGTCAAGGTTTCGGCAAAATGAGTATTTCATAAACATCATTCACTAGTTCACTGATCAAAAAAAAAGCAGTTTCACTGAGTTACTGAGTTGAGCCTTCTTCCATTTTGATATTCGCCTTGAGCAAATGAAAGTCTAAACGTGATCCATAATTAACACTTACATGTGCAATACACTAACTCATTGTCTCAGAAGTCCTGTCGCCTCTAGCAATTCACTCTACACCTGCCCATGTTTCACCTACAGCTCAGCACCCTCGTTCAGCAGCAGGTAATTCCCTCTTCCCAAGGTAAAACGAATTTACCCGTTTTCTGGAACACAACTTTCAAAGCATGTTACACACTAAATGGTAAAACCGTTACATTTCTCTCACCTCTACATGAAATTGACGTAATCTGTTATTCTGTCTCCGCCTTAAGCTTGTATCATAGCCAGGTGTTCACGTCCTCTCACCGCGTCTTGGTTTACCATTTCCGCCATGAACTTTTCCCCTTGTTCCGCTAAGACTTGACCACCTGACTTGCAGTTGCAGAACGTCAATGTTAACACCACGTTGGATTATATTCATCTCCGTACACAGCACGGTGTAACTTGTCGTATAACTTCCAACTTGGTAAAAGCCCCACTGTTACCACTGGGTCTAAGTAAGGCACACACAAAAGATCAACGGCTTTGTTTCTCACAAACATGCGGCATTTCGTGTCCAAGCGAGAGAGAAGGGTGGATAAGCCGTGCACCGACGACTGTCGGCGGGGGGAGGGGGGGGGGCTGCCCTGTGACCCAGGCACTGGAACACTCTGGCAAGCTTTGCCTAGACCCGGTCCCCGAAAATCTCCTGGGCAAGAGTGATAGGTGACAAACTACAACGTTTTGGTTTCGACAATTAACACACAGAGGAGGGGGAGGGGGAGGCGAAAGGGGCCGGGAAGGCATGGAGTGGTTACATTGTTACATCAAAACAGATCCAATACAATATCGCAAGCCATATCACAACCGGATGAGGTCTGCGAATCTCGTAACTTAATTGCACGAGAATTCCAAGCAGTTATATAAGACTCGATCTATGTATCCCCATTCCCACCCCATCAGTATTTCATGAATGGAGAGTAACGCCATGCTTAGGAATAGTTGACTTCGGTTAAGTTCAGATCCAAACTATGCGATTTGACGTACCGTCTCGTCCATTGAAAATATATTGTTGGACCAAAATATTGCCGAAGTAGGGTTAAGCCATGATCGTTTTATCATTCTATTTCGTAAGATCAGTCTTGTGCGATATGTGTATCGAGTCGTGGTCTAGAAAAAAAAACCTTTTTGTATCGACTTATCAAATTCCTCTGGTCTGTACAACAGACCTGGACACGACTGGAGAAAACCGGAAAATGACATCAAAATTTAGGTATACCTGACTATATTCTATTTGCATGGCGTGGATTTCCAGTGCAACCTCTGTTACACCTCAAAAGAAAGTGTGCATCATCAGAACGACTATCTAATTATTTATTTGATTGATGTTTTACGCCGTACTCAAGAATATTTCCCTTATAAGACGGCTGCCAGCACTATGGTGGGAGGAAACCGGGCAGAGCCAGGGGGAAACCCACGACCGTCCGCAGATTGCTGGCAGACCTTCCTACGTACGGCCGGAGAAGAATCCAGCATGAGCTGAACTTGAACTCACAGAGAATGCATTAGTGAGAGGCTTCAGGGTCATTACACTGTGCTAGTGCGCTAACCGACTGAGCCACGGAGGCCCCCTGCAGAGCGACTATGGAAAACTGTTCAAGTACACAGGAAGTACTTATCTGTTTTTACCGAGAAAAGTTCAGTCAAATGTTCACAGTGTAAGGTTCGTTGTAGAGTTCATATTTAATTACGAATTTTTTTTCATACATATTATGATAAACTTGTTTTCGCCCACAATGTGTGTATGACATAGGATTTAGCTGTTTCATACATTTAGCTACACATGCGATAATTATGCGGATTATTTATGGATACCGAATCCTGTGTTTTTCGGTGACGTTTTTCGGTGGATCCCAATATCTTTGTCAAAACATATGTGTAAAGCATGTCACTGACAGGTCGAACTGAGTGGACTTCACCCTGCTGCTCTGATGATCGGTAACAATAAGTCACCCCACCTCAACAGCTGAACAAATCAGATTGAAAGATGTCATTCGGATGGTTTAAGTCACGGAATTATCGTTATTTGAGATTTATAGATCCTAGTGCTTAAACCACTGGTATTTTAACCACTTATCCCACAGTGGACTACACCTGTTTTGAGAGTACAAATCATTGCTGGGTTAGGTGAATGGACAGTTTTCTTTATGCATGTGTCCAAACCTCTAAAGAAATATTAACTGCTTGTCACTGGTAAACATCAATTGACCCAAGTACATGCAGTTTTCATGATGTATTGCAGACAAAGCCAACAATGCAGGACAAGATCGCGAAACAAACAAACAAACAACCAGAACAGCGAAGAGATCAGTGCAGGACAAGATCACGAGACAAACGAACCAACAACCAGAATAGTGAAACGAACATGAAAATGTGAGAGATTTACGTAAGGACAGCATATGAAGACCTACAAGTTCTTGTACCAGACAAAAACTCATTAAAACATTTGTAAACTTATTTTGACAAACAGAAATATATTTCCTTTAAGAAATAATGTAAAATTTATTATGGTAAATGTATAGATGAATGACCACGAAGAACATCAGTGCATGAAGTCTTCATTCTTGTGCAGCACAACTAAAAGTTTCACATCATGATGTAGTCAATTCCAGGCTTTCCATTCCAGCACATGCTCCTTGAAGCTCTTCTCTATCGTCAACATTTTCACTTTCACTTTCAGTCATTTGTTTGGCATCAGATATGGGACATGATTCCTGTTTTACTGAGTCACATGACTGATTGGTGGTATTTGAGGGAAATGATGTGGCTGGTTTAGCCAGCAGGTCATTTTTCTTCAGGTAACAAGCCTCCTTGTACGGTGGGTTGATAGGGCTCTGGGTAGGAGGATGGTATTTGTACTCTTTCCCAGACTCAAGCTGGAAAATGAAAGTGAAAGTACATGAATGACAATTATAATGCTATCGGCACCTCTTGTAGGTATGGTACGTGATTTACCTCTCTACTCAGTGAAAATCAAAACTTTTTGGCTTTTGGATCTAAAGGAGACCCATAACTACTTCCTTACAGAAAGGCCACTAGGTTTGGGGATTCTGAGGTCAGGACTCAGGCCAGCATCCCCTAGCGACATGCAGCGACGCTATTAAGGAAAACAACACTTCATTCCCTACCCTACTGAATTAGCCCCAACCTCCACAGACTTCAGTGCCTGTCTCCACAGACTTCATTTCACATGTCCAAAGATTTCATTCCATATGTCCATTGACTTTATTCTCTAACACCACAGACTTAATTCCCTACCTCCTCGGAATTCAGTCCCTACTCCCACACACTTTATTCCCACCACAGAAACCACTCCCTACCTCCACAGACTTCATTCCCTCCTACCACAGGCATTATTCCCTACCTCCACAGACTGCATTCCCTACCACAGGCATTATTCCCTACCACCACAGGCATTATTCCCTACCACCACAGGCATTATTCCCTATCTCAACAGTCTTTATATCTCATCACAGATTATATTCCCTACCACCTTTGACTTTGTTCCCTACCTCCTCAGACTTTATTCCCTGCCTCCATCGATTGTATTAACTACCTCCACAGATTGTATTCCCTACCTCCATAAGACTTTATTCCATCCCACCACAGACATCAATCCCTACCTCCACAGATTTTATTCCATCCCTCCACAGACATCAATCCCTACCACCACAGATTGTATTCTCTACCTCCACAGACTTTATTCCCTAGCTACACTGACTTTACTCATTACTGCCAATGATTTTATTCCCAACACCTTTGACTTTATTCCCTAGCTACACTGACTTTATTCCCTATCTCCACAGACTTTATTCCCTAGCTCCACAGACTTTATTCCTTACCACCACAGACTTATTCCCTACCACCACTGACTTTATTCCCTCCAACCAATGATTTTATTCCGTACCACCTTTGATTTTATTCCCCAGCTCCAATGACTTTAGCCCATACCACCACAAACTTTAATCCCTGCCACTTTGGGTTTTATTCCAAACCTCCACAGACTTCATTACCTATCTTTACTGACTTTATTCCCTATCAACACAGACTTCATTCTGTATTTCCACAGTTTTTATTCCCTACCATCACATACTTTGTATGTCCACAGGCTTTATTCCCAACCTCCACACAATTTATTCCATCCCATCACAGACATCATTCCCTACCTCCACAGATATTATTTCCCACCACCACTGACTTCATTCTGTATCTCCACAAACTTCATTCCCTCCCACCACAGACATACCACCTTTGACTTTAATCTCCACCACCACTGGCTTTATTCCCTACCACCACAGACTTCACTCCCTACCACCACAGACTTCATTCCTTGCCTCCATTGACTTCATTCCCTACTACCACAAATATTATTCCCTGCCACCACAGACATCATTCCTTACCTCCATAAACTTTATTTCCTACCACCACAGACTTCCTTCCCTATCTAACACTTTTGATTTTCCTCTCTACCACCACAGACATCGTTCCCTGCCTCCACAAACTTTATTCCCAGCCACCACAGATATCACTCCCTACCTCCACAAACTTTATTCCCTGAAACCACACACATCATTCCTTACCTCCACAAACTTTATTCCCTGCCACCACAGACAACATTCCCTACCTCCACAGATTTCATTTCCTACCACCATTGACTTTATTCCCTGCTACCAACAAATTTTATTCACTGCCACCAGACTTTATTCTCTACCACCGACTTCATCCTCTACTACCAGTGACTTTATTCCCTACAACCAAAGATTTTATTCCCTACCTCCACAGATTTTATTCCCTGCCACTGCAGATTTTATTCCCTACCTCCAATGGGTATGTTCTGTCTGAATCAAAGCCACTCAAGTCACCACAGGCCAGAAAAGGAACAATCACTCGGTTCGGTCCTTCTAAGTTGTTAAAATCAACATCTGGGCACAAAAAAGTACCAAAAATTATTAATAAATGAGCATAAAGACTGTAAAGGCTTAGTGTCTTAGACTGTAAATTAGCTGTTTTCTTCTTATTCAAAGGATTTCACTTTATATGAGAACAAAACAAATGTTCATTTCTTGAAATACGCCCAATTTGACATCCTTTGTTGCTTACCACCTTGTAACAGACATATCACATATCCCTATGGAATGTTATATTTTGTCCAATATATGGTATTCTCCTTCATACAAAATCTTTAAAAAATCAAGTTATAAATAAGCCTTCATATATGCTGAATGTCTCACCATACTGTTGATCTAGCAGTGGATTGGACATGTTAGGTACATAGCCCTCTGGTGGCGAGTACAAACGACAAACCACAAAAGCCTCTGTAAACAAAATAAAGTCAGACTTAAAGAATTCTATAGCAAATTTAAATATTACTTTGGTTTGCTGACCTAAAACTTTCCCAAAAGTCAATTTGGTAGATTTAAAGATTAAAGTAAAAAGGAAGTAACCGGGAATGACAATGTCAAAGATTATATTTAACAGCATATAACTGTCTACTTTCACTCATTTTTGTGTTGAGCGAAATATTACTGGTTTATCTGTCCCATTTGATCAAATTTTTGGCACAAAATTGGCATAATATATCCCAAAGGTGTCTGAAATGTGGAGCGGAAGTAATTTAAATTTTTTTACAAAGATTTTTGATCGATTCGATAGACAAAGTTTTGCGAAGCTTTGTTTTCTCTACATGTATCTGCCCTTGATGTCCTTCTCGTGTGTGACATCATACTGGTGATCCTCAACTGAATTACGAAGGGATTCGTGTTCTTGCCTTCCCACCTGACCCCTCCATGCCACGAGACCATTTCGAAATCGAACAAGCACTCTAAAGTTATGCTCTGGCCATTCTGAGGAGATGTGTTCCAATATCATATACAGATTAAAAACGGAAGTTTACAATGTGCCTCAAAATCGGAAATAACACAATTTCGTCACCCATGTTTGGCACACTTAACGCCATTCAACAGCAGACAAGCAATGTGTGATTTTCTTCTCAGAATTTTTGGTGTTAAATATATTTTTATTTTCTAAAAATACTCATCAGATGAATTTTTTTGTTTGCATCATTTATTTTACACCACAGGTATATCATTCAGACAGATAAAGTGAAAATTAGAACCTTGGCATTTCACCTTTAAGTTTATACCACTTGCCACAAAAAATAATGAAGCAAAAAACTTTCTAAAAAATTCAGTGGATATATTTATTGTATTCAAATACAAACCAATGCTGGAGTTTCTGCTGCTTCTTGGCTTGAATATCGTGACTTCTGGGAAAAAAATCTTCAGTTGGGAATACAGTAATGTTACATCTTTTCCACGAAAAATCTGAAATAATATCAACAAAAAAACGTAAATCGTTAAATAGGTGTGTTAGTGCACTGAGATCTTACACCCTGCAGTGAACATTCATTCAAATGAGCACACCTATTTCATGGCAGTTTTTCTTATTCATCTTTCACGGCAAGTGAAAAATCTTCTGTTTTAATACAAAGGCGATGATAATACAGATTCTTCTAAGCAAAGCAAATAGTCTCAGAAAACAAAGTCAAGGCCAGTACTGATTTGTTCTCGTCAAGATTGATGGATTATGGTTCAAACATTCACATCTTGTTCCAACATCGAATCATGTAGTTACTGATCTAACTGAACAGTTTGGGAACCCTTTTGAATCAAAAAGCCGTCAGTTTCACCATTTTTATACATGCTAATAACACAAAAGTATCAAGATTTTACACTGTGAGATCTGACTCCAGATCTGACAATTCCGACCCCAAAGTTCCTTTGACATGTTCCAAAATGCCCTAATTGAGGTCTAGTCCTACATGAACTCCAAAGTCGCTCCGGTAGTTGGATGTCGCTATACTGGTGGAGTCATACAACCTGCCATGTAATTTCCGGGGAGTAATGCCAGAGTTTTGCCGCCTTGCAGCTCACCCACTTGTCTCGTGCCTCATGCCAAAGTACAGACACTCACAAACATGCATGTTATAATTTCGGCAGTCTCACCATTATTATTTAGGAGGTGACCGGCCCAGAAGCTCATCGCTCCATGTTAAAAGAAAAAGGACGCCATGTTTATGGTGGCATTTCCATTTATAACAAGTAACCATCTTGTCGTTTTTCTTTTAACATGGAGCCTTGAGTTTCCAGTCCGGTCAAATCCTAAATAATAAAGGTGAGACCGTCGAAATTATAGTGCACATGTTTGCGAGTGTCTGTACTTTGGCAGGAGACACAAGACAGGCCTCAGTGGCTGAGTTTGCACAGCAGCAGAACTCTGGCACTGTGCTCAGAAATTAAATGGAAGGTTGTATGAATCCACCGGCATGGGGACATCCAAATATCGGAGTGACAGCAGAGTTCATGTACATGTAGGACTACATGCGGCTCCAGCAGGATAAGTACATGACCATCTCAGTAGTATGTCCACTGTCACCTTTGCAATGAACGTGCCTCCTTTCTTCAGAACATGTGTTGTGATGTTGAGGGCCTATAAATGGAGAAACCAATGAAATTGTAACAATGACACTGTTGCTCATGAAACTGGGTTACTTGAATCCCTGGGGAAATAAAACTTTTTGCTATCCTCCTTGTAGAAAACTGAAAATGATGTACAGGATTCATTAATCCAAACAATACAACTACACTTAACTTCATTCTGACACAGTTCAGGAAAAATAAGACTGTACATTGTGAAACTTCAGAGTAACTATTAAAGTCATCTTTCATCAAAGAAAGTTTGAGCAAGCAGACATTATTGCACAGCGCTGAAGAGCATAGTCTGGGATATCATTACATCATCCATGACATTTTTAGCTAAGGAAAATAAGGATACTAAGAGCCATCAATGTTACAATTAAAAAAGCAGTAAAACCTAGTTTATGTCCCTCGCAAAACCAAAATCATAATACAAAAGCTAGCTATTGCTGAATACCACATGCATACAAGTTTTAGGACTATTAAAATTTAATGCAATAAAAGACCTTTGTCCAGAAAAAAAACACTGAATATTCTTAGTGACTTATGTTGACAAGTCCTGCACAGCATTGGGAAAAGCAGCTTTAGAAGGAAGGAATAATACTGATGACGAGAACTCACAGCAAGGAGCAACTGTGCTTGGATATATTCATCGATGTCATGAAGACCAGTTACTGCAGAGAAAAATAAAAGCGCATACCAAGTGTGGTGATCTGTTTTTAGATAATACTCCATTCACTTGATACCTGATTCACCTGGTGACAGAATGAAACACGCACAGACTGCACAAAATTTGCATAAATCCAGCTTCTCAGAATGTTTCTCAGGGATAATAAGGTAATGGTGTACCACCAGAATGCATCATGTTTTCCAACAAAGGTATACAAAATGGAGTTAGTACAGGGTGACTCTGTCAATCTTTACTTCAAACAAGAATTTGCTCAGTGGTGGTGGGGTTGGGAGTTGAATCAAAGTGTATTGAATATTATGTCTTAAAAGACTGTATGTGACATTCTACATCAGATGCAGACCTTTCAGCTTCAAACAGAAAAACAAACAAGCCTGACATAAGTACAAAAAGCTCACAGCAAGCTCAAAGCCTGTAGCAAGCTTAAAGGTAAAGTAATTTTCTGTGTCTTGTAATCATTCTGTTTTCACAGAAGATCTTAAATCGACGTAGGAGCTGATCACAACTCACTTACTTGACTGGCCGTTCTCAAGAATATTTCACTTATACGACAGCCCGCATTACAGTGATAGGAAACCGGGCAGAGCCAGGCAGAAACTCATGACCATCCAGCCACGGAGGTCCCTCGGTCACAATTTAAACAAAGCACTTGAATGAATTGTGACTTAATACCAACTGGGCAAATTTTCAGCCATACCATGGCGAAACACAGTGCCTGAAGCAGACAAACTCAAACCACCGCTGTGGGGCTGAGCACCTACCGTCAGGGGCTCCGTCACAGACAACCAGGTCAGCCTGTTCACCCTCAAAGTGACCAATGATAGCCTGCGCTGTGGATTTCTTCAAGGGAGAGAACACAACAAAATCCTGACCAAGGGAATACCACTTACATTTATACGAATAAAGTGCAACATATATGTGTGTCTAACAGGTTTCTTAAGCACAACCATGCTAAAATGACTAGAAACAGCAGAAACAGCATGGCTCTTTCCACTAAAACACCAGCTGACTCAACCAAACATATAGTTTGACATCAATAACTATTGTACAAAAAGTACAAATACTTAGACTTAAAAATAATATCTGCATTAAGATTCAATGAAATAGAAAAGAAATTAAAAATAACATCATCATAAAAGGCTGAGCAGGAATGCATTGCATCAAAAGTGAACTTCAGGTATTTCACCACATCAATAATATGAAACATACTCTTAACCTGAATTCCCAAAACTGAAGTATTATACACAGAATTGAGTTCTATTCTTTACTCTCATTACTGAGTTGATAATGTTTATTTCTCCCCTATCTTTTTCATTAGTAGAACACAAAAAATATCCCTACCAGCCTACCCTAATTTTTTTCATGGAGATGGTTTACCCCCAACAAAGAAGTTTCTAAGGATGGCCTGACTGATGTCAAGAAAAGCCTAAAGGGCAGTTGTTTGTAAGACCTCTTCACCTTGGTTATGTCCCCTTGCAGTTGGATGACCCCTGGGATAGGGGCCATGGCCTGGAGGTCAACAGCAACAATCTTAGCATCTGATTGGTCCCCAATGGCTCCCCTGTAATGTTAGAATAGAAACACTCATGAGGAAAATTCATTAGATTTGGCAGATGATAATTGTGACCTGTCAGAAACGAAAAGAAAAACATTTACATAACATCTGAAGAATAATTTAAACAGATGTGACTAAAAAAAACCAGAAAAAAGTTATTTTGTACATGTAAGACTTATTTATTTGATTGGTGTTACATGCCATACTCAAGAATTTTGCACATACATCACAGCAGTATATAATAGTATAGCGATGGAGGCAACCTGTCTATGCAGGCTCTATTCTTTTTTTCACAGAGCCTGTTACTGTCCTAAGTGTACTGCACGCAGATCTACTACCTTCTGCACACCTGGCTCATGCAGACCACTCTGCCAGCCAAGGTCAGCAGCTGTGTTTGATGTCTCACCTGAGTTTTCTGGAGAGGACTTGACTCCAGCTACCTGGTGCTGCACACAGATCTACTACCTTCTGCACACCTGGCTTATGCAGACCACTCTGCCAGCCAAGGTCAGCAGCTGTGTTTGATGTCTCACCTGAGTTTTCTGGAGAGGACTTGACTCCAGCTACCTGGTGCTGCACACAGATCTACTACCTTCTGTACACCTGGCTCAGGAAAACATACAGCAATACTAGTAATGCACAATGAAAATATTTAAATAATACAGGTACAAACACACCGACCACAGGTTTACATGGCCAAAAAATCAATGGAATTTCGACTCAGTTCTTGTTATTAACGTGAGTAGAAAATTGAGTTTTTTTGTTTGTTTGTTTTGTTTTCTTTTCGTCTGTTTGTTGTTGTTGTTTGTTTTCTCTCATAACTGTTCTCCAAATATGAAAATTAAACTTTTTACCACTTGGTCCATCTATATACTTGTAAGTAATAGTGTATGAATTATATTTTACTATCTCTGGAACATTAGAGCTTTAAAAATAGCAAATGCAGCATGGTTAACATGTTTTCTACAAACCTTGAAATATATTAAAATTTTCATCTATCTGTAGAAGTTTAAAAGCACTGCGGGCTCTCCAGCCTTCCTCCTTAGCCAGTCTATAGTAGATGTCTCTTTTATCTTTTGAACACTTCCCCATTCTTTATGCCTGCTACTGTAAGTAGAAAACAAAGCCAGCTCAATGTATATGCCATATTTATGGAAAATGTGATCTCCAAAGAATTAACCACATGCAAGACCACCTCAATCAACGTTATTCCCACCAACATGAAAGTAGTAGCCACAAGAGTAGCTATGGAGAAAACCTTTTCATGTTTCTTTGGGATGTTACAACAGATTAGAGCAATTCTAATACTGTAACTTGTAGTACTAATCTTAAAAAAACACTCCACATTAATTAATTGTACATTACAGTTAACAGATAAGATTAAGACAGTAAAGAAATAAGTATTTTCTAAATAATTAGAAAAAACAAACAGAGAATCAGATGTGATCCTTGATTTCCACAATATCTCATGTATTTGTTCATTTATTTTGAGGTGTAAAAAAAAATTTCCCTCATATGACATTGGTCAAGTCCATAGGCGTAGGAAGGTGAGGCAGAGTCCGGGGAAAACCACCGTCCTTAGTCTGAGTTTGGCCTGATAAACAAAGACATCTGTTAGGTCTGGCACAATTATACTCAGCCATAATATGTATGGCCGACTAACGTTTTGCCAAACAGAACATAAAGGGCAAACTTGGACTACAACATCCTGTGCCAGCTCCCTGACAAACGTGCTGACTTGTGGGACCTCCAAGCTGACCCTTGCAGATGGATTTGAACCTGCGACTGAAAGGTATTTCATGGCCAAGGGCTGCTTGTAACTTCAAGGTAGTTCAAACGCATACCTCACCGCACGAAGACTCAATTCACAGATTACCATATGGTAGGTTGTTTCGGATAAAGTTCATAAAACTGATATTCACAGGGTGAAGATGTATTTCAGAGGGCGGAACTAACCTGGTTTCCGTGCTAAAATGATGTTCAATAGCACACCACATATGTTTTGGATGCAGCACCAGCACAATAAGACTGTAAATCAATGTGTCGAAATCTGGACATCTACCAATGCGATGCATGTTATAACAGCACACTGCACTCTGTGATAAGCTTCGCTATTGAGCCCATATCTCTGAACATTCTAACCCTAAACAGTTATCTTTCAGTTAGGTATGCATCGATAAGACAGAACATCAGTTCTCGTCTCTTATAATGACAGCAATCAAAAGCCTATAGCAGTTGACAACTTACTTGCTTAATCGGTTTGTACCGACATCACATGCGATGTTTACGTCACTTGAAAGCGGCCACCAAAACGAGGCTGGTAAACATGGGTACATGTCCGACTGTTGACAGATTGACGACATTTACATCCGAGTAGACCTACTTCACACATGTTGGTGTATCATTCTGATGTTTTTGGTTGAAATTTAAGAAATGCTTCGTGCATTTTAACAGGAATTAACTGAAGAGCCTTGCTCGGTCCTGTTCTATGTGTGACTTACTGCAATGGTTGCATATCTACATGAAGTACAAGGTTAACACAGCCAGCTGGTCGCCTACATACGTTACGGTAGCGCTCGGCATCGCAACTCGAGAACACGGTCTAAGGATGGCTCACATATACTGGCAGTTGTAAGGATGAGGGTGATATCACGTGGTAGGATGACGTCAATTCTTTGAAAAATTTCCATTTCTCAATGAACACTGGAAAAGTGGGTCAGCGACGAAGAATAGTTCAAGCCGGGACCACGGGTGTGGAACGATACCGTCCTCGTGTCGCGGCCCCGGGACCTATGAAAACCCATTTCATGTAGGCCTATGTGTCGATTTCAAGAAAATGTCGGGGCGCGGTTATGATCTTTTTATCAGTGGCAGGCATAGTTCATTTTAGATAAGTTATATCTGTAATGTGTCAACGGTGGATGCTGGCTTATCTTGTTTAGAACAGAATCAAATCTTTCAACGAATCAAAATGCTCCAATTGTCACATGAAGTCAAAGAAATTTCAGGAATAATGGCCAATTCACTGGTTCACTCGGTGTAGGCGGCTGATTGACAGTTCTCATACATACTGCAGCGTGCTGGAGAAACCAACACAATATATTCTTTGTCCCGTTTGAACACCCACAAAGGCAGCGCAACAGCTCATACCCAGTAGGACGAACTTTGCAAAATACGTCATCGTAGCTTATTTCTAGCAAATAGAGGCCACAAAATCTTTCACTTTTAAGAATTTTTATGTCCCATGAAATTTAAAATGTTAAATTAAGACCAATATATTAGAGAAGAAAAAACATTTATTTTGAATAACTATGCTTTGAGAACTCTCACACACATAGTTCCAAGACCTTTTGCTTCATTGTTCATTAGGCCATTCACATTGGGTTCCTTGTTTCCAGTCACTACAATCATGTCATTTTGTCCACCGCATCGGGACTTATTAGTTTATCTTTCGGCAGAAATCGTCAGAAACAAAATGAGATTATCATAAAGTCTAGCCCAATTATGATTATGGAAAATGAAGACTGTTTCGTAACCCGCACTTGTTTGCCAAATTACTATGGAATATGAAATGGATCAAGTGTCATTGGCCTTGGTTTAAAATAAGCTGATTTAAATAAAATGTCAGTCTTATAGTTTGACGATGAAAGACATTTGAAGAAATATTTATAGATCAGTTCACAGCTTTAAATAGTAACCTGTCATTTTAGGATACATAATATGTATTTATTTATTTATTTATTTATTTATTTATTTATTTATTTGATTCGTGTTTTATGCCATACTCAAGAATATTTCACTTATACGACGGCGGCAAGCATTGGCAGGAAACCGGGCAGAGCCCGGAGGAAACCCACGACCATCCGCAGGTTGCTGGCAGACCTTCCCACGCCCGGCCGCAGAGGAATCCGTCTGGACTGTGCTTGATCTCACAGAGACCGCATTGGTCTAAGGATCCTGGGTCATTGTGCTGCGCTAGCATGCTAGCCAACTCAGCCAAGGAAGTATAATAATAAAATGAATGAGAAGGAAATATTACAATTTTAATAAGTTTAAAAGTATATTTTGAATTAACTTTCAGAATATATGTGACTATCGAGGCATATAGATCAGTCGAAATCCCAAGCAGCGACACGTTTTCATTTCTGAATCCAAGTTTGGCGAGTGAGACAAACCCGTAAAATCACGCTCTCCTTTTTTTGCCAGGTCAGTGCGTTGCTTTAGCGCCGTACATATAAATCGAAAATATTGTATTGAAGAAATGTGATCGCTGTGAGTCCAAGCCCAGCTCATGCTGACTAAATCCCTCCATGCGTGGGAACAATGGACTTCCAACAGGATTCTTCCTGCCCGGTTTCCTCCTACCTTAGAGCTGTCCGCCGTGGAATGTAAGTCAAATGATTTTGAGCACGGCGTAAACTCCAATCAAAAAAATAAAAGAACTGCACTGCTTATTTGTAAGGTCGTTGAAAACTATTTATTTAGGCGACAGATGAGCACTGGACGTTGTACTGGATGGTTAGTTCTGCGTGAGGTTGACCACTGACTGAAGGAACGTTTTCATATATGTTCACAGTTAAACAATTTCTTCCTCGTTTAAATACGTTTTGATCACGGACATTCCTCCGTCTCCACTGTGACAATGATAGTGAAGAGGGGTGGATGGCGCAGGTATATAGCAATTGGTGTGATCTTGCATGAGGGGAGCTGCATGGAGATCACGTGCCTTCCACTAACATGACATATATCTATGCGCCTATCACATGCGGGATAGCTTGTTTACACTACCCAACACGTATCTCAACGCCAGTAAGTAAAATATTCTCAATTTATTACTGTGTTGAACCCTATTCAGATAAATAGAAAAATTGTTCATGTATCCAAACTTATAAAAGTGAAACATTCTTGGGTGTCTTGCGTTAAACCCAGTGAAATCAATAAATAAATTTCTCATTTAGCCCACATGATAAAAGTAAAGCATTCCTGAGCACACGCTGTTAAACCTCAAGTTTTCATTTTTTCAACATGTCCACAGAAAGTGAAACATTCTAGAATATGTAGTGTTACTAGCCGATCAAATAAATAAATAAATAAATTTGGTACTTATCCAATATGACAAAACCAAAACTTTCATGAATACATGCTGTACCACCTTAATAAATGAATAAATAATAAATAAATGGTCACGCGTTACCTGTCTCTTGTCAGCTTACCTCAGTCAGGGTTTTATTCTAACTGCAAGATGTAAGTGTTTAAGAAGTAACAGCTAACACGCTCCTGCCATCATGGCTTAAGCAAAATTAGGTAAAAACAATTACAGTGCTGTTAAATGCATTGTATTACACCTCACTGGTATAGAATTGCGCAAAGTGCATAGTCATGACATTTAATATATGTATGCACAATAACATGGAAATATACCAAATGCACTTTAGTACTCAAGCGTGCCACTGTGCTCTACTACTGCAC
This sequence comes from Acanthopleura granulata, assembly GCA_016165875.1. NCBI lineage: Eukaryota > Metazoa > Mollusca > Polyplacophora > Chitonida > Chitonidae > Acanthopleura > Acanthopleura granulata. Next base: position 47,703,778 of record JABBOT010000080.1, on the reverse strand, counting down.
TGTGTTATTCTGTATGAGGGCTGGTGGTTACTGGCAGTGGCCAGTGACGTATATTTCATTTCTGGTCCCTGTGGCCGCTGGAGAAGATAGTGGCCGATGACGTATCTTTCCGTTCTGATACTGGTATGCGCTGAAGAAGGTAGTTGCCGGTGATGTGTCTTTCCATTCTGGTCCTTGTGGACGTTGGAAAAGGTGGTGGGCGATGACGTATCTTTCCATTCTGGTCCTGGTGGGCACTGGAGAATGTAGTGGCCGGTGACGTATAATTCCGTTATGGTCCTTTGGGCAGCTGGAGAAGGAAGCGACCAGTTACGTATCTTTCCGTTTTGGTAATTGTGGCCGCTGGAGAAGGTAATGACGGGTGATGTATCTTTCCGTTCTGGTTCTTGAGGCCGCTGCAGAATATAGTGTTCAATGACGTGTCTTTCCGTTCTGGTTTTTGTGGACGCTGCAGAAAATAGTGGTCAGTGACATGTCTTTCTGTTCTGGTTTTTGCGGACGCTGGAGACGGTAGTTGCCACTGGCGTATCTTTCCGTTTTTGTCCTTCTAACCGCTGGAAAAGGTTTTGGCCAGTGATATATGTTTCCATTCTAGTCCTGGTGGACTCTGGAGAAAGTAGTGGCCAGTGACAGTAACGCCGATGTAGTTAGTGACTATATTTGTTCAGAAGTTTATTAGCAGTTAAGGAATTTAGCCAGTGGAATGCAAATGAGAACTTCAGACTATTGCCTAGTGCACAGCCATCGACTCCATACGGGGAATTTCATCTCGAGGAATTGAGCTAGACTTTAGCCGGTTTCGGTTTGAGCGTCTTTCTCCGTGGTTTAAAACAAGTCAGCACTGATTGGTTCACAAATAGGTCGATTATCTCAAATATTGTAAGTGCACTGGCGCCAATAAAAAGTCCCATAGAGCCTCCGATATCACCTGAAATGGCAAGAAATTAACATAGCTTTACCAGTTACATGCATGTATGTTGACATCATATTCTCACTCTGTCAGATTTAATAAAAGGGCGATGCTGTTTGACAAAACTGATATGTTCTGCTAAGAGAGCTGTGTCATTTCTGATCATCAGAGGGATAATGCATGTTCGCTGTAAAGTCTACCGGTCAGGTACTTTCTATTTTCGTAGAAGGCTGGTTGGTCGAGTGGTCTAGATGATTGACATTTATTGTTGGCGATTTGTTGCCTGACTCTGAGGTCGTTTGTTCGAAACCCTGATAGATCTGTCAATTTTTCAGCATCTAGAAAGTTTAGTCTCTAAAAACGATAATACCGTTACTTAAATTCAATTTTTAAAGTACATCTACCAATCCGTTTTCGTTGTTGAGAAATGAGGCCATAACTATCGCTTGACGCTCCTTTTCTTTGTTAACCGGATTTGTCCGAAGAAACAAAAAAACTACAAGCTTATGGGCTCGAGGCTTCGTGTTTTCAACAGAAACCATGTTTGTCGATTCATAGCCAACGTCAAGGTGACTGTGTCAGCTTTCGAACGAGCGTCGTTTGGATGATATTGGAATATTTTTCCTTATTTTATATGTAGATAAGTAAAGGTAGGGCTTGCGTCCCATACATTGAAGTTTTGTATCTTTTTTTGGCTGTATGTATTCGATATAAATAAGGTCCGAATGATTCTCCTACCTATGTACAGAACTAACCAAACCTGTATCCCTTTCTGAACCGCGTAGCACATATGAGAACCGAGTCCTGTCGTTAGGTCCTAACTTTCTGAACCGCGTGGCACATATGAGAACCGAGTCCTGTCGTTAGGTCCTAACTTTCTGAACCGCGTAGCACATATGAGAACCGAGTCCTGTCGTTAGGTCCTAACTTTCTGAACCGCGTGGCACATATGAGAACCGAGTCCTATCGTTAGGTCCTAACTTTCTGAACCGCGTGGCACATATGAGAAAAGCTCACTGTCGTTAGGTCCCAACTTCATTTTGCACATGTCAGATTTAAGTGTCGTGTGTAAATGGATAACTCACAGCATGACAAATCAGAAGGCCATCGGTTCTCCACAACGAAAAGGTCGGTTTAACAGTACTATACAAGAAAAAAAAGGAAGTAGCGTATACTTACATAGCAGCGGGAATAATCCATACCCTTCTTGTTGAGTGATTTCTTCGTAACTGAGCTCACTGTAATACATATTCAGGAAAACAAAATTGTCTCTGGAAGACAAAAATAAACAGCTTCAGTAAACGTGCGGACGAACGATCGGAAGGCAGTAGGTGGTAGGGAAACAATGAGCTTATGGAAAAATGGTAGCGGTGGATAGGAACTATCTGTGAAATGTAAGGACCGAAACGAGACGGATTTTGCCTATTTAGGACAGACAAAACTTCGTGCATCAAATTTGTTTTTCAGAAATGAGGTTTCTATAGTGTAGCAAATTTAAGGAGAGCAAAATTGATTGACGAACTTTTGTAAAAGTGCGCCAGGTACAGTACTACAATTCTCCCTTTAAAAGCGGTGGAGAGATTAGCTTTCGAAATGAGAGACTAGGTAGGCAGATATTGGTTACTGTCAACGAAGCACGCCGCACTGTTGTAAGCGTAGATGTTCACAAAGTATGTTTTGGGGTTTTTTATTGAGATTTATTTATTTATTTATTTATTTATTTATTTATTTGGTGTTTTACGCAGTACCTATATTCAAGAATATTTCATTTATACGACGGCGGCCAACATTATGGTGGGACGAAACCGGGCAGAGCCCGGGGGAACCCGCGACCTTGTCTGCTGGCAGACCTTCCCACGTACGACCGGAGAGGAAGCCAGCATGAGCTTGAACTCACAGCAACCGCATTGGTGGGAGCGCCATTAAGCTGCGCTAGCGCGCTAACCATCTGAGCCACGGAGGCCCCCCGAGGTGTGGTTCATAAACTTGGTGTTAACCAAGTCCGTCTATACTGTATGTAATATTGATCTTCTCATTATCGCATCGCAAACTATTCCACACCGTTTCGTTTAAACATGTTGTCGCCGCGATATGGCTAGCTAAAATACTGCCAACATGACGCTAAGCCGTAATCATCCATTCAGTCATTCATTCATTCAAAAAGTATGTTCTCACCATTACTATGACATTGAAAGAATAGAGGTAAACTCACTGAGCTAAGAAAATAGACACCGAGGAACATGCGATCCGCAGTTGAGGAGACGTTAAAATCTATTAAAGGGAGACCACTTTAAAGAAGACCACTTTCAGGTCTTGATATCATGTTTTTCGTCCAAGCCTGGGATAACACCATATAATGTATGAAACCTATACTAAAATGAAGGAAATTATGAAAATATCAACCGGATATGCTTGTATACCTCAGGAAATTGGCGTCCAGGTTTGTTGTTTTCTTGAAATCTTCAGACTCGTCCATAATGTCGTACAACGCTTTCAAGAATATCCGACCCCTATTTTGTATAATGTCACGAAGATCCCCAAAGTCACGAGCACTCATCAGCTGGAGTTCTTGCTGGAACAGTAGTCGGGCTTTGTCTTGCAGGAACACAGTCATGTTTTTGTATTCATAGTACGGAACTGAATCCTTGTCATCTAAAATGTCCGTCCAAATAAGGCTAAATTCGTCGAAAAGTTTTAGCCAATCGTCGAATATGTTCTGGCCACGTGATCGGACCTCCTGTAGGAAAACTTTCATAGTGTTGATACCTGAGTGGATGTCTGATGAAGTCAGTGCCAAACTGACCTCCAGTTTGGAAACCGTCTCGTTGGACATGTATTGCTGAGCCATGTCACAGCCATAAGCCAAATTCTTAAGAATCGTCTCCTGGACATCAACTAAAGATTCGTTCAGACTCTCTACGTTGCTTTCCATATCACTGAAAACTTTATCGAGACTGGATTTTATTTTAACAAATCTGTCTTGGCGTTTTTGCATCTCCTCAGCGGCCCAGTCGATGGATTCAAAATACAGATTTGCTTTGTTGTGATAATACCTTTTGGACCAGGTATGATAATACTGCGTCAGATTACGCATGTCTGTGTCATTCAACTGTCCCGTGAGGTAAGTCTCACTAACCAGATCTTTATAATTCAGGATGACTTCCAAAAGGGTTTCTAAGTCACTTGTTATACGCAGTCCATAGTTCCGCGCGTTCCAGGTACGTCTGAGGGCATACTTCAAAAGTTCTTTTGGGACGACGTAATTGTTGGTGACACGTGATGGACCGAACTTATATCCGAAAATCGGTGTGCCATTCTGAAAGGAGCTGATGAGTGCGGTTAGGTTCTCAATACCTCGCCTTACGATTTCCGCTCTTGTCTCCAAACTGTCTATAAGCTGCAGGTGTATCGCGTTCCTCAAGGCCGTATTGTCCAGAGAAGTATTTGCCAGAGCGCGGAGGTTCATCTCTGTGCTCAGTGCTGTGGCCTGAAATCCGTCCGCGACGTATCCAAGAGTCCTTTCTTCCATAGCATCACGACCACGAAGGAAATTCTTCTGCAGCATGAAATTTTGATACTTGTAAATATAGAACTTTTTGTTCCAGACGTCATTTATCTTTCTCTTTTGAATGGATATTGTTCCTGCCAGATATTTCAACTTGTCCGGAATGTCTGCCATCAAAAGTTCCTGAACCTTTTGGAATTTTCCCTGAACGTTTTCTACAAGGCGTTGGAACGTTTTAAATTTGCCGTCTTCGTATCTATGCGTGATTTCTTTGGCAGCCATGAATTTTTCTCCGAGTTTCTCCGAGTTTATTTTCGCCAACAGTTTATCGATGACGAAGTTGGAAATGGTAGCATAGGACAATGTGGGCTGGTACACCATATAGTCACAGGCTACCGGGCATTCACACTGGCGACTCTCTTCAGAGCGGAACCTCCCTGTCAAAATAAATAAGAATATAAAAATATCCATGTAATATAACTGACCTGTTTTGTAAATGTAGACACATTTTGAAATATAAGCCTATTCTCCCTTTATGGTACCGAAAAGTACGTGAGAACGTAGGCGTCGAAACCGACATTCATATTCCAACCGTCAACCAAAACGAGGGTTCCGGGTCAATAATCACAAGACCAGTTTCCAAAACGACAAATAACACAAGCCACCAAAGAAAATATATAAAATATATAAAGTATGTAGGACGGATTTATGCAAAGAGAAATCTGTTTCCAAACCGTGTACGATTTTAGTATATATGGTGCCCATAATCAGATATGATCGCAACTCTTCATATATCCACCGAAGGCCTACCAGTAACTTGCGCATGGTTGTGAGTTTTCCACCATAGCGCTGGCAGCCGTCATAGAGGTGAAATATTCTTCATCAGGGTGCAAAACACCCACCGAATACATAAATTAATTAATAAATTCTGCCTTTTGTTGTAAATGGACGCGCCCAGAACAAATGTGGCACTGGCTGAAAACCAGCTATAGCCTTGGACAGAGAATCTCTTTCACTGTTCTTGTGTTCTTGGGGCCGTTGTAATGCCTAATTCTGTGTCTACTACATGGAGTTGGCTGGAGATCACTTGCTTTCAACCAATAGAACGCATATTGTATATGCAATGCCGGAGTCAGCTATTTGCCACTGCAACGAAATGTAGTAGACTCCCTATATTTTTTTGGGTTTTTCGAGAATGTTCTAATGCTATCTTCTCAAGGTAAAACAAGCATTTGTCATATTGTTGTGTTTTGTCTGTTTTCTAAACCCAGACACCCGGCTGATCTTAGGCAAATCCCCAAGTACAGACTCGCAGAGACTTCAGTGGCTCAGTCGCTGCAGAGTTCAAGTCCAGCTCATGTTGACTTCCTCTCCGGCCGTACGTGGGCAGGTCTGCCAACAACCTGCGGATGGTCGTTGGTTTCCTCCCACCATAATGCTGGCCACCGTCGTATGAGTGGGGACTTCCGTGGCTCAGTTGGTTAGCGAGTTATCGTAGCACAATGACCCAGAAGTTTCCCACCAATGCGGTCGCTCTGAGTTCAAGACCAGCTCATGCTGGCTTCCTCTCCGGCCGTACGTGGAAAGGTCTGCCAGAAACCTGCGGATGGTCGTGGTTTTACCCGGGCTCTGCCTAGTTTCTTCACACTGTATAAGTGAAATTTTCTTGAGTACGGCGTAAAGCACCAATCAAATAAATAAATAAATAAATCGTATGAGTGAAATAATCTTGAGTGCAGCGTAAAACACCAATCAAATGAATAAATAAAGAAATACAGCCTCGCTTTGAGTTATACCCTGAAAGCGATTGTGGCATGTTCTGTTTCAAACGCATTTCGGTGATTCCAGTTGCAGATCCCGGAACCCACTACCCCGTTACACCATAGGTCGGTAGTCTATTACAGGCGCTCTCTATGTACCCCTGTAAGACACATGGTTTTATCGCCGCCGTATAAGTGAAACATACTGGCAACGGTGTCAAACCAGACTCAAAATAAATAAATAAATAAATATATATATAAAGGGATATTGCTGGTCTCGCATTACGAATATGATTATGCTGAAAATCCACAAGCTCTAGCCCACTGAGGCCACTGAATCCCACACTACTAGTTCCCCTACTCCAGATGCGCGGGTTTCACTCGGATCATCGCACCTAGATAAGTTTCGGAGCAGATCTTTTCCACTGTCTTTATACTTGACGTCACCACATCGCGTGCTTCATACCTGCTTTTCACGATGAACATGTGAGAAGGAGGTATTCAAAGGTACACACGAATTAGTGACGCCATACATGAAATCAGTGGAAAAGAACGGTTCCCAGATAAGTTCACGATGAAATCTCGAATGTGGACCAGTCCACACGGCATAAGGTTATTTGTTTGCAGATCTTATTTCAGTAACGATAACGTATCCGTCCAGTGTAGAAACACAGAAACCCATGTGTCCTGGGCTAGTATCACAATGCCTTCTTAGACTCGAGTCAAAACTTGTTCTTTAATTTTGGCATTATTCCTCGACTTAATTTTGAACTCAATTAAAACTTTTCATCTTTGTCATGACAGTCTAAAGCACTTTTAGTATTAAGATAAAAAATGTTTAATGCGAGTCACAATTTTAGCGCTGTAAACTGTTTTGAAGTAAGTTACTTAAGCCCTGTGTAATCCTAGACCCAGACTGAATGATACTCACTGACAGCTGGCAACAAGCAATCATATTTTTGTTGTAATGTACACACTGGTGGATAACCTGCAAGAAATTATGTAAATTTATTATTTTACTGGGTGATTGATCGCGTGCATAAAAAAGATGTTTTGTTGAGACCACATCAACCTATAGATCGAGACTGCCCAGTGAAACCATCTGACACTTGTTGAAAGGGGTGCAACTAAACATTGCAATGTTCAAACGAGAGTTATTTGGTATGTGAGCCTCCATTTACCCGGCATTTGACGGTCATTTAATACGGGATACAAAAGTCAACTTAGCCTGGCTATGATGTGAGGGTGGTGCTACCTTTGATGTGGGGCATGTACAGATCACGACATCCACACTGCTTTTCCAAATCCCTCGTCAAACAATCGAGCTTGCAGTTCGCAGCGGAGTAAAATTCGAAATATCGCAATGGCGTTTCTCCACATTCACCAAACGGGGGCTTCAGATTCTGAACCTTGTATCGGAGGGAAACAAAGCAGGCGATGATTAGCAGGAGCCTGAATATGTCAATCATTCCAAAGTTTTCACATGTAAAACTTGACTCACGAAACTGTAAACTCATTTATTTCCTACAAATTTCGATTTGTGAGCCAAACGCGAAGAGACTGACAAATCAAATTTCCACAAATAAATGATTTATTAATACAGACACATCGCGAAGCCTTTAGTCCCTTCTCCGACTTCGAGAAGGAAGGCTTCAAGCCTTCAAACACCTGTAACCCAGGGTATATTTTCAGATCTTCTCCTCAAATTTAAGTCACGAGCTATGACAGAGGCCGTTATACATTACAACTGCGTTACACTTACCACAAGCAGACTGTTGCCCACGAATGAGTGTGAGCCGGCTGGAACGGCAAAGCCGAGTTCCCCGACCAGCGGGGTGTCTCGCTTGTCGTGCATGAAGATCTTCACGCCAGCAGCTCCGTGCGGACCTGGCATGTACTCGTACTGCTCGATGTTCAGCGTCAGCTGTAAGCCATTCTCCGCACCTGATAATCATAAGTCTTGTTCTTAAACTACCGTCACATGATATCTTGCCCAGTAAAAACATTGTTTAGCTAAACTGTGAACTTCGCAGTCAGGTTTTATCAACCTGATGGCCAGCCCACATCACACAATATGGTGTCCTGTTTCTGACACGAAAAAGCCCTAAACTACAGGCACCGAAAATTCGACGTCGAGCTTAACAAGCGACGCGTTGAGTGTTCAGTCAGTCTTATGACGTGCAAAACCTTGACCCGAAAACTGAACGTCATGTTTCCATAAAAATGTTATATCTATTACTTAGACTCCACGGAATCAAAACTCGACGTCCGGTTTCAAAACTCGACATGGACCGTGTACGTTGAGCTTTGGTAGGTTAAATACCCATTTAAATTTTGATTTATATATTTTGAAACCCGACAAATGGAATCTTAACTTGTCAAAACGCGACGCAAATTAACAATCAACGTCGAATTTTCAAACGCGACATAGACTTTTAAATGAAACTTTATGGTATTGTCACATAATGGTGTTATATGGCATAAGACGCAACCTTTGTGTTTGAAACAAACTATACAGGTGATGATACACATGTACACTTGCCGAGATTAAAAGGAAGGAGTTCAGTTACTCCTACGGATAGATCTTTGTTATGATTTATTATCAATAACAAGACATGGTGTTAGAGTGGTTGCTCCCTTAGGACAATGGCGACGTTTGAGCCACAAGAAAGAGTTGCTTTTGACACGCCGTCGGAATTGCATTGGTGGAGGGAAAGATTCACCCGATTTCGGCTGGCGACTAAACTTCGCAAAGAATATGGCGATGTTCAGTTTAGCTCTCTCATTGCGATGGGTTCGCAGTTAATCTTTAAGTCATTTGATGTTTACACTGTAAACATTCTTTGTGGTTACGGCAGTAACGCATACTTTTCACAGTGCGTGCAATAGCGGTTGCAATGGGTCTGACACAGAAAGTAGATGAGATCAACGATGACGTATTTGGTGACATTGGCTTGATGAAAGTTTATGCGGTGAAAATAATGTTGAAAGATAATGTCACGCCATACGCGATACAAACAGCGCGACGGGTACCCATCCCTTTATTAAAGAAAGTGGTGGCCAAGTTAAAACGCATGGAGCAGGCAGGTGCTTTATCCAACTGATGTGCTCCGATGGTTCCAGTTCTGAAACCGAACGGAAGCGTTCGTATAAGTGTTGACTTAAGACAATAAAGCCATAAAGCGCGAACGTGACACGCTACCGACGCTTGACGATGTCCTCCATAAGTTGAGGAATGCGAAATATTTCTCGCGATTAGACGCAAGTTCAGGATTTTATCAAATTCCGTTGGACAGCGAAAGTTCCAAACTGACTCATGACGCCAATGGGGAGATACGCTTGCCGTAGACTTCCGTTTGGTATAACAAGTGTCTCAGAGATCCTTATCCGGACAGTCTCCGAACTACTTGGAGATCTAGAAAGTACAGCTCTGCTCATGGATGTTGTATTCGTTGGAGGCGACACGCCAAAATGGCACGACTCAAACCTTGATCGTGTAATGGATCGTGTGCGAGCATCAGGATTAGCACTGAATAAGGACAAATTCGTCTACTGCCAAACAGAATTGGACATTGTAGGACACAGGTTTACTGCTAATGGAATCAGTCCCCGATAAAGTCAAGACTTAAATCCGCCAAATGACCTGTCGCAATTAAGACAATTTTTGGGAATGGTTAATTATCTCGGACAATATCTCCCAAATTTGTCCGAAATGCTTCAGCCCGTAAATGATATGCTGAAATCTGACAGTCTGGATGTGGGAAGCATCACAGAACAATGCCTTCGCTGCGGTAAAACAGATTATTCTTTGGTGTTAGCGTTGTACGATGTCAAAATGCCAACAATGGCAAGTGCAGACGCACCTCGATATGGACTGGGCGGTGACCTATTGCTACTTCATCAATCGGAATGGAAGCCGGTTGCGTACGCGTCAAAGACCTTGGCGGAAACGGAAAAGCGTTACGCACAAATTGAAAAAGAATGCGTAGCATCAGTGTGATGTTGTGGACTTTGATTCATTACGTCTCTTAATGAAAGTGCCAATTCGTTAACAGAGGCTGTTAATGAGGCTGATAGGTTCAATCCGATCGCTGAACACGCACCGGGAAAAACGATGGTGGTAGCTGACACGCTGTCACACAGTCCGTTAACGTCCTAAAAAGACAGTGAACTCGAGGTTGAGGTTAAAGCGCAGGTAGACGCGCTTTGGCCAGTCGCAGACGCGAAGTTGGACAGTATTCGCGAAGCTACAGAGAACGACGAACAACTCGCAATCATCACGCGTTTTGTTCAATATGGATGGCCTGATCACGCGAGACGTTCCGGAAAATATCAGAGACCATTTTTCCGTACGTGACCGACATAATACAGTCAACGTACTTTGGACTTGTGGTGTTCGAATTGTAATTCCGGAGTGTTCACGTGATGACATTCTTGATCGAATCCATGACGGACATCAGGGTATGACTAAATGTACTCAGCGAGCAAGCCAATCCGTATGGTGGCCAGGAATCAGCAAACAGTGTCTCAGTGTTCTTATTGCCAAGTTCACCAACCAAGTTTGCGAAAGGAGATATTTTAGTAAGCTTTTTTTGCCTCGTCCATGGCAACAGATCGCAACGGACATTCTTCAGTTCAAGAACATACATTATTTGATAGTGATTGGTTATTTTTCACGTTATTTCGAAATAGCGGACTTGCAGTGAAACAATCTTGAAAAAGAAAGTCAGTTTTGCCGGATTCGGAACAGCCGACCATCTCATCACAGATAACAAATTTCTTTTGTAGGGAATTTAAAGAATTCCAAACGGCCTGCAACTTCCATCACACAACGGTCCACGCCATCATCAAGCAAACGGTGAGATAGAGCGAGCCGTGGTTACGGCAAAGAGATCAAAAGACAAAAGCATCCTTTTCTTGCGCTGATGACTTATCGGTCTACACCTACGCAGCCTTCTGGGTGTAGCCCTGCTGAACTGTTAATGGGTCGCAGATTCAGGACAACTCTTCCTACCCTTCCGGTAAACCTTATCCCCCGATGGCCGAATTTTGAGAGGTTGAGAGCGACACTTCAATTCTGGACATGATGCCCAAGATGTTCTAGAACTTAATTACAACGAAAAAGATCGTTAAGATCAACAGGGATCGTTGAGGATAAACTTCCAGCTCCCCGGTATAACAAAATTGAAACCAATCCAGGCCAATATCGTCGCAATGGGCGACATGTGAAATCAACATCGGGAATCACCCCAGAAATGATCCAGCCGTTGCCTGATCCTTTTGACGACATTGTGGAATGTACTCTCTCGCAACACAACAGAATCAGCAGCGGGGACGCAAAACTACTCGTGATTAACCTCTCCCCAAACGTTATGGTTTCGAATGACTTTTTGTGTCAAAAATTAACTGTCAGTCTTGTCTTGAGTTAAAGTTAATTTGTTCTAAGATTAATAAGAAAGTGCAAGTTTGTGCTAGTAATTTTGGAAATTCAAAGTATGAACAATGAACTGATTTATGAGACTTCGAAATATTTCAGTTAAGGGGAGATGTCATATAATGGTATTACATGGTATAAGATGCAACGTATGTGTTTGGAACAAATTATACAGGTGATAACACACATGTACACTTGCCATTAGTAAACGGAGGGAGTGCAGTTACTCTTACGGACAGATCTTTGTTATGATTTATTGTCAATAACAGGACAGGTATACCTGGAAGCAAACAGTCAACGTCGACGTTTGAAACGCGACGTAAAGTTTAGGGCAGGAGCTGTAATTAACAGTCGGTGAAAGATTTTGATTTCAGTACTCGTATTAAAATGAATAAACAGTACAAAGACAATAACACGAGTTTTAAAGGAAACGTTCTCAGTTAAGTCAAGACACAAACGTACTGTTCAGCTGAGTATCTTATTTGAAGATTAAGCTGATCAATCAGTTGAAACGCATTGGCTTAACTGTTTCCGGTCTAGTCCGGATGATCTTGCTACAACACATATCCACAGAAGTGTTAGATTCATTGTCTATCAGTCACAGGTAAACTGTTAGTGACATCTAGAGAGTGGCGATCCTGATACTTCTATCCCTTGGGAAGATGACAAAAGGAACCCTTAGAATTGTTGGCATTAATAAGTTTGTTCACCGTTGAGGCTCGATGGCAGAAACGTGTCCGTCAGAAATCCATACCTCATCTCCTTTTTTCAGTTCCTGGAAGCCTCTCTAGCAGCACTGGTCGCCTCAGTTGTAGATTTCCTCTAGAATATTCCTCATGGGCCAGTTAAGACTGATTTGGTCTCAGAGACAGACATTTAAGGAATATATAGGCAGTTTAGTTGGACGTTTTCGTGACGTCAGAAGTTCGGCTGGCCTGTAGGCTACTCACTTGCTGTCTAATTTAAGACACCAGTTTTGAGCTGTGTGCTACAAATACAGGTTTCCTTTAATCCTGTAGTACTTCTGACTTAATACCACCTATTCATTCGTAAACAATAAACATAACGACGTCGCAATTAGCACAAATGTACCGGTACAACGACAGCAAGGCAACCACTACTTACCGCCATTTCTGTTCGTGTCGGCTGAACTCGGTATCGTTCAGCAAAACAATAAACTCGTGAAAAAACTGTAAGCAGCCCTTGTTGAAAGAAATAATATCTTAAGTTTGGGGACAGCAACCGAGTCCAATCTGACACGTGATTTGAAAATGGCGGCTCGCGTAGTTCGGATTCTGTTAGAGTGGGTGCGTCGCTTACATTGGAATTATTTGCAAACGTTGTGGTCTATATTATTGCTGCATAATAAAGTGATGTGCAATCGGCATGAGATTAAGTTCACGAGGAGACTGTTTTCGGCGAATACACCTCTGCAACTCCGAGGATAGCCGCGCAGACAACCGGATCGAATTTCAGGCTAGTAAATGTCACGATTCAAAGCGGTTAATGTAACAGCTAAGCTGGGAACCGATCTGAGAGCTAATTCCGATAGATCTGTGGAGTCTGCTGTTCATGGTCGGCATCTGGTGAAAAGCCAGCTTTCTCTGGTCACTTCTCGGTTGCAATAAGCGGTCCACAGCAACCGCTGCATAACCAGTTAGGTAGCCTTGTGTAATGTTATCTGGAGACTACAAGCGGTCAACAACGACGGCTGCATAGATAGCCTTGTATAACGTTATCTGGAGACCACCAGCGTTTGACAACGACCACATAACCAGGTGGCCTTGTAAATGTTATCTGGAGACTACAATCGGTCAACAACGACCGCATAACCAGTTAGCTAGCCTTGTATAACGTTATCTGGAGATCACAATCGGTAACAAAAAATACCACATTACCACTTAGGTAGCCTTGTATAACGTAATGTGGAGACCAAAGCGGTCGACAACGACCGCTGCACAGATAGTCTTATATAACGTTGTCTGCAGACCGCTTGCTTTGTGCCAAGATAACACACACACTGGGATTGGATATCATACCTGTGAAGTTGAATCTGAGAGACTGGTTATCATACGTGCGAAGTTGACCTTAAGAGATTGGTTAACGTACCTGCGGAATTGACCTTGAGGGAATGGTTCCCTTCCAGGGTGTAGCAGACACCGTGGTCCGTCAGTATCATGGTGAAGTTAGCGGCCGAGCATGGTGTGCCATCCCATATACACCTAATTACACAGAGATATAGACTTGAGTCACAGTTTAATGTCCGTCATGCATAATGCTCATGGTAAATGCTCACAAAGTTCTTTGCATTGTATGAAATGACAAGGAATCGGAATTGACCTACTTCATACTAAAATCTCTTTAAAGACCACCATGTGGTGTGCATACATATGTCTGTGCGTCTCGTGTGGGAAAGTTCGTCTGTAACTTGCCAAAGTTGGGTCGTTTTCCCCGATCACTACGGTTTCCTCCATCCAGAAGTATGGCTGCCCTCAAATGACTGAAAAGTTCTCTTCAGAGTATGGCTTTTCGCAACAATCACATAAGTTAGTAGTAGTCATCATCGAGACATGTCTGTTCTTTTGATGGTGTTTTGTTCTACAGTGAAGAAGACGCAAACGAGGCTGAATGAACAGAGAATAAGAAGTTGACAAAAAACATGTGCTCGCTTTACTCTATGTATCCATGCGCAGTTATGCAGCCACTGGCAATACTGCGTTGTCTGTTTTCCTCTGATATAGTCCTCATTTCATCGATGTCACAGACGATGTCACAGGCAAAAACGTGCGACAATATCGACAGAACTTGGACTTCGCTTACTTAAAGTGGTAAATAATACACTACATGGACACTGTGATGTATCACTTACTGGACTATGAGGTCTTCCTTCTTGTGAGCTGCGCCGACAAACAGATCATCGAGGGAGATGTTTTCGACCGAATACCGCATCAGGTTGAGAGACGTTGGGTCTTTCGTGTACAGACTCTCGATAAGGCGATACCTTTGATCACGAGCCGCGGCCGTCGCCCTGGAAACGGGAAAGGGGAAGTTCAACCAACAAGTTTGGTGAAGTTTCTGTACATGTATTCTAGGTTTTGTTTTCAGCTTTCTCTACCGTGTAGTGGAGCATCAAAGTACCGGTACTTTTAAAAGCAGAAGAAAAAAAATTGAACTTCAACTTGCAGTCTTAAAGCTGCAAAACTGTTTCCGTTTTCATGTTTTGGTGAAATAAATAAAATAAGATGAATATCCATGGAGTTGAACCAAAGGCCTAAATGGACAGTGGACCAAATGATTGAGTTGAAAATAGACGGGCTAAAGCTACAAATCGGCGAGAGAGTGGGAATATTTCGTGTGGAGTATTAAGGAACTGTTGCACTGGTATAAGACTTTGTGGGGTTAAAGTGACAGCTTTTTATGTAGTTGCTATATTTGCTGAAATCTTTAGAGGGTTAAACCTCTATGTAACGATACAGAAAAAATAAAACTGTTCATTGACTGAGAAATCAGTTGACACAAATGAATCAATGAATTCCCATTTGAATTATACGCCTAGTGGTTTATAGTAAATTAAAATTTATTCTGTTTAAATAATGTCGACTCTTAACTTTACCGGAAATGGTAAAGACTGCATTGCTCACTGTAAATTAACGTCTTTGTAGGCCAAAAGGTTGCACCCTTTCATTTCAATTGGGTATTTCACATAAAATAAATGCATCTTCGGGGAGGCCGCTGTCACAAAGCTTTTATTGACAGCAATGCTGATTCTGTTGAAACATACACTGCAGTTTAAATATTTACCAAACTGAACAAAAAGAATGCAATGTAGCGTGTCACAGCACACCAATAATACTAACAGCAAAATTGTGTGGGATCCGAAATGTGCGCGAGACATGTTACGATGTAAGCCAAGCTAACGTCATTGCTGAATAAAAAGAATTATACCGTGTTCACCATGGTTACTGCACAAGTTTGTTTGTTGCTCTTTGTTTTCATCCTTTTGTCGTTAAAAAAACATCAATTGTGCCATCAAATCATCCCTGGCTCAATGATATGCCAAGCACACATGTTACCGTATACATGTACGTATTTTGTTTCTTATTTTCCTGACCTATGCCAGTTTCCCACTTAATTGCTTTGTCAACAGATTGTCCTGCTAAGTATCGTAGGTAAATAGTTTCATGGGATGAGAAACGTAAAATATCAAACCTGAATGAGTTTTGATTACAAACAGTGACCGCTGGAAAGTTCAAACTCCTGTTGAAGTTGACCTCCACGTTAACATTCACTGGCCATTCGTAATAGAAGATGATCCGGTCGATGATCTGATAACACATTATTCCCGTCCCGCCTAACAGCAGCACCAGCCAAAGTAGTCTACAAGAACAAGTCCAACGTCAACATTTTAACAAGACTAGGAAGGGTTACACTTAAATTTATTTATTTACTTAATTGATTGGTGTTTTACGCCGTACTCAAGAATGTTTCGTTCATACGACGGTGGTGGGAGAAAATCGGGCAGAGCCCGGGAGAAACCCACGACCATCCGCAGATTGCCTGGTGACCTTCCCACGTACGGTCGGGGAGGAAGTATTTATTTATTTGATTGGTGTTTTACGCCGTACTCAAGAATATTTCAGCTATACGACGTGCGTTTCACCTATACGACCAGCATTAAGGTGGAAGGAAACCGAGCAGAGAAAGGAGGAAATCCACGACTATCCGCAGGTCGCTGAGAGACCTTCCCACATACGACCGGGGAGGAAGCCAGCATGAGCCGGGCTTGAACTCAGAGCGACCGCATTGGTCGGAGGCTTCTGGAGAGGAAGTAGAATTAGACTTAAACCACGATGCGCATGTGACATGGGTTCAATGGCGGCCTTGGACAGGGAATTTGCTCAGTGCCTTGGTCAGCCTTGGACAAGGATTTTACTCAGTGCCTTAGTCGCCCTTGGATAGGGACTGTTCAGTGGCTTGGTCGGCCTTGGACAGGGATTTTGTTCAGTGCCTTGCTCGGTCTTGAACTGGCATTTCGCCCAGTACCTCGGAGGCCAGTGGTACACATCATGCAATCCAGTCGTGCGAGCTAACGTTTGTGCCATCATTGTGACAGGAAAATGGAATTGTCCAGTTTGCTTGACACGATACTTCATTACCATAGTAAAACAGTACCATAATGGAAGTAAACAAAGTAACAAATGAACGCTTGGGTAGATAGCATAAGGAGGTAAATAATGAAGAAAGATTATGCCTATGAGGGTCTAACATTGGGTAAAATCTTTAAAAATAATTTTAAAGAAAATATCTGGAAAACAATTTCGAATTCACCTGTACATTGCGATAAATTGAAGAGAGTTGGAGGTAGGTACGTTAAAATTATCCTAGACAATGAAAACCCTTTTTGGATTGATAGCCTAGAAGCTTGGGAATTTTTTTGTGGAAAGATCAAAGGAAGAACACCAAGAAACATTTTAGATGAGCACATATAGTGCAACTCGAATTCTGAAAACCCATCGTACTACATTCAAACTTGGTATAAATACGAGATAATATATATCAGGGGCATTATAAATATTTATGGTGATATTGCATGTTTTAAAGACATTAAGGACAAATTTGGAATAAAAGGTATTTTTTTTAGATAACAATAAATTAGTTACAAATATACCAAAGCAATGGCTAAATGATACAGAACTAAAGACATGCTTTGTCTACCCAGTGCACTGCAGCTTTCTATTAAAACAGAAAGGAGGTCCGCGGCTTTTTTGTGACATTATGAAGGTAGGTGACTGTGAATGTAAAAAATGTAAAAAATGAAGCAAATTTTACAGCTTAATGATATTAATGTAAAATATGGGCTCTCATCTCTTTTCGGAAGTACTAGAGTTACAAGATTAAGAGATTTTCAGAATAAAATTTTTACACCAAATATGTCCTACAAAATCTTATCTTCACAAAATCGGCAGAAAAGAGGATGATGTTTGTGAACTCTATAAAAGAGAAAAAGAAATTACTGAACATTTATATTTCCAGTGTGAAATATTTAAAATGTTTTGGCCGATTTTTAAAAGGTGGTTAAGACACGGGTGCAACTTTACGTGCAAAATTAATAATGCTAAAATAATTCTAGGCCTACCAAATGAAAAAACAATGATAAACACTTTACTTATATTATCAAAGAATTGGATTTTTGACACAAAAAAATAAAAAGACCATTACATATAGAAGAATATAATGCCAAATTAACGGGGTTGGAAAGTGAATTGAAAGACAAATAGGGTAGCAGCTACAAGGTATTCAAAGAAGGAACAAATGTATAAAGCATGCGTGAAAGGAGGAGTGAAAGAATTGCTGCATATAATTGTTAGCCTTCTGATTGCTGATGAGAAAACAAGAAGTAAATCACTTATTCAACAGAATATGTGTCAATATATCATGTGCGCATCACTATATGATTTACACAGCCGGAACATAATGCATCCGTCAATGCCGTTGTCCATGTAGACATTTATATATGTCGATACATTAGTGTTTCATAGCATAATGTTAACGCGGACGCCTGCGCATGAAATCCACTTAATCGGACAACTATTACCACTACTTGATTTAAGCCGCCATAACCTATAGGCCTTGGATTAAAACTGTAGCCCAGCAACAGACTGGACAATGACACAGCTGATGTAATGATCCGATAATTCAGCACATTAGCCGCCCACAATGGCGCCGATGCATTTGGTTCATTCACTAGGCTGGACAAGTAGACCGAGAAATTATTCCTTTTAATTCCCTGGCGAAAATGTTCCCATAACTTGCTTAACAGCCCACCATAGACAATGTGTTTGGATTCGTGTCGATACACACTAATCCTACCCAGAGACCTGTGGTATCTTACATCATGTCAGTAAGCAGACACTGCTAATATCTCTCAAAAAATATATCTACGCCACATTTAACAGATTTCATAGCGAGTCATACACGAATTGTGGCCTTAGAACAGATATATTGAAACTGTATTGTGCTGTTGTCATTACACAAACGAAACTGAGGCCACTGATTAAACAGGTTAATAGACTTATCCCCTCCTCACTTAACCCATCAACCAACAGTACAATCCTTGAAAGCACCATATCAATGAACACATTTAGCCGTCCAATCCACACACGCACCATCCTCACTGAACAATTCCATCCGTCCAGTCTATGCACGCATCCCAACTACACCTATATCCAACCGTTCAGTTTATGGTCGCACCATCTCAAATGCACCACCTAACCGTCCAATCTATGCGCGAATCACCTAAATGCCCCACCCAAGCGTCCAATTCATGGACGCGTTATCGCCCCCACTGACCCCCGCCAATCGTCCAATCCATGCACGTACCACCTGCAACACGTCCAATCCATGCACGTACCATCTCCAACACGTCCAATCCATACACGTACCATCTCCTACACGTCCAATCCATACACGTACCATCTCCTACATGTCCAATCCATACACGTACCATCTCCAACACGCCCAATCCATGCACGTACCATCTCCAACACGTCCAATCCATGGACGCATTATCCTGCTGAATCCACCCGACCGTTGACCATCCCATTAATATAAATATATTCGACATATATAAGTTATTAACTTATTCTCCTCCTTGTTTTCCAAATCCTTTCCATTCCAGATTCGGTAGGCTCATTCCAACTCTAATGACAACAGAACAAAGTTCATCCACTCGTTTTAACACTGAAAATGAGGAATGTCAACAACTTCTGATAACCATTAAGAATCCTTCTTTTTGTATTAAATTTAGACAAAAAAAAAATAGTTATAGTTGACCATCAGAAGATATTTTTCGTCATCGCTACGTTTTCCTCTCGACAAGAAGACATACTGGAGTTTCTGAATTGACCAAGTAGAATGTCGCTGAGAAAACAAAACGTGATATATAATGACATTTGTGTGGAACCTTCGAATCTGTTGTCTCTTGTTCATTCTTGTTTTTGCGACAACGATTTATTGAGAAACTGGTAACGTATAGCAATCATGCATTGTTAGAGAACAGTGGTCAATTCAGCCTGGACAAGAGTCGTTTTTGTGCGAGCAAAGGGTAGCCCATTGCTGTTAACAACGGGCCTCCTGGATTTACGCGATTCCTGTACTTCATCGGCAGCGTAGGTATACTTTAACCCAGAAATAACTTGACATCAAATGAGATCACAAAAAATGTAATGTTATTCTGAAAACGCTTATTCGACGCGTCAGAAACAAACAATGATGCGACTACAAAAACTGAGCACGCCTCAGTCAAATCAGGACACCCGTTTGTGTTTTTCAGAAACACTACTTGAATATAGCCAGGTTCGCTTCGAAGTTTTCAAATCTTGTTTACGTCAAATTAAAACGCGTTTTATAACAAGAACGCGACCCTGGTGTGCTTGCGATCCGACAGACAACATGTAACTTGTCAAGTATATTTCTGTAGCGCGCATGCTCTGTTGGCAATTCCAGAGAGAGAGACAAAACCCGTTTTTAGAAATATGTGGACCGTTTTAAATTTTGTTTGTCGCGTTAATATTGTACACAATCGCATCGTGAGAAAAACATGGCGCGATCTAGACACGAGTTGGTCGTGCCGAGGGCGCCCTCTTTTTAAACGTGTCGAGTTTAAGTCTCGATTTTATCACGTCTCTGTCGCTTTTGATGTCGAGTAATTTCTGGGCTATACGGTATACTACGAAGCCTTACTACCAATTTTTTTTTAATGAGTTGACTGTGGCATTTAACCGCATTAATTTACATAAACACGATATTTGTGATATTCACTGATGCACGGCAGTCCGTTATATTGTATTATTAGCGCCACACAGCATCTATATGTTAGTAGTTTCATAGTTTCATGAGTTACAACTGTGGTACTTAACTAAACCTTACCAAGGCTGAATTCGCTGTGTAGGTGAAACCTGTGTCTGATAGCAGAGAGCGTGAACATTTGTTGTTAAAGTAAGATCATTTAAAGACGGTCTGAATTGGCCGGGAATGTGACCTACAGGTTACAAATCCCTCATGACCTGCAACCACGGGTCAGTTTTGTGTGGAATAAAATGAGTTAAACTCCAGATACTAAAGTCCTATTTTATACTAATATGTCAGCGTACTGTAAGGACATTGTCATGTATACACGCTGATGTACGAGAAGGTGAGAATGGCAGACATCCATGAGCAAACGAAGGCGAGCAGTACGCAATGTGATTCGTGAAGAATCTCGCAGTTTACAGCCTGTACATGCATAGTTAGACACGGTTAAAGTATTCATCAAGGGTACTAACAGGAATACAAAATTTAACATGCAATTAAGGAAAATGAATGGAAACGGAAAAATAAAGAAAAGGAAAAAGCGGAGAAATATAACACTTCACTGTAAAGAATATTTCAGCTTACATAAGATAGCATGAAAATCTAACAATAGGCTACACTGGTCAGGGGATGGGGGTGGCGGGTGGAAGGCATACATGAGTAAAGCAAAGCAGAGCAACGTTTACTTGAATATCACATCCTATTTTGAGGTTTTAAATCCGTGATTTATTACAGGATATTTTTGTTCAGATCACACAAACATACAGATTCCCCAATCTGATTATAACATCTTTACAATCGCACTTAATCTTAGTCAGATTCATACACAGTGCTTTCGCTGTTGTACTTCACACAATGGTTTCCACGAGGTTTTTAGTTTCCTTTATTCGATGTCATGTATAGCCTCGTAAATTAAGAATATGGAAGATTCGATCGTTGCTGACCTTTCAGACCTTCAATTATTCAAATATCAATTACGTCTATATCATGGTGTAATGATTGGCCTTTTATAATGTAACCCCGGTGAGAGTGTTCATGCTGGTGTAAATAAATTTCCTGTAATTCTCATTTAATGTAATAATTGCCAGAACGGAACATTAGAACGGTTTTTATCAGGGTTTGAATGAATCTGTTTTAAGTCTGTTCAAGAGGAGGTGGTATCATCTCGGTTCTCCATGGCCGCAATTGTTGAAAAACACACTTATGTGCCACAATGACACTCACAACAACCTATTTTGATCCAAATGAGACCATTTTTTTCACAAAGAGCTTCACGAAACACTATGTTAATTACTCGCCTGTTTTGTGGAAATATGTCAAGCTCTCTGGAAACATCATAGTCGGACAACATAATGAGTACAGCAACAGTCCGACGAAACATCTCAGTATGATATAATGGAGTTGATTTTGAAACAACCGTGACGTTCATGTCAAACAGATGGGACAAACTGGGGGACAAGAACACTCATCTGACACCATGAAACCCCAAAGAAAAACACAAAACAAATTGTACGCGATGGCATACAGGCTGTCGGCATTGTGCTCAAGACAAAAACTTGCCAGTCGTTTTAATTAGATTAAAAAGGTAAACAGCCCAAGCAACATTGTTTGGGAGGAACAATCAATATTTGCTTTCCACGTTGTTCATTAACTTTCGTTCTTTAAATGCGGCAGAAAATGGTAAAACTGTTTTCATTTTATCCACAGTGGAGTGGGCAAAAGCTTTTCATGGGCCACATGAATAATGAAATATCTCAGTGTAATGCTTCTCCTGCAGTCAGTTAAAATGATATTACTTGTAACAGAAACAAATAAACCAACAGGAACAAACGACAAAACGCTGTATAGTATGAATTTGCCTTTATTGCCCCTGGGTACAGATACAATAATTAGGTATAATACATGTATGTAAATGTAATGAGAAATAAGTTGAGAATGTAAGTATATGAGAATGCAGACCAAACATGGGATATTGTGTGTGAAATGAAAACTATACATGTATTATGAAGAGGCAATGCTACCGGCCGCTGACATGCTGATACTGAGCAGTGCTGGGTTCACCCTATGCACACGTATACCACCTACAGACCATACCTCAGACCAGACATTAATACAGTAAAGACGTTCCCACCTGTCGTCCCACATGGTAAACATGTAAACCTAGTGCAGAGATAAGGAGCTTCCGGTATACGATATCAGGTTACTGGACAAGTCATGGTTGGCTTAACTGACAAGCTGTGGTTGTCATGACACACCCTGTGTAAGCTCCCCAGGCAGCTGGAGTCACATGTCCACAGTCCACGGTCCCTCCAGGTAAAACTAAAACCAGATAATCTTCTTCACAGTTCTGCACGACACTTCTCCAGTCTAGCTGAGAGCCACCGGTTAGGGCGAATTAGACATAGATATAACACTAACAGTAGAAAGAAAGATTCTTCATCTGGTCGCCAGGAGACTATGGCAAATGGTATAAAATGTAACGAAGTTGCATGGTTTGCCTCATTCGGAGAGCTATGATGATCTTAGAAAGTTGTTTACGGTTTGCTTGAAAGGAAGGGTGATGTCCCACTGGAAAATTATAAGGTTTCCACAATAAAGGATACATTTTAGAAAATTTATTTGTGTCTAAAAATAAAACTTTGGGGGCGAAATTTTAGATCATCGAGCGGACTAGTAATGTGCTAGGGCGAATACATTTATTTAGAGTATCATTGATGGTAACATTCAGACGCAAACGTCCTCAGCTGTGTCAAGTAGCCTATATATTGGTTGTTTTGTGATGTAAGGCTGGGGAAATCGTTTACATTTGCATTTTGTCAGCGCACTCCTACCAGATAAACGCCTCGGAATGTTAAGAACACAGCCTTCATGCTCTCCCCAAATGCCTAACGATTTTAAGTGATAAAACAGATAAATCAGAAGATTCCTGTCACTGATTCTGCACAGATAACCAGGGAACATTAGACAGAAGGTCGCCTCGGTAGCTTCCCTCTGTTAGCAACTGGATTCAAAGGTTTAATTGGAAATTGTCGTGTACAACAGATAGACACGTGTGTTTCCAACGATACTTTGTCCTTCTTTTGCTAACGACCCATAGCAAATGTGCACATTAAAGTTGAGGACCTGCTGTCTAGAAAGACTGATTGGTACAGCAAATGTAAAAGAAGGCGAGTGAGTCAAAAGCACTATATATGCTGACAGTGTATACTAATTTCAGTCTGGTCAAAACTAAAGCAGGCGATTGTGGACAACAGCGGCTCCACATTGTATCAGGTGCATTAAGTTATTAAAACATCCTTTTATGTTTAATTAGACAGACGATGATAATTAAAGTAAAAATATGAAATAAACATGAAAGAAAAATCGAAACTGTCCAAAAAAAGATCAAATATGTACCAGTTGCATGCAGACACAGAAAATAAACATTTACAAGCTATATTACCTTTTTTATTCACTTTATCTGGTGTGGAAAGCGTCTGATTTCCCATTTACTATGAGTTTTGATGTTTGTTATTCCCATGTCGAATGAAAGAACAATATATCCTGGTATTATTCAAATGTTCTCGACATGGCTGAAATACTGTCAATCATTATCATTCATTTATTCCTTATGACGCTCGCTTCAGAAGCGCTGCATTCTTCGTTGTACCTGAAGTACACGCGCACGTAAACGAGCTTGAGTGGTCTATTACTTGATGACGACTTCCTCTGCCACATTATTTCGCTCTGTATGTTATAGAGACTGATGTTAACCATATTGTCATGCACAATTTTGTATCACCTGTATACAGAGATAGAGTCAGTGGTACAGGGCTATGCATTTATTTATTCATGCATTTATTTAATGAGCTAATCAGCTGTCAGTAATGTTATTTACCACTTAGACAGCGCCCTATGTACACGTAAGCCGTGTAATTTATCCACCCACTTTTTGTGTTTAATGTGTTTATTAGCGAGCTAAATGTGAATTCACCGCAGAGAGACATGAGGTTGTGAACATACATTCTTCTGTGATTAAAACGCAGTATCCTAAAGTTGAGCTTTACATATGTGAAGCAATATTAATATTAGACGTTATCAATCTTAACCTATTATGTAGCCATTTATTTACGCAATTCGCACCAAACTTCCAATGTAAAGTAAGCCTGCTGACTAGCTCTTAACTTCATTCTCACGCATTTTAAAATGCAGAATATTCTCAGAGGGCCGATATATTTATTTCGACAAATAATGCGGGAATTTGTTATTCGCATATGTGACAGCGATGAGACGTTGTGTGGTGTCAAAACGTTGCGGGGCTCATCGCGAAGCGGTCCTAGACTTAAGTCGCGCTTTGTCTTCACCTGAGCTTATATTAGAACATAACAGCTAAATTTCATCTGTGTTATGACAATCTAGACAAAAAAGTTTAGTCTTAATAATAAATTATTAAAATAAGTCAAAATCTTAAGGCTTGGAGTGAACTGTTTGGGAGTTAAGGTTAAGTCTGACATAAGCCTAAGACGCAGTCATGATCCTGGGCCAGGTGTCTAATCGTTAATATGTCGGAAAACAACGATGAAAATATCAGACTGTAATGTGGAAGTGTCGTATTATCTCTTACCTTCGAAGACGAAAAGCCCCAGTCATCCAGATATAGCGGAAACCATGAAGCGTAGTGTCCTGGGTAAATTCCTGCAAAGCTTTTTTCCAACCAGTCCTGCAATTTCCTTCCTTGTTTCTCTCTTTGGCAGTATCTACTTTGCCCATTCCCGCATAGTCGCCCTTCCTTACCGGCGAGAAACTTGTCTCGAACATCATCTCGGGAAGGTCTCCGTTGCCGACGACCCGGTTGCCTTCCATGTTAGTGTTGCGTGAAAGCTGTCAGTGAATTCGGTATAAAGTCATCCAGTTGTATTGTGTAATCAGCTTGGTGAAGAATACGCATATAGACCTTAACTCAAACCCGCTATGAGAGTGCACTATCCTTCATTACGGGTAGGTACATTAAAATTATCCCCATGCAGCAATGATGTGCGTCCCTGTCATTCACCCACGACGTAATAAATTATGCACCGTTATTTACAGCCGGAGCGCGGAATGCGCCACCTCAACAATGAGTACAGCAAACTGTCCTCATTTGAAAGTGAAAGACGAATAATGCTCTGGCATACAGAACCCACATCGAGTGCAGCAGACACACCAGATGGACTACGTACACATTTAGTAATAACATCATAGTATATATTATATACATGGACCCCGTTGACCAATTTAGCTGCACGTCGCCAAATGACCTTAATTAGGGCAATTCTATAGGCCATGCAACATCTGCGTAGCTGTGATCTTTCCTCCCTTAAACCCTGTACACTTAATATACACGTAATAGTTACTCTAAGCCTTAATTCCTGTTCGGGGCTTAATGTTGGGCTGATAAAACACTTTGCTATTTGCTGTTAAACCGTACATATTCTCGTCCGATGTTACGTGAATCACACAGGCTGAGATGAAATAATCAAAGTAAATCAAAAGATTGACAGATCAGCGGTCAGGACTGAAGTATTTGGAAAAAAAAAAGTGGGTCAAAACTGGGTTCAGAAAACAGAAACTATTTTTTCACTTGCTTTCTAACGGAAATATTTTTTTAATGAAGCACGTCAATTATATCGCTGTGAATATTCACAGGGTATCCAATAGAAGTTACCCCGCTCACATGAATGAGAGGAACACTACGGGGAGGTTCAATCCCGGCCTTAGGTTGCGAGTTTCTGAACAGATTGTTCAACTTTCTTGTTAAGCGATCGTCTGGCCGTTCGCACCGTCTTAACACTGTGGGAGGAGATGGTGGGCGGATGTGAACTTGGGTTCAAAGTCAATTCGTGGTGTGTTTGGTTGTTTGTTTACTTATTCATTTATTGGTGTTTTACGCCGTACTCAAGAATATTTCACTTATACGACGGCGGCCAGCATTATGGAGGGATGATACCGGGCAGGGCCCCGAGGAAACCCACGACCATCCGTGGGTTGCTGGCATGGCCTTCCCACGTACGGCCGGAGAGGAAGACAGCATGAGCTGGACATGAACTCACCGCGACCGCATTGGTGGGTGGCTTCTGGGTCATTGCGCTGCGCTAGCGTGCTAACCGACTGGGACACGGAGGCCCCCAAATTGGCGTAGAGCCTACATATGTTTTATTTCCACAGAGTTTTCCACATGTTTTTTCCACCTGTAAAATGTTTAATACAATGTTCTAAATCTAATCTCACTGGATTCTTGCAATTGTAAAATTGCAACTTAAAGCTAGGCAAATCCATGTTTATTCACCTCTCAGAATGGCAATTTTTACCATCTGAGTTGTGCGCTCTCTACTAGTAATTTAAAGAAATTTAGTATACACTAACTGTTTAACTTTCAGAACTTTTATAACAAAGTTGGTCTCTACATTTCAGGGAAAGGGTATTTAAAGCCTTAACATACATACTGGGCTAGCAATTGTTGTAAACAGACGACCACATTTTGCAATGAGAGTGTTAGCATGCGTGCACGAGACAGCTGGGAATTTTGGCGCGTAAGTCTGCCTATAAAAGCGGTTCCAGATGGACAGATCGTGACTCGTTTTGGAGCAAGTCTCACTTGCAAGACTGCCCCTCTCCTCTCTACAGGGACAGAGATAACCCCAAGACCTAATGGTGGGCCTACTTAAACGGGTGGCATTATATTATAACTTTTATATTGCTTGTCAAACTGCTTTCCTAGGTTTTAATTACGGGTACCGATGCACAAATTTACCATTATAAGTTTTGAGCGTGTAAGCCTACCCGTAGCTAAATCTTATTGGCATTTATTTAAAAAGTCAAGGCACATGATCAATTTACATATTGGGCCAGCCAAAATAATACTCATACACAGAACAATAAGACACAGGTTATAAAGCCAATCTCGGACTAAAAAAGCTGCATACCGACTGGTCACATACATTCTTTGATAAAACACACTGTGTTCTGTTTGAGATACAATTAAACCCAATCGTAACTCTTTCATTTACTGTCGGATATACAAGAATTGACATTCGCTAGACTACTGCCGATGCCATAATTCTGCCTATCGGACCAGATGCTGGACCTGACTCAGGTATTTCTATCGCGCTTCATAACTGGTTAGGGATAAATTGGCAGGCGTCGCTGTCGGTTGGTCGTTTACTTCTGATATGCAGTTATCGGTTAGTCCTGGTGTGCAGTTGTATTAATTGTCGGGTAATAATTTCAGTTTCTCCTGATGAGCAGTGTTATCAGTTATACCTTTGATTAGTGAAGGACATTTGATGTACATTGATGCCAATTATCTCAGTCAGTTGCTTATGAGTCTCATTACTTCCTATTTACATGTATCACATGTCACTACTCACAATGAACAGGTTCTGGTGGACATTTAAGCAGCAATATCAATTATTTCTGGTATATGTTAATCCGACAGTCAATATCAAAATCTAATAATGGAAAATAACGTGAATCAGCTGTTACTGCCAATAACATCAAATACTTCTGATGAGTTGTGATGTTAGTGACGTTAGTCGGGCAGTAAAATCAGCTACTTATGATAGTCAGTATTATCCATTAATTCTGATGGGCTGTACTCATGATTCATGGGTGATGCCATTTACTTTTGATGAACGGTAATATTAATTACTTATGGCGGACAGAGATATCAACTGAATCTAACGGGAGTAACGACAGTAGTAGATAATTTTACTCTCAGGTCGAAACCCTATCGTTTAACCTGGGTGGTACCGGTGGTACCAGTATGACGTCATAAAGATCGCGTGGCTGCGTGCTCGCGTGGTCGCGTGGTTGTGTTATGTAAGGAGTTTGGCAAGGTGTCAATGAGCTGGGAGTTTAAAAAAGTTAAAGTTTATGAAGGCTGGAATATTTTGTTATAAATAATATTAAATTATACATTGAAGTTTTGTTTCATTAATTGTTAATCGGATGGTTGGCCTGCGGTGAGGCTTGTGTTGGAATTAATAAGGTTGTTTTAAGAATGAATGGAAGGACTGATTTTGGGGTTTCTTCTACATATATGGACAATCACAGACAATCACAGAAAAATAAAATAACCAGACATTACATAAAACAGATTTACCCTCTGATTTGAAAGATCACTTTCGGTAGAACTGGCAGCCCAGTTTTCGTGCTCAGAAAATCACAAAGTAGAAAAAAAAAATAACGGAACATACTTACATAAAACGTAGGTTGTGCTCACATTTCGAAAGATACTTTCGGAGGGTTTGTTAGTCCTGATAAAAAGACTTTTGGAAGGGGTTTTTTTTCCTCGCCAGAGAAAAAAAATCACTGGTGTATCGACGACGATGATGGTTCGGTCGCCATTAGCCATTCTCCATCGCCCGGGTATACTTTCCTGCTGTCCAGCCCGGAACCCTGCTTCATAACTTTTCATCTGACCGTAAGTCCAGCATTTTGGACCACATAAGGTTATTTAGAAAATACATAGGTCTACATTTAAAACATAACCTGCACGAAAGCTCTCGCACATAATGCCTGTCTGTTAGTAAAACGGCTAAACGTGGCAGACGACAAACGCCACACCAGGCATGACGTCACAAGCCCAGCAGGGGATGCCTCACGAGCTGGCATTATGCCAAAATCTGGAAAGGAAAAACAAACTATCGTATGATATTACTGGAATTATGCCAAAATTTGAAAACGCGCTCACGAGCGCGTTCGTTTAGTTTTCTATATAGAGGCCTAAAGCCGTTCGTTTCCACACTAGCACTACCTGAATTTGGACGTGATAAGGTTGGAGAGAACGGTTTAAAAAGTATGTAAGGCTGGGGGAGGTCGTCATTTTTCGTATATTTCCAGGTGCCGCTCCCAAGCGTGTTTCTTCACCGCTTTACTATCGGCGATTTCTTCCTCCCGTATTGAGGTGATGTAGTTATATTTTAACATCTCTTCATACTATGCACAGGCGCCGTAGTCTATACCACACCGTTCTAGTTGGTCTGGCATGTTGATCTGTGTAGTGGCAAGTGAATGAGTTTCTCTTTTATAAGATTGAGCATGCTTGTGGATTCGGCTAGTTTTTGGCAGCGCGCCAATACTTGCGAACCGAAGAGAGAAACCAGATCCTTCGCGTCTGGATGGTTGGTAGGGGTTATACCATGGAGATGGTTGTGAATTTTCAATTCCTGTGTTTTGGCAGCATAACGATATCACCTATGTCAACCGTGAATTTAAACAAACACGTGTGTGTGTGTGTGTGTGCATATATATGTATACATATATATATATATATATATATATATATATATATATACTCCCAGCACGCATGTAAAACTTTAAAAGACAAAACAATCCAAGTGTTTATATATATATATATATATATATATATATATATATATATATATATATATATATATATATATATATATATATATATATATATATATATATATATAACAGAGTATAATTACGATGTACAGAACACAAAAAATATATTGATTACTAACCCATATAAAACAAATAGGTGACTATGAAAAAAAGAAAATATGTGGTACTTTTCCATTAGAAAGACTCGGAAAGATTAGGGCGACCCTGTAAAAGGGTCTATGGTTAGGTCGAGTTGGCTGATCGGTTGTTTCGTTGCGTTGTCAAGTCACTAGGTAGGGGTTACACGACGGTAGAAATCCGCAGGCGATTCATGGCTATTTCGAAGTCGCCGGTGTCTGAATTTTCGTACCATAGCTCGCTGTAAATTATTCCTGCGAGTCTTCTTCCGAGGTCGTCGTTTGTTTTTAGTGTATTTCCTGGATGGATTTCGTTTCCTTTTGAGAGGCATGACTCCCGTTCTCACCTGTGTTCAACAGATGCGATATACACTTTGTGTCTTATTTTATGTGCATATTGCAAGCTATTAAACAGTGGGAATATGCCTGTATGAGTTGTCCTCCTTGAAACGTTGAATTTGAGGGGTTAAACTTATATATATTATATAGCCTATTTATGATTTTGTTTTTGTTATGCAGGTGCAGTCCATTTCAGAGACCGGAGGTCGTGTAACTGTTTCCTCGTCAGAGTCTGGGGTTCAGTCTGCTGTGGGATCTGAGCACTCCAAGGGTTCTTGATTAGCCTTACCTGTCACTCAACTCGCCTTACCTGCGGCTGTGTTTAGCCCGCTGAGGTCGGATAGCAGCGTGATTGATCAGGATGAGTCTCAGAGCACTTCTTTCGGTAATGTAAAGGAGGGGGTTGACCTCAGTAATAGCGCTAATTCGTTTCGATCGGACCCCATCACACCGCCATATGATGAGTTACCTACAAACCGGGCATTACGGGACATATACCAGCATCACCCAGACACTATCCGCCAGCAATTTCATCGCCATCGTCCTTTGCAAGATGTGTATAATTTCCGAATCATTGGACTCTATCCTTGAGCTACACACCTAGAACAGGTGCTTCTTGACCAGCCTTCGGCTTTTCGTATCAACCTAGCTTATGGTTTCATTTTACGTCACCGGGATACGGACCAATTGCGTTATTTCTATCCTAGTACTGATACCAGAATGCACCCTGAATGTCGGTATATTCACACCTACCGCTGATTTGCCAGCTATCGACCCGATCGAATCGGCCCGGCAACAGCGCCCAAATACCAAATGGTTGGTAGACACTGTGACTAATATTAGGTTTTATGTTCATAAACCACATCCACGCCCATCGGTGCGCCAGTGGACTTACCTGACTACGTGCGGAATAACAAAGGCTTGTACAGCATGGTGAGTGGGAATCATGGAGCTTACGATGATCATTTGTGCTTCTTCCCGTGTTTAACCTTTCACCAGGACAACGTTTAACCAAAAAACTGTGCTGTTAAAGCCAAGGGTTATTTAAAAATTTACTTGGAAGCTAAAGGTATGGAAGCTTGATATTTCCGAGGTGTGCCTCTCAGCGAACTGCCTTTTCTTGGGGAATTATTTAACGTAAACATATTTGTGTATGAACTGATAGCAGTTGGTAAAGATGTGTGCGCTGAGATTCTTTATCGGTCTGCAAAGCGATACGCTACTACTTTGACTCTTAATCTACACGAGAAGCATTTTAGCGTGATGAAAGATATCACTTTATACGCATGTTCTTATATGTACAGGGCTTGTCAAAAAGCGTTTCCCAAGGCCTGGAAATTAAAACACCATGCGCAGACTTGTGATGGAGTTATCAAACGAGTGTATCCAGGTGATGTGTTTAAAAACAAACCCACTGTTTTCGAGGAGCTAGCTGACGAAGGAATATTTGATATCGCTGAAGAGGACAGGTATTTTCCATACCGAGCTTGTTTTGATTTTGAAGCTTATATCGAAAAATTTGATCCTTCTGCGGGTAACAGCAGTGAAAACACAGAACAGGCAGCCTCCATATTCCCATGAGCGTGTCTGTTAACAGACGGGTATCAAGGGGTGATCCTCTTGCTTTGATTGAAACTATGATGACATATCTCACTGAGATCAGCGAAGCTAGTTTTAAGGTGTTATGTGAACATTACCAGCACGTGTTAGACAGCTTGGACGAATGCATAGCCATATCTGCGCTATGTGACTTTACGCAAGAAACGAAAAAGAAAGCTTACACAGATTTTTAACTTACCTGACCGAACTCCCTGTTTTGGGTTTTAATTCTGGGAAATATGATTTTAATTTAATAAAGCAACAGCTGTATCCATACTTGGTGAAAACGGACGGATTAAAATACGTTGTCAAGAGGAGTAATGACCAGATGAACGTGTCTACAGGGCAGCTGAGATTTTTAAACGAGCGAAATTATTTGGCCCCGAATTATAGTTATGATAAATGGGTCAAAGCTAATGAATGTCAGGTGACCAAAGGATACTTTTGTTACGATTACGTGGATATTTTAGCACGTGAGACAACTCTGCCACCACGTGAAGCTTTCCATAACAAGTTAAAAGGTACTTTGGGCTCTAAACAAGACCACCATGCTTAGCAGAATGTATGGGAATCACACGGAATGCAAACCCTTCGTAACTTTCTGATTTGGTACAATAATCTCGACGTCACTCCATTCCTTGAAGCTTTGGGAAAGATGTCCGCGTTTTATCAAGCCATGCATGTAGATATATTTAAAGACCGTATTGGTATTCCTGGGGTGACTTTACGTTACTTGTTTCAAAATCTGCCGACTTACTTTTCCTTAATAGGCGATGCAGGCACAGATCTTTATCAATGTCTGAAACCAATTATTGTCGGGGGACCGAGCATTGTATTCCATCGCTATCATGAGAAGGGAGTGACTCGTATTCGGGTTGGGAAATTGTGCCAGGGTATTGTCGGTTTTGACTCTGATGCGTTATACCTAGCCTGCTTAGCATCACCCATGCCTGCTGGGCATTATATTCGTTGGCTACTCATAGAAGAAGAAGAAAGGAAAGACACTTTAAATTTTTATCCAAAGGAATAAGAAAAAACCTCGACTGGCCGAGCAGTGATTAGACTGGCAAGCAGCTCAGCTGGGGGTGAATATTCGATATCGCCTGAACGATGTGGAAAAGAGAATTGGAGATCGCCAGCCGACTGTTGACGGTTTCGCTCTGGTGAATGGTCAACGTACTATATATATATATATATATGTTTGTGTGTGTGTGTGTGTGTGTGTGTGTGGCGTGGGTTCGAATCCCCGTACAGTCAGTGAATTTTTTTTTTTTACAATGTACATGCTCCATACTTATTTATGCGTATGCTTGTATCTTTGCAGTTCCACGGATGTTACTGGCATTTCCACGGGTGTCATCTCAACTACACTTCAGTAGGAGAGCTCCGTTATAACACAAGCGCGGTCTTCCACCTGAAGAACTTCAGAACGAAACGAATGATCACCTAGCTTATTTCGAACATCTGAACTTTTAGGTCATCGAAATGTGGGAATGTTTTTTTCTTCGTCAAAAGTGAACTGACCCTACCCTTCAGGCATTTCTGCAACATTACTATACCCCTCCTCCGTCCCATCTTACTGAAGATCAATTATTAAAATCAGTTATTGACCAACAACTGTAAGGGTTTGTGGAATGTTACATGCATGTCCCCCAAGAATTATTATCAACTTTTGCTGAATGTCCGCCCATCTTTAAAAACACAGATGTCACTCTAGACGATATCGGTTCCACTATGAGAGAATATGCCAAGGCCAATAATATAATGACCCAGCTCCGCCTCACATTGATTGGCAGTAAGTATGGAACGAAAATTCTCTTGGGCACGCCTCTGCTGAGATGGTACTTGGCTCACGGACTGATTGTAACTCACGTGTATCAAGCTGTGCAAGACACACATGAAACCTGCTTTCGCACCTTTGCTGATAGACGTCAAGGTGATGGAGATCCGAGCAAGGCGTTTATAGGTGAAACGATGAAGATATTAGGAAATTCGGGGTATGGAAAGACAATTACCAATCAAGATCGGCATGTGAATGTGAAAGTACGTATGCTACAGAAGGCTCGCAAATTGATCAATTCAGACCCGTGTATTAACGTCGAGGAAATTGACGATGCTATCTGTGAGGTCACGTGCACCATGAAACGAATATTTTAACCTTACAGATAGGGTGTATGGTGTATCAGTATGCCAAACTCCTCATGCTGCAATTCTATCATGATTTCCCAGCGAAATATTTTCATTCCAGCGATTTTAAACTCGTCGAGACAGATACGGATTAAGCTTACATTGCTTGGCCTGACCCCGATTGGGAATCCTTGGTTAAACCAGAGCTACCAGAAGTTTACGAGACCGAACGTGACCGCTGATGAGGATACATATTCGTTGATGGCGTAATCAATTTATCACGGATAGCAACGTCTGCTTGCTGCCAGAGATAATGCTGCCACAGATTAACCGGTGCCACGGCAGCATTCTCCGGCAAAACACCCCCATTACCTTTCACTATTTTGGCTTTCACATACAAATACGAGTTAGCCAAGTCCAAGTAAGTGTCCGGATCCCCGTTGCTAATAAAAAATTCTACAGGCCCACCATCCCTAGTGCTGGCCAAAGGGTTGTAGGTATCCCATCGTCCTTCCTGTACACTTCTTCGAGTCGGAGGTCCCTTGATAAGAGCACCTAGAACATTCCCTAATCCATGACCTCGTTGTACCGAAACACTACCAAAGACAGGGAAATTACCGCCTCCAGCTTAGTGGCAGTAGTACATGATGTAAGGTTGATGTGTATTTGACATCGTATATGAGCAACTGGGAGATCACAGGTTCGAATCCTCATGTGGTCAGCATGAAATGTTTTGAATTTTTTTTTTGTCGCGTGTTAAAGAAGAGGTAAACTTCGCCGCGTTCGAAAATGTTCTGTTACCAACACTTTCCCGTGCTCAAATGGAACAAGTTGACCTGTGTCGTCCCTAACATCTATTTCAGTGGTTGAAAAATCCTTCGTCGTTACAGGAACGTACTTGATATGTGAAAAGGACTTGGTAACGTGATCTCCAGACGCTCCACGAAACTCTACTGCACGAAGTAGTGGGGCTAATACACCCCCTACTACACTAGGTTCGATCACATCCGAATATACGCAAAGGGTGAGCATCATCCGTGTCGAGTGAGTTGAACCAAAGTGCATCTTTTCTGCTCCTGTTGATATCAGTGCCTTCTCAGGAATGAAACCGCAAATTTCGTGTAGGCGCGGACTAAAACCCACAGTTTGGCGTCATTTAAATTCCAGTGTATATATTTCATAACGTTTATCATACCCAAACACAATTTGGTCCGCTTTAGGCATAAGAGAAGGCTTAGTGCTAGTTGGGCGTTGGGCGTTGAGGCCTTACGTTATGGCTTCCGGTGCCAGGTAATAGCCTTTGGATAGTACAACTCGATCGTAACGAGAGAGATCTTCCGAGTGCGCTGTAAACCAGATCTCACCGCCTGCGACATTAGGCACAATCGTGGGTACTGTATTTCCACCAGAGCACATTCCCCATCACCTGTGAGATGAATCGGTATAGGCAGTTGGGTAGTGTAATTGGCTAACGTATTAATTGGGAAATAGTTCGATGAGCTGTTGCTCGGTAACGTCATATAAAGCTTGCTGTTTGTCTCACGCATCAGAGTCCAACTAACTCTAGAGCATGAGAAACCCCGTTTTTCATAAGGAGACCACGGCTGAGGTTGGGTAATTTTACGTTTGACCTTTGAATTACCGCGAGATGGGGTCTTGGTTGGGGTGGGACTATACCGTAACTCCAGTTGTAGTCGTTCCCACTCAGCTCTTGATTTGGGCCTTGATTTTGCGCTTCTTAGACTGGGGAATTGGAGTTGACCCCTTTAGTTTATGAGGTGTCAACATGCCTTCCGACTGATGTCCCAAGTCCGTTTCTCCCTTCTCCTTGTCTTGTACCGGAAAGGCTGCCTGAGGGGCCACAGATGTAGCAGGTGAAGGCGCAGGTAGAGCTGTAGGCGGCTTAGGCGGTGGTGGCGTGAGGCTTTGCTGATACTGGTTGTGAAATGTCAAGTAGCGTTGGAGGGCTTGTTGGCACTGGTAAATTTGTCTTCATTTGACAATGTTCCATTCTTTAAAATTCTTACAATATCTCCATCTAATGTGTTGAGGAGTTTGACAGTAGACGAAACAGGATAAGGTGAAGTCGGCCGAAGCAATCCTTCCAACAGACGAGGTTCAACTAGGGCCATTATATGAGGCTTTTTTTTTCTTTTTCTTAATTTCCACTCCTAAACAATCCACCTATAAGAGAGGCAATAGCCGGAATGGCCATAAATAGAGGTGATATGCCACCTTTCTGTAAAATGGTGCGTTTGCGATGAAGCGGAGCGCGCTTGTTTACCAGCGAACGTAGATGTGTCATCTATGGACGTAACCGTGCCTTCTGAGCTGGTGTCAATGGGATATTCCCATTTAAAATGTTCTTACAAACCTCGCATACACAGCGGATAAATTCAGCATTAGGTCCGCGAAGAATTGTCTTCTTCACCTGCGGGTGACCATTGACCAGGAGTTTTAGCACAGGTGCAAAGTGACGTAATCGTGCTGACATTGTTGGTGTCTTAATTATATAATGACGTGGTAAGTGAAATGCCGGGAGTTTTATTGCATATGCCTGTGAGAGTTATTCCCCCGGAAAGTTAATATTTTTATGACTTGGGCAGATAGACATACTGCACCTCATCCGGTAATACGTGTGTACGCAAACGGAGATGATCACGTGTAGTTTGCTTGAAATGGACAAGCAAATATCCGTAAGGTTCGGCATCTTTAAAGGCCTCTTGCACGTACTGGGTTTTACCTGGGCCATTTGTTTGCCAATGGTAGTATTTTGAGAGGAATGGGGGGGGGGGTTAAATAATTATAATAATACCAAGTAATGAGCGTTTAAGCAAATGGTTCTATCGTCTTTGCTTTTGTTAAAGAGATTCTGCACAATGTCGATCACACTGATATTACGATGATGACTTCCCTTGGTAAAGAGTGCTGTTAGATGGTCGTCTGCTTCGGCCATTAAATCATCAACAATTACTAATGTTCATTCTTCCGGATTAAATGTTGTCGGGCTAGGTACTCCTTCTTGAAATTCAACATTTGGTAAGGTAGTGTACATGGGCTTACATTCACCGTAACACCATATTACACGCTCGGGAGATGGATGAATAAGTTCGCCAGCGTGCTCTATTTCACGTTTGACAAAGACCGATTTGCCACTTCCCGTTGGTCCGCTGACAATACAGGTAAATGGGTGGCTCCATCGTGCGTCCATGTGTCTAGTTGCAAAAGTCAAGTTGAAGGAAAATGGCTGAGATTGACGAGGCTGGGGCTGGTAAGATACGGGACTGTGTTGAGATGAATTCACCTGTGCA
Source organism: Acanthopleura granulata (assembly GCA_016165875.1). Classification (NCBI taxonomy): domain Eukaryota; kingdom Metazoa; phylum Mollusca; class Polyplacophora; order Chitonida; family Chitonidae; genus Acanthopleura; species Acanthopleura granulata. The sequence goes on along the minus strand of JABBOT010000080.1, from coordinate 47,666,440 downwards.
GGAGGGCTCGTAAGTTCAGTCTTTATGGTACTGTGTTGAGATGAATTCACCTGTACAGGTGCTGTAGTAAGTTCAGTCTTGTGCTTAGTTTGCTCGGTAATATCGCTGGGCCAAATTCGCCTAGTAATATCTTGAATATTAGGTGATGTGCTCGGTCTTTGATAAGTCAAGGACTGAGTAGGTACCGGAGAAGAAGATATCGAGGTAATGTCAGTCGCCACAAGGAGTCTATTATGCCTGGTATATACCGAGGGAAACCTTATTCCTCAATAACTTGTCAAATATCGTCTTGTTTTAATTGCCCTTGAAGGATGCGTAACAAATACTTGCCCTCGGTCAGTTGGGATGTTAAAATCAATTCCCAATCCGTCTATTAACAATCCGATATACAACACCCGCAGTTATAGTGGTGCCTTTATTCTCACGTAGGCTTCGCACGCAGTCATCTACACACTTAGGCATCGCGAAAGGAGATTGAGCGCAGGTAGGATGAAAACTGTTTTTAAATACGTTTCACATCTGTCGCTGGCACCCACGAATTAAAATTAGCCTGCCAGTCTCGCCATTTCACCAAGTGGTATGTTTTGCCACGTTCCCTTTTGTTGTCTAATACAGTCTCCACTTGATAGTACGTATCAGGTGTAGTTTTAATGGGCTGGAGTTCTGTCTCGTAAAACGTCCCCGGGAGTCTTTCCCCATTCAAATCGGCTAATGTATACACCACAGGTTGTCGGGGATGACGTGCTACAACACGGAAAATTTCTTGACTCCAGTTAGATAGGTAAGACTTCTCAAAAGCTCTCTTGACTTTACTAATCTGAGCGAGATCTCCTATTTTATACAGATAAATTCTCCGACTGCACCAGGGCTGCATAAAGCTATATAATATAGCCCGAATTTCGTGTTGATTGTCAGCTATAACGGCAATCGGAACTCGCCGAATGCTGCGGTGATACGCCCGATTGTTAAGGCAGGTAAAACATCCAGGTAACGTTGAGTGTTATTAGCGGTAAAATGTTTATACATGCGAGCTTTAAGGGTGCGATTAAACCGCTCAACTACGGGGGCTTTCGTTTCATTAAATGTGTGAAAATAAAAAAACCCATGTTCCTTTAAAAATGCCTGAAATGCCTTGTTGAGAAACTCTTTCCCTTCGTCGGTTTGTAAAAATAATGGCTTTCGTCCAGGCTTGAAAATCCTTTTCAACGCTTCAATAAGATTAGCACCTGTCTTGGTAGGAACGGGAACTACCCAAGCATATTTAGAAAGAATATCGATGCATGTAACGGTTGGCAGAATTATAACTCGTTAATCTACTCATGTTAACCAAATCAACTTGCCACTGTCTATCCCGCCCACGATAACCCTATTACGGGCATAGTGTTGCTGAGCTGGACGATGAAGTGTATACGTCTCCTGTTCGGCTAACCAAGTCTTTACACCATCACGTGACACAGGTAGATCATGCTGACGTGCTGCCAGTAATAAAGCACCTACCCCGCTATAAGCAGCTGTGCTCTGGGGGGTCATAATAAAGCTGTTCTAAGACTTTAGCGATGATATCCTGAGAGTTTGTTTTGTTCGCTTTTTTCTTTACCTTCGTATGGAATCGAACTCTCTCTCTCCGTCGGCAGTAAGTCATAATGGATAGGTACGTTTATTTTACACCCATTTCACTGAAAACCCACAAACAATAGCACAAGTGATACAGACAGCTGGAGATGTAAACATTCAGGGCTTGAGAGATATTGAATCGGGTTTTATATGGGCTGTAACTGCCGACTTGCGCTGTAAGTTCATGAGTTTCGGTATAACTTCACGGCAATAGTATTTACGAATCATATTAGAATTCTCTAAGCGGCCACAAGCGTCTTTGGTGAAGAGTCGGAAAATAGTACATCGGCCTTCATTCACAAGCTGATCTTCAAACATAGATTCCACTACGCCGTTATCTGCTTGGAGATCGGTTACTGAATCAACCAGTTCTTTCCAGCCTAAAATCGTCGATTTCATTTAGGAGTGTTATCACCTGTCTAGCCAGTGGAATAATAATAGATCTTCAATATTTAGCGACATTTTTTAAGGTACATGAACAACCAACAGGGTGAGGATTGGCATGAGTTATCTCCCATTGACCGTGACTCCCCGATTTTGGTGTTTCAAGGGGAAATACACTTTGCACCATAATCACCGTGTAAGCATGACCGACGTAGGCTGTGAATAACTCCAAATCAACTTCAATCTTTTAGCGCAAGGTAAACAGTAATAAACACCAATCAGATCAAGACCAATTATCTGGGTAAACTGCTAAATCATAAAACAAACAAACACATAGTTTTCCAGACTTATTTTTCTTTTGTTTTTACTTGAACATTACAAACACACTGAACGATATAACGATATTTTATAGTGTTCAACCTTCACTGTGGGATATGTACTGAAAAATAAATGGAGAACTCAAAAACTGGAACGATTAGTTAACAACAACATTTTCTCACCAAATCTCAAAATTCAATAAATCGTCCATATAATGGCTTAGTTTTGTTGTACTCACTGTCTCCACAAGACTGTTCCACTGATAACTATTGACCGTTGACACCGATGTGTTGCCCAAATGAAAGCCCGTACAATTGTCGAGATTGAGCATTCTTATATTCCCTCTACGACCTGAGTTGAATCGAAATCGCTTGGGAGAGGAAGGAGGTGGTCTGAAAATAAATAAATAAATGAATTAACTATACATGTGCACAATTCAGTATAAGGTCACATGACTTTCCACAACAGTACATAGTATACCTGGAAAAACTACTCTGTAAATTAATTAAACATATATATATCTCAGCGAAAAATCACTTCAATTTTTTTAAAAATACTTACTTGCACCCCTTCTCCACCTTCACCTCATCTTCCTGTCAAACGCTGCAAGTACATTTTGCTGAAATCAGGATGACGCTTCTGTACACCACTCTGGCGGACTGGTCATCCATCCTCTTTAACCGCAATCTGAAAATCGATGATCACATCAGATTCGTCCAAACGCAATGCTGCTTGGTCAACTTGTAATTTGGCTTTGCACATCCGTATAATATAATGGCTCGAGACACGGATGCCGACTTTGACTCGGATGATCCACACGACAACCTTTACATTGCCCTTCCTTTACTTCCTCAACAACGGGAATCATATGTTCCATCATTGCACTCCACATTAAATTATTTAGAATGGTGTTCTCCGCAGCGATGAGAGGAATTGGATGGAGTGGGGAGATAGATGCTGTCCTAGCTGTGTGGGACACTGTTTCATCTGTTTTCTCAAGTATGGCTCGTATAGGATGATAAGCCTCGGTCAGGGCTTTCCACATGTCAGCTCGAAAAGTGACACCCTCTTTCTTAGGATATATATTTTCCCTGCTTGCCTTATGGCATCCACTGTTTAACATTTGCACACAACCAGCGCTGCCCGGTTTGCGGATTCTCCTATGCTGACAAACTGAGGGAAATGTGCTGACTCAGGTGAAGCACCTGTTCTGACGGTACGCTAATCTCATCATCTTCACTAACCCGCTTCTTAGGGACGGTCTGTGCATCTGCCGTCTCTTTCTCCGATAGAACAATATTCATCGCTCCAGTTGTTGTTGATGGCTGGTGTTTACTTTTCGGCATGATGAAAAAAGTCAGTCAGGCAGTGCTAGTTGACTATCTATCTGACCATCTTAAACCTACAGCTGAAATGTGGAAACGAAGGCTTTATACAGAAAACTAAGCAAACGCGATTTTAAAATTTTTGGCATGATTCCAACAATATCATACGATAGTTTGTTTTCCTTTTCAGATTTTGGCATAACGCCAGCTCTTTTGGAAATCCCCCGCTGGGTGTGTGACGTCACGCCTGATGGGGCGTTTGTCGTCTGCCACATGCCGTTTGACTGACAGGCTATATATGCATCATGTTCCAGAGCCTTCGTGCAGGTTATGTTTTACATGTAGACCTATGTATTTTCATATAGGTCGGGAGCTACACCATTCTGAATAACCTTATGTGGTCCAAAATGCTGGACTTACGGTCAGATGAAAAGTTATGAAGCAGGGTAACGGGTTGGACAGCAGGACAGTATACCCGGGCGATGGAGAATGGCTAATGGCGACCGAAGTATGTTAAGTAAGTTAAGCCCTCGGGAAGCAGGCGTGTTTTTGCTAATGGTTTACTGCAGCTGTCACAACATGATGTGGTTATTACACACAGCTGGGTATCACTAGCCGATATACAAACCACATGAAAAAGAACAATCTTCCCAGGATAATGAGCAATTTTGCCGGACATTAATGAGAAAGTACCGGCTAAAATTTCCCACAGCTTAATTAACCCTAACATGCATGGCGCCGTGGGCGATGTAGTTACACTCTAAAAAAATATAATCTGGGAGATGGCAGGATAGATTACGTTATAATTACAAGCTGTACAGTGTGGTCGCTGCAAGCTGTAAGGGTTGGTGGCTACAAGCTGTACCGGGTGGTCGCTGCAAGCTGTAAGGGTTGGTGGCTGCAAGCTGTACGGGGTGGTCGCTACAAGCTGTACAGTGTGGTCGCTGCAAGCTGTAAGGGTTGGTGGCTACAAGCTGTACGGGGTGGTCGGTGCAAGCTGTAAGGGTTGGTGGCTGCAAGCTGTACAGTGTGGTCGGTGCAAGCTGTAAGGGTTGGTGGCTGCAAGCTGTACAGTGTGGTCGCTGCAAGCTGTAAGTGTTGGTGGCTGCAAGCTGTACAGTGTGGTCGCTGCAAGCTGTAAGGATTGGTGGCTGCAAGCTGTAAGGGGTGGTCGCTGCAGGCTGTAAGGGTTGGTGGCTGCAAGCTGTACGGGGTGGTCTCTACAAGCTGTATGGGGCGATGGCTTCAAGCTGTATTAGGTGAGTGCTACAAGCTACATCATGTGATTATTATCAGCTGTATCAGGTTATTATAACACGTTAGATTTGTTCTGTCATTCCAGCAGAACATTTTTGTTGGTGTAATCACGAGTTGTGTTGTTCAAGGATCTAATGGTCGCAGTGGCCGTCAGATCCTAGACCACTGATGTCGCTTTAGCTTCTTTTTTTTTGTTTTGGCTGCTGTGCAAATCAAGAAGTCAGTGGCTGTCTTTCACTTCGCTGTAGTATTGGGTGTGTTGAACACTACAGGTTATTCGACTGAGTCACAGGTTAATCATAACTACATGCAGATCATCCAATGAGATCACTCAGCACATATATATCTTCAGTCGGGGGATCGCGGCTCAGTGGTTAGTGTGCTAACCGTAGTAGAGTAACCCAGGAGTTTGTCACCAATGCTGTCGCTGTGAGTTCAAGCCCACATCATGCTGGCTTCCTCTCCGGTCGTACGTGGGAAGGTCTGTCAGCAGTCTTGCGGATGTTCGTGGGTTTGCCCCAAGCTCTGCCCGACTTCCTCCCCCATAATGATGGCCGCCTTTGTGTAAGAGAAAAGTTCCTGGGTGTGGAGTAAACCACCAATCAAACAAACACATAAATGAATGGAAAACCTAAAGACATATGTCTCCACAGAACAGAGGTTTGGTTGTTGTATCACCCAGCTTAGGCAAATACAGCATTCAGGTTTGAGATGGTGAATTAGCTTTGATATGTAATATCATATCATATAATATAATGTTGGCCACCGTAGTGTAGGTGAACTGGTCTTGAGTATACATGGAGTAAAACAATCAAGAAAATAAATAAATATAACTTCAGTGACATGTTGTTCCTAAAACTCCATGTTGTGTGATCATGTGACCTACAGCTTGTGACAAACACTTAATACGCCAATACATTGACTGGTTAGAGCTCCTTTGCTCTGGCACGTAACTGGCCAAAACTTGTTACAGAAACGCCAAGACATTTTAGACACTTTTGTCATTTCAATGGCTGAGATTCTGTAATCAACATTTATATCGTACTCAGATATCTGCATGTGACAGTCATCGCGGAATAATACATACTACATGCATCACAACTACACATCAGTCCGAGCTTGAACTACTTCATTTCTCGACTCTCCACACGATTAATCTGCTTTTATTTCCTTAAGAATCTTAGTAAGAAGGATGCATATAGCTAGTAATTACTGAAGCCCTTGTTAAAATCAAGGCACTTTTCATTACTGAAAGCCTAGGAGTTGGCGGCACGCAACAATTAATTCCCTGTACACTGACATTTTAATGTTTACCATCATAACACTGTCCTCAAATCTGCAAGCCCTAAACCCTCCGGGCTTGATAGTCGTCGTCCCCTGACAAAATTCCAGTCAAATTTCTAATAGGGGTTGAGCGCAGACCGTGAGAAAAACCGGTCACAGGGTTAAACCGAGCCACTCAGAGGCCAATGCATACTCATTTGTCAATGTTACTTTTGCTCAGTGAGCATCCACAACCATTTCCTGAAAAACACACGGATTTATACCGGGACTGAAATTTTGAAGCTTGCTCTACAAAATGATGCCACCCAACAAGCAGAAAACCGAAAAAGTGCAGGCCAGAGGAGCACAAGAAAATATGTCTAAAAATACTAGTGAACTACATTCGTAGTTGAGCATTAATTGTGGAATGCAGTCAGTTTGTCTCTCATGTTGAAAGATGGAAGGGAGGTAACTCCTTGAAGCTAACATTGGTCTTCAGTCCAAGAAAAAAGAAAAGAAAACCAAACATTGCTAATCAAATGAAGACAATATGAAAATGAAGACAAATGAAAATACTAATAAGGCTATAGCCTGCTGGTTGGGATTGACAGCCTATTGGCGTTAAGAGCAGGTAAATCACCAAGCAAATGAGAACAAATTATAAAACAAGACTAAGGGACCCAGTAAATCACCGAGACGGTAACAAGAAATATCTGACCGAGGCGATGAGAACAGGCAACGCACAATGGGAATAAATAACAAACGATGAGATTAGGTGAAGTGTTAATGTCGCGAGCGTATGAGAAAGGAATATCACCCCATGTCGACGAAAATAAACAACAAACCATGCAAGACGATAGGAATATTTAAATCGCCAACACGATAAAAAATCAAGGTGATATTAGCGGCGAGAGACACCTTACAAAAGTAAACGGCTGTGAAAGTCAGTCAGGGGATGATAAGCCACTGACAACTGAAGATTCGACATAAACAGACCCGATATACTGAGATTAGTACGTGCCTTTAACGTAACTAAGCGTTAAATAAACTATAGCACAGGTGCTTGTGATATCCTTTTCACTAAATAAATTTTAGTAATCATTGTACATTTAAGACAGTAAAAAGAAAAAACAAGTGAAGTAATTGATTTCTTTTAAACTTTTGGTTTGTTTTTGAACAAGATCATTACAATGTACATCGACATAGCCGGTATGTCACCAGAAAATTTCATAGACCAATACACATTTATAATATAACATGTGGTCGTATAGCTGCAATTTTGACCATCATATTAGTTTTCACTTTTAGGAAAATAATGTATAATTTATAGCACGTCATATTTATAGAACAGGTCCATATTAGTGCAGACATACTATATAGTACAACACACATAGATATAAATGGAGTCACAAAAGGCTGGTTTCTTCTTGATATTCATATTGTGATATCTACTATGCATGCAAGGATTTCTCGAGTGGGAACATTATTCATTTAGAAGACCTATATGTACATGTATATGTTATACGCATGCGTGCAGAGGCCTATACTTACGACAAATGGAACATTTGAGCTTATATTCAACGCAATGTTGATACTCATACTATGCATAAATATCTAAATATTTATCAGCCTGTAAAAAAAACTCGCCACTCTAGATCTGCTCCGTTTTTTGTTCTGTTTTTTTGTTGTTGTTTTTTGTATATATAGGCGGTTGATTGTTTCAATATAAAAGTAAAAACGTTTTCTGAATTAAAATTTGGAATAAAAATAAATTGACTAATCAATAAAATTAGTGAGGTATTACTGAGGTCAAGTAAACATGAAAACATTTGGGCTATAGCTATTAGATCGATCATTTGAGTAGTAAATACTTTACATACGCATCAGATTTGTAAGTAGGCATGTAGTTTTATTTACCTGTACAACACAACTTTTTACGGATGTTAAAAGTCACGTTTATATATTAGTTCGGCTTTATTGGCCTTTTTAACTGGCTTAAGCCGTAAAAGCATTTACCAATATCTTTTTACACACTCCAGGCTAACCAAAACACCTACCGAATTGCAAACATTGTCGGGTTTATCGATTGTATAACGTCTGCCTTTATGCCACAACACGGGCCACATGGGTATGTTTATGTAGAATTTTCGTGGAGCCTACCCAGAATGCCTTGCGCAATCTGAAGACATGAACTGGCTTATGGAGCATGTTGATCAACTGTTGTGTAACTGTGTATATGCAGTCACAAGTAAATATCCACCAATCAATTCAGCCCATTATCAAAAGCCAAATACTGCAGCGTTCAGTTATTTTTTCTCCTAAGTAATCGACACGGATCTTGTTTAATATTCATCACCTCAGTTTATAGTGGAAAGAATGCAGCACATCACGAGTGATATGAAATCGCTGTCGCAACTGGCAGAGACGCATTACAAGAACAAATTATCTGGATTTGTAAAAGGCTATCCACAAAGCAATTAAACGCTTTTAATGTCAAGATACCTGCTATATTCAAATAGGAAAAAGTTTAAATACACACGTTAAGGAAAACACAATCAACTAATTTGAAATTCGCGTTACACAACCCTCTAGGTTTTACAGGTGTCTTCATTGTACCAACCTATAAAATCATGGTAAGATTGGCTCGGTAAAGACATGTCATGTAACTTACGACAATACTGACACCAGGCTGGTAATGTAACACGCTCCCAACTTTGTCGCCAGCTATGATATTTTTCATACAATGTTGGGTACTTGTCCAGAATAAGCAAATACTCGGCTAGTTCTTTGGGTGATCCGAATCCTGAGGAATGGATATAGGATCCCGGAGGAAGAAGATCCTCGTAGTTGCCAGGATCCGCTCCTCCCATAACAACGGGTACAGCGTGCCAATCAAACAACGGCAGTGCCACTTTCTCTGTGATGTAATCCCGACAGTGGCTGTTCTCCATCGACAGGTAAAACTTGTGCTGGGCCATTGTTTTGGTGCATTCCGCTGAACCACGGGGACATCGCATTTTGCCGCACCTTCCGTATGTGTCCACGGCTAGGTAGTTGTTCAGTTCCCGGATGTAGGAGAGTCTCTTCGTATGCTTGGCCCCACAGTTACTGTTCATGTAAGCTATCACGTGACCCGATTTGGAGGCTAGGATCTCCCCGATCAGCTGCTTGTACGCTGCATTAGATAAGTTTGTCTCTCTTTCCTGAATTCCGAAATAAGGCACGGTTATGTCGGAATCTCTCCTGTAGGTTGCCGTCCAGTTGAAGATGCCATTAAAGTTCCGTATGTTCAGCCCCGTGTGATATGGAGATTCCTGGAGGAAATAGACCCAACGTTGGTGAGGCAATCTCTTGTCAGGCAAGTCTTGAAGACGCCGTATGTTTCTGGCGTGCACAATCACAGAGTCGCTATTTAGTAGCTCCTGTCTATTTATCGTACTCACGCAGGTAATATTGGCTTCACATTGAATTTTTTCGGGAACCCATTTATTGTTATTAAAAAAGGAGGTCCATACTAATATCTTTTTGACTGATCGTGAAACTGATCGTTCACTGTTGGGCTCCCCGTACTGTATATATTGTTTTGAAGATCCATACTGGTGTCTGGCAATGGCTGCCAAACGTTCTTGGTAACTCTTCTGTATTTGGAGATATCTTTGGTAAACATTCTCTGGTATATGACCTGATTGTTCCGTGTATGAACGGTTGGACCCGGGCGAGGAGGTTGTTCCTGTTACCAATGTTTTTACCGGAAATGGCAAATTCCGAATGTTACTGGCAAACTCTCTAGGCAAACTTCTTATCATAGAGATGTTCACCGAAACATTAGTGACCGTTACGAAAACACAGGAGAGGGCTATCAAAGAACATAGCATCCAGAATAACCATTGCTTGCAGGTACTTGGTGCGCCCACCATTTTGCTGACCTAGTTTCCGAACTGCTGCTTCAATATACACTATAATTCAGTCTGTTATACACTGTTCTATCAGACTGCTCTTTGCTTGTTTCGATAATATGGTTTTAGTTGTATAGAGAAGTATACACATGTCCTTCCACTCCATGCAGAGAGCATCTCCTCAAAACAGCTGTGTGAGGTAAGTCTAGAATCTGAAAGATAACACAAAACATCTGTAGTAATTTTTCATGTACTTTCATCTTTTGCATGCACTGAACATGCACACTAGAATGCACAATATACACAAAATATTTTATGATTTGTTACACAGAAACACTCCTACGTTCCTGACATAGGCTAATTCACTATAGTTAATGAGTGGGGATTGGATGCGGGTAGTTATCCAAGGCGATATCCAAGGCACGGCAATTCAAATTGCCTCTCATCTTTCTTCGACGATCTGGAGAAGAAAAGAGCTAAAACAACGGAGAATATCGCCAAGTCGGACTGCGTCTTGTGTTCTGTACAAGTCAAATTCCATATCGTGATAATGCCGTCACACCAAACTCATCAGCGCATTAGTGTCGCCTGGGATACAATTTTGCTATTGGTCTAACGTTTTCTTTAGCCAGCGTTCAGTTATCTCACATTCACCTGTATATCAGACTAGGTAAACATATGGTGTTTTATTTTGTTTCTTTCTGGTATAACCCATATTTTGCAGTTTGCTAACTTTATACCTAGGGCAAACGAGCAGCTGGAATTGACAATCAGGCACATCGATCTGAACGCGTCAAAGCCATATTGCGCAGGATTTGGACTAGAAAACAACACTGCAGCGGGCAGTTATCTCCCCTGATGACGTCAAATGATATGGACGGCGATAAAGTTGTTCATTTTGTTAATCTAAATGTTATTAGGTATCTGTTTTGATATCCAAAACTGAGCTACACTTATACACTGTACCTCTGTGCTTTATTTATCAATCCATTGTAGATTTCAGTTCTGGGGGAAAACGAGATGAGAGGACCGACGAGAATTTATCAAACCAACAGGCCCAAACATCCTAGTTGTGAATACACAAAGGTGAATGCAAAGAAGACATTTATTGTTGCAAAATACCCCCTTGTTGACTTGCAGTGGCTGGTTGGCTAGATTCTAAAACATTAAATGGTTAGCCACATTTGCGTGAGAAGAGGGAATAAATTAGACTACAAATGTCCTCTACGCGTTCTGTATCTGTAACGAATAACACCTATGAAAGCACATGTGAAAATTTACGAAAGCATCTGAAATCTTTGTAACCTACAAAGATATCTGTGAGCAAATGAAACCTTTTATCATTCAAAAAATTCACAATGTATGTTCACTTATGTGGTTTGACACTTGTGTATGGAGGTACATATTTATACTTGCACCACCCCTATATCAGTATATTTCCCAAACGAGAGCTACGTGACATTTCTCCACAAATTGGAACCTTTTCGCGTGCAATGACAACTCGATGATGATCAATCCGAGCTGACCATTGCTCTCTTGTAACACATTAGTACTAGGTTACCAGTTTTCCCACAGATCGTCAACACAAAAGCAGCAATTAACAACACATTGCACAATTTGGGCCGTAGTTACTTTAGGCTGCGAAGGTTCCCGATTGAGGAATGCATCTAAAGAACCCACGAAACTTCTGTCCAAATACATGTTTTCGTTTTTTCCAAAATCCAAGCCAGTTGATGTACCTACATTTACCACAGTTCAGAGAAAATTCTAGGCCTCTGATTGGTTCATCTGCCTTTAATGGTCTACCGTATTTGCAAAACGGACAGGCAATACAGTCTGTTTCCTTTGATATTTTTTGTGTATCCCTGTGGAGTCAAGGACTCTCGCGCTGGCCGATAGCTGTACAACAACAACATGTAGAAAAGTTTCTCGTAGCATCTTTTTTCGCTCTTCATTGTTATAAATTTGTCATACCAGCGTGTTGTATGGGTATATGGTCTGATATTTCATCGTGAACATTAATATTTTCACGAGCCCGACGGTCGATTGGAAATACATGTAATGATGTTGACGACGAAACGTTAGGTCGTAAATCCACGAAACACGCCGTTAAACTTACAGTATACGCTTTAGATTGCTAATAAGCTTCATACTAATGCAATGTTACTGTTTATATCTTTGCACGAAAGAGCATCCTCAACGTTGTTTAGTCTGGTGTGCAATTGCCCAAACAATTACAATTACAAATTAAAAATGGACCCTGCAGGCGTTTAGCAATACACATGCTGTTATGAAGTTCGTTTTCTCATGTGAATGTCCTGTTCACGTCCCGTTTTAAGATGTTCATGTCTGTTCAGTAGGAAGCTGACTAAAGAGGAAACTGTCAAATAGCACAACCGTAAGCTAGTCAGATGCCTGTAGATACAGTCACATTCAGTATGTAAAAAGCCTTTGAATGGCGCCAAAAGACACGCATGGAACCGCATACATACATGCAATAACCAAAAGACACATTTACCCGCGTTGTATTTCTTTTTGTCTACAACACTTGAACGATAAGACTGAGGTGCTGGCCGAAGTCATGTTAATCAGTGTGCAGAGGGGCAGGATTATGTAATACATGTACGACAAACCAATAGTTAGGACTATGGATATTGATAAACCTATGTATTCACGGGGTCTGTCACAAGAAATTTTAATTAAAATATGGCCTTAATTTTGTTTCTTATGGCATTTTATTAATTTACTATTTAAATCCAAATAACTGTAGGCCTAGGCCTGTACGTGAAAAATATTGTTTCAAAAACACAGATTATAATACATATTATTTATAATGGCTTCATGAGTATTGAATTACGCTATAGCGTATCAGTTTGGGGAAATTAAGTTTCGGGACTCCTCTACATGCCACATGTCAATAATCTGAGACACAAATGGACAATTATAACACGACGTTTTTCTTATCTAAACATTCACATCACGGACTAAGGGCTGTCCAATCACATCTTAATTTTTTCCCTAGGAAACAGAGTTTGTTTTCCTGTATCTGTCCTTTCTTCTCATCAGCCGGTCAGTCCTCAAATACGGTGAAAACTCCACCCTATATATTTGTATGTTTCAGCCCAGTGTCTTCTTTGGCCTATCGGACTCTGTCAGAGATATCTTGTCCAACATGGCGGACGCTCTGCGTCGCAAGGCTGATGAGCGATGACGGATTGCACGCAATCTACAGTTTTACATACATCCCTGGCCCTACAGTGCAGGGCCCAGCATTGCACGTTCTGATGTTATCATCAGTAAACTACTGACTCCTTCAGACAAGCAGAGGTTCAGTATTTTTCGATTATTCAACTCCCGGACAATCGAAAGAAAGGAAACACCCCCCAAAATGGGCTCAGTTATATTTTCAAATCGAAATAAAATGTTTCCATTACAAATTGGAAAACATGGCCAAGCCAAACAAGCAGTATAAATTTTGAACTTTATTAAATTTATTTTTTATGTTGACAAAATTCCTGACGTGATGTCATTAGTATTCAAGATGTCTACCCCCACTGAGCCTTCGCTCGAGATCTCGAACGTTTGGCAACAAAGTTCTCTACGAGTGACAAACACAGATGTCAGCAGGTGAAAACATCATTCAATGCACATTGTTCTATACATGTCAAAGTAGACTCGGTGACTTTGTATATGTCTATATATATATTTGTATATGTTCGAACACACGGAAACCAGCCATGTGGCGTAGCAAGATGGCCACAAAATACATTAGAAGTCAAAGTCACGACGATGGAGTAGATTTGCCTCTAAGTTTTGACTGGAGTGCATGGGCCTTGTCGTGATCTGGCTGTATGAGGAACCCAACATGGGCACTTAGTTTCAGTACAAAAACGTTGACTCTAAAAATCCTGCCCACAACACATGAAAAGACGCATTTATGAGATTATATGAGTATTTAAAACCCATCGATAGTTAAAGGCTTCAATGTACAACAAAAATTGTTCAGCTTTCGGGGACATTCTATTTTTACACTACATTCTGGTCAGCATAGTACCGTAAAATTCTGTTTTTCTGTTAGCATTATTTAGTGCTACTCACACGGCGCTGGCGGTATAAGGGAACAGGAGCTCGGTTCTTCAAATAACGGCTGAAAATTGAGAAAATTTCCCATTTAAAATACATGGGTCTTTTTTAAAAATATCAAAATATGGTCATGTTTGAGTTCTATAAAATCACATTTTCGGTCAATGTACGATGCGCTGATTACACAAATAAGATCGCATGAAAACTGAATGCCCACATCTCACAATTATGGGTACTGTAAGAGGTTTCTTGGTAAGTTTGATTTTTGTCAACACTACATTCGTATATTTCTCCAAAAGCGCAACCTGCTGGCATAGCTTGCGCGGAGTTCCCGCTCATTAGGGGATTATAACAATCTCACAAGCTGTGAATGCACACCCATACATAATCCCGCCTAATGTTAATCGGGCCAAAGCCTTGTAGTTTTTTTCTTTGGTTTGATCTTTGTGGGCAAACTGGTAACATGTATATAGCACTCACGTTTTGCAATAGAGCTATGATCAGCCCGAATTATTTAACGTGTTTCCGACGTTCCCATGCCATTGGAAAGCGTACAGTGCAGGATTTACAATGAGGCGATCGATGTTTATATTTACATAAGTATTAATCTTTCGAAATAGTAAATAAATAAGAATATTTCACTTATACATGTTCGATGACGGCCAGTATTGTGGTGGGAGGAAACCGCACAGAGAAACTTGCGACCCAAAAGCAGTTTTCCCATACTCTCCTCAGAGACAATAGTCTGGATACTAGATCCCCTCTTAAATACAATTATGTATTTTACCTTGTGTAGCCCAAAATGTTAATAAATTATAGTCATATGTAAAAGATAAAGGACTACTGATTGCAAAAATTCTTCCCAAATTTACCTAACATTCATACTAATAAAAAGAGATACTAGTAATTTTTAAAAAATCAGAGATGTTTATCAAAATGCTATTTTAAAACATTTTTGTCCGAGTGCATGGTTTACTATTATTTAATACTAACCCAACATATTTTTATGGATACTAGAACCCTTCGCAAGCTAAATTTCACATTTTGACTTGTGTAACCAAAATCATCTTAGGTTCGCTAGGTTCGTGATAAGGTTCGCCTTTAACTCATTTAGAAATTAATTTTCGCCAAGAATTGTCTAGCTGTCAATGAAAAATGTAAATATATCAACTCACTTATGTAAAATTATAATACTGCACAAAGGCATGAATTGTTGTTTTATCTTGACAGTTCTGAGTAAAACCGCCTTTACGAATCCCCCCCCCCCCCACGTGGCACCCGGTAGGGTAATTATGACTGTTGACTTTCTTATCAGAGGGCAAAACATGTACATATTTACCTGAACCACGTCTATTCAATGCAGGTAATCCCCTCATGAGTTAATCCCACTAATCAGGGAGAACTTGGAAACACAACTGCCTTAGCTCACAATAAGTTATACTTTTTTACTAACTTAAGGTATTTATAAGAAAATGGGGAATCAGAATGTGAAAAAAGGTAATTTGACCAAATTTCACTCCTGATGTATTTTAGTATCGTTAACTGGAGCCGAGAATTTATTTCAGTTTAGAAAATATTTTAATAATGGATACCGACCAGCGTATACATGTTACCATGTTCATTTGCACTGGTTCTAGGTGGCCTTTTCCCCGGAGAGTTAACTCAGGATTATTATTATTATTATTATTATTATTATTATTATTATTATTATTATTATTATTATATACATATATATATATATATATATATATATATATATATGTAGTAACGTGTTTATTGCATGAAGGTCAACGTCCCGAATACATGACAGCATAATAGATTTTTTTTACGCCGTACTCAAGAATATTTCACTTTGACGCCAGTGGCCAGGACTGCGGTGGGAGGAAACCGGGTAGAGTGCGAGGAGAAACCCAGGGTCATCCACCTGATGACAAATTAAAATTGTTGTTAGATATAAGCATACGAAATTCTTTTCTGTTTATCAGGTATTTGTGGGAAATATAACACGGACGAATATTTTCCAGTTCTGGACAAGTTATTAGGTGATATGGATGTTCAATTTGGTATGCTTGTAAAGTACACAATAGCGTCTTTCACGGGCCACATTTCTAAATCTACCATGATCAATGGCCAATCCTGCTGTTCCAACTCTCCTCTTAGCAAAATCACGAACATATGAACTAGCAAATCCCAGGCCCAAATAAGCTGTGTTTCAATATCACTTTTATAAGTACAGTACTCGTATTATTCAACCAAGTGAACCGCAGAGGCCCCTCAAAGGTTTGAACGCCACGGCAACGACACTAAAAAGAAATGTAGAGCGTGTGTCTGTGCAGACAATAACGCTTACAAATGTCTCGCCTTCAACCCAGTTTACCGTGGTAACATTGTGACACACCTTGTGACTCAAATAGAGGCGTAAAAGAGAGCTCAGCAGGTTGATAAGCAAGTCTTGAGTTGTAATTGATGGTCAGTTACTGCAAAACTATACTACTTGATAGGTGGGTGCAAATGTTGTTGTTGTTGTGGCGGTGTTAAACTTCGAGCATAGTCCACCGTCTTTGTGTCAAATTCGAGAGAACTTGACCGGGACTCGTACAAGCTACATACTCAACGAACATTTCTTTATTCCAACGTGACTGGTTTAGTTTATGAACGAACTACGAAGCTTCGTTAAGACGTCGCAATCAGAAGTTGCTTAAAAATCCAAATTTTGAGCGACCGTGACTCTGTAAGGAGTTTGATTTTAATGCTTAGTGATGTCTTAAACCTTTATGACAAAAATGGAAGTTAGCGTTTACGTTCAGATCTAACTTCGAAAATAATACCATAAGTGAAAACGAAGCCCAAGACAGCCTAGTGGTCCTGGGGCCTGGAATTTTGACCGCGGATGTATTGTGCTCTAGATAAAAACACCCTTTTGAGCCGACCTCAACATCGGAATGATAGACCAGACGGGTATAACGATTGGGATGAGAGGTCTCGGTCACACATGAGTGACCGTAGTGCACATAAACTACTACGTGAACGTCAACCAAAGCTGAGTCGGTCAAAAATATCACATTCAAAGCTGTAGAGAAATGTGGGTTGGATGAAAAACTTTTATTTTCAAGCCTATTTCGTGGATCGGACAGAAGACGATTGAGATTGTACACAAGAGCCATGTTCTTTGAGTCACGTGATTACTACTGGCAGCGCAAGTAGTCCGAGAAATGATCCAGAAATATCGTCAAATCATACATTGTATATTCGCGGTTAGCTTGAAATGTACTCCTTTTAAATCTGTGACCAGGACGGGTGTTAGCGCAGTTGGTTCGGCGCTAATACCACTTATGTGTAGCCCACCACCCCTTCTCTAGGCCGGTCTGTAAAAACAGCCGACCCAGCCCTCTCCAGGCTGATGTGTCGTTCCCGTCTACAGGGCACCACACCCACATTTGGGGGAAATTTTGAAAAAAGCATGGTGCAAAATTAGACAATGAGGATAGAAAATGGCGTCCCCTTGTTCACCGGTACAAGCCCGGTCAGGTGCAACAAGCACAAGCTGTGAAACACAATGACACACCCGAGCTTGCACAAATTGCGTAGTAGTATAACATATATAGTGCAGTCAAGCGGGGAACACCTCTATTTTGATGGCTAGGCTGCAAATTAAAGCCGTTCTGGACAATGGCTGTGGGCGATGATCTGCGAAGCTGCCTACAGAACTGTTTGTGCCTCTAGAGCGCTGTGACATATAATCAAAATGTGGAAGGCCCAGTGACCCGCTGTGGTGCCGGACAAAGGAAAGCCTATGGGACTTTCTCGAAGCAGTTTTGTAATAGCACAAGTGGTTGAAAAACCCCTCAATGGGAGGGGAGAGGGTGTCAGCGTTTTGGGAGCCTGGCATGGAAGACCACTGCGGTCATCGCATCGTTACGCCATCCAACTGTAACCCGAAAGCGCAATATTTTCGCCGCTCTGTCACTACGTTCACCTTGATATGCATAGCAGTAGCGCGCCATTTTACAAATAAAATTGGGCCTCCGTGGCCGATGGTGTCAGTGCGTCATCGATCGCTGTGAGCTCAAATCCAACTCATGCTGGCTTCCTCTCCGGCCTTACATGGAAAGGTCCGTCAGCAGCCTGCGGATGGTCGAGAGTTTCCCCCTGGCCTCTTCCCGGTTTTCTCCCACTATAATGCTGACCGCCTTCATATAAGGGAAATAGGTGTATTCCTGAGTACGGCGTAAAACACCAATCAAATAAATACGCATAAAATATCGTGCTGCCCTATAAAACTTCAAACAGAAAGGCAGACAACCATACAAACCTTACTATGAAAACGTGTAGCTTTTCACTTTGGTTATTTAGGGTTACATCCACTGGAAAGATGAAGAGGCCAAGGTGACAATTGAAAATGTTCCGCCATCGCTATGTCACCCGATGGAAATAAAGGCGAGAGAACCGCCAGGTTTTAATGTAAAATGAGGTGCTTCTATCACTTTCTGTTACACGACATTTCATTTGTGAAATATCATCATTACGCTAAAAATATCTGTGTGATCACTACTTCTATCAACTATATTTTTTATAATTTGTGTTCTCAGCAAAATTTTTCATGGAATTAATGCGCAAATCGTTGACCGGAAAGGGAAATTTTAAGACTCAAATGTTTCCTTGTCGCTGTGTCCGAACGACATTTTAACATGAAAAAGTTGCGCTGGCACGTTTGTCACGATGTGACCATTTGAAAGAAAAAAATTCGTTGTTCAAGAAACACAATACCCTTGCGCAGAGAAGAGAAAAATATCGGCTTATGATTTCTGTCGTGTAGATTAGCATAAATTTGTTGCTTGCGTATGTGCGGAACAATAAATGGAAGATAATACTGCCTAACATAATTCGGACGAGACCCATCAGTCCATTTGTACTTTCACTTGTACATACTCAGTAACATTCCCATTAGAATGTGGTTAGTGAGTCGATATCGGGCAGAACTGAAGCTGTCTGAAACTTTAATCAGCTATGAACCCCTTAACACCGTCTTACAAATGAAGTGTACCAAAACTGTTTACGTGCATCGACTAACTTCTCTGCCGCTTTGAATAACCTAACGGAGGTAGGTTGAGTGTACTCAACTAGTGGCAGGTGCCTATGAGGGGCGGGTGCCTATGAGGGGCGGGTGCTTATGGTCTAACATTGGTTGCGCCCGAATCTCTCCTGAAATGTTTTAGTGTCTCGCTGTCGATAAAACTAATGTGCTAGGATCCAACAATGCGGAGCCATGGATAGTCCTGAAATGTCGTTCTATCAGATTGTCGAGCTGTAAAGGAAAAGCAAGACAGCGACGACGTTTTTGGCAGAGTAGACGATGGCAACGGAACGATGGCGATCATGGGCTTCCATAGACTGAGGCTTTTTACAGGCCTGGCTCGCGCAGGGAACAAGGAACAAGGGGTGGGGACGGGGAAAGGTGGGGATTGGAAGGGGGGAAGGAGGGAGGAGGGGGGGAAGGAGGGAGGAGGGATGGGAAGGGGTGGGTTATAAACCGAGATTCTGCCATGTACCTGGTGAACTATAAACATCCGTGGGTGCCGATCCCCTTGCATTGTTTTCATGTTATTGTATCGATGTGTTAAATGTGATAACAACGCAGCATTAGGAGTACATGTAATTCTGGAATAGTCAAGGGTGATATATTGCATCTGAAACCAGACGATTAGATCAACATGGCGGCCGTAGGCTGAAAGGAAACTTTCGGGCTGCGATCAAACCTATGTATATGACGGCTATACAGCAGTGGGGCAGCTTACCGTGAACACATCGTGAATCTATGTGACTCGTTACATTCCTGTATGTATCAAGGCTTAACATTGTTGAATGAAACTGATACATACGGCATAAGTTTGTGTGTTGACCAGTGAAATCGGGCGGCCGAATTCGTCAAAATGTTCGCCCTCCCCCCATCTCCCCTCCCCCTGGCTTGCTTTATAATGGTGATACACAGTGGGTGGCTTGTATAGGACAACAACACAACTACACTGACTTCATGTGCAGTCAAACCACTATTCTCATTGGAGTATTGTATGGCACGAGGTTTACTGCTACACTGTGGCCTTGACGGAGCTCAGTGCCTGACTGAAAAATAAATCCAAGCTTTCAGTATTTGTCCTACTGATATTTGGAATGATTTTGAACTACCTCGATCTATCTTAATCAGTGTGCAGAGGGGCAGGATTATGTAATACATGTACGACAAACCAATAGTTAGGACTATGGATATTGATAAACCTATGTATTCACGGGGTCTGTCATAAGAAATTTTAATTAAAATATGGCCTTAATTTTGTTTCTTATGGCATTTTATTAATTTACTATTTAAATCCAAATAACTGTAGGCCTAGGCCTGTACGTGAAAAATATTGTTTCAAAAACACAGATTATAATACATATTATTTATAATGGCTTCATGAGTATTGAATTACGCTATAGCGTATCAGTTTGGGGAAATTAAGTTTCGGGACTCCTCTACATGCCACATGTCAATAATCTGAGACACAAATGGACAATTATAACACGACGTTTTTCTTATCTAAACATTCACATCACGGACTAAGGGCTGTCCAATCACATCTTAATTTTTTCCCTAGGAAACAGAGTTTGTTTTCCTGTATCTGTCCTTTCTTCTCATCAGCCGGTCAGTCCTCAAATACGGTGAAAACTCCACCCTATATATTTGTATGTTTCAGCCCAGTGTCTTCTTTGGCCTATCGGACTCTGTCAGAGATATCTTGTCCAACATGGCGGACGCTCTGCGTCGCAAGGCTGATGAGCGATGACGGATTGCACGCAATCTACAGTTTTACATACATCCCTGGCCCTACAGTGCAGGGCCCAGCATTGCACGTTCTGATGTTATCATCAGTAAACTACTGACTCCTTCAGACAAGCAGAGGTTCAGTATTTTTCGATTATTCAACTCCCGGACAATCGAAAGAAAGGAAACACCCCCCAAAATGGGCTCAGTTATATTTTCAAATCGAAATAAAATGTTTCCATTACAAATTGGAAAACATGGCCAAGCCAAACAAGCAGTATAAATTTTGAACTTTATTAAATTTATTTTTTATGTTGACAAAATTCCTGACGTGATGTCATTAGTATTCAAGATGTCTACCCCCACTGAGCCTTCGCTCGAGATCTCGAACGTTTGGCAACAAAGTTCTCTACGAGTGACAAACATAGATGTCAGAGAAAAGCAGGTGGAAACATCATTCAATGCACATTGTTCTATACATGTCAAAGTAGACTCGGTGACTTTGTATATGTCTATATATATATTTGTATATGTTCGAACACACGGAAACCAGCTATGTGGCGTAGCAAGATGGCCACAAAATACATTAGAAGTCAAAGTCACAACGATGGAGTAGATTTGCCTCTAAGTTTTGACTGGAGTGCATGGGCCTTGTCGTGATCTGGCTGTATGAGGAACCCAACATGGGCACTTAGTTTCAGTACAAAAACGTTGACTCTAAATTCTGCCCACAACACATGAAAAGACGCATTTATGAGATTATATGAGTATTTAAAACCCATCGATAGTTAAAGACTTCAATGTACGACAAAAATTGTTCAGCTTTCGGGGACATTCTGTTTTTACACTACATTCTGGTCAGCATAGTACCGTAAAATTCTGTTTTTCTGTTAACATTATTTAGTGCTACTCACACGGCGCTGGCGGTATAAGGGAACAGGAGCTCGGTTCTTCAAATAACGGCTGAAAATTGAGAAAATTGCCCATTTAAAATACATGGGTCTTTTTTAAAAATATCAAAATATGGTCATGTTTGAGTTCTATAAAATCACATTTTCGGTCAAAGTACGATGCGCTGATTACACAAATAAGATCGCATGAAAACTGAATGCCCACATCTCACAATTATGGGTACTGTAAGAGGTTTCTTGGTAAGTTTGATTTTTGTCAACACTACATTCGTATATTTCTCCAAAAGCGCAAACTGCTGGCATAGCTTGCGCGGAGTTCCCACTCATTGGGGGATTATAACAATCTCACAAGCTGTGAATGCACACCCATACATAATCCCGCCTAATGTTAATCGGGCCAAAGCCTTGTAGTTTTTTTCTTTGGTTTGACCTTTGTGGGCAAACTGGTAACATGTATATAGCACTCACGTTTTGCAATAGAGCTATGATCAGCCCGAATTATTTAACGTGTTTCCGACGTTCCCATGCCATTGGAAAGCGTACAGTGCAGGATTTACAATGAGGCGATCGATGTTTATATTTACATAAGTATTAATCTTTCGAAATAGTAAATAAATAAGAATATTTCACTTATACATGTTCGATGACGGCCAGTATTGTGGTGGGAGGAAACCGCACAGAGAAACTTGCGACCCAAAAGCAGTTTTCCCATACTCTCCTCAGAGACATAACTGTCTGAATACTAGATCCCCTCTTAAATACAATTATGTATTTTACCTTGTGTAGCCCAAAATGTTAATAAATTATAGTCATATGTAAAAGATAAAGGACTACTGATTGCAAAAATTCTTCCCAAATTTACCTAACATTCATACTAATAAAAAGAGATACTAGTAATTTTTAAAAAATCAGAGATGTTTATCAAAATGCTATTTTAAAACATTTTTGTCCGAGTGCATGGTTTACTATTATTTAATACTAACCCAACATATTTTTATGGATACTAGAACCCTTCGCAAGCTAAATTTCACATTTTGACTTGTGTAACCAAAATCATCTTAGGTTCGCTAGGTTCGTGATAAGGTTCGCCTTTAACTCATTTAGAAATTAATTTTCGCCAAGAATTGTCTAGCTGTCAATGAAAAATGTAAATATATCAACTCACTTATGTAAAATTATAATACTGCACAAAGGCATGAATTGTTGTTTTATCTTGACAGTTCTGAGTAAAACCGCCTTTACGAATCCCCCCCCCCACGTGGCACCCGGTAGGGTAATTATGACTGTTGACTTTCTTATCAGAGGGCAAAACATGTACATATTTACCTGAACCACGTCTATTCAATGCAGGTAATCCCCTCATGAGTTAATCCCACTAATCAGGGAGAACTTGGAAACACAACTGCCTTAGCTCACAATAAGTTATACTTTTTTACTAACTTAAGGTATTTATAAGAAAATGGGGAATCAGAATGTGAAAAAAGGTAATTTGACCAAATTTCACTCCTGATGTATTTTAGTATCGTTAACTGGAGCCGAGAATTTATTTCAGTTTAGAAAATATTTTAATAATGGATACCGACCAGCGTATACATGTTACCATGTTCATTTGCACTGGTTCTAGGTGGCCTTTTCCCCGGAGAGTTAACTCAGGATTATTATTATTATTATTATTATTATTATTATATATATATATATATATATATGTAGTAACGTGTTTATTGCATGAAGGTCAACGTCCCGAATACATGACAGCATAATAGATTTTTTTTACGCCGTACTCAAGAATATTTCACTTTGACGCCAGTGGCCAGGACTGCGGTGGGAGGAAACCGGGTAGAGTGCGAGGAGAAACCCAGGGTCATCCACCTGATGACAAATTAAAATTGTTGTTAGATATAAGCATACGAAATTCTTTTCTGTTTATCAGGTATTTGTGGGAAATATAACACGGACGAATATTTTCCAGTTCTGGACAAGTTATTAGGTGATATGGATGTTCAATTTGGTATGCTTGTAAAGTACACAATAGCGTCTTTCACGGGCCACATTTCTAAATCTACCATGATCAATGGCCAATCCTGCTGTTCCAACTCTCCTCTTAGCAAAATCACGAACATATGAACTAGCAAATCCCAGGCCCAAATAAGCTGTGTTTCAATATCACTTTTATAAGTACAGTACTCGTACTATTCAACCAAGTGAACCGCAGAGGCCCCTCAAAGGTTTGAACGCCACGGCAACGACACTAAAAAGAAATGTAGAGCGTGTGTCTGTGCAGACAATAACGCTTACAAATGTCTCGCCTTCAACCCAGTTTACCGTGGTAACATTGTGACACACCTTGTGACTCAAATAGAGGCGTAAAAGAGAGCTCAGCAGGTTGATAAGCAAGTCTTGAGTTGTAATTGATGGTCAGTTACTGCAAAACTATACTACTTGATAGGTGGGTGCAAATGTTGTTGTTGTTGTGGCGGTGTTAAACTTCGAGCATAGTCCACCGTCTTTGTGTCAAATTCGAGAGAACTTGACCGGGACTCGTACAAGCTACATACTCAACGAACATTTCTTTATTCCAACGTGACTGGTTTAGTTTATGAACGAACTACGAAGCTTCGTTAAGACGTCGCAATCAGAAGTTGCTTAAAAATCCAAATTTTGGGCGACCGTGACTCTGTAAGGAGTTTGATTTTAATGCTTAGTGATGTCTTAAACCTTTATGACAAAAATGGAAGTTAGCGTTTACGTTCAGATCTAACTTCGCAAATAATACCATAAGTGAAAACGAAGCCCAAGACAGCCTAGTGGTCCTGGGGCCTGGAATTTTGACCGCGGATGTATTGTGCTCTAGATAAAAACACCCTTTTGAGCCGACCTCAACATCGGAATGATAGACCAGACGGGTATAACGATTGGGATGAGAGGTCTCGGTCACACATGAGTGACCGTAGTGCACATAAACTACTACGTGAACGTCAACCAAAGCTGAGTCGGTCAAAAATATCACATTCAAAGCTGTAGAGAAATGTGGGTTGGATGAAAAACTTTTATTTTCAAGCCTATTTCGTGGATCGGACAGAAGACGATTGAGATTGTACACAAGAGCCATGTTCTTTGAGTCACGTGATTACTACCGGCAGCGCAAGTAGTCCGAGAAATGATCCAGAAATATCGTCAAATCATACATTGTATATTCGCGGTTAGCTTGAAATGTACTCCTTTTAAATCTGTGACCAGGACGGGTGTTAGCGCAGTTGGTTCGGCGCTAATACCACTTATGTGTAGCCCACCACCCCTTCTCTAGGCCGGTCTGTAAAAACAGCCGACCCAGCCCTCTCCAGGCTGATGTGTCGTTCCCGTCTACAGGGCACCACACCCACATTTGGGGGAAATTTTGAAAAAAGCATGGTGCAAAATTAGACAACATAGTAAACAGACTTGTGTTGTACAAGTTTTGGTTAAGCTTCTCAACCGCCATTCTCTGTTTAATTCCATGAATGACAAATATTATATTAAAAAAAAACAAAAAACGACGAGATATTCTTTACTACCTAGTGAAGAAGAAGCCATGTATAATATGTTTACAAGACATGCACATTAGCAAACAGTATGCAAAAAAATTATTACGAAATGGGTTTTAAGGAGGGATTTGTAAAGAATAGGTTGAGCTATTGAATTGACCTCACCCTACCACGTTACAACACCACGTTACTACAGCCAAAACTTCATAATACTCATTCCGGTTAATAAATCCGATGTTCATCGAGAAAAGGACATTCGTCAATGAATTGACGTCACACACCACGTGATATAACCATCATCCTTACTACTGCCAAGACATTTCCTCAGAATACGGATTACAATAGGCGACTTACCTGGAAAATAGGCACTAATGCTGACCATGAGGATAGAAAATGGCGTCCCCTTGTTCACCGGTACAAGCCCGGTCAGGTGCAACAAGCACAAGCTGTGAAACACAATGACACACCCGACCTTGCACAAATTGCGTAGTAGTATAACATATATAGTGCAGTCAAGCGGGGAACACCTCTATTTTGATGGCTAGGCTGCAAATTAAAGCCGTTCTGGACAATGGCTGTGGGCGATGATCTGCGAAGCTGCCTACAGAACTGTTTGTGCCTCTAGAGCGCTGTGACATATAATCAAAATGTGGAAGGCCCAGTGACCCGCTGTGGTGCCGGACAAAGGAAAGCCTATGGGACTTTCTCGAAGCAGTTTTGTAATAGCACAAGTGGTTGAAAAACCCCTCAATGGGAGGGGAGAGTGTGTCAGCGTTTTGGGAGCCTGGCATGGAAGACCACTGCGGTCATCGCATCGTTACGCCATCCAACTGTAACCCGAAAGCGCAATATTTTCGCCGCTCTGTCACTACGTTCACCTTGATATGCATAGCAGTAGCGCGCCATTTTACAAATAAAATTGGGCCTCCGTGGCCGATGGTGTCAGTGCGTCATCGATCGCTGTGAGCTCAAATCCAACTCATGCTGGCTTCCTCTCCGGCCTTACATGGAAAGGTCCGTCAGCAGCCTGCGGATGGTCGAGAGTTTCCCCCTGGCCTCTTCCCGGTTTTCTCCCACTATAATGCTGACCGCCTTCATATAAGGGAAATAGGTGTATTCCTGAGTACGGCGTAAAACACCAATCAAATAAATACGCATAAAATATCGTGCTGCCCTATAAAACTTCAAACAGAAAGGCAGACAACCATACAAACCTTACTATGAAAACGTGTAGCTTTTCACTTTGGTTATTTAGGGTTACATCCACTGGAAAGATGAAGAGGCCAAGGTGACAATTGAAAATGTTCCGCCATCGCTATGTCACCCGATGGAAATAAAGGCGAGAGAACCGCCAGGTTTTAATGTAAAATGAGGTGCTTCTATCACTTTCTGTTACACGACATTTCATTTGTGAAATATCATCATTACGCTAAAAATATCTGTGTGATCACTACTTCTATCAACTATATTTTTTATAATTTGTGTTCTCAGCAAAATTTTTCATGGATTTCTTTTCATGGAATTAATGCGCAAATTGTTGACCGGAAAGGGAAATTTTAAGACTCAAATGTTTCCTTGTCGCTGTGTCCGAACGACATTTTAACATGAAAAAGTTGCGCTGGCACGTTTGTCACGATGTGACCATTTTAAAGAAAAAAATTCGTTATTCAAGAAACACAATACCCTTGCGCAGAGAAGAGAAAAATATCGGCTTATGATTTCTGTCGTGTAGATTAGCATAAATTTGTTGCTTGCGTATGTGCGGAACAATAAATGGAAGATAATACTGCCTAACATAATTCGGACGAGACCCATCAGTCCATTTGTACTTTCACTTGTACATACTCAGTAACATTCCCATTAGAATGTGGTTAGTGAGTCGATATCGGGCAGAACTGAAGCTGTCTGAAACTCTAATCAGCTATGAACCCCTTAACACCGTCTTACAAATGAAGTGTACCAAAACTGTTTACGTGCATCGACTAACTTCTCTGCCGCTTTGAATATCCTAACGGAGGTAGGTTGAGTGTACTCAACTAGTGGCAGGTGCCTATGAGGGGCAGGTGCCTATGAGGGGCGGGTGCCTATGGTCGAACATTGGTTGCGCCCGAATCTCTCCTGAAATGTTTTAGTGTCTCGCTGTCGATAAAACTAATGTGCTAGGATCAAACAATGCGGAGCCATGGATAGTCCTGAAATGTCGTTCTATCAGATTGTCGAGCTGTAAAGGAAAAGCCAGACAGCGACGACGTTTTTGGCAGAGTAGACGATGGCAACGGAACGATGGCGACCATGGGCTTCCATAGACTGAGGCTTTTTACAGGCCTGGCTCGCGCAGGGAACAAGGAACAAGGGGTGGGGACGGGGAAAGGTGGGGATTGGAAGGGGGGAAGGAGGGAGGAGGGATGGGAAGGGGTGGGTTATAAACCGAGATTCTGCCATGTACCTGGTGAACTATAAACATTCGTGGGTGCCGATCCCCTTGCATTGTTTTCATGTTATTGTATCGATGTGTTAAATGTGATAACAACGCAGCATTAGGAGTACATGTAATTCTGGAATAGTCACGGGTGATATATTGCATCTGAAACCAGACGATTAGATCAACATGGCGGCCGTAGGCTGAAAGGAAACTTTCGGGCTGCGATCAAACCTATGTATATGACGGCTATACAGCAGTGGGGCAGCTTACCGTGAACACATCGTGAATCTATGTGACTCGTTACATTCCTGTATGTATCAAGGCTTAACATTGTTGAATGAAACTGATATATACGGCATAAGTTTGTGTGTTGACCAGTGAAATCGAGCGGCCGAATTCGTCAAAATTTTCGCCCCCCTCCATCTCCCCTCCCCCTCGCTTGCTTTATAATGGTGATACACAGTGGGTGGCTTGTATAGGACAACAACACAACTACACTGACTTCATGTGCAGTCAAATCACTATTCCCGTTGGAGTATTGTATGGCACGGGGTTTACTGCTACACTGTGGCCTTGACGGAGCTCAGTGCCTGACTGAAAAATAAATCCAAGCTTTCAGTATTTGTCCTACTGATATTTGGAATGATTTTGAACTACCTCTGTCTATGCCGCAACGAGAAAAAAAACGCTGAAGTCGGGAATTATCTGCACAAAGCAGCATGGAGGAAGAATCAGCAACAAACAGACGGGGGGAGAAAGAGTCGTCCAGTGAACACAAATCCTGAATCAGCTACAGCTTATAATGACCAGAACACACTCAATGGTCACAGGTGAGGAAAAAATTTGTCAAGAAGAATTATTTAAAAAATAAATAGGCAAGAAATGGATATGGAAACTAAGACAGAATAACTTGGAGCAATACACCAGAAAACAAAACATACGAATTTATGGGGTAGAGGGGGACAGTACCTCTGAGAAAATTGCCCAGTGTTCAGAAATAGTTGCTGAAATTCTTCAATCCAAATTTCAGTAGTCACTGATATCTGGGCACATAGCACACAGACCGGGCCCTGTTAGGCCGTTACATTCAAAACCAAGAAGGGTCAGGTTCATATCTCGACGACATGATGTGTCATGAAGGTTAGAAGAGCTTTAAAGGGATGCAGTATCATTATAAAAGAAGCATTGACACATTCACACTCTATTGTGAGCTGCATCAGCTTATACAACGAGCTTATCTGCTTAGTCGCCTGACGGGAAAACCTTTGAACAAAACCTTAACCCACTCATACAGGCCCTTGAAACTTGCTGGTCATCAAGATTAATATATTGGGAAAGTTTTTCAACAAAATAAGCGGGTGTAGCTCGAAAGACAAGAGACTTCTAAAATTCTCAACATACTTTTTGTGGCCACACAGCTCCATTCATATACTCACCTCTAACAGAGGTAAGAATGTTTAAGTAGTATACAGAATAGAGGTTCTGGCGCAATTCACCCGCTAGGGCCTCCCTACCCCCCTGGGCGTTCACATTTAAAGATAATTGGCATAGAGGCCCGACCCTCTGTTAAAGACCGGGCTTGCAGCTAGAAGCACTCACAATTTCAATTTTTATGAACGCAAAGACAGCCGCTTATAGATTAATTATCGTGGCCAACACTCCACCACCTGCGACGCCCAGACCCATACTGGCCGTGAGTAGTACGATATAAATTCCATCAACGGGGCTTTGACATGTCTTGTGGTATTTTTTGTATAGAACGGCTGTGGCATCTCTCTCGTCTTCTAACTTTTTTTTTCAGAGTGCTAATATGTTGTAATCAATACTCTTGCGGATCTTAAATCGGGGGGCAGATTGATCTAATGCTGGATCAAATGCTGGATACAGTTGCGGAATCTTTATGTCCACGCTGTTAGAATGTTTAATTCTAAATCCGATTTGGGTTTTAAACTCAATCTTAACCGTTTCAACTGAACGCCATGCTCTAGATTTATGCAGTTAAACCGTACCGCAAGCGGCGCACCGGCCACGACATTGTCTAAGGTCGTCTCAATCCTGTTAGCTCTACAAAGTATATTGACAGCGATAGTTACGCTTTTACCGACATGCTCTTTCAGCCACCCAATCTCCAAACCAGGAAGGGTGTGGAAGGGCTTGTCTGGATTATGACCCAATATAATATCCAGAATGGTTATGGTACCTGGGGGAACCTCGCCAACGGGAAATGGAGTGTTGATATGGAGGTAGGATGTTGTATCTGGACCGCCTCCGATCATATGGCCCCCTTCCGGCAGTATCCTCACATAAATTTCATCTCCCATGGCCGTGTACGAAAGGCACCCCTTGTTGTGTGCACCAGGACCGCGGTCACAGCCAGATCAATGTCCCATTTGGGATCATTCGATTTAACGAGACCCTATACCCTATTCTCAGGATCATCAGTTTGAACCAGGGTGTTTTTGGAGCATACTCGGGGCTTCGATATCCACATCAACGAGCTGATTCAGCGTCGGTGGTTCTTCGGAATTTCCCACCGGCACCTTCCTTCGTGCATAAACACCCCCCGGAGTAGAAAGGCGTAAATCTGTCTATTAACCCCTTGCCGTTCGAAACCATCGAGATCTGCCAGATCCGATAAGGCTAGGCTAGTGCAACTAGGGCCCATTGGGTCAATTACATCGGCGAATGTGTAAAGTTACGCTTAAGTATGCTGTATCTATATGTTGGCCGGAAATGTTTAAAAGCTTTATAGTAAGCCCCGGCACAAGGCCAGTCGACAGTGTGTTGTACTGTGGCTTGGCAAATGCCTCCGTCCTTCCGGAGATTATGTTTTCGTGGTGTACCGCGACTGCGCTCAGAAGAGTAGAGCCACTTACACAACTGATAGACACCGCGGCGATGTTTTCGGACGCACTCAGCTCGTCTAGGCGGATAAATATTTCTTTGAGAGGCGTCAGTTTTGGTAGCCTGTCCCCTTCATTGAATCCAGCCATGGGTTCTTTTTGCGTTGGAGAATCGCAGGATATCAGCCAGATCTAACAGACTGATAACATCATTCTTTTTGAGTTCCACCCGCCCACAACCAGTAGCTTCACTCAGTTCCAGTTTAGCATCCAAAGGTCGGAACACTTCTTTGTTAAGGGTACAGACGATGTAATAGCCGCTTGGCATGACTATCGACTTATCGTTCAACCTGAAACGTACGTCGCCGCCGCCGCCGCCAATGTTCGTCTCAGGGTACAAGGTCATAACGAGTAGGGCGACCTCGCACTGGCCTTCTGGATTGACCAGAGAGGATAACACTACTCCGCTGTTGAACATCGCTCAGTGTAACAAACATATTCTTTTTCTTTCGAAAGAGATGTTTGAATAGGCGTTTTCGGTCAATAGTAAGGTAACCCAATACCATGTCAGTGGAGTATATTCGCGTAAAGAGACTGAGGAGCGGAGAGAAATCGTGGTGATAGATCCCAGCCTGAACCACTCTCCGGTTCCTTCCAAAGTGAGTTTTCAAAAGGTGCTTGAGTGGTACACCTTACCGAAAATCAATCGCAAGGAATTGGTGGAAAAATTACACAAGCATGGCGTGGTGCAAGAGCCAACTCAGTTTCGCCGGATGGTGCGCCACGACTGGTTGTGGGGTGTCAAAGAAGAATCACCTCATAGTCGACACAGAATAAAGCAACTCTGTATTCCACTTCCGCGTATACTATCAAGTGCGCCATATTCCGGAAAAGATTAAGGCACCATTCCTACAAGACAATGCATGGAATCCGACCGACAACCCCTACGACCAGAGACAATACGAGTGAATTTGCGCCGAGTTTCGGGTCTCCCCAGGCACAGACTGGCGGCAAAAAAGAAGTGTAAACGACGGTTTAGGTGTGGCTTATTATTATGTTACTAGTACAGGATACGTGATTACAACTACGATCCTGGCCCCATGCCATTTCAGTGAACACCGGACAAATTTCACATCGATTTCATTTCACAAAGCAGCGAGGCAAATCAAGCAAGGGCCTCCTTCAAAATCGACAAATCTGAAGTGTTTACCCAGGCAGGCGTGGAACACATGAACGACACCATTCGGACTTATTGTTTGCGCAATGCTCGTTGCACAGACGCAGAATCGCAGCAATATCTTAGGTACGGAAGGCACGGCATTTGACGTACAGAAGCAGTTCGCTGCAAATATCGAAGACGCCATAGCAAGACCTGCTGACCTTACCTTGACCATAGAACGGTACCAGAACGTCCTCAGTAGCGCCCGCGCCAAGGTGGAGTATGCGTTTGGCTGCAGAGCCTCCGGTTAACGCAAGCACCAGGGCCGTTGCGATGAAACCCAAAGCAGTTAGGATGCTGGCTATACTGACCCCCTGTTCGCAGAACTAGGTCTGAAAGCGTTCGGCAAGAGTTGTGTCCTCCTGAAGAACGCGGTTGATCGTTTCCCTGATCTGATTAATTGGCGAGCACAGAACTTCACGCCTCGAAGAAAAAGTCTCGAGGCGATATTCTCCTTTATCCTGAAGGTCACACAATCGCTTCGCAATGCGGGGCCTGAAGAACGCAGAACAGAAGAAGAACTCGTCCAGTCCAGTCAGTTTAGCAAGGTTGTTTGTGAACTCCACTCTGATGGTCTGCACACAGAATTCACACTTATTAAGCCCCAGCAGATCGCCGTGATCACTCTAAGCGGTAATGAGGTGTTGTCGATCGATGACATCGATTATTGTTACATGGACCTTTGGAAGACTGCCGAGGAGAGAGAGAATGCACAGTACCAAAGTGTTACCAAAATCCGCCTTGATGTCGTAGAAGACGCACCCGAGGCCGCTGACGCTGCTATCGCAGCCGCCTATGGCAACCGATACTACATACCCCTCGACTTCGAGCTGCTGGAGAGCCATGTGCCATTTTAATTGTCGGCCCTGTTGGAGAGGCTCGGATACGAGCTAACTTTCAACGATTACAGCCACGTAATCCGGGCCACAGGAGACGCTGGTGACCTGGCAGCCATCCGCTACACCGTTGACAACCTCAACCTGGAGTACGACATGGTCACCCAGCCCAAGCATGCCCGGATGATCCGTAATCAGTACGCCGGATGACGGATATACCGCTGTAACAAGAGCGATACCCTGTGGAACATCAACCTCAACGTAATCGCCCGCAATATGAATAGCATCTTGATGCTGCTCAAGGACTCAGCCGCGGCCTTCCCCAACCTCAAAATAACCCAGGTAGAGATGACAACCAGCTGTAAAGCCAAGGCCTGCGCAAATACCAGCAGTGGGATGAGGCAAGGAAGTTCTTTGAAGCTGGCTGCAAGGGCCATCCCGGGGTGATCATGATCGCAAAAGAGCTAGCGCTGACGGACGTGTCCATTGGCGACTTCTTAACCACTGCGTATGCACTGTAGCTTAACCTCCGTTACAAGGACGACAACCAGCTACACGTCAGCGGGCGGCACATCGATAACGCCATTCAGATCACGAAAACAGCAGAAGCTGAGGGCGCTTTGAACATCTAACTTTAGGAGGTCAAGGACACTGAACTCAACATCGAGGATGGCCGATTGGTCACACACCTGTGCTAGTAACCTCTGGCCCAGGAGCCCCCACTCGGCGATTATCTGGGGAACGACTGGGTGTGGAAAAAACCTGGACGGTCCCTGTCATGGCTTTTTTTAACACATTGTTGTCCCACTATACGGTACAATCCGGTGTATCAAGAGTAAGCCTGGGTGTGGAGCGACCCAGAAGTCTATGTCGTAGACCCAGGCGAAAGGCTCCATGACTACCTCCGTGCATTCTATCAGCTGTTCCAAGGCAAGCCAACCCTGTACATCATTGACGACTGCTCAGCTCCAAAGGCGCTGACCAAAAAGAAAGACATGCTCTCTGAACTGACCTTCTCAGGCCGGCACGCGCAGCAAAGCGTCTGGATGCTCACCCAGAAAAATTACTCGATCCTGAAAGATCTACGCGCGCAGACACGATGGGTCGCCATCTTCCATTGCAACGATGGGGACTCGTTTGAAGAATGTTTCCGAGAAAATGATGTCATCCCTCCGGAGGAGCGGGTCAGAGTGCGGCAGCAGCTGCCCCAAACAAAGCATGCCAAGCTTCTGTTGAAAGCCGGATGCACATTACGTGCTATAATGCACGAAACACTGTTCCTGCTGCTACAGCAGAGCAGGTGGCTGTTGCTATTTTCCCTGCAAATAATCACCTTTAGTGTGATCGCATGGGCTGCATGCGAATATATGCATGCTAAGAGGATAGTGGTAAATATCGCGCGTTTCATGCAGTATGTGACTCAAACTATTCGCCAGGCGAAACTGCCCGAACTGGACGAACTAATCGACGAAGGCGCTGGCTCCCTCTGAAGACAAGAAAGAGGAGCCATTGGAGGAACTGGCAGAGAAGCGTTCTAAAGGACTCCGAAAGGCTTGCTGCGCTGACAGCGGGGGGTAAGGCCAAACAGGATCTTGCGAAGGCATTGACAGTGGACCAAATTGACTCGTTGGACGAGGGCGAGGTCGAAAACCTCTTCGCCTGATACCAGGCAAGACTAGGCGCGGCCATGACGAAAACGATAGGGCAAGCTGCACTACGATTGTTCTCAAGAGTGGTCAGCATGTTTCTTTCAATCTCACCCGAGAAACGACCGGCTCTTACCCGCGACCTGGAGGCCGAACCCGTTGTTCGACATGCGACTAGTAGTGCTTCCTGTGTGCTCTATTATCGCCACGGCACGTATTGAGGGCCGCTAACCGGCACTCAATTTGGACGACAGGGCCCTGGGACAATGAACGATGGCGGAGAATCCGACTCTTCCTCCGGCGCACCAAGCGAACCCGCAGGAGGAGACACCCCGGGTGGAAAGAGTGATACACAATGAGAAAAGTAAAGACCGGGAAAAGTTTCCGGCCGGGCGTGCCGGGTCCGCTGCTAGAAAGGTCAAACAAGAACGACTGCTTGAACAGCTTCGGGCAGCCAATGGATCACAATACCATGGTGCTGCTACAGCAGGACAGCAGGAGGCTTTGAGAGAACCAGAATGGAGAGAGCGTGATTCAGAGAGTGTTGCAAAGCAGGTCAACTGGACCCCATATATCCTTGGGGTAGCTGGTCTTCCTGGTGTATATTATATATGTACTCATCACCGGCAGTTGCCGCCTCTTCCTGTTGTATAGCACCATGACAACTCCACCTACCGGCGGTAAGATGCTCGTAAATGCCCTGCATCACAGCGCAGTCGTTTCTGGCTTAGCTTGGGATACTCCAGATTGTGTAAGATGGTCATTGGAGGTCCCCCTCCCAAGCTAGACTTCACCCCACAGTGATATCGAGATGGTGGTCATGGATGGCGATGACGACCAAGGACATGCTTATTAAACAGGTGATCATTACAGGAGATACTGTGCAGTAGCAATGGCCTCGATCGCTATGATGGTTCGGGGTGCTCTCGTAAATGCACTTGCTTTCTCGGGTAGTGACTTTCTCCTCTCTCTTCGAATCTCCTGGGTCGATGCGTGGCACAAACGTTACGATAAAGCTATAGAACAGCTCCAGGCGGAGCAGTCAGCGTGGTCTCAAAAAAGAACACAGCGTCTGGACTGGATTAATGACGAACTTCGTCGACAGGGGCACGCACATTTCGCCATGTCGACGCCGCGATGTGCCAGCACGCTCTGGTTACGGGGAAAACTCGTAGCCCCACAGGGCCAGAACCTGTCCTAAGTGATTTCTATGCACCGTCCGAGGGCCAAAAAAAAACTCCGAGATGGCCTTCATCCCCCTCGGGATGGGTGTGACTGAACTGGTCGCCTACAACCTCGCCGAGTAATGCGAAAAGACTGTGCTAGACTCTAGTGAGAGCTCCTCGCCGCAATGGCAGGCACGATATACCATTTGTATATATCGCTTGTATATTGCTCGATGATGGGTTTGCCTGAGGAGCTATACTCTGCGTCGCTAGAGGTTGACTACTATGCCTGCGTCGGCGAGATTCCTGGTCATATGGCCCATGTGCTGACTCGTAGCGCTAGTTCTCTGGCGGGAGGACGAAACAGTCGCGATGGGTTTCGCTGCAGCACTTGGCCCGGTTCTCAATCACTTCTGGGATAAGTACCTTGCTTATGGTGCCTACAACTGTGGCCGACAATTTGTCTATTCGTCGATCCAAGACATACTGTACGATAGCTCCAAGGGCTACTAGGCACAACATGAGTAATGAGGCTGCAGTTATTTTGTCCCTACCATTTGTGTATATCGCTTGGATATTGCATGATGATGGTGTTGTCCGAAGAGCTCTACTCCGCGATGCTAGAGGTTGCCTATTGCGCCCGCCGCAACAAGATTCCTGGTCCTATAGCCCATGTACTGATTGATAGCGCACAAAAGTGGCTCGATCTCAGCAGGACGAAAAGCGATCCGTTTCGCAGCAAAATCGCTGAAGGACCCGACCAACCTCCAGGCGACGACCTGGTAGCTGCCTGAAGCTGTGGCTGCCGCTTATTGGAGACTTATGAGGCTGCTGGAGTACCTTGCTTATGGTGCTAATTACTATGGCCGACCAGTTGTCCATTCGTCTATCGAAGGTTTACTATAGCCCCAAGGGCTACTGGAAAGGCATTGCCACCATCAAGAAACTAGCTTCTGCTGCGGTCTCTGAAGGCACAGCTCGTTGTTGGTTGAAGAAGCAGGCCAGCTCCACGGCATATTCCATGGCCAAAATTCGATGTTGCTGCATCAAACAAGGTCCATCAAGCTGACCTCCTTTCTACCGTTTGACACTATCAAAAACAAGGCGTTCAAGCGCACCTACAAGTATGACCTCTCAGTGGTCGATGCCGCCAGCCGATTCAAAGCAGCTGAGCCCCTCACCACAAAAGGAGCCCAAGAGGTTGCTGATGCTCTAGGCCGTATCTATAAGCAGGGACCTCTTAGATGGCCTAAACTGCTGCAGGTCGTCACTGAGCGTGAGTTCATGGGTGCAGTGAACCAACTGCTCGTGAAGCATGGGGTTTCTGTCAGGCGTGGGCGTGTGTACATCCATTGGGACCAGGGGATCGTTGAGCTTGGCCGAGCGACTGTTCGGGCACCAATACGCC
This sequence comes from Acanthopleura granulata, assembly GCA_016165875.1. Lineage (NCBI taxonomy): Eukaryota > Metazoa > Mollusca > Polyplacophora > Chitonida > Chitonidae > Acanthopleura > Acanthopleura granulata. The sequence continues at coordinate 47,629,529 of JABBOT010000080.1, read as the reverse complement.
CAAGAGATTCGGCTATCTTCTGGGCGTTCTTCTGAGTGGGTGAAACGGTTACCCACAGTCGTGGCGGCTTTGAACGGAGAATTGACCCGACTCACTGGCAAGCGGCCTTCTGAGGCCATCAAGACAAAAACGATGGCACAAAACCCCTCTTCCACTGTTCCAGGCCGTCCTGTTGGCCTTCGCGAACAGCTCCCTTCTGGAGCTGGTGTTCGGTATCTGTACCAGCCGGCTAGCTGGAGGGTGGTCACCGTCGAGAGACTGATGCAGTGTGGTCCCTAGATGTATACCGACTCGGACGCTCGGTAACTAAACCCGATCAGCGGGGTTTTGTCCGCGAGGAACTTCTCGTGGTGCCATCTGACACTCAGCTTCCGCCTGAAAGAGTCCTACAGTGCCGGTAGGAGCTCAGCTTTCTGGAAGGGTATGTTTGTGTCCATAGGCCAGCGTGCCCACCCTATTTTCAGCTATCCAGCGCTTAGAATCGAAGAATGAGAGCGATACCTTGTCCCTAGATGCAATGACACACTGACCCCTGGACGTCCATGCCATGGCGGAAGGTGTGCTTTTCGAAGACAGCCTCTTTGTATTGCTCATGTCTGATATGATTCTTCACAACATTCTTTTTTACACCTTTGGCCTTTTTCATGTTGTGACCGCTGTCCTCAAGGATGCTATACATCTTAGGACGCAGGCCAACGCACTCGGCGACCGGGCGCCCAGCACATTCATGCTTCATCTTGCCTAAGACATTTTTGTTCGCCGTAGAATGGAGTGGGTGATCCACTGGGTAGTCGGACGTGTCATAGACGTGTGCATGCTTGGCCATATCCTCGTGGACATCCTCGGTCTGGATCTCTAGGAGTAGACTGCCCGTGCCCGTATAGAGGAGCTGGCAGTTATCTCCCTACTGAGCCTTCATCTGGTTGTAGTAGAATTCGTACATCAGGATCTTCGAGAGGTCGAGGATGCTCATCCCCACCAAGACGGGGCGGTTGAGTTTCAAACGGCTCTTGTTGAGCTTGAATCGCTGCCAGGTTGTCATCGAAAATGTTTGCTCTGGCGAAGGCTGGGCAGGCGATAAGGCGGCTGAGTTTGTCTTCTTCGCTTGCTCGCATGAGTTTGACATCTCCTCGCTTGCGGTTTCCATGGTCTTTCCGAAGACAGAGTTGTTCATGAGCTTGTATAGGTCCTTTTCAAAACCACTCGTCGCCTTTTTCCGGAGCTCGGTATTCATTCGGATGTAGGGTTACATCCAGGGGCTTTGCCGGAAGCGGAAAGCACGATGTATCTTTTTCAGGTGCATATCCAAGGGACAGGTAAAGTTGCGGTAGTGTAGCACATTGCTTTCCTTATCGCGGAGGTTAGGGAAAAGGTCCTCAACATCAGTAGGCGCCACCCCAACGCCAAAGAGATTCGGCTGGTACTCCGACATCCACTCTTTGGGAACCACCATGCGCTCTGCAGCTAACGGGTAAGAGTTGTGCACCTTATGCAGCTCTTCTGAATACTTCAGATCCGCTTCCACGAATATAACCCTCTGGGTTGCCTGCCGGATGCTCTGTGATGGTTTTTGCGAGTTGATCGCAGTTTTCCACCCACGGAAAGTTACCTGTTGGTAGCAGCTGACTGACGCCCAGCCGTAAAGGTTGTTGGCATCCAGGTACTGGTTGTAGCTGTTGTGCTTCTTTGGGTCATAGCCTTTCACCCTGGGGTTGTTAGCCCGAGCGTGACGCTGTGGGACCATCGAGATACCCCTTCTCATCCCCTTCTGGATAAAGAGGTGCTGGTCGTAGTTTTTCATCAGTTCAAGATCTATGCCTTTTTCTCGAGGAGAGCATCCCAGGAGAGACCAGGGCTGGTGTAATAATGCACAGGGCCCAATGCTACTAATATTTACACTTAGCATCAGATCTAACCTCTCGAAGTAACAAAAAGTTTAACACCTACTCTCGTAGGTCATTGGGCGGAGTCATCAAAACAGAAACAGGGCTGAAAGTAGCCCGTTTTCAATTCACGCTCCTGTACTCATAACTGGCTCGTTTATAACCCAGTATTGTTTATTTTTGTGCTGAAAAACATGGGTTTACAAGCTAACCAGTGGTCATTAACTACAGAATACGCTCAGTGCACAAGTTAGACTGCACCATGTGACCAAAATGTCGCGTGCTTGGAAATTGTTTGGATTTTTTTCACGGAATGAAGAGATATTGCAGTATGAATATGTCGATAGCATTGTATAGACTTAGACTATACTATACTATAGACTTATAGACAGTGTTCCGACTTAATTGTTTAAATCTATATTACAAATACTCAGGGCTAATGATTAATATAGAAACTAGAGCCTATAGGCTCCGTAATGTATTCCATGATGAATGCTCAGGTTTTTTGCACGTAGATGATTCTGTTGCTTGGCCTTCAGTTTATTTATGATCGAGACACTAAAGTAAATCTATTATAATTTCACACTTTTATCCATAACTATTTGTTGTGTAAGCTTGGAGGTTTGAGAATCGCTTGAGGCAAATGATAATCAGTGGTAAGCATTCACTCGCACTGACCTAAGCCACAACACCTCTCTACTTTCATGGAAACCAGTAAGAAACACAAAAAAGAAAGTTATGGGGAAAAAATTTCCTGTAAGACAACTATATGATTATCGTCATTGGGAAATGTCATTGATCCAGCCAACATATAGTTTCTATACTTCTATACAAACTGTGCTTCAGATGTGGCATGTTGGGCTTCACATGAAAACAGCTTGCCTGATAGCCTATATAGAGCAACCCCATTCGGGTTGTTAAGGACATCCTATTTTACCCCAGGCGACCCAATAATAGCTGCAAAAATCATGTCATAGGATTTAATGAGCTTTATAAAAATTATCTTGACATGCCTTTCATAATGTAGAAGTCACTTCAACTACAAGACTTGACACATTATAATGTGTTCAGTTTTCGTTATTATCGACATGAGACTTTTGACGTATTTAAGGCAACTTTAAACCTAAACTAGCTTCCAGATTTGCATTGGCAGATACACAGATACATTGTGTATGGATCTGGAGGCTTACCCTCCTAGAATATGACATCCTCGTTCTTATTCCTTGGAAAATGAAAAGTCGCTTTACAACCACTGGCACTCTTTAGGGGCGGCTGAAAGGCCGATCTGACATCGGGTCAGCGTATTCAGCAACACCACAATACGTTTAGGTCCAAATTCATCACTGTTCGACTGTCATTGATCTCTATTCATCAGTATATAATATGTCAAGAGTGAAGTAGTCTTTGTTGAGTTATTAGCATGACAAACATGGGGGCTGCAACGATGAATGATTTTCCAAGATGGCGACCGACGGTCAAAATTACTTTTTGATATTACAATAAATCAGTTAAAAATTTACCAAAACAATGGCTACATGATAAAAGTAAGTACAGGCGTGCTTTGACCACCAACCATGTGTACCGGTACTACAGTTTTCTTTTGAATTAGAAAGGAGGTACGTTTTATAACATTTTGAACGTAGTTGATGATACACAAATAGGCCTACTTAGCAAATGGGAGTAAATCTTGCAGCTTAATGACATAAATGTAAAATATGGGCTCTCATCTCTCTTCGGAAGTACTAGGGATACAAGATTAAGAGATTTTCAGTATAAAATTTTACACCGAAGATGTCTTACAAGTTCTTGTGTTTACAAAATCGAAGGAAAAGATGATGATGTTTATGAACTCTGTATCAAAATAAAAGATACGGAGCTTTTACATTTCCAGTGTGAAAGAGTTAAAATGTTTTCGCCGATGTTTGAAAGGTGGTTAAGGCAGGAGTGTTACTTTACGTACAAAATTAATAATGCTACAATGATTCTGGGCTTATCAAACGAAAAAACAATAACACATACTCTACTCATACTAGCTAAAGAGTGGGTTTTTGACGCAAAAAACTAAAAAGACCATTACATTTGGATAATCTGGTTAATAATATACTTGAATAGATCGGAAGAGAAGAATATAATGCCAAAATAACGGGGATGGAAAGTGAATTCAAAGACAAATGGGGTAGCAGCTACAAGACATTCAAAGAATGAACAAAAGTACAAAAGCACGAGTGCAAGGGCAGGGAGGGGGCGGGCGTTGAAAGCATGGCTGCACATAGTTGTTAGTTTTCTGATTTAAAAAAAAAAAATTTAAAAACCTGCATATAACATCACTGCATTTTTATACTTAATTCTCCTTAAGCCATGGTGCTAGGGGAGTGTAAGTTATTGCTTCTTGCACACTTCCTTGAAGAAATGCAATGACAGATTTTACCACTTAAGTGACCATTTACCAACTATCACCATGTCTTCCCTACTAGATGTCCCTTTGGATATCGTCACCCGCCCAATGAGTGTTTTATTTAAACATTTGTATGTCAAGGGCCAACATTTTTTGCAACACAATGCGTTAATAGTTTGCTTACTAAGGACACGTGCCAACTACTGGAATGAGTTTTCATTGTCAAATTATCAAGTGCTAGGAGTTACGGACATTTAAAAGAAACAACGGGAATAGTAGATAGTAAACTGTTTGCATGAATGTATAGAAAATCTGTTTTTACTCTCTATGCTGTAATCTTTTACGTAGACCAGAAAGTAGGAGTGGGATATACAGGAAAGGGGCGGGTAGGGGTATAGAGGGGGCTGGAATATAGGGGAATCTCGAGTGCTGGGGGTCAGAAGTACAGCGGGCCAGGGATATTGGGAGTTAGGATTGTGCATTGTGAAGAGAACGCGACGGTCACGTGTATTGTGGAGAGAAACCGGTGGTCACGTGTATTGTGAAGAGAAAACTCTTGTCATCTATAACCGTTGGCCAGGTCGGGGGGGGGGGGCAAACGGCGGCCAGGTGCAATGGGGGGACCAAACCGCGACCAGGTGTATTGGGGGAGCAAACGGTGGTCAGGTGTATTAGGGGACAAACATTTTTATCAATTTTTGATAGTACCCTATTTTGTCTAATTTTGGGGACATGGGGTCGTCTCTTTTTAGTACATTTGGCGAGCTACTGGTGAGCTTTAAGGTAACATTCGGCGAAAATTTGCAAATGTGTACATAACTTATGTTCATATTTTACACACCGCAACAACCAACCTATGAAAATAATAAGAATAGACAGAATATATCAAATGTGTGTAAGCCAAGTCATTCATATCTAATACTGTTTTATTATCTTGTAAGACAATTACATTGTCTGGAACAAACAGGACGTTTGTAATTTTCTAAAAAAACAAAGCCTTGTATATCCTTCTGTGGTACACTTAGGCTGCCCACATTTATAGGAGTATCTGACAATGGTTGAATCACATGAATCGTTTAAGATTATTGCTTAAGTCAGTTACTTGGCTTGAACTGTTCGAAGGTGTAAACAATATTTTCCAAAACACATGTACCGTGCCCTACATGGAAACATGGAGATTATTGTAGCTCATAATTTATACATTTATGAAAAATATTCTGCATGTTTTTTTCCAGGTCATGCAGGTCATTTTCATAAGATATAATTAGGCCAATCTCAATTATTAATAATGTCATATATATTGCGGTTTTTTTGGTGTGTGGTAAGGATATTTTTAGCCTTTCGTTGCTACGTTATGTTTAGTGTAAATAAAGGTATGGGTGAATACAAATTGGCAAATATTGGGCATCAAGAGACCCTAAGGTGATTCCTATGGGTGGTGTGTACAGATATACACACAATATTAGTGTAAGACGATTGGTCTTCAACAAACATTAGTCTGTGTTGACAACTTTAATATTGTCACCAGAGTCCATGTTCAAGGCTGGTATTGAACACTGACCTCCAGTCCTGTGTCCTAGAAATTGAAACTACTCAGCCATGACACACTCCAGCCACTTTTCACAACAAACATGTATATCAGCGGGACACTTTTCATGTGATGAATCTGCAACAGGAGCGAATTAAATGTCAAATAAATCAGTTTTCTGGGTTATGTAATCTGTGCAAAATTTTAATTACCAAGAATTCGTTGACTTTTGATTAGGGTAGGAAGCTAAGACCATATATCATTTACATTTTTATTCTCAAATATCTTGCTGTTTATGTAATCTATTAGGAATGGGGGGAACTGTTTGGTGGAATGTGGTAGGCCCCCCGCCTGAAATTCTGATTTCTCTTACATTCATGTGTTCCATTCGCAGTGAAAACATTTTTTTAGCATACATTTGTTTTTCTTTCAATTTCTTAATCCTGAACACACATTTTCCTTCAGTCTAGATCACAGAAGGATAAAGTAAGGTAGTATATACTCATAAACAAGTTCCAAAGTTAGGAGCTATAGCTTTTTCTACAGCTCAAACATCATGATGGCTGTGATTTTTGTGAATTTCAAAAAATAATGTTCTTCTGAAATAAGAAAATCTCAGAAATTATTCATTTACCCATCTACTGATCAAGCATGATTTTTGTTTTCTTTGATGCTAGACAAGTTTCTTTAAAAGTAAATCAACATAGTATTTGAGTTTTATGCATGATCTGATGAGTGGTTATAGATCTACACGTATATTTACACCATCTACGTACTTAGTGTGAAACCACATGTAAAGTTACACACGAAAATAAATTGGCTGCTTTGAACATGATTTTTCGGAATTGAATAAGAGAACATTAAAAAGAGAGCGAATCTTTAGGGGCAGGACGAATATTTTAGACCTACATAATGGCCAATGCCTTACTGAGTGGTGCAGGGTGCCCAGAGATCTAATAAGTGACATTGTAAATGCGATTCGAGCCGATATTGAGCCGACTACAAAGGGATCTCAGCCCACCTCACCTCTGATGCAGACTTTGGCAACTTTGCGATATTATACCACAGGTACGTTTATATCTGAAACAGGCGATCAAAATGGAATGAGCGGAGCCACAATTTCACGCTGTTCATATGCTGTCACGACGTCAATCGTAAGGAGATTCAGCCATGAGATATGCTTCCCCGAACTGATAGTGTTACGAGACTACACATCCAAACTGCCAGTGATTAAAGGTGAGAACATCTAGAGACTAACGAACGCTTTGGTTTTAAAACTTTGGACAATTTTTTCTCCGAACTGTGGATCCGCGGTTGGATATTTTTTGAAGGAAAGAATATTTTCTTGGAAAGTTTTCAAAGTTCGGAGAGAGAAAGCGCATTCTGAACTCCTCGGGGGCTTCCGGTCGGCTGTCATCCCGACAATGCCGGGTGCAGACGGGCGTTCACTGTTTGAACTGTAAATTGTTTGAAATGTTGCTTGACTTTTGTACAAGCTCTAGTGTAGTTGGATGCAGGATGTTTTCGTGAGCAGATCTTTGATGAGGTGTTCTTATTGCGCAGAATGAATTCACTTTGTACATAAAATCGTCCAGAATTCCCTAGATTCAAGATGGATGCGAGACCGGAACTCTTCTGCCGGAAGAAGGCAAGTGAAGCGTTTGCAAGAGACGGCCAAAACTTTTTCACACCCTCAGGGTGGTGAAAAAGGGCAGATAACTATGTATCGTCCACTTTCTCATGTGTATTTTATCACGTGTACATGTACACGTATTGTCTAAAATGCTCACTGCGTTCGCTATGAATGCACACCATGATTATATACATGAACGTGGATGGCTTTGATGTGATCAGTTTCATGACTGGCCTGATTGAAATCAGGAATTACTTTGTAGAGCTGTCACACGCCACCGGGTATCGGTGCCGGGAATTTAAACGTAAATGCACTCTCCATGATATAAACCGAATCGGCATGGCAGATTTCTCTCGAGATCACGCTGGCTTTGGACGAGACAGGGTGGAGGCTCTCGTGCCCAACAACAACAGCAGCATTGTCACCCTCCGTGAAATCGCGGTAGTTCGTGAGAGCCCCCATTCTGAAATACAACTAGCCTAATCCCATTCCTTCGTCAATCCAACTTCGAGATATCTCAGTCTCGTCTATAAGAGTTCTCGTGAGAATGCACTCTCGAGATGACGCTGTTGGGAGGTAAATTAGCCACCGTTCTCCTCGTGGACGTTGTACCTTATACCTAAAGGAAGTTAAATTAGCCACCGTTCTCCTCGTTGACGTTGTGCCTTATACCTAAAGGAAGTTAAATTAGCTACCGTTCTCCTCGTTGACGTTGTGCCTTATACCTAAAGGAAGTTAAATTAGCCACCGTTCTCCTCGTTGATGTTGTGCCTTATACCTAAAGGAAGTTAAATTAGCCACCGTCCTCCTCATGGATGTTGTATCTTATTCTTACAGGAAGGTAAATTAGCCACCGCCCTCCTCGTTGATGTTGTGCCTTATACCTAAGGGAAGGTAAATTAGCCACCGTTCTCCTCATGGATGTTGTATCTTATTCTTACAGGAAGGTAAATTAGCCACCGTCCTCCTCATGGCCGTTGGTCTTTATAGCCATAGGAAGGTAAATTAGCCACCGTCCTCCTCATGGCCGTTGATCTTTACAGCCATATGAAGGTAAATTAGCCACCGTCCTCTTCATGGCCGTTGGTCTTTATGGCCGTTGGTCTTTACAGCCATATGAAGGTAAATTAGCCACCGTCCTCTTCATGGCCGTTGATCTTTACAGCCATATGAAGGTAAATTAGCCACCGTCCTCTTCATGGCCGTTGGTCTTTATGGCCGTTGGTCTTTACAGCCATATGAAGGTAAATTAGCCACCGTCCTCCTCATGGCCGTTGGTCTTTACAGCCATATGAAGGTAAATTAGCCACCGTCCTCCTCATGGCCGTTGGTCTTTACAGCCATAGGAAGGTAAATTAGCCACCGTCCTCCTCATGGCCGTTGGTCTTTACAGCCATATGAAGGTAAATTAGCCACCGTCCTCCTCATGGATGCTGTACTTCATACCTACACGAAAGAGGTTAATCTTTAGCAATACTTAGGACTGTAGACCTACGGACATACAAATATAGCTATAAACCTTCTCGTTCATGTCGTTCGTTCCCTTTATGCCAGTAATTTATCCATTGTTAAGCAGTTTATTAATAATTACGGTGTACGATAGATAGCTTACAGGGAATATAATAGTACATGTGTTATCTGACCGAGGCATTTGAAATCGCACGTAATTTATGTATCCGCTGGATAAAATACTTGTATATATTTAAGCCTGTAGGCCTACAAGTAATGCAATCTCGTACCTTGCTCAATTACTGGTAAAAGAAACAAGTTTCATATTCCGGTCTGCTCATTGATGCAACGAGGCTGCTACCAGCAGGTCCGCGATTGGGCTCCTGTCTCCTGTCACTGTTTACGACCTTCAGCACATTCAACCTATTCTTGGCCGCATATATGTATATGAACTTAACTCCAAGTGATTTACCTTTCTGTTTTCACCAATTAGCTGTGCTTTAGGCTCAAACAGAGCATGTTTGTAGACTCCCCAACTTCGTGTCTGTGTGCACATGTACGTGTGTGTGTAAAGGCCATTATAGTAACTGTTTATATTGCTTGTAAACTGTTTATTTATTGTAAGCAAGTAAAATAATTACTACGCTGTACATTGTTCGTATAGGTAATACCTATAAGGGTCTAACTATGCAGTGACCACTATATCTTCTCTCTATAGGTAATACCTGTAGGGGCCCAGTCAGTGACAGCTGTACATTGTCCGTATAGATAATACCTGTGGGAACCAAGTCAGTGACCGCTGTACTTAGTACGTATAAGTAATACCGGTAGGGACCCAGTCAGTGATCGCTGTAGGCTATATTGCCGCCTAGGTAATGCCTCTAGGGGCCAGTCAATTACCTTTGTGCATTGTCGCATAGGTAATACCTGTAGGGGCCTAGCAAGTGACTGCTGCACAGTGTTCATATAGGCGAAACCTGTTGGGGCCCAGTCAGTGAGAGCTGTATAATGTTCGTACAGGCGAAACCTGTAAAGGCCCAGTCACTGACCGCTGTACATTGTTCGTACAGGTGAAACCTGTAAGGCACCCGTCAGTGACCACTGTACATTATTCGTTTAGACGAAACCTCTAGGGGCCCAGCCAAGGACCGCTGTACAGGCGAAACCTGTAGGCACCCAGTCAATGACAGCTGCTCTTAATCCGTATAGGTAGTACCTGTAGGCACCCAGTCAATGACAGCTGCTCTTAATCCGTATAGGTAGTACCTGTAGGCACCCAGTCAATGACAGCTGCTCTTAATCCGTATAGGTAGTACTTGTAGGAGCCCAGTCAATGACCGCTGTACTATGTCCGTAAATGGGTGAATAAGTAATGCTGAGCGTTTTCACACAATCCAAACTCTGGGCTAGCAGGCTCACAAATAATATTAAATTTAAACCGATCACCTCGTAAAGGGCTTAGCCCCATTTTCGTCCTACAATGAGCTTTTCATGCAAAGTACAAAAGGAATTATACACAATGGTGAGATTATTGGGTTTAATAACAAACATACATGTACTTTTTAAAATATGTTAACGAATACTCTCTAGAATTTAAAGGCACATTATTCCAGTCCTTTCTTGTGGGGGTGGGGGGGGGGAGAAAGAGGGATAAAACAAATTAATACGGCATTTAAAAGGTTTTAGTCTATTTGTGGGATTGTAAACATTATTCTCTTCACTGGTACATAATTCTCGGAGACAGAATGGCGAGAGACGATGTATTATTTTAAAGAAGGCAGGCAACCAACGCACTTTTCGATTCCCAATTCACTACATTCCTGAGAACAATGGACGAAGTGCGTTTGATACTTTCTAATTTTTGGGATAAGGTAAAGATAAAATTATTATGATCAAACAATACATATCATCATACTGAAGAATTGATTTAACAGAACTCCTATACAAGTACACATACAGTTTCTATCTAGAACACGCTTTACTCTTGTCATAATGCTAACCTTTTATTCGCTTTATTGACAGTCATCTCAACGTGTTCATCCCATTTTGTTGACGAATGATGTCTAGATGCTTATGAGACTGGAATCTTTTGATTTCAATTCCGTGCAGGTATAATTTAGGATAAGTCACTCTTACTTCAGAGACATAGGTCTGTATAAAAAAAAAATGTACCCCTACAGGCATTACCTATAATGCATCAGTCACTGACTTGAGCCCTACAAGCATTACCTGTACAAAAAATGTACATCGACCAATGCCTGGGTCCCTACAGGTATTACCCATACTGATAATGTACAACTGTCACTAACTGGGGCCCTACAGGTATTATCTATACGGACAATGTACAGAAGTCACTGACTGGCCCGGTATAGGCATTACCTATACCACAACGTGCAGCCGTCACCCACTGGGCACCTACAGGCATTATCTGTGCGGACAATGCTCAGCGGTTATTCACTGGCTCCCTACAGGTTTCACCTATACGGCATTGTGCAGCGGTCACTGGCTGGGCCCCTACAGGTTTCACCTCAATGAACAATGTACAGCGGTCACTGGCTGGGCCCATAGAGGTTTCACCTATATGGCAATGCACAGAGGTCACTAACTGGGCTCTTACAGGTTTCACCTATACGAACAATGTACAACGCTTAATGACTGGGCCCCTACAGGCTTGACCTTTATGAACAATGTACAGCGGTCACTGACTGGGCCCCTACAGGTCTCACCTATACCGGCAATGTACAACGGTTACTGATTGGGCCCCGATAGGTTTGACCTTTATGAACAATGTACAGCGGTTACTCACTGGGCTGCCAACAGGTTTCACCTATATGGACAATGTACAACGGTCACTAACTGGGCCCTTACAGGTTTCACCTATACGAACAATGTACAACGGTTACTGACTGGGCCCCTAGAGGTTTCACCTTTACGAACAATGTACATCGGTCACTGACTGGGCCCCTATAGATCTCACCTATACCGGCAATGTACACCGGTCACTGACTGGGCTGCCACAGGTTTCACCTAGACGGACATTGTACTGTGGTCACTGACTGAGCCCCTACAGGTTTCACCTTTACGAAAACTGTATAGTATAGTATATATAGTATAGCAGACTCACAAATAATATTAAATTTAAACCGATCACCTCGTAAAGGGCTTAGCCCCATTTTCGTCCTACAATGAGCTTTTCATGCAAAGTACAAAAGGAATTATACACAATGGTGAGATTATTGGGTTTAATAACAAATATACATGTACTTTTTAAAATATGTTAACGAATACTCTCTAGAATTTAAAGGCACATTATTCCAGTCCTTTCTTGTGGGGGTGGGGGGGGGAGAAAGAGGGATAAAACAAATTAATACGGCATTTAAAAGGTTTTAGTCTATTTGTGGGATAGGTTTCACCTATATGGACAATGTACAACGGTCACTAACTGGGCCCTTACAGGTTTCACCTATACGAACAATGTACAACGGTTACTGACTGGGCCCCTAGAGGTTTCACCTTTACGAACAATGTACATCGGTCACTGACTGGGCCCCTATAGATCTCACCTATACCGGCAATGTACACCGGTCACTGACTGGGCTGCCACAGGTTTCACCTAGACGGACATTGTACTGTGGTCACTGACTGAGCCCCTACAGGTTTCACCCTTACGAAAACTGTATAGCGGTCCCTGGCTGAGCCCTTACAGGTTTCACCCATACGGCATTGTGCAGATATCACTGATTGGGCCCCTACGTGTACACGGACGGTCTATACATCAGTTTGCCGGCGACTAGTTTGGCACCTATATACAGACCTCTGTTAGACCTTAAAGGGGTGCTTATTGAAAACAAAACACTAACGTATGAACGGAAAGGCTACAGCAGTCACAGATCGGGTCCAGGGTGAATCAGCATATCCATGACTAAATGCTTTGGCGATTTCAGTATTTCCTGCTAACAGATGTATAACACAAGGTGGGTTGCAAAGATGTGATCTACATTTAGCAGGTAGAGTACGTGTTGACTATAGTCTAGAGTAACATTCTTAAGTTAGTGAACTGTTCATTTGTTCATTTTACAGTGACAACTTCGCTAAAAGGATGTGTATTAATTCTTTGTGTTATTTTTATTATATATCCGTTTATTCCTGTTTAATTTGTTGCGAAACAGTGGCTAAGAAAAACTGACTATAGCTGAAAGGGCCTAAACAGTGACAGGGGCCCAATCGTGGACCTGCCGCTGCATGGATGTCCGTTTCTTTCGTCGGGAGAAGCCAAGGTGCCCCAGTCAGACGCTCTTCTGAATTGGAGGAGACATTGTAGGGTCATAACAAATGGCGGGCAACAAAATGTGCAATCTTTCACCACTCTGTTCGCGACGCTTATCATTAGGCACTGCTGTTGATGATCATGTATCGCAGAGGTTTATTTAGAACATATCAAGTTGTTAAACTGTTTCCTTATCAGTTGTCATATTTTTAGGTTTTCAGGTCTCCAAAGATGTCGTCATTCAGTAGTTGTTGTAAACGTGAGCATTTTATCAGAATAACGTAACATTTAGTTAAACCATGTCACTGCATGTTGGTAGCTGCAGCATCTCCACCGTTCGATTTAGCCCGAGCGTCCCTCCAACAGCATTCCATGTGAAGCAGAAACACTCGAGGAAGCCCTCGCCGTAGTTATACTTTCCCCACATCGCAGCCGTGACTCACTAGGAGCGAAATATCTCCCACTTGCTCACCTGAACAGGTCACGGACCACAATGTTGTTATTTTCGCGATTGAAGCTCCGTGTGATAGATGACGTACCTTGTTGATTTTACTCTTGGTGCATATGGTATTGGACACGGATGTTGATACTGGCAAATGATAACATGTGGGGAAAATATGATTAGGGAGCAGGTTTCCTAGTGTTCCTGTTTCACATGGAGTGCTGTAGTAGGGACAGCCATACTAAATTGAACCGGGTAGCATTTGCGACAATGTTACGTATGCTAGTTTAGTAACCTTTATAGCATTTGCAGTAATGCATGTTGTGTGTCATTAAGGGTGGTAGCTTTTAAGTCTAAGGTAATTCAGTCTGCTGCATTGATAGAGTATTCGTTAAACATTTCTTTGGCGTATACTATTTGTCAAGTGCTACACAATATGACATTCCTGTCAGTTCCTGTGGCACTTCACCACAGTTGAAGAAAACATTGACAAGGATCAATTCATTAGCGCTCTGGCTAATCCAGCACCAAATTTGTGATGGTTTGGGTGGCATCCTGACAGCATGTTGTCAGCCATAGAAGACAAGGTGACAAGACTGTCAAGTGAGAACTATGAAAAACAGGTTCACCTTGCATAGAACTAGTGTTTGTCAAGGAACCTTGAAATTCTTCTGTCATCAGCTACATTTTCTGATGATATGTCCAGATTACTAATCAATTTAGAATGATTAAGGGTTTCCAAACATTATTGCTAATGCTAAATTATCTACTTTATCATCTTGTTTCAACTATACATTCAAGCACTCATAGTCCCTCTCACGTCTAAGGTTAGCTTTTGGCCTGTTTATATTATTGTGATGAACAAACTCTTCGACACGTCTTATCCATTCACACATTCACATTGTGTGATGTAAATATGCTTATATCTCGTGCATCGTACACATATAGACTCTTGATCATACTAAATAGTGACATCTGACCAGGATTTGATTGGTGTTTCAGGCATTACTCAAGAACATTTCACATGCATGAAAGCAGCCAGTATTGTGGGAGAAAACCAGGCAGAGCCTAAGGGAAACCCACTACCATTTTGATTCATACTGCACCACAGTGCTGGCCACCATTGTGTGAGTGAGATACTCTGGAGTACTGCATAAAACTCAAACAAAATAAGGAAATATAAGTTAGGGCATTTATATTTTGAGAAAAATGAATGCTTGGTGCTGGTGATCGTTCCGTACCTGTATACAGGCTAGTGGTGTAGTAGTAGGCAAGTAGTAGTGTAGTAGTAGGCTAGTAGTAACCAGAGTTACTCCGCCTCAAGCCAAGGCTTCCTCCACACCCGTGTCCACCATTGCTCTGTATTTGACATTGTGTTGTGACATTCAGTTGTTCAGTGATACATTTGTCACTTTTTATCATTGCAAACTCAAGAGATGCAAACTATAGATTGCCAGTGGGGCAAGTGTTGTCAGTAAGCAAATAGCAGCCTATAAACCGGCTATTTGTGGTAAAACTTCACATACCATACGGAAAATCTGTTTTGCTTTCATTTGTATAATTTCAACTGCATTTTATCTTTGTTAGTATTGCTCAGAAAGTATTTCCTTGAGGCATTTGATGAAGGCATGTTATAAACTGTATTTATAATGTACTTTTAGGTGACTGACAGAGATACATGTAAGTGTCATGTTCCCACAAGGAAACCAGAAGCCATCCTCTGCTGTCTCCTATAATAGCACAGCTTCAGTAGCGGAGACATCTAAAGCCAAACCTAGAGAGCAGGCAAAGAGGAGGGGCTATGGCTTCGGTAATGGATTTGAGGAGTGGGTAAGCCAAGATAACAGGGACCACTAAAGCATGAACTATATGATGAAAACTGTCTTAATGTAATATTTAGTTTGTACTGTTAGTCTTTCATCATTATAATTGTATGTTTATTTCTTTCTAATTTGTCTTATATTTCTTATTATGTTCCCAATGTCAGGCCAGTCCTGCTTTAAGTTTTTCCATCCATCATATCCGGGTCCTGTACAATTACTAGGTCAGCAGGTGGCTGTGACTTGGTGTCTGGTCTAGAACTGTAGAACTTTAAGTCTTGGGGCAATACAGAGATAGATAAGCATTTCCCTATGTCTTCGGTATGTATATAGATAGGAATACATTTCTTCAGGCGTACATTGAGATCACTTGTTATTTTTATGTATTCTGTGCGAATGCATAGGAATGCATTATGTAGTCATTACAGTTCCCAACTCTCAGACCAGGAGCTTTTGACCAAACGTACAACCAGTAACAAATAGTTCGAAAAATGATGCACAGATTTAACCTTTCTGGTGTTCAATTTTCTTACATTTCTTTTTAGAAAGTATTATAGTTAGGAGATGTGAAGTAACAATTCAGAAAAATAAATTTAACATTTATTTTATAATTTTTTTCTCCTACACGCGCCAGAATATTTTGTTGTGTCTGTGTAGGTCACACATGCTGCTGACAGTTTGCAAGAGGTAAAGAATTCAGAAGACAAATCTTTCATCAGTGTGCATGATATGTATAAATAAAAACAATTCTTTAATGACTTAGCCTCATTTTGACAGTGTATGCCACTATTGTGTGCCATGCAGTATGATAACTCAATAAATATTGCTTCACTCTTGACAGAATTTATAGAGCTCAACATGTCTTATTACATGATTTTAAAGGCTTTACTTGGGTCATTTGAGGTGAAATGGAGTGTTCTTAACAATACAAATGGGGTTGAGTGTTGGACCACATGCAGCAGGAATCTGTAACCGGTCTGTGTATAAGCTACCATGCCTGGGCTCAAGCATGCTGTGTAGAAACAGTAGAGAAGCTGTATGGATATACTGGATGTCAGTGAAATTCCTCACATTCTGTTTCCTGGGCTTGACAGTCATATATTTATGCTGCTTAAAGTGTTGAAGAGTTAGACTACGCAAATTATGGTATATCAGTTAATTATATACAGACTTCATTTTACTGGAAAAAAATGTTTTTCATAACTTTGTTTCATGGAACCGATTTTGTGCTTCTTGTTTCCCATCAGTGTGAAACACAGAACCAAAGAGTTGTTGTCGCTTAGGCCGATACGGGTGAAATCCCCAGCCTGCAAACAGCAATTTCAATGTTTATCACTAATTAATGTTTGCTCTCCTCATAAAGTGATTCTCAAACCTCCTAACTTGCACAACAAACAACTGGTGGATAAAAGTGTGAAATTCTGAGAACTTTACTTCAGTGTCTCCATCATAAATAAAGAACCAGTAACAGAAATATCTACATGCAAGTAACCTGAGCATTTATCATAGGATACATTTCAGTGGCTATAGGCTCTAGTTTTGATTCGTGTTTTTTGCAGGGGGGATATATGAATGCCAAGAAGCAGAAACTGGCAGATCAGTTCAATTCCAATCGGCCAAGGGACGAAACCTCATCTGATATATTCAAGGGCATATCAATTTATGTGAATGGATACACAAGCAAGTCATTTCCTTATTTGTGTTCAAATGAACACTGATTTTGCAGCTGAATAAATCTGTATGTACATGTAGTGATGACTTTCAGGTAAATGAATATTCAATAATTTGAATGTACTGCTATGCTTTATATTTGGGATGCGGCCTCCGTGGCTCGATTGGTTAGCACGCTAGAGCATCGTAATGACCCAGGAGCTTCCCACCAAAATGGTGGCTGTGAGCTCGTCCAGCTCAAGCTTGCTTCCTCTCCCAAAGTGCTTGGTCCTGCCAGCAACCTGTCGATGGTCGTGGGTTTCCCACGGGCCGTGCCTGATATTCTCCCACCATAATGCTGGCCACCATTTTGCGTTAAATATTCTTGATTACAGTGTAAAACACCAATCAAGGAAATGAATATATTTGAGATAGACTTGAAATTTGATGAGTATTCAATCCCTCAAGCACCCAGGCATAATTGAGTGACAGCATGGGTACTGTTGCATGGTGGCCTAGGAAAAAACGCCATGCTGAAAAGGGTATACAGCTCTTAGGTGGTCTCTTAGCATACAGGTTCTTTGATATTCTGAGGATCTGAGGTTTCAAGAAGGAGGCTCTTTTGTTCAATGATGTTATAGATTTATTGAAATTTATTACCCGAGTTTATTAAACATGCTTAGCATGTGAACCTAGGAATGTAGATGGACCCAGTATTCCACAAGTGGGAAACATTGTCAGTGATTTGCCAAAGGCTATTGGTTTACATAGGACATTGCAGGTACCCTACACCCATAGGGCTGACTGCCAGCAATCATGTATCATGCATGAGAAAAGCCTGAGTTAGGAATAAGCAACAGGGACATTAATAAAATAACTTACAGATGAATAAATAATATATAATTATAAGTAACTGACTGTAATTAAATGCCTTGTAATGAAATTGAACTGACATCTTTTGCATGAGTAGCTTGAAACAAGCAGTGTAGAATTGACAAGTTATGGCAGAACCATTTTAACTTTCAATACTTACAAGTTGGTGGATATTACATGTACTTTTGATTTCCTGTGGGCCTGCAAAATGTCATTGTGACAGTATTGTTGTGCAGAACATTTCCATCAAACAGCATGGCCGATTTATTGGATGGATGTTTTACACTGTATAGTGTAACTGATTCACTGTGTAAAAATACACCTGGAAATATGAAGCTATGTATTCAGCCCACTGAGTCATGAGTAAAGTGTGCTGGTTATTTATTCCACCATTAGACCCATCCTCTGACAAGCTGAAGCACCTGATGCTCCTGCATGGGGGAAACTATGAGCAATACCTGTCCAAGACACGAGTGACGCATGTTGTTGCTACTCGCTTACCCAACAGTAAGGTGAAGGAGTTAAAAGGAGCAGACAAAGTTGTCAAGCCGGAGTGGATACTCGACAGGTGAGGTACGAATTTCTCCTCTTCTAGAACAGATAATGAAAACCCCTTTTCCCAATTTTATCATCAAAGTTAGCTTTACACTTCAAGCCTTTGAAGAAGAGCTCATTTTTAATTACACCTACCGTAATTATGAGTCCGTCCACTCAACTTTGTGCAGGGCATATCTCAGCAACTAAAAGTGTGGAGAAATTGCCCAAAGTAGTTTCACCGAAGTACTTAGTGTCGGTGCATTTAACGAAATAGACCTTGCGTTATTGTCAAATATTAGCTTCCTTCAGTGATATTTTCCTCATTGTTTTATTGGGATTTAAATGCAGTGATTATGCACTGGATAAAACTTCTGATTATGTCTGGAGTGGTGCTTTCATTTATTGTCCTTTCAGTTTTATATCCTGAAAGGTCATCCAGTGCACTTACACTATTTTGAGGCTGGTAACGGTGAATACCAGATACCGGTCTGTACCTTGACTGCCTGTGATAGCGTATGTAGCAAAAAGATTTAGATTATCTAAGATAGCTTACATTTAAAAGTTCCTAATTGTATTTAGGCCTACCTTGCAGCAATCAATCACTTGGGTAGTCATTAAAATGGTAGAAATAAAGAATTATGTAGAAGTTGCTTATCAGACTGCAGGTATGTCATTTGACCTCACCCCTTGGGTTACTCCCCAAGAATAACAAACTGGACTAGAGTAAAAACCAGAGTAGAGAGGGTGTTAGTCCATCTATATGGACTCGGGTGTTATTTTAAGATTCTGACACTCATCACTATCGCAGCTCCTGTCCACCACCCGTAGTCTAAAATCATTTAAGAGTGATTTCTGTACAGGTGCATTTGATATGACTCTACTACATTGTGTTGATCACTTGTTTTCTATGGGGTTTTGTGCATGACAATAAATTTCCATAACATTGGTGTTAGCAGTTGAGTCTTCGATTCTGTGTAAGGTCTCAAGTCAGCTGACAGTGTACAAGTTTTCTTACCGAGGGCAAATCATCACAAACATAAGTACCCACAGACATGTGTATGAGTTGGAAAAGCCACTTAGAAAGCCATGAACTTTCAACTGTTGCCTGATGTCTGAAATAAAGACTTTAATCATGCTTTTCATTTTATGTTTGTTTTTGTTAATAATTGCCTAATTCAGCATCTGTCGCAGCTGTACTCCAGTCTGATTTTTGTAACCCATTGTAACACTGGGACAGTGCTTTGCCTCAATATTGTTCAAGTTTGCCAAGAAGATACTTTAACTTAATCCAAATCTGAAAAAAGAGTGCGGCTTCTAAGGGATGTGAGTCTTTTTTCGGCAATAGCATGGTACGTCATACTTCATAATTGGCAGTATAAATTTACCATCAATAGTACATGAAGAAATACATATGAATGTGATAATTTTTCTCATTATTGAAAACATAATCAGGTAATTCTTGGCATCTACACTTGACTGTAGACATGTAACAATTATGATGTTGTATCAGGAAATGGAGAGACCATCCAGAGCCTCACATGTGACAGAGCACCAGGGGCCAAGTCTGGTGGGCAGTCTGGGCCTTTTTGGTTAGGTCTGACCGCTCGAACTGGTCAACTGAGTGACCATTGTTTATAATTTTTGTCAAACTTCATGGCCCATCCCAGCAGCACATACTCACCAAACCTACTTAGAGAATGATGGATTCTCCTGACACAAAATGGTAAAAGTGAGCTTTGAAGGCATTATGCTAAAAGTGCACAGCCCTATTTGTAGATAATGTGTGAAACCATCCCCATCCTTCGTCCGAGTGAGAATGGACACTCCAGTTGATGTCATTCTCTCACCACGGTAAGACAGGTGGCGAGTACAGGGATAGCCAGGCAGGCAGGGTTTATCCAAACATGTGTGATGCCTACATAAAGCTTTATTGACAAGTACCTGTAAGGGTAAGTGGTATTGCTCAATGATGCAGTGGAAATTCAGCATGTCCCTGTCATCTAAAGACATGAGCTAGGAGACAAAAATTGAACCACTAGGGTGACTTGATCTTTTATGTGACAGTGACAAGGATTAAGCAAAGGATTACTCTCCTTTCCCCCATTTTCCACCCCAAGTGTTTGACCCAAACATATGCACAGCCACATGGGGTAAAGATTTTAAAGGTGTCCGAAAAACTTGTGGGAGAATTACGGCACGGAAGACTGGCCGGCTTCTTTTGTGACAAGGTATTCCGGTCTTATTATATGTTTTAAGTGTTCTTCAATACAGGGTAATTTACAGATGAAATAAATGAAGACATCTTTTGTCTTTTCAGTATTCAGGCTGGAAAGCTCCTGTCATATGAACCATATCAGTTGTACACAGCCCAGTCTTCCATCCAGAAAGGTATTGCAAAGTTCGCTACAGTTGTGACAAGTTCTGCTGCCAACCCCTCTGGAGCCTCTCCACTAGCTAGCGAGTGGCCGCTGTCAAGAATGCCGTCAGAAGCTGCTGATACCCATCAGTTCATGAAGGAATCTGAGCAAGTGGACAACCAAGGTAACCTAGACATTTCTCCAACATTATTCTCGCCAAGTTTTGAAGAAGAGGAAGAAGATGACAGCAATGAAGAGAGTCTGCATCATACAGAGGAAGCTGGCAGTGAGGTGTCCGTGTCGAAGTCAGTGGTAGATGGTTCTGCATCAGACATCTGCAGGCAGAATGACAACCAGACGGTGGAATCTGAGAGGCCCCTGACCAAGTGGGAAGCCATTCAGAAGTATGCCAAAGATGGTGTCAATTATCATGGGGCACCCCGCACAATAGCCACTGCTGGTGATTCAAAATTTGTGTCCGAGTTTTATCAGCACAGCAGGCTCCACCATTTGTCCACGTGGAAAGCAGAGTTTGCCGAGTATGTAAATCATTTGCAAGTCTCAGGAAATGGCACTTATCCTGGCCGTGAAAAACTTCTGACTTTGCAGTCAAACAGGATGCTTCCAAGGGAGATGACTCTGCCATCATCAACGGGTAAACCTCAGCGAGTCATCATGCATGTGGATATGGATTGTTTCTTTGTTTCGGTGGGCCTGCGTGAGCGCCCAGAGTTGAAAGGTTTGTTTAGTTTTAATACTCATTAAACATGTAAAAATGAATTTTCATAACAAGTTCAAAGAACACAATGATTTTATGGGTCTATTGGTGAGAATCGCTGGAGGCCCATTATAGACATGATAGAGGCATGAAAAAATGTGGAGAAATGTCCAGAAGTAGTTTCACCGAAGTACGCAATGTCAGTGCAGTTAACATAATACACCGTGTGTTAAATATTAACTCCCTTTTGTGATCTTTTCCTCATTGCTTTGTTGGGATATATATGCAATGATTATGCACTGAATTAAACTTTTAATTATGTTTGGAGTGGTGCTTTTGTTTATTATAATATTAGCTTTATGTCCCGAAAGGTCATTCAGTGCAGGTGCGCTATTTTGAGGATGGTAACAGTGAATACCAGATATCGGTCAGCACCTGGACTGCCTGTGGTAACCTATGTGAGGGAAAAGATCATGAGAGATAGCCTACAGCTCCTGATTGTATTCAGGCCTAGCTTGCGGCAATCGATCACTTGAGTAGTCATTAAAATGATGGAAATAAAGAAAAAAGCTGTCCAGAAACTGTTCCTTTACATATTCTCTAAGACTTAGTGTGGCTAACCATGGCAGTTACGGTTCTTACTCAGTTAAAAAAAGCTGAGGAACAAGAAAAATAATAGAAGAAGAAGGAGAATAATCGGTACGATAACAATACACCTTCCAAGCTATCGTCTTGGAAACCTAATAAAATCAGATGAAGAGCAATAGACCCATTTCACAGCCGTTGGACTCTTGTTCATAAATTTAAAGAGGTAAACGGAAGTTGGGTCTTTGTAGGAAACTGATTGGTTTCTACAGCAGGATGCAACAATAACAGTGAATGTTTTTAACTGAACCTTTGAACTTTTGTCCTAATAGAACGTACTTAGACTGTTATAAGCTGTAAGCTACAAACTGAATACGCAGGTTTCCCAACAATGCTTCAACTTCACTTTGTGAAATGTTGTCCCAGTTTTATTGCTTAGTGGGGTCAGTTCCCAATCCTTTAACATGTCGGCTTATGTGTTCACAAGAACCCACAAGTGGAATTTTGTTTTTGTTGTCCAAAATGATATGCAGCATCGCTGGAGAACACGTTTCGGAAGTTTTGTTTTGTCGTTTTCGATAACTGTTGTATCCAATGTTGTATCCACCAGCCCATGTTAAAGTGTTCATATTGACCCTACCATGTTGCAAAGCGGCGACAGTACATCACAAAGGGACATCACTTTGTTGTCCTGACAGCGCATCTCGAGACCTGTGGATTGTCATGGTGTGATTTTTGACTTTTTTAAGTGACTTTACGTGTAAATGTGCTTTGAGGTGTGACAATAGTAACCTTACTGAACCTTTCAGGCAAGCCAATAGCTGTGACCCATTCCAAAGGAAAGGGGGCTAAACTCAAGCCCGGTGCGAATCGCCAGCTAGAGAAAGCCTTATGGGAACAAGGTAGATCCAAGAGAGCCAGAGGAAAAGTCAGCAGCAGATTATCACTGGCAGAGCCGAACTGTGAGGAGGAGGGAACAATACCAGCTGAGGCAGCTGCCACAAATGCGGACGTCATGACCATTGCAACAAGTAGTGCTGTGTCCGAATCATCTGAGGAGTTTTATTCCATGGCTGAGATTGCTTCCTGCAGTTATGAAGCCAGACAGGTAATTCTGTCTTTAGGCCATCCTTGAAAAAAGTCAGATGTTGGGGGGTAAGCCAAACCTGTCTGAAAAAATAGGGTAGGCTGGTAGAGAAATTTTTCAATTTTTATTCTGGCTAATGAAGAAAGACGTGAATTTTAAGGAAATTAACATTGAGAGAAAAAACAGAAAGCTGATAGCCTAATAAAAGCTTTTAGAGTATGTGTCTTTCTTGGAGGCTGGGTCAGGCTATCCGCATGGAACATATTGTTAATGATAATGTCAGGCGCCCTTCCATTTAGTGCATGTGTGAGCAGTTCCTGCTCAGAAGATTTAAATCTGACCAAGGAAATGTCTTAATACCGTTTCATTAGTTTTGTCTCTTAGTATCAGTATCTTGTACATTGGTGGCTGTCCTGCAATTACTGATTCCCCTAAAAATCCTTCAGACAAGTTGCCATATTTCCTCAGCATTCCATATGTTTTCAAGGCAAAATTGCTGGTTGTCATTTATTTAGAAGACTATGTGTTGTAGGATTATGTACATTTTTTTGGGGGGGGGGGAGAAAAGATGTGGTTTCCTCTTTACTGCCTACAAACTGACATTACTCTAAACTCTACTCAGTTATATTTGATATTCAGGTGATCATCTGTTTCAAGAACTCACTTGCCCCAGCTTATGATTGAGGCAGAGGCACCCACTGCCTCAGGTGGGTAAAGGGTCTGTTATGTCCTTCATCAGTGAGTTTTCCAGTTTGAATCGAATGTTCACACCTTTGGCTCTGACTTTATATTAAGAGTTTTATCAGGTACCTGGTGAGTGGCAGGTGCTTACCCTGGGCACACTGATTTTCTTCATGTTTACCTGGCAATATGCCATGTAACTTGCCACTCTCAATAACTGAGGCTAAGTTACACATGGCACATGGAAAAAACATTTGCCAGCTGTGTTTGCTGCTGTTTTCTTTTCTCAGGCTGGAGTTAAAAATGGCATGTTCATGGGAGGAGCAAAGAAACTTTGTCCTGATCTAGTCACAATACCGTACGACTTTGACAAGTACAACGAAGTCTCCAGACAGCTGTATGACATTGTGGCAAGGTAACAAGCAGCTCTGTAACAATAATGTCAATCTGCTGCCCTCTTGAAAGGGAAACAAATGTTGCAACTCAAAAAAAAAAAAGAACAGGCAAGCTCTCTAATTTCATGTATGGGAATAACAATACCAGCCATTTCAGTAACCTAATAAGTCATCATGAATAATCATAACTGGGGTTATTATTCAAATGGATAGATGGCACTGCTGTTTTATATCGTACAAGATTGCTTTCCATTTGTATAGAGAGCGGGAGAACCCCATGATATGAACTTGTAACTATTTACATGACCTAAGGTATTGATTCTGTTATGTCGCCTAGTTTTGTGTGTTGTACTTGTATATGTCGTTCTTTGACCTTGTTTTTGGTCAGACTACAGTGGGCTCTTTAACATTGTTTAAGGAGATGATAAGCAGGAACTCTAAATCATGATAGGTAATCAGTTCTTTTGCAGTGAGAATTACTTTTTTTTTGTTGCTTGCCCTTCTTCAAATCTACTGATGTGTAATCTTTGATGTCCTCCAGCTACACCCATGATATTGAAGCTGTCAGCTGTGACGAGATGTTAGTTGACTGTACAGACCTTCTGGCAGATGTGGGCGTGTCTCCGTTGGACTTTGCCTCGGTCCTGCGACAGGAGATTCGGGAGAAGACTCGCTGCTCTGCTTCTGTGGGCATGGGTACAGTTCTGTTCTCTTGTGTAAACCTAAATACTGTAAATGCCTTTTTCATTCACGGGCATAAACTTTTGCGGATTTGGTAAGAAGATACATTCGCGGGAATCAACTTTCGCGGATTTTAATAGGATTTTTTGACAACTGATAAACGAAAATCAAACTTCAATACAGAAACGTCAAGTAATAAAACAACTCAAGCCTTACCTGTAAGGTGTGACAAACATTCTATACAACACAGTAACTTCACACATAGGAAGTTAATCCTTCTAAGCTTTTATTCTTTTCATGACTGTCAATCTTTACAAGACGAAGCCCTTACCGCCATCAGCAGTGTGAGGGAAACTTTGAGTGAACTGTGAGAGAGATGAGTAAATTTCTCAGAAATATAAGGCACTGTAGATTTCAACAGCAATTCATTCTTCTTTCACCCGATAAGACAGTCAATTAGTACCGTGACGAATTGTCTTTGTGGAAATGGATACCCCTAACAAACCCTGCCAAGACATTCGGTCTACCAAATCCACAGACCAGTCAGTCTGCAGAAGAGGCTGAGACCATTCAGGCTGCCAACGATGCTGTAGATGTAACGGCAGAAAATCCCAGAAAACAAAAGCTCAGTAACTGTAACAGCTATGATGAAGAGATGAGAGCTAAGATTGCCTGAACTGCTGTGGAAATTGGCACAGTACGTGCTGCCTGAAAGTTTTCCTCTCAGCTAGATCATTCAGTACGGTCCAAAGTATGAAGTCTGCTTACGTGAAAAAGATGAAGGAAACCCCCAGCAGCGTTATTCCATTATTCCTCCGAAGTCTACGACTGGTCATCCCTTACTAATCAGCAAGAAACTTGATGACATGGTGAGGGACTGGGTAAACAACGGCCGTTTGAGTGGCAGAATGAGAATTGTAATGACAGCAGTGGAAGGCATTATTTTAAAGCAGGACAAAACCAAACTCCCACAGTTTGGCCGCACAGTGGAGATCACTGAGACGTGGACCCGATCTTTGCTGCGATGAATGGGATATGTGAAGAGAAAGGGAACTAAATATGTAAAGATGGTGCCAGAAGATTTTTTTTGCTGCGACGAATGGGATATGTGAAGAGAAAGGGAACAAAAGATGTAAAGAAGTTGCCAGAAGCCAGATGAAGGAAACTTTCCTTAAGAGTGTGTCTGACGTCATCAGTCAAAACAACATCCCCGATGAACTTGTCATAAACTGGGACCAGACCGGCCTCAGCCTGGTTCCCGCAGCGCTGAAGCCAATTCATGCCCGGTGGTTTATAAAGTATCACAACATAATCAGCAAGAGATGGGATTCAATCCAAGCTGGGTATGGGACAGCTGGAATACATTCTAATTAGGTATTTCTAATTAGCGTGTTTGAAAAAGTATTAGAACTGTAGTGCTTGTTAACGAATTTATAACTGTAACACATGCTACATTAATTAATTACTTACTGGTATTTAACTAAATACATACATTAAATACAGTTTAACAAGTACACACACTGCACTGCAGAACACAAGTATATATAAAACGTATGAGTTTTATATTCGATAGCACTTATTTTCGCGGAAGTGTGTTTGCCATGAAGTCAGCGGATGTTAGTACCACGCGAATAAAAAGGCATTTACAGTAGTGGATTTATTATAGTCCATATAATATCTTTGTGTCAGACTGCTACTTTAAGGTTTATATATGATTATTTGATTAGTCTTTTGGGAGCAAATTGGTCACAGCCCAGAGGGAAACCCACGACCATCAGCGGGTTTTAAGGGTTAAATGATGACCTGAGTTCCTCGCTTGCAACTGAAACCTTGTTGTTGTTGCAACCAAACTGACGTTGACCAATGAGTTAGGATGCTGCAAAAGCATTGTCTGGTTAACATTGTACAGCCTTCACATTTTGTGCTGCTCCAGAACTACAGAAGGAAAAGCAACTGTTCTCACAGTTCTATAAGAGCTTTCTCTTGTGACTGCATTCTTATAATACTTTTACAAATTTTTATGAATCAAATTTTATAAGTTTTTCCAGGTAAGATTATTCATTTAGAGAAGACTGAGTATGTGCTTGGCTTAAGTTTGCTATAAACCCCAGTTTGTCCATTACTTTGAATGTGTTTTACTGTCGGTAGGTCCAAACATTTTGCTGGCTAAAATGGCCACAAGAAATGCCAAACCAAATGGTCAGTTTTACCTGGGGCCAGATCAGGTGGCAGAGTTTATCAACTCAAAACGAGTCAAAGATCTTCCTGGTAAGTAAAGTTACTGGTGATGACTGGCACTTGAAAAACAGGAAAGCACTAGAAAACCTACCATGTAGTTCCTACATTCCAGACTTTAAATAGTTAGTGAATCAGAGCTGCAGAAAACTTTATCTTCTTATTATGATATGCTTATATGTATTACTAACTGCTGCAGTAAGCAAGGTAAGTGCTTAAGCCCTTTCAGACAAAGCCTCGTCCATGCTTGTGATTTTAATTGATTTTAATTGGTTTTGTGACTATTAAACCCTTCGGCCCTGAATCCAATG
The DNA here is from genome assembly GCA_016165875.1 of Acanthopleura granulata. Lineage (NCBI taxonomy): Eukaryota > Metazoa > Mollusca > Polyplacophora > Chitonida > Chitonidae > Acanthopleura > Acanthopleura granulata. Next base: position 47,602,002 of record JABBOT010000080.1, on the reverse strand, counting down.
ATTTATTATGAATATGGCATTCAAAGTAGGATTCTATTATTTATATTAAGATACTCATATTTAGTAACAGTTATTTCTCAATTGCTGGATTGGTTTTGAAACAAAATTATTAATTATTTGATGAAGAGAAATTTCATTTTGAATTAAATTACTGTTTTAGCAAGCTTTCTTGTTACTATGTCTGTGGTCTAATTGCAGTCATGTTAGTGAAATATTTCACTTCATGGGTTAAAATTAAGAAATAATCCCACATTTCAACATTAAAGACAGCACATGTTCGAAGTTAAGTTTGTTAAAAAGGTTGGACAACATTACGTTTATTTCAGTAAAGTATTTCTTCTAACAGCTACCACAACAGTGGAAATTGGCATTTGACCTTGCATCATCAGCTAACATGAAATGCAGCCATAGTGTGTTGGCTGTGACATAAATTTTCGAAGCGTGGAACACTCTTGTGACCCGATTCCGTAGTGAGCTGCCAGGGCTGCGGATGAAACTTTTGTATCTATGTAAATTTATAACATGAAATAATCAAGAAACTTACTCCTACCCTAACACAGTGGCCTGGAAATATTTTGCAGTGTTGTTCACTCATGTACTTGTTATAATTAAAATATATCACACTAAAACAGTGTCCTGTCCTTATGCTATTACATGTTACATTAACAGTCAACTCAGAACATTTATGTCATGGCTTATAAACAGCTGATGTCTCCTAGCTTACTGATTGGTCAATCTCTTATAAGCTTAAAAGCATGGGTGCCTTCAGATCCCCAATCGTCCACAAAATACTCCACACATCATGAGCTGTCTTTCACTTTAAACCTGATTTACATGTAGCAGTTTCGGTTGTATAAGGAACACCAGTTATGCATGTCTTGGCCTGGATCCCCCATGATTTCTAACAGTGCATATTGTGGCCAGTAACACTCAGACTGGTGATCTCATGTTTCAGGCATTGGCTGGGCCATGACTAAGAGGTTGACAGCCATGGGCATTGAGACCTGTGCAGATATGCAGAAGGTTCCCTTAACCAACCTTCAGAAGGAATTTGGGCCAAAACTCGGCCAATCGCTGTACAGGAACTGCAGGGGTCAGGATGATCGACCAATCAAAGTTGAGCGAGCACGGAAATCTGTGTCTGCAGAAATAAACTATGGCATACGATTCAAACAGGTAAAATTTGCTGTTTTGGTTCATTATATGACATGTAGACATGCTCATTGGTCACTTTATATTACCCTAAATCTTCAACCTTTTCAGCTTCCCCTGAAAGCAATATTTCAGTATTTTCTTGGAGAACTGTAGGGCATAGAGAAATTATTCTCATAGTTATATGAAGCTTATGTGTATGCTGATACAAACAGATCATTTCTGGCTTTGTTTTTACAACAGCTGTATGCATAAATTACCCTTTAAAAACTGTTTTAATGGTTGAAAAGGTTGAAGGTTTATTGTTAAAGTCCATGAAGTGTTATGGAACAAGTGAGTAAAAACAAAACACTTACCCGCTGGTACCCGAAATCGTCAATATTGATACTTGTGAAATGACAACTTCCCATGCAATTTATGTGTCAAAAGGAAGTGAGGATGAAACCACATTGACTGGGTTAACCAGCTTCAGAGCTTCAAGGAAAGTGTGGTTTAGTTAATCTTTCAGAGTGACACAACATAAACAGTAGAAGTAGATACCATGTGGTTGAGAGTTTAAGTCTCAGTTGTGTGAAGAGTGAAACCAGCTTGTGAAGCACTAACTTCAGTTTACCTGTCCTGGATTTAGTATCAGTTTGTTACACCTTGCTCTCTTCAGGACTCTGATACTGTGAAGTTTTTGGGTGAGCTAGCAGAGGAAGTTCACAGTCGTTTGGAGAAGATTCACAGCAAGGGAAAGTCCATCACACTGAAACTGAAAGTCCGCAGGGAAGACGCACCCGTCGAAACGGCTAAGTTCTTAGGTATGAGGGTAGCCATGTATAATAATGGTGAAAATCTACAAATGTCCTGTTAAGTTCTGCTCCTAGTTTAAGCTCCCATATGCCTTTTGAATCTGAAAATTGTTTTTTTTTTTGATCGGCAAATGGAAATAGCAATACCGTTCTGTGCTAGCGTGCAGAACTGGACTGGTGAATAGCCTCATGTGGATAACTGGAAATAACAATACTGTTCTGTGCTAGTGTGAAGAACTGGACGGGTGAATGGCCTCATGTGGATAACTGGAAATAACAATACTGTTCTGTGCTAGTGTGAAGAACTGGACGGGAGAATGGCCTCATGTGGATAACTGGAAATAGCAATACTGTTCTGTGCTAGCGTGCAGAACTGGACTGGTGAATAGCCTCATGTGGATAACTGGAAATAACAATACTGTTCTGTGCTAGTGTGAAGAACTGGACGGGTGAATGGCCTCATGTGGATAACTGGAAATAACAATACTGTTCTGTGCTAGTGTGAAGAACTGGACGGGTGAATGGCCTCATGTGGATAACTGGAAATAACAATACTGTTCTGTGCTAGTGTGAAGAACTGGACGGGTGAATGGCCTCATGTGGATAACTGGAAATAACAATACTGTTCTGTGCTAGTGTGAAGAACTGGACGGGAGAATGGCCTCATGTGGATAACTGGAAATAGCAATACTGTTCTGTGCTAGCGTGCAGAACTGGACTGGTGAATAGCCTCATGTGGATAACTGGAAATAGCAATGCTGTTCTGTGCTAGCGTGCAGAACTGGACTGGTGAATAGCCTCATGTGGATAACTGGAAATAGCAATGCTGTTCTGTGCTAGCGTGCAGAACTGGACGGGAGAATGGCCTCATGTGGATAACTGGAAATAGCAATACTGTTCTGTGCTAGCGTGCAGAACTGGACTGGTGAATAGCCTCATGTGGATAACTGGAAATAGCAATACTGTTCTGTGCTAGTGTGAAGAACTGGACAGGTGAATGGCCTCATGTGGATAACTGGAAATAGCAATACTGTTCTGTGCTAGTGTGAAGAACTGGACGGGTGAATGGCCTCATGTGGATAACTGGAAATAACAATACTGTTCTGTGCTAGTGTGAAGAACTGGACGGGTGAATGGCCTCATGTGGATAACTGGAAATAACAATACTGTTCTGTGCTAGTGTGAAGAACTGGACGGGAGAATGGCCTCATGTGGATAACTGGAAATAGCAATACTGTTCTGTGCTAGTGTGAAGAACTGGACGGGTGAATGGCCTCATGTGGATAACTGGAAATAGCAATACTGTTCTGTGCTAGTGTGAAGAACTGGACGGGTGAATGGCCTCATGTGGATAACTGGAAATAGCAATACTGTTCTGTGCTAGTGTGAAGAACTGGACGGGTGAATAGCCTCATGTGGATAACTGGAAATAGCAATGCTGTTCTGTGCTAGCGTGCAGAACTGGACTGGTGAATAGCCTCATGTGGATAACTGGAAATAGCAATGCTGTTCTGTGCTAGCGTGCAGAACTGGACGGGAGAATGGCCTCATGTGGATAACTGGAAATAGCAATACTGTTCTGTGCTAGCGTGCAGAACTGGACTGGTGAATAGCCTCATGTGGATAACTGGAAATAGCAATGCTGTTCTGTGCTAGTGTGAAGAACTGGACGGGAGAATGGCCTCATGTGGATAACTGGAAATAGCAATGCTGTTCTGTGCTAGCGTGCAGAACTGGACTGGTGAATAGCCTCATGTGGATAACTGGAAATAGCAATGCTGTTCTGTGCTAGCTGTGCCTCATGTGGATAACTGGAAATAGCAATGGTGAAAGAACTGGAGCCTCATGTGGATAACTGGAAATAGCAATACTGTTCTGTGCTAGCGTGCAGAACTGGACGGGTGAATGGCCTCATGTGGATAACTGGAAATAGCAAAACTGTTCTGTGCTAGTGTGAAGAACTGGACGGGTGAATGGCCTCATGTGGATAACTGGAAATAGCAATACTGTTCTGTGCTAGCGTGAAGAACTGGATGGGTCAACGGCCTCATGTGGATAACTGGAAATAGCAATACTGTTCTGTGCTAGTGTGAAGAACTGGACAGGTGAATGGCCTCATGTGGATAACTGGAAATAGCAATACTGTTCTGTGCTAGTGTGAAGAACTGGATGGGTCAACGGCCTCATGTGGATAACTGTTCTGACTGTAATTGATGGGCTTTCGTGGCCAAGGGGGTTAGCCTGCTAGTGCAGCATAATGGCTCCAGTGCTTCTCGCCAATGCAGTCACTTTGGACTCATGTCACGTTGGCTTCCTCTACAGTCGTACCAAGGAAGGTCCGTCAGCAGCCTGCAGATGGTTGTGGGTCTCCTGGACAGGCTCCACCTGGTTTCCTCACACCGGAATGCTGGCTGCGGACATATAATTGAAATTTCTTGAGTATGGCTTAAAAGCAAATCAAATATATAAATAAATAGAATGTGAATGCTGTTATGTAATTGTTGCAAAATAGATGCTTTTCTTCATGTCATTAATTTCTATATTTTTGTAGTTTAGGATTGGTGCACCCACCTGTACTCTCTTGCTGACATTGCCAAACAGGTGATATTCCATGTGTAATTGGCTTTGTATGTATAAACAAACAACAGCCAGTTTAAACCTTCACATGTTCACTTCCAGGTCATGGCGTATGTAATCAGGTTACCAAATCTGTGACTCTTCCCTTGGCAACGGACAACGCCCAAATCATCGCTAAGGAAGTTGTCACCATTCTGAAGGGGTTAAAGGTCATTGCAGCTGATATACGAGGGGTGAGAGGATTATACTGGCTAGTCTTGATGTGGCATAGCCATGGGTGCTGTAATGTCTCGCTGCATGTCAACCCTGGCTGTTTAGTTTATTAGTGTTCTAATCCAGTGTCTGGCAACTGTTCACATCAGATAAAACAATAGTTTGCCCAAATTTTACACCAGGTACTACTGTTTTCTTTACCCATAAAACTAACTGCCATCGTATAGGTGAAAAATTCTTCAGCATGGTGCTGGAACAACAATCAAATGAATAAAAGCTGCTACTGAATAAATGAGTTCTGCTGATAAGTCAGACATAGTTCATCTGTGTTTTGTAGCCCAGGCTATTTTTATGGATCAGTATGTTTTATGTTAACACTTCCAGATTGGAATTCAGATGCAGAAGTTGGAGCCTGCGTCTGTAGGAGGGAGTGGGTTAATAAACGGACACCAGAGCATTTTAAGCTTCGCTGTCCCTAAACCAGCAGTGCAGGAACCCAAGATCTCCCCCAGAGATCTGCACAAGCCCAGCGCAGCTACCTGTGAATCCAGCGTTCAGTCAGAACAATTCCACAGCACAGCACACAAACCTAACTCAGATTCACATGAATCTTTTAACAATTCACACACAGGCCACGATTCATGCAAATCTGGTGATGATTCTCACCACGCTGAAAGCTCAGGCATATCTAAGGATAACTCCAGTATACCCCTGATAAACTCAGCAGAGCAGCTGGAAACGATGAAGATGTACGAATCATCCTCTGCAAAAGTCACAACTGCCAGGTTTGTTGCACATGTAATACATGACAATGCAGGAGTTTATTTGATAAAGTTTAACACTTGTATATTACAGATTGTTCTTTCATACATAAAAATTCTCCGAATCATGGTAAAAATCCATGGGGAGTCATTAATCTGTGTGTCTGTTAGGGATTCATTTGTAATTGTGATCCTGGGAAGGTGAGAATAGAGGTGCAATATAGTACAGTCCCTAAAATATTTGTAAGCTTGATGTGTTTGTAAAAGTTATTGTTTTTGTTTTGATTGTGTAGGCTATTCGTTCCTGGTCAAATGGCTGAGCCTCCCCTCCCACGGTTACCAAGCCTTAACTCCCCTGAGTTTGGGAGCTCTCCTGTCATGATCCTGCACACCCCTGTTAGGAGAGATGTGGGTCTGAAAGCTGCTGAGGACTACCTGCCTTCTCCTTCTCAGGTACCATCCCTGTGTTAACGGGATGACTAGATGTGGCAAATAAAGCCTGAGGAAGAATGCTCATTTTGCCATAACATAACATAACAATAGTCCAAATCTCTGTCGCTTCAAAGCGGTTGAAGTCCTGTAAGAGCTGCATGCCACTCCAGTTGTGTTTTATATTATTTATTTATTCATGTGATCAGTGTTTAAATGCTTTGCAGAAGATAGTGAGTTTATAAGTGAAGGAAATCAGAATGCATGGTGTCAGTCACCACCAGTGACCGATCTAAACTTAGAGGCAAATCTACTGCTGCGTCAAGGCTTTGTGTCATTTTACCCTCGTGTTGGCAGAACGTTAATCGTGTCCTACCATGGTATGCATTGAACAATGTTTCAGCCTGCTCTTCTCAGGAACCCATGTTTGTCACTCTTAGAGAATATTTGGCATACAACATCATCATCAAACGATCTGGAATAATAATGACCTTACATCAGAAATTATTTGTCAAATAGAAAAAATTCAGTAAGTTCAAAATTAATACTGCTTGCGTGGTTCGGCCATTTTTAGCTCTAGTGGTTGAAAACCAGAAGAGGCTATGTATTAGCAAGTTGTCTGGCGTCTGTCTGTCTGTTCGCCATCTGTTAACTTTTCCTTCAAAATGCTACTACTCCTACAGTTTTTGTCCAATTTCAGTGAAACTTTGTTGAAGTGTGGACTACTACAAGGCACATAATTATTAGTATCGATATTCCATTTCAATTATCGGTTGTCCATCTGTCTGTCTGTTTATCCAGAATATGTTAACATTTTCAAAACACTACCACTACTACAGTTTGTATCCGATTTCAATGAAACTTCACTCCAATTTAGACCACATACATGTATCTTTCAAAATGCTGCTCTTCGTACATTTTGTGTCCGATTTCAATGAAATGTAGACTACATCAAGATATATAATTCGTATGAATATAATTCACATGTATCACTTGAAAATAGCTAAACTTGAGGCGAAATGTAGTAATTCTTGCTCAGATTGCGAAATTGTGTTGATATTGTGTTTGTAGCAGTGTTCTGCTTGCAGGTTGACCCTGAGGTAATGAAGGAGTTGCCAGCTGACATCAGGGAGCAGATTGAAACTGCCATGAAGCAAAGGCAGGGCTCCAAGGCAGTACCACCTGTCAATCAAACACAGCAACCAGCGGTAGAAGCAGAAGAGATTCCTGGCTGCTCCCATTGGCTTAGTCAGGAGCCAGTGACAACTGTACCTGAGGATTCCGTTGGTGTAAAGGTCAAGCCTCCATCAGAGACCATGACACCGAAAGTTAACAACAAAACCATTGCTCTTCCCTCTCCCTCTCAGGTACACACCATGAGTTGGTCAGGATCAAATCACTGTAAAGATGCTACCTTCATCTTTAGCTGGCCTAAGTTAAAGGTGCATGTTATTGCATTCCCTCCCACCAATGCAGTCGCTGTGAGTTCAAATCCAGCTCATGCTGGCTTCCTCTCCGACTGTACGTGGGAAGGTCTGCCCTCAACCTGTGGATGGCTGTGGGTTTCCCTTGGGCTCTGGCCTGTTTCCTCTCACCATAATTCTCTTCACCATCATGTAAATAAAATTACAAAATTCACAACTTGGCCTCTTAGTTATGGGTGTCAGTGTCATCAGTGGTGTCTCAAATAGTTCATGTACTTCATGTTTTAAGTTCAGGTTTCTCGCATATGTGGACTGGATAACTCAAGCTGGATGTTCCATCAATAATGTTATACATATTATATGTTACGTGTGTGGTAAATTACAAAATTCACACCTTAGTCTCTTGTGTATTAGAATCAGTGTGAAGGTGGTGGGTTAGTTGATGTGTCGTAAAAGTGCTAACCTGAGGAGCTATCTATGTGCAAATAGTCACCTGACTAAAAGGATAAAATCGGGTATGCTTATGTGCAGATTGACCGAGAAGTAATGAAAGAGTTACCAGATGAGATCAGGGAACAGATTGAAACTGCTATAAAACAGAAGCGGGGAACCAAGGAGAGAATCCCTGTAAGTCAACCGCAACAACCAATGATTGGATCTCAGGGAAGTCATGCAAGCTCTGATTGGTCAGGCCAAAGTACACTCACCGAGGCTGTTGTAGGACATGATTTCATTGATTCACCTGGCAGTAACCATGGGGACGGAAGCATCAGTCGTCTACGAGAAAGGACAGCCCACAAAATTGAACCACTGCCATCTCTATCCCAGGTATGAATAGCGTCAGCTAGCCTCAGTTTTCCTGCTGGTAGTTGTCACTAAGGAGTCCAAAAAAACAAAAATTACATTGTCACGATCCTCACAAAAACCTTAATTTTACTTTGGTTGATCAACCCATGAAAAATTACACCAACAAGGTAATCGGTACACCACTAATGTAGGTAAAATGTATACAGACCTTCTCGTGTTAACTCTACACATTTTCATTGCATTATTATTGAATTTAAAATCTATTTCTGCAACAGTTCTGTACCAAAAGAAAACATTCAGTGATATGTTTTGCATCCGTAGTCATTAAAACTGTGTGGTAATAGCTCATACATGTAGCATGATGTGTTTGGGAATTTCAGCTTGATATGGACTGTCTTAATGCCTTGCCAGTAGATCTTCGTGAGGAGATTCAACAAGCCTATGCTGTACAGGAAAAACAGAACACAGTGCGGAATAGCCCATCAAAGATGTCCAGCTCGGCTACTGTCAGGTTGCCTGCAAAGTCACCTTCAAAAACAAAGAGCCCCAATAAGAAGGGTAAATCGCCCAACCGAAATAAAAGAAAAAGCCCTCAGTTTAAAGTTCCGCAGGGCAAACCCGGCAGAAGAAAGAAATCAAGTGCCAAGAAGTTAAATTTCACAAGACCTGTCCAGCAGAAGGCACCATTACATTCAGAACGAGAAGAGGTAATTGGCGAAAATCTCCACATAAGTTATATGAGGTCTAGGGAAATGGCTGCACAAGTTGAAATTTATGTTGTAGAGCTCCTTAAAAATGTAGCCTTCTCTTTACAAAGCTGTGAAACTGATTCGGATCAACAAGTTTTTTTCTTCTTTTTAAACAAGTTTATGGGACAGAGAGGTTGCACTCATGACTAAGTTGCATGCTTGACTGATTCTGAAAGTCTCATCGATCTTAGACTGTTGTTTTGAGGTTTGTTTGGAAGGTAGGGTGATGTCCTAAGGGAAAAATCTAAATGGCTTCACCTTAAGTTGGTGCTATTTATTTGCCTCAAAAAAATTTAGTCCATGTACCATAATCATAAAGAGGATGGAACAGGGCCCACTTGCTCAAAGGGATCATGGCTACAATCGATTGTAAACCCCATGGTTGACTTTACAATCGATTGTAAACCCCATGGGTGACTTTACAATCGATTGTAAAATTAAGTCATGCCGCTTGCACAAAGGTATTTTAAGGTGACTGTAACTTCTCGAAGTTACGATTGCAATCGTGGGCTAAAACTGACTTGCAGATAAAGATGTTCTGTGTATATGGGCAATGTACCAGTCAAAAACATTTCTTGGCTTCATTTTCAAAAGAGTTCTGCTTCATCTTGATTCAGCAGCTAACAACAACACCATTTGAAAATTGTCTCATAAAACCTTTGAGACAATTAAATTGCACACCTTGATAACCTGAGTGGAAAATTACTAACTTGTAGACTATCTAAGGCAAGTTAATTTTAGGGCGATTGTAAATATTTACAACTGGGTCGTACCGCTTGTTATTTTTGATTGTAAGTTATGACGATTGTAGCTTACAATCCCTTTGTGCAAGAGATTCTCAATTGTAAGTGGAGGCTATGATCATGATCGTAGTGATTTCCAATCAACTTTGGCATACAATCCCTTTGTACAAGCGGCCCCAGAAATATAATCTTAACCGTACACAGATAAAGTTACTTAATGTAACCTATGTCATGCTATACTCAGAAAGTTCAAGCCCTAAATAAGGAGAATGAAGTTAGTAACCTACTGTCTTAAACCACCTTTAAGTGATGCTGATCAATACAGTATGTTTTTGGTCACGAGAGGTAATGTAGCTTTGCTCTTGTAATAAAATTAAAATCTTAAAGTTTGAAGATTTTCTGATTTGCCAGTTGAATCCAGCCAATTTAGTTCAAATGTACACTTTCTGGCTTAGTTTTTAACACCTCCTTTACTATAATTCCTATCACCACAGAGTGTACTGTTCTGACTGCATTTATAACCCTCTGGTAATGAAGTTTAGTTTCGTTATTTTCTTCATCTTCATTTTCATGATGAAGGTGAACATGTTACTTGCTTAGTTTTATCAGCTTGCCCTTGTCTACGTGTACTTAGCTCTGTCAGGAGATGAGTCGGATGCAATGTGTGTATTGTAAGTGACGCAAGTTGAATATGTCTTGGGTAAAAAAATTTAACCATGACAATTTTAAGATGTCAGATAGTAATTTTTGCTTCCATATTTTGTTTTACTTACCTCTTAGTTTGCCAGCTGCATTTTACTTACCTCTTAGTTTGCCAGCTGCATTTTACTTACCTCTTAGTTTGCCAGCTGCATTTTAAGTTAGTTGTACATAGTAAGGAGAAGCATGGTGAGTGGGGTGAAGTGGCATCAAAACACTTGTCAGCAAGGTGCCTGATATCACCTGACCCTTGTCAGCAAGGTGCCTGATATCACCTAACCCTTGTCAGCAAGGTGCCTGATATCACCTAACCCTTGTCAGCAAGGTGCCTGATATCACCTAACCCTTGTCAGCAAGCTGCCTGATATCACCTAACCCTTGTCAGCAAGCTGCCTGATATCACCTAACCCTTGTCAGCAAGCTGCCTGATATCACCTAACCCTTGTCAGCAACCTGCCTGATATCACCTAACCCTTGTCAGCAACCTGCCTGATATCACCTAACCCTTGTCAGCAAGCTGCCTGATATCATCTAACCCTTATCAGCCAGCTGCCTGATATCACCTAACCCTTGTCAGATTAATCATTATGGACTCGGTAATCTATATTGTGAAAAGTAGCATTGTGCTTGTTGAAGTTTGATTCTGATTTTGTGCAGGGTCAAATAATGGAAGCTTTGACAAACTCAGAGACTTATGAAGAACAAGGGACAGAGTGGCAGCTGGCCATTGAGTCTAGGGAAGCATCTTGTGTGAATTTGTGTGGTAGAGTTACCCTGTCAGATGTGAAGGACCTGCTCCGTAAATGGATTCAGTCTTGTCAGGGTAGGAGAAGCTTTCATTTGTAGCTTGTCATTACGAAGTTATGCAAGATGGTGTGATTGTGGGAAGCCCATAGAAGTGAACTGTCAAGTTTCTCCTAATCTTTGTTACAAGAAATTTGTACATGGCATACAGTGTGGGGAAATAAAATTAAAATAGCAACAGCTCCTGGGATCAGTGAAGTTCCACGTAAAGTGTGATGAATCACAGAAACACTCCTTTCTTTTCCAGTGCCTGAGGCTGAAGATGTCCAAGTCATTGTGCAGTATTTAGGTGAACTCGTCCTGGATAAAAACCTTGAACTTGTTGACATCCTCCTAAAATTCTTAAGAAGGTAAATTTTAGAGAAATATCAGTGTTCATTTATTGTTTAATAATCATGAACTGGCTTCTCCTCAGAAAATTTTAAGAAATTCATGCACTTTTGCTTCCGAAGTTGTGCCTGGAGACCTATCTACACCTAGAATCAAATGCTATCAAACAAGGGAAGGATTTAGTGGGCACATTGTGAAATACCATTCAAATGAATTGATTGATTTATTTATTTGGTTGATGGTTGATTGGCCATACTCAAGAATATTACACTTACACAACGGCGGCCAGCATTATGGTGGGAGGAAACTGAGCAGAGCCCTGGGTGAAACCAGTGATCATCTCCAGGTTGCTAGCAGACAGGTTATTCAATTGGTGTCCAGTATTTGCTTTCATAGGTTAGAATTGTTTATGCAGGTGTTCTGCTAATTTGTCGGCAAAAGTGCATGAAGAATGAAGGAAAAATGTCTTGAGCTAGTATGATTCAAGAATCGCATGTTTTAAGCCTTGTATCCCAGTCATGCCAGTGTGTATGCCAGTGTGTATGTTTCATTATCAGATGGTTTCTACCACTTCGTCATTTCATGAAAAGATCATGGGAAGCCATTCTGTAGAGCATGGTAGGAATGCCACACATATTGCGGGGCGGTCCAGGTTACTTTGACAGGAAGTTTGGTGTAATGCTTGGGGAAATAATGCTGTTGTTTTATTAAATGAGTTCGTGAACAAAGCAGCAATAGACCACAGGGTAGCAGGAGTAATACTTAAGGCACTTCTCAGCAGCCTCAGAGATTCTGCTTTCTGTGTTTCAGACTGGTGTGCCAGTTGTCGGCCAGTGGTTGGAGCGAGGCGTTTCTGAATATAGTCATCAACACTCAAGACATCATCTTCTCACAGCATGGCAGCAGGCTAAAAGGGTTTAACTTTTGAGTTCAACACAATTAATAATAAATGAAGTAAAAATATGCAAATAAATATGTTTTCAAAAAGTAAATAGAACCTCATCGTACATTAAAACCGCAAAATGTGACACCACAAATGTTTACTTATTTATTTACATACTTTTTAATCCAAATCTTTGTATATTTTGACATTTTGACTGAAAATCTCTGACCATATAGGTGTATTTAATAGGGGCCATTTTGTCAACTCTATCTGGGTCAGATCAGATGATGTTATATGAAGCCAAGCATTCCTCAGAATAACATGTGCTGCATGCTTGAGGCCAGGGCAACTTACCAGTGGTTTAGAACAGCACTAGGCTAGTTTTACAAGCCCAACAGCATGTGGTTGGATTTGTTTGTAGTATGGGATCATGCAGAACTATCTGTAGCACTGGCTGCACGTGTACTGGGAATTTCCTAGATCACACCATATAGTGCTTCACCCAATTGCTGGCCATGAGGTTACCCGAGGGCTGCATGTGGGAATTTACTTCTACATTAGATCTTGTATTACATTACACAAACACCAGTAGGATTTTCCCTTTACGTGGGATCATGTTGTACATTAAACTAGCACATCCTGTAACTTTGTATGTCACAGGAATTGCTCATCAAACGAGACCATTAGTACTTAACACTGGCTCTACCCATAGCTGTACTGAAAGGGAATTTTCTGTATATCCAGTATAACATTATGCAGCCCTTGCCTTGATCACTGTTAATAAAAGGCTTTACTGTGTTTTTGTACACCCATAACTTATCAGCTTGCAAGGGAAAATGTGTTGCAGACTTCTTAATGTTATGTACATGGATATATACAAATTCATTCACCTGTGTGAAATGTTATCAATATTTGTTGTGCAATTTATTATCTTATTGAAAATATTAAATATATTTTTGCTTCATTGTGCTACATTAAATGTAATGTTCATGTATTTTCATTCCATTCTTTTGCCAGAATATTTATGTCTGGCTCTAAAGCCACTTACACAAAATGTCACGTAAATCATGTTCGTTGTAACGATAATAAACGACGCCTTTAGGTTATGGAGCAATGAGCTGACATCATTCCGGACGAAAGTTATGATAAATTGGTTTACAAAGTTTTGTGAAAGTGGCCCTTGAAACGTTTCTGATTTTCTTAAGCAAACAACTTAAGGTATACAGCCATATGTTTTTACATGCGTAGAATGACAGCAGCAATAATAATTTGCGGAAGAGCAAATCCCCAGCTTTGTGACAATCACAAACTAATGCTCATAACACCGACAGACTGTTGCTGAAGAGAAAACCCCGACTTCAATGCTTGCAGAATCTCCAGCTAATGCTTCTGTAACAGGATGAGGTATGTGGAGAAAAGAAAATACCTGTGATAGGATCGCAAAATTCTCAATTAACACTTGTGAAACACCTTGGATTGTGCAGAAAAGAAATCTTTATGTTAAGAATCTCCACCTAATATTCATATATAAGATTGAAGCATTTGCTGTGGCACAGAGGAAGATGCAGTTTCTTCTGTTTTTGATGGTTGTAAATTTTTCATGATGATCTTATGTATAAGGGAAAGAGATACTCAGAGGAATTATAAGAAAAAAAAATGTAAGGTTCAACATATTCCATAAAGGTGTGTATTTTTTGTACACTCTGAAGGAATAATGATTGTACTTGGTTTAGTAGTCTAGGCTTCCAAATTCCTAACCTTACACGGGTGAGATAATATTTGCGAGAAGACCCCCAAGATACAGGCTCAGTGCCAGCCTTGATCCTTGTGCTCTCAGTGTGTGTTGGGGCCTTGATAGCTGTAGGCAGTCAAAGCCATTATAGGAGGCTCTCTGAGCAGTCTTACATTTGGTGACCTAATGTCTTAAAACAATATGGCATGTAAGTCTGTACATCATCCGTGAAAAAGTTTGTCAGTAACTTGCCAAAAGTGAGTTGTTTAACTCTGGGCACTCTATCCCCTCCACCCATACAACTGACTGCCATTGTACCCGTGAAATATATGTGTATCACTCAATCAGTCATTGACCAGGGATAAACTCCAAACCAGCAAACATGAAGTGGTACTTTGACCATTTTCGATAATACATGCTTGAAGCTGTAATTTGTACACTGGAAGGAAAAATGAAGTTTAAATGTTGTAATATTATTTTGCTCTCATCACAATGGTATCTCCTTGTTGGCCAGTGACACTGATGGCATCTTAGTGCTGACTTAGTGGAGCACCACACCAAAGACACCAGACATGATGACCCCCCTTCAGTCGTTGTATACTGTCACTATGCGATCCAGTGTTGGGTTTATCCCCTTATAGTGGGTGCTTAATCAGTGAAGCATCTAGATTCATACTTTTCAGGTCTCACAGATCACTCCAGTTGGGCATCAGCACATGTCAGTTTTACCCAGGCAATGCCAGTACTGAATGTAACTTCGGTTATGGCAGAAAGACACCTTGGCAGGCTACAATCATATATCACCATTAAAGACCCTTAAAATAACAAGTTCAATGATTTTGTCTGATTGCCCCTCCAGCTACCAGATGGCCCTTAGGGTTCTAAATCACAGTGTCCATGTTAATGACTAACAACACCTGGTAACTTCAGGGGCAAACTGGCCTAGTGACGAGACTCATTTTATAGACTATAATTTAAATGGCACGACAAAAATGGCAGCTTTTTGTGGAAGTGATTTGTGCCTCAGTCTGGTTCAAAGCAGTCTTCAAATAACTCGTATATCCTTCAATACAGCATAAAACACAAATTATGTTAAAGCATGAACAAGAAGAAAATTTTTATGTGGGGATGTTTACATTGAAGTAATCTTACTGATTTTCATGTCCCTTTATTGTAAGCATATATAGCTGTCATTTACAACTTCGCTAACCAAACATCACTGATGAGTATACGTACACTTATGTATGCATGTGGTTAAACAGGAGGAAATTTTAAATCTCTGCCAATTGCACTATTTACAATAACACACCACACACACACTGTCAACATTTTCCTTCTCTAGTATCAACAGAATGACGAGTCAAACTAGCGTTCAAAAGTGAAATACCCATAAGATGTGTTAAAAATGCAACAAACCATCAAAATCATTTTGTCATTTTGAGCAACTTAGTTCAGTTAGTTGGCACATCTATCAAATGCCATTATTCATGTATCTCTATTAATAAATGCAGAGAGATAACAACAACAGCATCAGCCATTAGGACATTTGTATCATATTCCCTTGTGCACAGCTGTATCACAGGCCATCGTGGACATCTGTACTGCAGGCCACTGCACATCTGCATCACAGGCCATTGTGCACAGCTGCATCACATGCCATTGTGGACCCATGTATCATAGGTCATTGTGGACATCTGTATCACATGCCATTGTGCATAGCTGTCTCACATGCCATGGTGCACATCTGTATTACATGCCATTGTGCACTGCTGTCTCACATGCCATGGTTCACATCTGTATCACATTCCATTATACACAGCTGAAACACATCTGTATCACATGCCATTGTGCACTGCTGTATCACAGGCCATTGTGGACATCAATATTACTGCCCAGTCATATCGTGGCATTCTGTACAGAGCTCCCCTATACTGTGTGCACTTATAGGCACTCTTTTCAATGCCTCTCTGAGCAAGATGCCACTTATAGATATTATTTCAAGATATAATTAGTCATCCTTGTCTACATACAACAATATACGATCCTCCAGATGACAGTCTGACAAAGTCTTTGACAAGTCATTAAATATTCTCTTGGGTGAATTCTGAATCAAACTGAAGCCATCAAAGTCTAGTCCGCTCTCCGCTTCAACGTACCGCAGCACTGAGCACAGGGAGGATGTGGTTGGGAAACAGTGCTGGAGCCTCCGTCCGTCAGGGAGTTTCAGGGCAATAGTTAGTCTACTCTGTCCATCACCTGACTTCCCAGGTGTGAATGTATCAAGTCTAACACTATCTGCAGTGACAATTCCCGCCTCCCCTCTTTCTGTCCTGGTGGGAGAAATGACCTTGTCTTGAGATGAAGATTTTTTCCTCAGAGTTGTCTCCCTTTTTCCCTGGATGTCTGAGGTTGTCTCCCTTCTTCCATCCACGACTGCAGTCTGCCTCTTGAAACCTGTTGATTTATAGCCTCCTAAAATGTCTGCCTCAGTTGGTTCTTCACTTGACGGCACATGAATGTTTAGACTGAGTTTTTGGAATGAATCATTCAGTTCTGCGGTGTCCCCTATGTCAGTTTCAAACTGAGGAACACTTCGGTAACCAATAGGGGGCAAAGGATTATACTTTGACAGGGAAGATGATGGTCGAGACAAGGACACTGAAGATGCTCTAGAATATATATCTCTGGAAGGGTCGTCTGTATAACTTCCTTGGGACAAACCTGGGGGATGAAAGCATTCATCTAATCACTTTATATCAATCAAATCTAATGACAAGTAAGACAACATGCTTTGATCTGTTAAGCCCACTTTTACTTTCATATAGAACTCTTTCAAACTGTTGAAAGCTTTGAACACATTTTGCATTCTGTTGTATTTTTGTGTTGGATGACTTTCCTTAGCTTAACATTTAGGTTCACAACATAGGCAGGCGAAATTGTCCACAAATAAAAAGAGTTAACTTTAATGTGATTTACACTTTAATGGACGGGCAGTTTCAGCTTTTTCGACATCGATGCAAAAGAAAGCACTTACCAGTTTCATACAAATTATAGCTAGTTTTTTCTCGGCTTAGAGGTCTAACTTGGGAAGATCTACGACTTGTTGATCTAACTGAGGGAGGACGAGCAGCGGGAACTGGCTGGTAACCATGCTGATGACTTGGCCGTACCATCTTCAACATCACATTAGTCTTTGTAGACTTGGGTTGAGAAGAGGGCAAAGTGTTTTCAAATTCTCTGAGAGAAAACAAAGAAAGTTGTCCAAATTTATTCGTATGAATAACAGGCATTCTGGAAGTATTGTGTTGTGAAAGTATACATATCCCCAACCGGTTTGGGCCATCACAATAATAGCTACTTGTATGTCCAAGTCTAAAACAGAACAAACAAGGGCTTAATTTAGATAAAAATGAACTTGAAATATTCTTAATGAAAATATTCTTGAATACAGCATAAAACACCAATCAAATAAATAAATCAACTCTTGCTTAGATACATGGATTTTATCATTCAGTATTTTGTATAGCAACCTGCCATGTGTACAACCATGTGAAGCTATGTGGCATTTGTGCATGCATGCCCACAAAGAAAAAGGCCCTCCTGGTTCCAGGGCTTCACAAAGTTATCCACTGAGCTCAGCAGGGCTGGGAACCAGGATGGTACTGCTCACCTGGTTGATGATGCTCAAGTGGGTATTTTAATATGAAAACACATTCATCTTATTGAGAATGCAACTCATAAACAGAAACAAAACATTACAGATGCACGGCGATGTAGTGCAAGCACACGGGACTAATATGAGCAGGAATCCTCAGCAGGGTTGCAGGGCTATTTAACCACAAGGCCACGACATGTTCCACATCATTAAGTTCAAGGGCCCTTCATTACTACTTTAGGTAATATGCCATGTCAATTGTAGGCCTACATGGACATGATGAAAGACGCAGTCAGAACCAACCTTATATGTGCTGAATTGGGGATCTCAGGCTGGGTGGGATGGCCTCCGATTCTCCTTCTTTGAAAGGACATGGGAATTCTGATCACTTGATGTCATGAATTTGTTACATTTTCAATAAACATATGTCTGTAAAACAAATTAAGATGATTTCATTCATAAGCATAACATGGCAACTGAGGGACAATGCTGACAATGGGAGGCTGGTTGAATTCATAGATTTCAGCTGTACTCTGGAATTCAATATATGGTGGAAAGGCTGGTCTACATGTGGCTCACAAATTTTCACCCGCAGGGCAAAATGTCTCCTGATGACACTGTTTTGGTACACCGCATAGACATGGATAGGCTATGTTCCTTTCACATACTATACCTATGTGATGCAACAGACACTAAT
Organism: Acanthopleura granulata; assembly: GCA_016165875.1. Taxonomy (NCBI): domain Eukaryota; kingdom Metazoa; phylum Mollusca; class Polyplacophora; order Chitonida; family Chitonidae; genus Acanthopleura; species Acanthopleura granulata. The sequence goes on along the minus strand of JABBOT010000080.1, from coordinate 47,583,553 downwards.
CCACTGAAATTCACACAACAGAATATAGTTCAGTTAAAACGATGTAAGCAGAATTGATTTACTTAAACAGAAAACTTTTGTGAAACTACACCAGAACTACATTTCTGCGAACTGGCCTTCACATGCATCATCCCTGGATCCACAAGGCAATGTTATGATAAACGATTAATAAACATATACAGTACTGTTATGATGCCCGAACCAATTTATCAAAATATTTTGATGAGAAACCGACATTTATCTCGACCCTTGGGTTGTTAACGAATGTGTCTATAAACTGTTACAAATGGATACTGAGCCTCTGGGTATATTCTGTAACCACCTGCTACATTGGACTTGCTATATATAAATGCACGGTATCTATAGATACAGGGGATATGAAACTGTCAGTAAATTATATAAAAATAAATTACCCATCAGCACTGATATCCGTACATTTTTGTACTTAGGTAGACGCAGGATCTCCTCGCCTCAGTCTCAGTGGTGCAAAGGTTAAAACATAAACGAATCGATCTATTTTCACTTTTGTTTACATTGGCAACAATCGCCGTTGCTATCATACAACTGTTTGCCACGCTATGTTTGACATTTGAAAGTTCAGCTTTGTCAGTTATGAAGCACATAATTACCTGTAACTTTCGCGTTATAGCGTCACAGCCACAAAACAAGCGAAATGGTAAAAACTGCGTTTAACAGACGCTTCGTTGGTTTCCACGCGGCCATTTTGACAAATTTAAGTCTGCTTTTGATTGGAGAAAAATAGGCTGTTCCCGGCGTGGCTTTTTAATTCCGTTTTCAGTTTTAATATCTGATATCAGTGGTTTGCAGAAATGTTAACCTGGACACCAGTCAATGTTTTCTTCAGTGCGGACTGCACAAAAATGCCGGCGCCCTATCCCAACCATTCGTTTTCGTTTTGAGGTCGATTTCTCTGTGTTATCGAAGAGAAATAGCTTGTTGTATTGGAGATACTTTATTCGAAATGTTACATTCATCTTTCTACATTTGCCATGTTAGGTGATCTTGTCAACGGACGAGAACGGTCCTCTGTTGTATGTATCGAAGGTAAAAACACGCGGCGTAACCTGTTGAGGCTGTTGTTGTTGTAGTTATTTGCCGAAAAATGCAAAATAAATTCTAACCAGATGAAAGCATGTGATTATCTCCCTTTCTCGAGACCATTTAAGCTGCTTGAAGCACATTTTACGGATTGTGACGTTAAACATCAATCAGATAAGTTAATAGATTAATCAGATATAAAATTTCGCCGCCTCTTCTGTCCAGCCCCCCCCCCCTCCATCCCTTCCATTGCTGTCAGTCACTAACCTTGGGCATTCATGACTGTAAGCGTTCAGCGATAATAATGTTACCATTTGCCCAGTGTAACATTCATCAAAAACCACTGAGCCTCCTTGGCTGAGTGGGTTAGCTCGCTAGTGCAGCATAATAACCCAGGTGCCTCTTACCAGTGTAATAGTTGTGGGTTCAAGTCCAGCACATGCTGCAGGGCTTCCTCTCAGGTCATACATGGGAAGGTCCTTTACCATCTCCAGCAATTTCCAGATGGTTGTGCGTTTCCCGCAGGCTATGTGCACTTTCCTCCCACCACAGTGCTGCAGAAACACACCGGCATGAGTACAGCGTAAAGCACCAATGAAATGAATAAATAAACTTTTGAAGTGGCCACAGCAGCCTTATTTGCATACAGAAATCCAGACTTGTTACAGTATGAGTAACCATTTTTATTGATTATTATACATGTAACATCTTGATATGTTTTAATACAGACCTTTTTATACACCTTGATTAGTTCGGGCATCCAAACATTGTACAGAACTAAAGTGGCTATTGTTATAGTTTTCATCTAGCATTTATCTTTTGCAGATACCGTTCAACTGTCTGGGTTGAAGTTACTTTGCTGTTTTGCGAAAAGTTTATTAAAGAGGTAATAATTGTAACATAAGGAATCAGTCATGACCAACTTAGCCTGTCTCCAGGTTTATGTTGAGAAAGGTCAGTCTCGAAGTAAGAGTAGATATGCCTCCAAGTTTATATTGATCAGGAATTAAAGGTATAGATTGCTATTTGCCACATGCTTGAAGTAAGTGAAATAATTCTTTATAAGTTTATCATAAATACATGGATGTTTCCAACTAGTTTTTCTATTAGCAGTTGTGCATTCATGAATTGTCTATCAGGTAGATAACAAATTATCCCCCCTTTCTACCAGTTTTCTGCTTTATTTTCTAAATTATAAACTTTCATTAATGTATGCTAAAAATCTAATTCATTGAAAACATAGCTCCAAAAGAGAGATTCTGTTATTCATAAATGAATTGCAACAAGACTTCAGCTCAGGTTGATTTCTTACTGGATTATTTTTTGATTGGAATCTCTCTTCTCAGAGTAGACGAGGTACATGTGCTGTGTTTTGAGCCTCCATCACAGCTCCTCACCCAGTGTGAAAGGTCAGCAAATGTTTTAGGTTTTTTCTTCTTGTTTTTTTTTTTTGGTTACTCTGCTGGAGTGTCCTACACTCATACCTCTACCTACCTGTTAAAAAGATAACACACAAAACTCTGCACATTGATGTAGCTGCTTCAGCGTGACTTCGTAAAATCTGTAATCTTGATTTTTTGCATCCTGAACACATATTAATAAATGTATATCATGTAAGATTGAAGATTTTAAAAACAGTAGTAAAATGGAGGTCTAGTAGAGCTTTGTGTTCGCTCTTATAATTTCATAATTAAGTTATCAGAGGTCAAGGAAGTTGCAGACAATTTCATTGGGTGGAGCTGATACATCACTGCAAACACTGCGTTCTTCAAACATTGAATGTTTGCGTGATGTTTTCTGAATTATTCCAGGCTGCACGTACATGACGGATTTTCAGACACATTTGGATGGTTGGGGACACCATCGTGTCTGACTGTGAACTCCGACATAGAAAAATATTTGTCCAGTCACAGTGAAGCTTCAGCCAATCAGAGATCAGCTATTGTCATAGATACACTCACTCCCCTGATTACTCAACATAGTGCTGTGAAAAGCTGTCAGATTTTACAAACATTGTGTAAAGCCAAACTTAAGGGTAAGTGGTGAATGGGAGAGTACAAAGGCTGTGTTAAGCCAAACTTAAGGCTAAAAGTGGCAAATGGAAGTTTACAAAGCCTGTGTAAAGCCAAACTGAAGGGTAATTGTTGAATGGATCGAGTTTACAAACCCAGTGTTAAGCCAAACTAAAGCATAAGTGGAAAATGGGGGTTTACAAAGCCTGTTTAAAGGCAAATATAATGGTAAGTGGCAAACAAGAGATGTTAGCTCTTTTCATATTGCTGCATGTAAATTTATTTGTATTCTGCTCTCAGGGATTTGTTTATAACTCTGGACTATGTGGACACTGTGGTTGTTTCATGACCTTCTTAACAATTAAGTTTCATTTAATAGCCAGTTTGGCTGATATTTTCCAAATATCTTCAACTCCCAAGTCTTGAGCAGAGATGATTTGTTCTTAGGTTGAACATCTAAAATGGTGCTGCAAGAAATGTATTTATATGCACTTTGTTATTTTTGTTGCAGGAGGAAATGTTTCCCAGGTTGTATTTTTACTTCATGGCGATCTCCATGACGACCACAGCCTCTCTTTGATTCATCATGTGACCACCTCTATTCTGAAGATATTCCCATCCAAATCACCAAATCATGCAGCAATATGTAATGTTCTTCACAAGAAATCATCTGGAAAAGTCATAAAGCTTGTAAGTTTAAGGGTCATCACACAGCATAAATGACTGATTTGCAGATATGCTTGTAAATAAAATGCTAGCTCAGAATAAATTGACTGGAAAAGGTCCTACAGACTACAAAAATTGCTTGCATGCTAGTTATCACACGAAGTTATGTGAAAAAAAAATTACAGAAAGTTGCATGATTTTTATTGTACTGGGCAAGAAATACCTTGTGGACAGGACACCTGGGAATCTTTGTTTAGACAGTGAATCAGCATGAATTTCTGCAACCAGTAATTAACTTGTTGATACATGTATGCTGGTTTGGGGTAAATATAGTTAAATGTTTTCGGGCTAGATACAAGTTCTTAGTTTTGATTTTATTGTCATATCACTAAATAATGAACTAATACAAAAAACAGTGGCTTCATTTTTGTCCAAAAAATTGATGGCTATCAGCAATGTTTTTTTCTCATTGTTTGTTTTCATTTTGATACTATGTAATTGTATTTTTTTTTTTTTTTTTGGCAATTTTGTTGTGCAGACTGAACATTTTGATGTAAATTCTTCACTGGACATCCAGAACGTGGAGGAGTGGAAGCCATCCATTGCCATGACAACAGACATTTCTGAAAAGGTAAGAGTCATCTGAATCAGTGTACTGAAATACAGCCTCAGTTCTCCTCCGGTAAACCAGACTGCCGCTGTATTAAGTCCAAATTCTTGAACATGGCATTAACAACCAACCAAATATAGAAAGTAATCTCATTCTGTCCACGAACGTCAGTTAAAATGCCTTCTGTGAGTTTCCTTCATCTTGGCACCTTTATGTCTTTCCTGGATTAAACTGAAAAATAGCTTCTCAGTTTTGATGGACAGAATGTGGGCACAATAATTCGAAACAAAATTGAAGCAAATTGTGTGTTTTTTTTTATATTTTCATTTACCCATAGCAACCTGATCCTACAGCCAATTTGACCTTCAACCTTTCTCTGACTGATGAGGAGAAACAAGCTCGCAGCAAATTGGTGCTGCCTTACACAAAGGCCATCGACAGGTAACCCTAGTACTTAAGTACACAGTAATAAGACAAGCAAGTACACTGCTGAAGCAAGATTTAGATAGTGGATTTGTTTCCACGATTAACTTCCCAAATTAAAGTGCATCATGGAAACAGCTCTGAAGGATAATGGCATCTTTGAATGATTCTTTTAATAACTTTTTCTTTTTGGAAAGTTTACTGGCTGTTTTGTTAAAAAATACCTGTCCGAAACATGATTCTGTCACCTTTCCAAAAAAGCCTCAAAACTGAAATTTTAAAATTCTATAAGCTGACTTGGGAAATATTTTTAGTTTTATGTGTTCCACTCACATGTTTTCAGATGTTGCACAGTCTGCGGGCCCTGACATCTGTAGTTAGTGGTACATGTTGACAAAATTCTTTGCTTATCGCATTTTGTTTTAGGCCTCCTATTGAGACAGGCCCTGCTTCAGGAGGAGGGGAAGGAGGCAAGATCTTTTATCTACCTGATGAAGCAGATGATTTTGATGAGGAAGATCCAGATGATGACCTTGACATTTGACCTTCGTCAGCTTTGACCTGTGTCTTGAGTATGGATGTCCTTCCTTGAAGGATGGATGAGTTTGTCTTGTAAGGAAGTGACTTCATCATTGCTCTTATGACTTAAGAAATTGGATGAGTGCAACGTCTGACGTGGGAAATTATGTTCTTACTCTTAACATTGAAACTGAAGCTGCTGCCTCTGTGGTTCTTATGTGAAATTGATGTCAGTCATAATTGATGATGTCTAAATTAGAGGTCACTGAATGAAAGGAACATTTCACAAACAATTCAACATATACATCAACTCATCCACACAAAGCTAAAAGAAAGCAACATGCTTCCAGAAAAAGGTGTTGAAAGTTCAGTAAGACGTCATTATATCAGGTAAGAGTTTTACCCTTTTGTGCATTTTGCATGGTGGTTAATAAATGTGTTTATTTGAACTATTGCTGTTTCATTGTTCATATTTGTTGAGCGTTGAATGCTGTGTTTGTTTGCATGGAAGTGTTAAAAGTTACCTAGAAAAATTCACAGCCTAAAAAGTTAGGTTGAGGTGATTTTTGTCAAACTATTAGATGTCTTGTAATGCTAAATATAGATGTACATTTATAAAGTGAACGCTTATGGAATTGAGAACAGAACGTTTAGATCTTTATGTCAAATGAATGTTGTGGAATTGACCATACACTGCCAGTAAACTTTATAATAAACTGTTACTCTCACCTAGGCGGTCACTGTGAGTCCGGCTCATTCTGGCTTCCTCTCCGGTCGTACGAGGTCTGCCAGCAACTTGCGGTTAGTCATGGGTTTTCCCCAGGCTTTGCCCAGGTTCCTCCCACCATAATGCTGGCTGCCGTCGTATGTGAAATATTCTTGAGCACGGCATAAACCGCAAATCAAATAAGTAAATGAATAAGTTATTAATCGCGTCAGTTGAAAAGAACAAGGGAAGTAACTCTTGATCCTCAGATTATGAGAGCGGCTTTTGAAAGAGTTGTCTCCCTTGGAACTGTGTGCATGCCGTTCTTCCACAACACCAAATCATACTTGTAATTAAATAGGGCTCCTTGCCAAATGAGTTGTCACATTGTTTACAGAAGTCATATCCTGATAAATTCAAATATTCAAACATTTAGATTTATTGAAAAACTGTAGCAAAAACCATTTTCTCCGTTAGTAGTATGCATTTAGAAAAAAGCATTTTCAGGCTAAGCATGACGGAGGTAGACCACAGTTATCAGATACAAATTAAAGTGTTACGGTATAGTAGTTTCTTGTGCCTACATTCTACAGCGTTACAGTATAGTCTTTTCTTGTGCCTACTCACTATATCGTTACGGTCTAGTAGTTCCTTGTGCCTACACACTATAGCGTTACGGTATAGTAGTTTCTTGTGCCTACACACTACAGCGTGACGGTATGTTTGTTTCTTGTGCCTACACACTACAGCGTTACGGTATTGTCATTTCTTGTGCCTACACACTACAGCGTTACGGTATTGTCGTTTCTTGTGCCTACACACTACAGCGTTACGATATTGTCGTTTCATGTGCCTGCACACTACAGCGTTACGGTATTGTCGTTTCTTGTGCCTACACACTACAGCGTTACGGTATTGTCGTTTCTTGTGCCTACACACTACAGCGTTACGGTATTGTCGTTTCATGTGCCTACATGCTACGGTGTTACGGTATTGTCGTTTCTTGTGCCTACACACTACAGCGTTACGGTATTGTCGTTTCTTGTGCCTGCACACTACAGCGTTACGGTATTGTCGTTTCTTGTGCCTACACACTACAGTGTTATGGTATTGTCGTTTCTTGTGCCTGCACACTACATCGTTACGATATAGTCATTTCATGTGCCTACACACTACTTCAGTTTTCAATTTACTTGTGTTATAAATGAATCATGCGTTCCATTAAAAGTTACCAGTGACCTGTAATCGTTGCATGTGTGGGATTTACCACCTCTGATTGGGACGAGGGCAACCCAGTTTTCTCAGCCACCACCTACTGCTACCAGTGTTCATTTTGCAGAAATAATTAAGATTTCTGTAGATAAGAAGAGAAGAATGAAAAAAAAATGTTTGTTAAAATTTGGGGCTTCAAAATGTCAAGAGATTACCAAGTCATTACCTTGGGGAGAAAAGTTTGTCAGTCCATGGGAAGTCGGGTCTCTGAGAAATCAGACCATGCATATTGAAAAATGTGTCTTATTTTAGCATGAATATTTTTAAAACCAAGGTGTTCCACAGAAGATGTGCTCTGAAATTGTGTACTTATGCAGAGGCAAATTTCCTGATTTTTGGGTCGTCTAGATTAATTAGAAAAAACATTTTAAACTCGTTTTGATGTAAAGGATCATTTGAAAGAATCTCAATTTCCTCCAGAGACCTGTATGTGACATGAAATGTTGTCTATGTTGGTGATATGGCTGATTCTGTGAGCTCTTCTATTCTTAGAAAGGTGTTTTGAGGCTTGTTTGAAAGGTAAGGCGATATCCTACAAGAAGAAGATTTGGCACCTCGTGTATTATTTATTGATATTCATTTTCCAAAATGTCACTCTTTTGGGAGCCAATTTTTAGGTCACTTACCATTGTTAATTGTTAAAAAAAAGGGAAAAAGAAAGAAAATAAATGCATTCATTAAGATTATAGGAGGTATTGGTTTAATGAAGAAAACTTAGCAGTTCTTCTTGTTACACACTTGTAGACACTTATAGAAATCTGTGTAAATTTGCAAACATATACACGTATAGCCAACTTCTGGGACCTAGGCACTTATATCTGAAAATCTAAATGAATTGAAATGATGCAGAGGACTCTTGTTTCCTATAGTGCCCTCCAGTGGCTCCGTGGACTAAGACCTGGCCTGGCTATCAACAATCAGCCTCTTACCAGTGATGATGATGGTGTTAAGTGAGGAGATTTGTTAGGTACCTGGTACAAGGGTGCCATGTTCCCTGGGCAGTAGTGGGAGTCGCCCCAAAGTCCTGACTTATTTTTTGTTTCATTTGTGCTATACGCCATACTCAAGAATGTATATGTATCACTTATACAAGGGCAGCCAGCATTATGATGGGAGGAAATCAAGTAGAGCCTGGGGGGAAATGTGTGATCATCTGCCCTGATATAAGTGAAACAGAGACCAGGTTGTGGCCTAGTGGTTCAGAAGCTTGTCTGTGAAAAGAACACATGAGATGTGGGTTCAATTCTGTCCTTAGCCAGGGAATTTGTGGAATAATTCCCCTAGCATCCACTGCCTCTGGGGCCTTTGCGACAGTAAGTGGTCAACGCTGGTGTAGCTCTTTGCACAGTCTAACGTTCACTGAAGACAACTGACCTGACACCAGTATGCTGGGCATTTGTGTGTGGCACTTGTGTCAAAGTTTGATAGTAACCTGCATCATTGCCAAAGGGCAGTGGTTTACTATAGGCACCCCGGTTCTGTAAGCTGATAAAAACGAGCCCCATCATGTATTAACGAGCACCATCATGTATTAACGAGCACCATCATGTATTAATAAAAATTATGGAGTATGGCATTGAACAATAATTAAATAAATGAATTAATAAAATTTTCTTGAGCATAGCATTACACACCAGCCAAATTCGCTTAGTATAAATATATCTGTGGAAATATTCTTGAGTACATTGGTAAGTAAATGCTGGAAATGCTAAGGTTTGTACCACAGCTGTGGTTTTGCATTCAGGAATTGGAGGAACACCATTCAGAAAAATCTACAAACTTTTGTGCAAACCAGTGGAAGTCTCTATAGATTTGAAATCAACAGTTTCATGATATGAAATTTGCACATGAAAAACAATGCTTACTAAAATGAAAACTTGAAACTGAAAGTGTGAAGAGCTTGTACTTGCTATATTTTTTCACGTATATGCACAAAGGACAAAATAGTGTTGCAAACTGATGAATATAGTGTGTGCTATTTTATATATAAGCAGAGAGTTTCTGGCGTCCAATGACCCCTGTCCATAGTGTCAATATGGTCCACAATGACCACCTTAGAATTGAAACAGTTTAACATAGAACTCTTGGTTTATTCTAAAAAAATTGGGAAAGGTATTTACTTACACTACTGCATGTGTGATTTATGGACCTCATTATGATTTATCTGTTTGGTGAAGTTTTTGTCAGTTTTAACTGTTCCTTTTTTATTTAGTGGTCATAGTGAAAGTTTTCTTATCGTCACTGAAACTTACTCCCGAAAAGTGAAACTATTCAACATTTGCTTATAATTGAGGTAAAGTGTTATCAAAATACAAGTCTGAGTTCAAATGTACTGAAAATGATTGGAGAAGATTCCTTGAAAGGCCTTGCTATCTTTGTAGTTGGAAATCTAGTCTTCGTTTATGATGTCCAGATTCAGCCTGTTTTGGCGGCAATGTCCGACTATCACAGCTCTCTGTCAAACCTGACCGCTTATTTTGACTGTTGGACTGACAGGGGGAGCTAACATTGACTGCGCTTTAACATTTTACTTGTCTTATTTCCACTGGCCAAATTCACCCAGATACATATCATTGGTTATTCGAAGAAAAGTTTCAGATTGTGGAAGGGTGATAAAGCTTTGTGTAAACATCACACAACGATGCGGCCTGATCGAGTGATGTTATGTTCACCGCATTTCTCGGCTGATGTGGCAATATTGTGAAGAGTGAAACCTGAGAGATGACATTTGATTTCCAAACTTCCCCCCTCTGTGCTCAGATTGGCCATTCAGTCTCTGCACACATCTGTCACAGATTTGCTTCCCTTTGTTGTATATTATTAGTTTACTTTGTATAAAGAAAAAAACTGTAGTTAGAGCTAGGGGCTGCTGGTGAGTGTATATCTATAGATAGTCAGGTGACAAAACATGATAGTGGCGTGAAAAGCTGGTAATGCGAGACGGCATGGAATGGGTGTAGTTAGAAGTCATCGAGGACTGAAGATGTCATCCAGCGGATTTTTCCTCGTGTTGACTGCGTATTTTCATGACATAACTACCGTGAAGAACGGATCGTGGAAATAGAACAACGCCTATAGAAAATGTGGAAGGAAAATCTTGCTCTAGTTTTGTTTGACTCATCGCTCAGTTGGATACGCACATGCCTTGTCTCACGTACTGTTTTAATACAATGAGGCTAACTCCTGCATGACCATGTAGCTAGCCTCCGAGACACATGGACAAGTGTGCATGTTGTCTGCTTACCATTACAGCCTGTAGAAGATTGGTTAATTCATCACGTACTCAAGGTTATGCTCTAAATTTTCTCTACATCACAAATCTAATTATATTAAAACATATTAATTACAGTATATGTAGTTCAGCCAGCCCAAGCTTGTAATTGTATTTCAGAAGCATGTAAAAGCCTTACAATGATACTTCTAATGCCAACACTGGAGTTTTTGTGATAAGAAATTAATGTAACTTTGTAACAAACTTCTTCAATGGCAGATCAGAATGAAGCAAATTTGTCACGTGAAAACAAGCCAAACTTCATGTGAAACATAATCATTTTCATTGACTAATGTAACTTTAGGAGGAAGTTCTGTCGATATGTCTACCTTGAACTAGCCAGTGATCCTCCATTACACATGTTCTACAATGAAAAAAAGAAAGTTACTTATATATAAGAATGACAAGAGCTGTACAACATTCTGGTCCTGATCGTGTGTGGTATTTAGCACAAGTGTGTAGAGGGTGAATTTCACCTTCATTACCCATTCATATCTGTACTTGGCAAACTTTGAGGATTGATTAGGGCTGACCTATTCCTCCCAAGCCATTGTCCAAGGTCTGGTCAATCTGTAATATTGACCTTTAATTATTGACCTCCCGGGTCTTGAATGACTTCAACGGTTTAATCATACATAAATTCCTTGGAATTGTTATGATGGCAGGTTTTGCCTATTTATCCATGTGGTTTAGGAACGTGGTCTGAGCTTTCCAAGATGAAGGTTGCCCAGTTTATTCATGACACTGTGAAAAGTTTGATTATGGGATATAATGATAAGCTACATGCGTGAATATTAAATTTGATTTATTGGTATGTGAGGAAAATGAAGAAAGGAAATTGCACTTAGTTGTGATTTGTACATCTGTATTAATCACAGTGCCTTGATGATTAAAACACAGGCTCTCATGAACACCATTGTTAAGAGAGATGTAGTTCTTGGCAGGTTGTGGAGGATGCATGTGAATTGCAGACAGCTTTAACACCTCCAGATTTGTATCTCTAAAGCATATGTAATTATCACAGTAATTGTGTTGATTACAAAACTCTAGATTATAAATTTGTGTGGGAGAAACTTTGCAGAGATTTGGTAAAACTTCTCAAATGTCATGTATCTTATTGAAAGTTTATCTTGAGGATATACGTGAAATGATGGTTATTACATTTTTACTTCACTTCACAAGATTGTTTTTAAAGGTAGAATTTACAGCAGTGTTGGGAAAACTATTCTGGTTTTGGACATCATACATGTGGCAGATCGGCACCTCTTGCTGGTACTACTTGGTGCAGACAGGGAAAAAGAAAACTGAATTCTTAAGTCCTTGTAAATGCTAATTTTCTTTCTTTCTAAATGTTGTGTCTATTGACTGGACTATTTTTGCATTTGCATGTAGATGAAGATTATCTTACTACCTGTGCGTGTCATATGTTATCAAAAGACATCACTTATGTGATCCAACAAATGTAAAACATTTTAATGTCATCAATCAAAAAAAATTTAGATGTTATCGAAATATACTACAAGGCTTACCTCTTTTAAAAACTACTCTTGTAGAAAAGATTCTATTGTGTGACTTTTATAAATAGTGCTGAAACATGGTAAAATTTATAATTTAATTCTTCTGTTTCTCTTTGATCATTTCTTTAAATTTTCCAACACATGACCTTTACCTTTATTTTATCAGAAAGATAATAAAACAATGATTGCATGGTATGTGGAGTTGTTTTAGAATTAGTTCGTATGATTCATGTTTTATGGGAGGTACATGTATTTCTGCCAGCTGAGTTTGAGTGTGGTCATCCTGGGGTCAGATTGGCCAGTTTAGGTAAGATGTGAGAACCAACAGCAACAAGGTTTTGTTGCATTGAGGGTCATGAAGGCGTGTAAATCTTTATCCACAGCTTAAATAGCAGGACTTAACAGCTGAATCTGCTGCCAGATATCAGAATAATTGGAGCAGTTCTTAATCCTTGAATAGTAGTGTATAACTTTATACGTAATATATAAATCTTGCATCAAGGTAAGCTTGGCATGGTTCTGACAGGCGACTCCCCCCCCCCCCTCCATGAGCCCAGTTTAGGTCAGACAAGGGAGACTATTGACTGATACAGAGATCACATGCCGCAGCTCATCTGCAGTTTAAACACAGTGTTGACGGAGCACTCAGCGATGCCCATCCCACTGCTTTAACTGTTAAATAGATTTCCGCTCTTGTCAAACAGGTGAAAATACAAACTTCAGGTGTGTTTGCAGGAGCCACAGGTGTTTTGGGATTCTGTCAACTAGAAGTGAATGGTGCTGTGAAGTTGATATCACATTGTGCAGAGGATGCAACTGTGTCATATGCTGTGGCAACATTGGGTGTTGTGTCTGCTGTCCATGTGTGCAAGGTGTCCTGTTAAGTGTCTCTGATTGGTCAACATGTCATATCTCGTGTCAGTCAGCTATGAGTGGGCTGCAGGTCATATCTGGTGTCAGTCAGCTGTGATTGGGCAGCATTTCATATCTGGTGTCAGTTACTTGTCAGTGGGCAATGGGTCATATCTGGTGTCAGTTGCATCTGGTATCAGTAGGTTGTGAGTGGGCAGTGGGTCATATCTGATGTCAGTAGGCTGTGAGTGGGCAGTGGGTCACATCTGGTGTCAGTAGGCTGTGAGTGGGCAGTGGGTCATATCTGGTGTCAGTAGGCTGTGAGTGGGCAGTGGGTCACATCTGGTGTCAGTAGGCTGTGAGTGGGCAGTGGGTCATATCTGGTGTCAGTAGGCTCTGATTTGGCAGCATGTGATATCTGGTGTCTCTCAGCTGTGACTGGGTAGTGTGTCATATCTGGTGTCAGTCAGCTGTGAGTGGACAGTGGATCATATCTGGTGGCAGTCAGGTGTGAGTGGGCAACTTGTCTTATCTGATGTCAATAGGCTGTGAGCATGCAGCATGTCATATCTGGTGTCAATAGGCTGTGAGTGGGCGGTCGGTCACAGCTGATGTCATTAGGCTATGAGTGGGCAGCATGTCATATCTGGTGTCAGTAGGCTGTGACTGGGCAGTGGGTCACATCTGGTGTCAGTAGGCTGTGACTGGGCAGTGGGTCACATCTGGTGTCAGTAAGCTGTGACTGGGCAGTGGGTCACATCTGGTGTCAGTAGGCTGTGAGTGGGCAGTGGGACATGTCTGGTATTTGTATTCTGTGGCAAGGCTTTTTGCCATATCTGGTGTCATTATGCTATGACTAGACAGTTTGTCATAACACTGTGATTGCACGGTGTCATATCTGGTGTCAGTATACTGTGACTAGGCTGGGTCTCCTATCTGGTGCAAATCTATATTGACTGAGAAGGGTGGCATGTATGGTGCCCGTATGGTGAGTCCACATAAGGTGTCATATGGGATGTCCATGTGGGCAAGGTGTCATATCTGGTGTCAGTATACTTTGACTGGGAAACTTGTCATATGTGTATATGGTATCAGTACACAGTGAGTGAGCAGAGTTTCAGTAGACTATTACAACACAGAGTGTCATTATTTTCATATTGTTAGGGTGTCATATTTGGTGTCAGTAGACGGGCCAGGGTTTCCTAGCTGTGGTATGTAGACTGGATAGGGTGTCATATCTTGTATGAGTAGGCTAGGCAGGGTGTCATATTTGGTGTGAGTAAACTTTGCAGGGTGTCCTAGCTGTGGTAAGCAAACAGGGGGGGGGGTCATATCTGGTGTCAACAGACTGCATGGGTGTTGTATCTGGTGTCAATAGAGTGTCCTGATGCCAGTGTCTAAGCACTGAGCTTTATTGTCACCCCCAAAATCTCTGAATCTCTCAGTGTCCTAGTTGTGCATTGGTCACGCATTCTAATGACTTGCCCAATATGGTTACACGTACAATGCCCTAGAGTGTCATTTTTGAACATTGAAAAAGTGTAATACATTTATTGTTTGTTTGTTGTATTTGTAACAGTCTTTGGAGACTCTTGTTGTGTGTGGTCATTCAGTTAAACCTGAAAATACACCTCACCTTGTCACCGGATAATAATAACCGAATTTGGGACATAATTTGCTGGGAATGTTCCATGTTTGTTGCATGAAAAAAAAAAAAAAAAAAAAAAATCAAATCAATTAAGCATTAGACTTCATGTAAGTTCATGCATGTCATTAAAGCCTGACAACCCAGAAAATATAATTTTGGGCCCCTCTAAAAGCTGTTCCTTTGCATATTGTGTGATTTTAAGGTTATATACTTACATGTGGGTAGATGGTGATGTAGTCTTTTTCTGAAGTGGTAAAATGGTTAGTAGATTTGTCAAACTGAAGAAGGATAAGCCATTAACAGGCCAGTTAGTATGTAAACTGTGAGAGATATCTATCTGACTAACTGTTTATTTGACCAACACATCTGTTGGAAGCATTCTCATAATAAACATACATACATCACAAATTACCCCCAGAAGCAAGCTTTTTTTCGCTTGATTTTTGCAGAAGTTGTGAAGACTTTTTTCTTCAAGACATAGGGTGTGGTAATATGTCCATGCCATACTTTCCAAAGATGAAGTTTAATGATGTTGGGTTTGTTTGGTGTGGGTCAGTAATGACACATGAATAAACAATGTCATTATTGTCTACCAATGAGTAAGTGATGTCATTGCAGCATGAGTGGCTCTCTGTGAATCTGGAGCATACACGCAATTAGAATCTCGTGAACATAATTTAGACACTGCTCTGTGACGTGTGGAAATTTATACATTAGCTTATCTTAAATATCGTATTAACCTTAAGAGATATTTGTATTAAAATATATCAGTACAAACTACGTTAATCTAATATTAGATTTGATTATACCTACATCAGTATCTGTATATATTCCAGTGCACATAATATCAGTTCCCTCACGGGAATTTGTCGCAAGCACCGTCTTGAAAAATGATTTGTGAACGTTCATATTAATTGTTTAATTGTCCATAAAAGTTTATCTCAGATATCTTGAAAAAAAAATAGATGTGCATGTATTAAATATATAAACTGCAATTTTATGACATGTATAGCTGGTACAAAGTAGAAACTGGATATAGCAAGCAGGACAAGATTTATATAGCTGGTACAAAGTAGAAACTGGATATAGCAAGCAGGACAGGATTTATATAGCTGGTACAAAGTAGAAACTGGATATAGCAAGCAGGACAAGATTTGTATAGCTGGTACAAAGTAGAAATTGGATATAGCAAGCAGGACAAGATTTATATATAGATCATAATTACTGAATTATTAAAGAGAGCAAGAAAAGGACAAAAATATTTATGCAGATGTTAAAAATTACCAAATTATTGTACACAGTAAGAAAACAGACACTTTATTTGAAGTAAATGGTAACATTTTAAGTATATATGTTCACGGTTCACATGTGGCAAGCTAAGGGACACTTGTAGATGTGGAGTGCTCCAGACAAACAGGTGGTGCTAGGGAGATGCCAGGGGTTTGCCAGCCACTGCAGTCGTGTCATCCAAAACAGGATCTGGCCGATGACAAAGTTATGCGAGCTGACAGTGATGTGATAAACACAGTTACCGGATCTCGTCTTAAGCTCTTACAAATCTCATCAAACGACTCTCCAGTTTTTATTTTCAAAAAATCTAATCTATGCACTGCACATTTAAGCAGTGTTGAATTGATGCATGTCTCCAAGCTGCTGATAAGGCTTATGTATGATCACATGGTGACATTTAGTCAGCTCTCCTGGATGTTAGGCCATCCCCCTGGCAAGTGCACTCTGGGGACAGCTTAGGCAGAGAAACACAACACCACAAGTGTTGTCAACCCAAATGTCAGCATCCACTGGATGATAGATTAATGAATTTTTAACGGGCTTATCTTTGCAAGAAATTGACAAATTTTCACCAGGTTTATCACATCTACTTCTCTTTAAGAAACTGGACACCATAGATTCCCAAATGGATGGGGTGAAAGCTGGCTTAGAAAGAAAGAAAACATAAAAATGAAATAAGCAGCAGAAGAAATGCCATTAAAACTGTATCTGAAAATACATTGGCTTGACATTCACTTTTGTTTTGAAATTTCTCCTACTGAATTAGGCGCAGACAAGTGTGTCTGTTTTAATGTGGGCTTTGTGGACCATGTATTGGCAGTGTGTGATGGGCAATGATGTTCTCACAAATCAGTGGTATTATGTGCTCCTATACACAAGAAGCAAATCTAAGAACAAATACCTGTGTGGAAAGTAGGTGTGACATAATTCATGTAGGAGACGTATATTGGGCTAATGTCAATATGGTCTGTACAGTCCACATTACAAGCCAAAGATTTCACAGCATTTAATCTGGTGAAGAAAATCTGAAAAACTAAGTGAAGGTTTTTTCAGATTCAGTTTTCATGACCTTTATGTTGATGATTTACTTTATATTTGACCTTTCATTCCCTGTAAGTGTAATTTTTGTATCTAAACATATTAAATTTCCAGCCTCCAGCTCTTCAACATTTCATCTTACATCTCGGGATATATTTATAGATCCATAATATTGGTATTTTAATAATAAATAAAAAAAAAAAAGCTGAAATTGTGTGGGTCTATACACACCTTGTAAGTAACAACTTTTCATCTGTCATTTGACTGCATTTCATTATCTTTCACTTCAATTGTTTTATTTATTTCCCATGTAATCGTGCCACAAATATTACAAGTAAACAAAAACCTTATACCTGACCTTCAGATTACATGTGTGTTTTTCCTTGCTTAGATATAGATACAACTTCAAAGAAACTATGGTGTCTGTGTTGTATTCATGAGTAAGCCAAACAACATGTTGGTATTCTCACTCTCTTGGATTGAAAGCTCTGTGTTTCTAGGATACTGATGACTCAAGATGCTTGCCAGATTCAAATGATCTACAATCAGTATAATCTTGTTTGTAATCTAAATCTACATGCAAAAAGTATGTAGGAGGAACCATGCTGGCTCATTGGCCAACGGCACTGCTATCACTATACCTAACTGGGCTCTGACCAATGAAGTCAGCGGAGCCAAAGAGCAGAGGGATTGTCAGGTGCCTGAAACAGGGCAGTGGTTTACGGAGACCATAAACCTGATCCCTGCTCAATAGCTGCTAGGGAAACACTTTTGAATATAACATTCTCCGCAGTCAAAAAAAAATGAAATAAAATGTATTTAATACAGATATAATAAGAACTGGAATGTAACATATATGATATGTATATAAGGTGAAATGGCCCAATGGTGAATTTTATAAACTGTATGTCTAACTCTGGTGAATTGTAAGACTGTGGAGGCTGGGGAGATAGATGATAATAGGCTCTGGTTTTCATCAGTCTCTCATTGCTTTCTTCCAAGATATAAACCAGACTACCTTTACATCGGTGAAATATTTTGACAATGGTGTTGCAGCCCATTCAAGTAAATAAACTGAATAAACAAATCTAATATATAGACATTTGTCCAAATAGACAGTGATAATTTTTTTAACTCAGCTTAGTGCCTTATGCCCATGGCTGCCGAATTCAAACTTCATGACCTGTAACCTCTTGATTGCTCCAATCAAATCTGCCCTTTTTTGTCATTCTGCATCTCATTATGTGAATGACTATGTGAACTTTTGGGACAGTATTAGTCAGAGGAAGTTCTCATTGGCTGTGCAGTTAATATCAAGCTTGATTATTATGTTGACACCTGTGGCTCATTAGTGGGGTTAGGTCATTATCAAAACTCAATCAAAATTTCACTAATTGATTTGATAAGAATAAAGCAAAGAACTGAATGAAAATTAAGAGAACATGTACTTATAAGTACAGGTACTTTTATGTAAAGTAATTTTTTGCCTACATTTGCGTACACTTCATCTCCTGCATGTAGTCTGGCTACTTATTTAAAGTTCTGATTTTCTTTCCTTCATCCACAGACTGTACGTTTATTCTTCAACTGAAATTTATACTTGTGACAGCTACACATAGATTTCCCATATTAGCACTGGGATTACACTCCATTCATTGTCCCTATTATTGCTGAAGAATAAACTTTTAGGTTTAAGTGCCCCTTGTGTGGGGAAGGGAAAGATATGCCTCCCATCACTCTGAATTAAAAGTGTGTTTTTATATATTTTAGTCTGGTCCAGCTGTTGAATAGCGAGGTGGAGAAAAGTCCTGAGATCTGACTCAACTTCCAGATCAGCTTGCAGGTCCTGTGGTAAAGTCACATTAGAAACGCCAGTGTGTACAATTAATTAGATATTGTTAATCAATAGGGAGAGTTTGTGACCTATACGCCTATTGTAACACCGTTTAAAACGGAATAGCATGTCAGGATTGTGACACTTACAGACCGATAATGCTTCTCCATTTGTTTCATTAGTAGAGTAAACAAAAGTGCGCCTGAAATCCATGGGCAGCAAAGTGTGTAATCCACATGCTAGTCTTATGAAACATTGTTTTACGTATGCCTTATTTAATGAGATCGATATGATTAACGATAATTAATGCTAACGAATTGTTTTTACCTGTCTGATACTGCTGTCGTCTGTCTTTGCAATCGTTAAGGTGTATTGGTTTTCAAGCCCCTTATTGAAGATCTGCCAAGTTGTTGACAGTTATTGTTTTGGACAAACTCTTTGACGATGTCAACAAGTGTTTCGATGCCCTAGAGGGCACTAATCACTGCAGCCCTGCCTGTTCTCGATGGTTCGCCTGTTAATTCTTGAGGAGAGGCAGTCGGAAAATCCTGTTGTCATTTGGCACAACAAATATAATTATTGACGACTTTAAATTTGAGTGTGGGTGCCGGGATATGTGCTCAAGATTTGCAGTGTCAGAAATGGAGACAATGGGTTAAAGATTTATGGGATATGAAGTCAGTGGGGGTAAACTCCCCGAGAAGTTAATTGGGTTTCAGGATATCAGACTGTTTACCTAACTTACTTCTCTGTTCATTTTATACATGGAGAGAAAGTTTGAAGTATCCAGGGATCACATGGCCTAAGCGTTTCCTTAGTGTGTGTCTGTCTTTTGGCATTTTTCTTGCTTAAATGTAAATTATTTGTCCCTGTGATGTGTACATTTGTGTACATAATGGAACCTTAGGATAGCAGGATGGAAACTTTCTTCAGTGAGTTTCAGTCTTTAAGTTACAAGACACAATTATAAATGCAGATAGTAAATATCCAAAGATCCAAACTATACCTGTAATTACTGAAGTTATAAAGCATTCATATGCAATCGTTACAAAAAATGCAGTTACATGTGTTCAAAAGTTAAAAGACATACAGTTAGTGCAGTTAGAATCTGCCCCGTACATTTACTGAAGTATAAAAACAAGACATTGTAAAACTAAGATTATAAAACATCCAGTTAAAGAAGTTCTAACATTTAGTTATTGAGTGCATAAAACTTGTACAGTTACTGAAGTGGAAAAGCTGTAAGTATACTGGATGTGCCAAAGTAATGGAATGTAGATGAGATGTGCCAAAAGTACATGCATAAAAAACTGTCATGTTTTATATGTGCTGAACCTGTTGGTTTAATAAAACCAGATTGTGAATTAATGCCATGCTGTACGTTACCTCAAAATGAAGCCCAGGAAGTGGCATTTTAAGACAAACTTTTGTTATGAGCATGAGTTTTGACAGACACTTTGATCAGATCTACAAGTACATGTAGGTAGCAGGCCACATTAAAGGGTGGTGTGTTCCAGTGTGGAGAAGGTTTTAAGTGGTTGCAATGTCAACAGGAGGTGCTTCTGTTATCAATTATCTTAGTCATAACTAGAATGGGTTCAGTTATCTGGTTTTACCAGACATGGACTCCAGTAATCATCAACCACTGTTTCCTGACTCATTCACACTGCTGACATATTGTGTAATTTTGTCGCAGCCACGGATCTCGGCTCGGTTTCCTTGATGGGAGCACATCCAGCCTGTGACGACATCAGTGTCTAGATGGCTCAGCTATCTTACAAGTGGTCTCCCCGCTGGCGACTAAAAAAATAGCCAGGACATATATTGCATTTGTCTGTGGAATTAGAATCAGCTGTTGGAGAGTGGTTGATGGCAAGCTGGACGGATATACACGACAGAATTAATTTGGCCCGTGTTTTATTCGGTCACATCAGTGACTGGCAGATACTCACGATGGAGCTGGCTGTATAGTTAAAGTTACCAAAGGAAAGTTACCCAATCCCTTTATCCAATAATGGTTTCCGACAAAAAAGTTGAATTTCCCTGTACTTGTATTTTTTTTGTATGCTAAATGTGGCTGACAGACATTTTCAGTGTCTATACAAGAAGACAGAATCAGAGATTAAGGGTAGCATTTGACGTCTGTGCACCATTGAAGCATCACTTGTATACACAATGTTATCATATTGCCATATGAAATCGACAAATTTCCAGAAAATTTCAGACTGAGCGCCCCTTTCCTAATCACTGAGCGGGCACCTGTTGGGCATGGAGCTGGGGTCTGTTTGGTTGGAGCCCTCACTTGTCCCTTGTCTGAGAAGAGAGTAAAGCCACTAGACTTGAGTGGAATTTGACATATGTCAAAACAACCAGTGCAAGCCTTTATCCATTATCTGCACACAAGTCACAGTGTATACCTGTCTTAACCCAAACCATCTGTACCTCCTCTCTCTCTCTTAAATGTTCAGGCCGTTTTTATTTTCATTCGTTTCATTTTGGTAGAAAGCTTGCAATGTTCCATGCAGAAACACGTCTTATGTGATATTCATAATTTCATATGTGATGTGCCCATTGAGTTTCGAACCAACAACCAAAGGCAAATCAACCATAATATACATTAAAAGAAAGATTTATGAATTGTAGGTGTTGGTCTTAATTTTTAGCTTTGACAAACAGAGTAATAAGTTGCTCTGTGGGTTTGTGTGTCAAATATTTGACTTTTTGTCTTTTAACCTGGGCTAATTAAGAGATTGAGTACTGACAACATAGGCTTTTCACCATGTCCTGACTCCATTGATGAAAGGCTACTTATGTCAGGAAATGAATCCCTCCAGTCTTATCCACAAAGAGTTGCACTGATAAGGCCTGACTAACTATTGTGAGCAAATTAAGGCTTGTCTAAGATGGTGTCATATCACATGTAACAGATTATTATTTATCAGATATAAATGTCTAGGTGTAAGTAAACCGTGACAGGCTCTCATTAACGAGTTGATCTACTGCCTCAGGGCGTTTGGGCATCAGCAAAGTGAGAGGGGTTTTTTTTTCATAACAATATGTGCCAGATAATATGAAAGATGTACATGCACAGTGGGTTTTTTTACTGCCACAGGCAGTCTGTGGTGTTTATTATTTATTACAAGAAGATCTTTTTCTTTTTTTTTTGTTTTTACAGCTATAACCTAATATTTGTTGGATTTCCTTTACCCCAAAATGCAATATTCGCTGGTTTTATTTTTCAGTTATGAAAGGACTTGGTGCACCTCATGTCACACTAAGGAATTGTCATTGTAAATGACTTTAATAATATTGCACAATAAAGCGTAATTACTGGGATTATTGTTTCCTTAGATAGGTGAATAGCATCACAAACACATCATCTCTTGCATACCTAGTGTGAACAGTATTTCTGTGAACAGTTTCACTGGTGTAGCAGTAGAATTGGAAGTGAAACATGGAGGTCAAGTACAGGGCAGGTCTAGTCTTATCTACATAAAGAAAACTTCAGGAATGATTCTTGGTTCTGGTTATACATAATAGTTGTTTTGACTTTTTGGATCATGATAATGCAGGGTTCTGACCCACCAATGAGCCCTTTGCATTCATATGATAATGACACTGATCCACCAATGAGCTCTGCATTCATATGATAATGACACTGATCCACCAATGAGCTCTTTGCATTCATATGATAATGACACTGATCCACCATTGAGCTCTTTGCGTTCATATGATAATGACACTGATCCATCAGTGAGCTTTCAGCATTATGATTATGGGTGACAGTTATGATCCTAGTCTGATCCACCAAAAAGCACTTTGCATAAGGAAATATTATAGTGAATTACAGAAACAGTGGTATTAACAAACAAGATATGCCCAAGATCTGATCATACCAGAATAGGCTTACAGCCATTGCTGGCTTATTGCAGTTACGGTGAATATACCCTGTTAAGTACAGGGTGGTTATCATTCCACCTTAAGTGTATCATTTTTCAGGTGACACATTTTGCGAAACTGTGAATGATTTATCCACCTTAGAAGGTCACTTAAGAGGTTTTTGTGAAGCTTGGTGAATTTCTCTGCATCAGAGGTATCAGTTTAAGGCTTGTGTGTGCTTCGCAAAGTGTATTTTCACATACTGATCTTCTGGTGAAATTCCTGAGCACGGTGTAAAACACCAATGAAATAAATACAGTCGTTTCTTTTAGATATGAAAATGCTACCTGTAAATAGGGTCTACATGTACTTTCTTTGTTGGGATCTGAAGGTAAACTGGAAATGAATATACACAGCTGCAGAATTTGTGTTTAAAGTTGGACTGTACCATTTGTTTTGTGGTGTGAGTATCAAGCTAGTTAAGGTAGGTTATTTGTTTTTTATCTGTTTGATGAAGGGGGAGTGGGGTAGGCAAATAATTATTTTGAGGGAATATCAGCTGTTAGAGTTCAGGCCAGTGCAAAAACTGGTCTGTTGCCACTTGAGATGTATATCAGTGACTATCACATCATAATGAGCATGTCCTCTTATGTCTGTATAAGTCCCTCAGCATTATCTGACGGCCCCTCAGCCTGTTGAAGACTTCTCAGGCCTCGAGCATGCCATGCTCAATGGCTCATTTCCGCTTTATACAGAGCCTGAGAAAAAATATATATCATGTCCTGAAATATATCATCAGTCTGAACTTTGGTTGAAATAAAGATGTACAAGAAAAGTCTTAAAATGTAAACCTTTGAATGGTTGCAGGAAAAAGTGGACAAGATTTGAACTTGTGATTCGGACTTCTGGCTAGAGGAAGGCTACTTCACACAAACAAGTTATTAATTTCAATATTAAGTGTTGTGGGAATGTTATTTTAGAAAAAAACTTTCTGACTTTCAGTGTTTGTTAAAACTTTATTTGGTATAAAAGCCAAAACTTTGTCACCCAAGAGTTTTTGATTTCAGGTTGTAAGTGCAGGTGGTATCCTCAGTAGCATGCCAGGTATTTTATGCATTCCATCATTTTCATTTATAACTTTAATAATTTTGGCAGTCAGATATAACTCAATGAAAAAGTTGGAGATAAATTAACTGTACTTCACTAAAAATCCCTTAAATGTTGTGTCCATGGTGTTGGAGTACTCTGTAAGTTTAGCCAAGTGAAATGAAAAACATTGATTTAAATTTTATACCTTTACAAGTTTAATTCAGTTATGAATCACTTTGTACATGAGTTCACTCTGTGTTTTCTTGGGTACAAGTTTCATCCAGTTTGACACTTAGACAAAGTGTAACAAGGGGAATTTGAGGTAAAAAGTTTATGCATATGTGACTTGAATTCAGTTATGATGATGTACAGGTTTCATCCAATCTGAATGTGTCTGAGGTGAAGACAACAACACAGGCTGTGCAAGTGAAATATCACTACTGAAGTGACAGGTTGTGAGGGGGAAAAAATCACGGTAATGTCGAGCATAGACAAGACGGCATTGATCTGTGTGGGACGCTGTCAGTGGCAGATGTGACCCAGGATGCTGCAGGATTTCAGTAATGTATACAGACAAAACCGTCACATCTAATTGGATATTTCGATTTCAATGTGACAAGTGCACATCAAGTTTCCAGCACAGTGTAACAGGTGGGAAGGGAACCTGTGCGGCAGTGAGCTAAGTCGTCCTGTTGACAGTGGGGGGAGGGGGAGTTGCTGTGTACTGCATGCATGTGTAGGGGTGGGCAAGGGGACAGGAAGGGAGTTTCTAAACAATGTCATTTGCTTTTCCTATCATGGATGCCTCTGGTCTTTTGTCTCTTGTTGCCTAAACCATGACCAGCCATGAACTACACCTCTGACATTTAAGCTCGCTACAATCAGCATAATGCCTTCACAGTGTCTGTATCATGTCAGTTTAATTCTGCCCAAAAATGCCACACCTCTTCTCAGATGAAAATGTTTACCCTTGCATGTGTTCATTACCCACATATTTAAACATAGAAATATAGTTGTGAGAATTAAATAATTATTTTAAAGTTGCTATTCATTGTTCCTTAATATCACAGAGTATTTATGTGGTAACTGTAATCTCTGACTACATAGATTTGTTTTATGTTTCAGGGGGTTTTGAGTGTAATCTGCTTGGGAAGTGCATTGAAAGAAAATGTTAAAGAAAGGGTTTCAAAAAATGAAATTATGAAAGAAAATGTCAATGCTGAAAATATGACATTTATGTAAAATGTTGTCAACTGAGACCAGCTTCATTAAAATAAAGGCTGTGATAATGTTACAGTGCATTTTGTTTTTTTGCCACATGGGAAGATTTAATGGAACATATCAGATATGTTTCATTGATCAGTTAAAGTTTATTTAAACTGTCAGTCATCTTGGTTCCCTCCTCCTTTAATCTCCGCTTGACAACAAGTCTTGTCACATCTGCTGCTGAAAAATGCCACACCTCTTCTCAGATGAAAATGTTTACCCTTGCATGTGTTCATTACCCACATATTTAAACATAGAAATATAGGTGTAAGAATTAAATAATTATTTTAAAGTTGCTATTCATTGTTCCTTAATATCACAGAGTATTTATGTGGTAAATGTACTCTCTGACTACATAGATTTGTTTTATGTTTCAGGGGGTTTTGAGTGTAATCTGCTTGGGAAGTGCGTTCAAAGAAAATGTTAAAGAAAGGGTTTCAAAAAATGAAATTATGAAAGAAAATGTCAATGCTGAAAATATGACATTTATGTAAAATGTTGTTAACTGAGACCAGCTTCATTAAAATAAAGGCTGTGATAATGTTACAGTGCATTTTGTTCTTTTGCCACATGGGAAGATTTTATGGAACATATCAGATATGTTTCATTGATCAGTTAAAGTTTGTTTAAACTGTCAGTCATCTTGGTTCCCTCCTCCTTTAATCCCCGCTTGACAACAAGTCTTGTCACATCTGCTGTCTTAACGATAAGTTTCAGATCGACAGAAGTGACTTGGCAAACCGGAGAGAGATAATTCCATTGCGTTTGTGTGGCTGAGTGATTTGATGGCAACAGCTTGGCCAAATATGGTGTAGAATTTCACCCAGAGCCTTGTCAGTTTATTCAGGAAAATTAATGATAGCGAGCAAGACAACATGAGAATGTGTATGATTCACATGTAACTCACCAGCACTTAGTTACTTATATTTTTTTTTTCTTGCGAAATTTAGAAATAACTCATGGCTACGTGGCATTTGCCCGAGGCTTCATATTGTTTGACTGTGATAAGCGGGCAACTCATGAGCACCTGCATAAGTGACGGCATTATACATGTGTGAATGAACTGAGCAGCCTAGCCAAGTGCTGTAGCAGAGATTAAGCTGATAAGGATGTACCCAGTATGTCAGTATATTACGTTGTCGTGTGACCTGTGCTTCCCAGGACACGGCTAGCTATGCTGACAGTTGGAATGTCAGGTATATTGGTCAGTTTGCCGGCTAGTTATGCTGACAGTTGGAATGTCAGGTATATTGGTCAGTTCGCCGGCTAGTTAGGCTGGCAGGTGTAATGTCAGGTATATGGGTCAGCTTGCAGGCTAGTTAGGCTGACAGTTGGAATGTCAGGTATATTGGTCAGTTTGCCGGCTAGCTATGCTGACAGTTGGAATGCCAGGTATATTGGTCAGTTTGCCGCCTAGTTAGGCTGACAGTTGGAATGTCAGGTATATTGGTCAGTTCGCCGGCTAGTTAGGCTGGCAGGTGTAATGTCAGGTATATGGGTCAGCTTGCAGGCTAGTTATGCTGACAGGTGGAATGTCAGGTATATTGGTCAGTTTGCCGGCTAGCTATGCTGACAGTTGGAATGTCAGGTATATGGGTCAGTTTGCAGGCTAGTTATGCTAGAAGATGTAATGTCAGGTATATGGGTCAGTTTGCAGGCTAGCCATGCTGACAGTTGGAATGGCAGGTATTTTGGTCAGTTTGCCGCCTAGTTAGGCTGACAGTTGGAATGTCAGGTATATTGGTCAGTTCGCCGGCTAGTTAGGCTGGCAGGTGTAATGTCAGGTATATGGGTCAGCTTGCAGGCTAGTTATGCTGACAGTTGGAATGTCAGGTATATTGGTCAGATTGCAGGCTAGTTATGCTAGAAGATGTAATGTCAGGTATATGGGTCAGTTTGCAGGCTAGCCATGCTGACAGTTGGAATGTCAGGTATTTTGGTCAGTTTGCCGGCTAGTTAGGCTGGCAGGTGTAATGTCAGGTATATGGGTCAGGTTGCAGTCTAGTTAGGCGGGCAGTTGTAATGTCAGGTATATTGGTCAGTTTGCAGTCTAGTTATGCTGGCAGGTGTAATCTCAGGTATATGGATCAGTTTGCAAGCTAGTGAAGCTTAATCTCAGGTATAATAGTCAATTTGATCTTACAGGCCCTTACAGCTGAGTTTCACAAGGAGTTTCTTCTTCAATTCTGAAGGTGCAAATGACTTGTTATGCATTTATTAGAGTTCTTGACAGCTGGAAGCAGTACATACCCAGCAGAAAGAAAAATTCTCAGTTTTTGTCTTACTGATTTTTGTTCTTAGATTTGGGATGAGATATGAAAAAAATGTCTAAACCATTTACCATCATTTATTGGAAGCCATGTGGTTGATCGTGGTGGAAGTTGATTAATTGATTGACAGATCAAGCTTCTGTTGGTGATAAGTCCTATAAATTCTGTGAAACGATTCAAGATTAAATCCAGGCTTTTTGCCTCATCTTTGTTGGAATGCTTTTGATCTCAATTAAGAAAGATGCAGAATAGTGCAGAGTGTTGATTGATTGTTATGATCAGAATAAATACGGACACAATAGTCCAAGGCTTTCCGACATTCGCCACTTTTGCTTTCCCTTGGGATTATTCCTAAATCTGTTAAATACCCACCGGAAACATTTCTGATGTTAACTTCGATCATCAGAAATTAAAAAGCTCCGGAAACGAGAAGCTCTGCCAGTAGATTACAAGAGGCTACTGTGCTTCCAGGTGACAAATGATTTTCTCAGCGTCACTGACAGAATGCTCCGTCCCACTCCCGGGGCAGATTGAATAGTTTCCATCTCCCCTCAAACAGGCCACAGTTAACGTTTTTCCGCATCTCGACGGTGGCTTTCTCGAAGATTGTCCGGATTATTAAAAGGCAGCGAACAGAAAGCTGTGGGCATTTCAGCACACTTGGCGACATTTCCCCCGGGACAAGACCATGGCCGTGTTGTGATGGATGAACGACAATTAATGGTCTCTCCTGATGGGATAATGTTATTAAGAACTTGAAAACGGCTAACATTGTCGCAGGCCCTGATGATCTGAGGTCAATTCATTTGCTGTAACATTCTCTCTGTCCCCTATCCAGCCAAACAATATGTCCTCGCACCCAAAACCCGACTCTCTAATTCTGTAAGGGATCACTAACAGCTTCTCAGATGAATCAACTGTTGTAACCTTCCCTACCACCTTGGTTAAGGGTTCATTCAGAGCTCTGTCGTTGTTGTATGAAATCAATATCATCATGACAACTGCGGACTATACGGATCTCATCTGCCACGGCCAGTATTTATTGCCTCTAGCTTTCACAGCTCCAAATCCTTCATCACCCAGAATTTTTGACACTTCAGATTTATTGCAATTTACTTTCTGCAAATTCCAACTCATCTAAAACAAAGCTTCAGCATTTGGCTGTGAAAACGGGTCAATATATGTCTTGTGTCTTTTAATGCCGGAGAATGTATTATGACTTTATGTCTGCCTTCTGAGTACATTAGCTTTAATGCAGTTAACAGCGTGTAACAGCGATGTCTGATGTCTGCGAAGTGTCCTGGAAAATCTTCGCGTCACTTTCCACATGGACAGCGATATGGAGGGCCAATACACGGATGAGCTCGCAGGTTTTGTTGTGCTTGTTCAGAGGAACTCTAAGCAATGGCCTTCTGCTGGCTAATCCAAAGTGCCTCCTGCTCTTTTCCAGTTTACTTGGTGAAAGCGCTCCTCTGTGAAATCGCTCGTCTT
Source organism: Acanthopleura granulata (assembly GCA_016165875.1). Lineage (NCBI taxonomy): Eukaryota > Metazoa > Mollusca > Polyplacophora > Chitonida > Chitonidae > Acanthopleura > Acanthopleura granulata. The sequence goes on along the minus strand of JABBOT010000080.1, from coordinate 47,554,841 downwards.
GTTGTCAGGTGTTTCAATTAGGACAAGAGCATGTGTTTTCCGAGCTACTGAAGTAAATCATGAGTGCTTCATCCACTTTCATCCATAAAATCATAAAGGAAGTTTTATTATCAATTTCAGAATGACCTTGACAAGATCTGAAGAAACAACCCTCTTGTTTGGAAATGATGTTGAGCAAATTCTGTTCAGTAGGTGTACATGTTGTGACTGACAACTGGTTCATGTCCAGTCTGCAGCTAACTACAACCTGCAGCTGACATACTGATTAATTATCAGGTAGTGTAACTCTGAAAAACAGCAGGCTCATTTTGACTCAATATGTCAGCATTTATTTTCCATTCACTCCTGATGATGGCAAAATCAGTCAGAAAAATTTATTTAAAATGAAGCTTTTGTTTTTCGGAGTTGCCTACTTGTGTATTATGTAAAACTTATCAGTGGATCTGCTCAATTAATTATCATGTGCCATAAAGTTGGAGATGACCTTCAGGTGCCACTTTCATAAAACTTTGGAGGTCATTTTTTTGTAACTTGTCTTGTAAAACGTGTTGTCTAGATTACAGTGCTATAAACAGACATGATTGGCTAGAAAAGTTATTATAAGTTGATTAATGCAGTTTTGTGAAAGTGGGCTCTGTCCTGTTTTCTGTTGAAAAGGTTAACCACTGCTCTGTATACTGCAGAGTATCATTATCTAAACATGAACATCACCAGCTTGTTGAAAGTGATCATGCCTACACTGTTGACAGAAATATAAGTACCCTAAATCCTCAGCATTTGTCCTTACAAAAGAACAACTTTCAGTGCAATTTATGCACCTTTCTAATTTGATTTTCGAGACAAAACTAGATTGGTTGGCTAACACCAGGGATTAATTCACAAAAGGTATGCTTTTCTCAGTCTCCCCAGAATAATGCCCATGGAATATCCTTCAATAAAGATGTTACAAACACACTATAAGGTTTAATTACAGTAGCTTTTTTTCACAGAAGATGCTGTATTCCCCCCGCCCACCCCACCCCACCAATAAAAAGGGAACAAAAAAATATTAGGGTGTATTTCAAGTTGATGGGAAGTCTCTTGATTTTTTCATGGTGCGATTCATTTGTAAATATTTGTCTTGCTTCAGACAGATTTTAGGCCATGATAGGCCATGTTGAGAACACATTACATGTAGGGATGGGGTACAAGCTCTTGGGATCCAGGTGTTGTACATGTAGGGATAGGGTACAAGGTCTTGGGATCCAGGTGTTGTACATATAGGGATGGGGTACAAGCTCTTGGGATCCAGGTGTTGTACATGTAGGGATGGGGTACAAGCTCGTGGGATCCAGGTGTTGTACATGTAGGGATGGGGTACAAGCTCGTGGGATCCAGGTGTTGTACATGTAGGGATGGGGTACAAGCTCTTGGGATCCAGGTGTTGTACATTGCGAAATTGTGCCATCACACAGTGACTGTACACTTTCACAGCATTTTAACATTTTTTGAGACTAGATTATGAACAATTAAAGGATGTTTGCTATTAATATTTATATTTGTTATTGTCAAAATATAAATGCACTAATGTAAAAGTTTATAGACATGATACTTTGACACAGATTTATTCCTTACAAAAAAATAGAAAGAAAATGTTGCTTTTGCCCACTCATTCCAAATTATGTTTGTTAGGATCCCCTGTTTAATCAGGTATGCATCACACCTGGGATATGGGTGTACATAGGTATTTTCTGTGGTTTGGCAGATGGCAGCACTGTCCTGTTTTGATAACTGTGAAGTACCACCAAAGTAGAATGATGCTGAGTGTTTAGGGACAGGATGGCAGTCGCTTGGGGAGCTCTGTGTATCTCCCCAGTGATGTAGGCTTACCACTTTCTCACGCTTGGATAGGTCAGCTGAGGGGAAATTATCAACTGACCCCAGTGTCAGCCTGCAATTGGATCTTTTTATTAAAGGACTTGGCTGCAAGCTTATGTCACTCTTCTTTACACGGAACAGATTCAAGCTTTTATTTTTTCCATATGTATTTCTCTTATCCCAGCATCTGCTGTTTTTGTGTCCAGACCCTTTCCTGAGAGGAATTTTAGCCTCCAGAATTGAATTTTAGCCTCCAGAATTGAACAAAAACCATGACATAATGGACAAATAATGAATGTCTGTAGACAGAGCGTTTAGAAAATCTGCTTCAAGTATATTTTGTCTTCGGTTAACCGTCATCATGCTCTGATCTGACCCTCTCAGAGAGATGTCAAGTGACGTCTGATTGGAGGAAATCCCATCAGCCACATGTCATGTGACCTATCCCCAGACCCGGCAATCGCCATGGGAACCAAAATTCTGCCCGGAAAGAGGATCTCACAGAATCAAGATTTCTTTTTTTTCACATCACGAATTACTAATTTTTTGGTTTTGTTTTGAAGGATGTTAGCGAGTATTTACCATGGCTTTTGACCCCTGATCCAGTTTTTTGTCATATTTTTTTTTACATGTGACTAATTTTTTTCTCAGTTTTCTGTCTTGTTTCTCAACAAGTTAAATCATCCTATATGACTGTTACTTGATACATCCTGCAATCACTGGGTTAGATCTGACAGATTTTGTTTCACTTTTTATATTATTCCTTAATACATTTTTTTCACTATATTGCTATAAATTTTATTTCCTTTTTTTTATCATTCATGGAAAAAGTGGAAATGAGTTGTGAAGTTTATATCCTCTATGCAGACAAACTCCAGGGCTATCTGGAACTGACAGACTTCCACCATTATCCCACTCATCAAGACTCAAGTTTATCACACATGTCTAAGGGGTCAGTGAAGTATTTTACTCCTCTTTTTTTTTTAACTTTATTATATTATATTTTTATTTATGTAAGACAAATGTTAATATTAGTTACATGTACCATATTTCTCTGGTGTTATGCCTAGTGCATGTGTAACATAGCAAATAAGAACAGTGTTTGGGGGTCTTTATTACTCAGGAAATACGTAGTTCTTTTAGAGTCACTGTTTATGATGAATATCTTCAGTTTGATCATAGCTGGTATGTATTCAAAAAATAACTCAATAAAATACTCTGAGAGCCTCCACCAGTTTATATACACATACATGTAGATGTAACTTTCTCTGCTGCCATTCATTTTAAAATATTTGGGGGATTTGAGGCATTTTTTCTTTGATGTGCTGTTTGTTTTGTGATACTGGTAAAACAGACAAAATTAATTTGAGCATTGTTCTTTATATTTACTTGAAGAACTGGCTTGTCTCTAGGCTTATGTCATGAAAGTTTTCGGGTTTGTGGTAAGAATTGGGCTCTTAGATTGCCATCTTCAGTCTGCATGAGCCATATGTCTGACGAGTAAATAACTACAACTGTAGATCCAATGACAGAAAAACAAGGACATACTGGGCATATCAAGTCTTGTGGGGATGAGCTTTTCCATTGGCAATTCAGGAAAAATAAGTACTATAATATGTCCGCGAAAGTTCCAAACATAGCCATAGATCCTACAGCTTAAAGATGGGGGACATACTAGGTACACCTTGTCTTGTAAAAACATAAACACGCCTTTTAAGGCAGATTTTTCTGTCGCTTGTCTGAATGTTATTTCATGTGACGCAGAAAATCATATCACCAAAGCACTCCCGAAATGTTACTGATTGATTGGTCAACTTCGCTTACCTCAATCACGAAATTCGATCACACTACATGGACAGAGTGGAATAAGTGAAGTATTGTTTTCATTCATAGCTGATGTTTGATGCAATCAAATTTCAGAAGGGCAAAGATCGCCTGCAAAATTTGCTTTATTCAGTGCAAACATGCTGTAAGCAGACTTTGGGAATTTACAAAATGCACCTGTACAAGCCAGAGTAGAGAAAGATTTGCCGAGTGTATTCCCAGCTGAATTTGTTTGATGTTTTAGTCTTCACTGTTGTGTTTTCAGGTTTCATGCCACTTGCCTCTACAATTAGCCTGCCACTTGTCAGTACTTGTAGTTTGCCACTTGCCTCTACATGTGGCCTGCCATTTGCCAGTACATTTGGCTTGCCATTTACCGCCACATGTAGCTTATCACTTGCCTGTGCATCTAGCTTGCCATTTAATTTAACTCATCACTAGTACATCTTTATCAGATGACAGTTGAACTAGCCTTCATCTGCTTAGGGTGAGATGCTGTGGTGTACAGCGTTTGTCACTGTATCCAGTTCCTCTACCTGAAAATAGGCACACTACAAACAAACCTCTGGCAGGCTGGCAGCTAGCGTCTGGGATGACCAAAGGGAATTTTCAGACAGTTTCAAATTTCGGATGCAGCATTGCAACAGAGTGACAATCAGTAGTGTGTAATTTATACATCTATGTGAACTGATCTTTTAAAGGCAAAATAATTTTATTACATTTGTTATTCTTTACTTCATGCAGCTTACTTAGTAGGCCAGCTTTGCAGGGTACCTGAGACAAAAAAGTATATCGAAGAATTTTTATAAACTTAATGAACATGTAATACTATCCTTTGAAGCAAAAATAATTTTATTTATATGTGTAATTCACAAGTTTATGCAACAAATTTCAGACGTCATTTTTATTCTGGCAATGGATTATGACAGAGCAGCTGAGAGTGTGGGGGGAGAACTGCCCTGGAGTCAAACCACTTACAAGATGGCAATGGAAATGATATAAAAATCTTACTGAGTATATCGGAAAGATGACGGGCCTGTGTTGCGAGAAAATGTTTTCCCAGCCCATGATTTAGATAGACAGGAAGTCTTAATTATCATATCATGAGATGAAGGCCTCTGCTAACCGTTCCAATTTCCACTTCCTCATGACACTACTATCCAAGCACCGTACGGCAGGCATTAACACGGATCAAGCAGCAACTGATTTACTAGAATTCTGTGAGATTTCGTAAAAAGGGAAATGTACACATTTGGACATCAAAGCTACCACGTGGGACTTCATTTGAATCGTCATTTGAAGCAACATTTCTGTGTAACGCTTGTGAATGTCTGTGAGATGAAACATGGCAGCTCTTACTTTCACAACTGTTTAATTCATGCACCTTTTTTTTTCTCTAGAAGCAGCCTTATTTAAAAAGCATCAAATGTTGGGACATGCCTGCAGTTATATCCGATGGCATCGAGGCCTCCAGAAGTGATAATAAAAATAATAAGTAATAATATTCTATGAAATGTTTATGTTCTTGAAAGAGGTGGTCTGAGGTGAGTTTGTATCGCTCAGGTATCTGTGTATAATAAACGCTGATAACAGGTGTGTCATTATGGCCATACTCTTACTGTGTAAATATCTGCTAAACAGGTGGGTTTACAAACTAACATCCTGCAATTTGCTCGGGTATCATGTTTAGACAGCTGTATCCCAGTCTTAATTCAGAAAGTCTGCTCTTATATTTTGTTTTATAAACAACCATGAAGGAACGGTAATAAAAAGGTTAACATTTTTGTCCAGTATCATTCAGGGTTTAAACAATTTAATTTGTTGAGAATAACAGAATATTGTCTGAAAGTTTAGGTGTGTATAACAAATATATTTATATATGAACCTTGATAAATAAAGGGGAGAAAGATGTGTTTCTCTTTTCTATGAAAATTCAGCCTGGTGAATAGTATACCATTATGTTAGATACTGTGTTTCCCATAAAGGCTACTTTTTTCTTTCAGATGACACATTTTACTTGTCTCTAATTGATTCATCAAGCTTATATAGGGCCACTTGTGTATTTTCTGAAGTCTGATTACTTTCTTATCAGAAAACCAAGTTTAGTTAGCACCAAAAGTATCATTTTAAGGCCAAAGAGGCCAAACCACAGGTGAAATACTGTTTCTGTTAATAAAAATATTAAAATGTGTTATCAGCCAACGAAACACTATGGTTATTTCACTCAAGAGGAGACATTGGTCGATGAGAAAAAAGAAAGCTTCCAGTCAGAGCAGTGTGTGTCTCAGTCACAGTAGTGTGTGTCTTAGTCACAGCAGTGTGTGTCTTAGTCACAGTAGTGTGTGTTTCAGTCACAGTAGTGTGTGTCTCAGTCACAGCAGTGTGTGTCTCAGTCACAGTAGTGTGTGTCTTAGTCACAGCAGTGTGTGTCTCAGTCACAGTTGTGTGTCTCCCAGTCACAATAGCGTGTCTCCCAGTCACAGCAGCGTGTCTCCCAGTCACAGTAGTGTGTGTCTCCCAGTTACAGTAGTGTGTCTCCCAGTCACAGCAACATGTCTCCCAGTCACAGTGGTGTGTGTCTCCCAGTCACAGTAGTGTGTCTCCCAGTCACAGCAGCGTGTCTTCCAGTCACAGCAGTGTGTCTCAGTCACAGCATCGTGTCTCCCAGTCACAGTAGTGTGTCTCCCAGTCACAGCAGCGTGTCTCCTAGTCACAATAGTGTCTCCCAGTCACAGTAGTGTGTCTCAGTCACAGTAGTGTGTCTCCCAGTCACAGCAGCGTGTCTCCTAGTCACAATAGTGTCTCCCAGTCACAGCAGTGTGTCTCAATCACAGTAGTGTGTCTCCCAGTCACAGCAGCGTGTCTCCCAGTCACAGTAGTGTGTCTCAGTCACAGTAGTGTGTCTCAGTCACAGTAGTGTGTCTCCCAGTCACAGCAGTGTGTCTCAATCACAGTAGTGTGTCTCCCAGTCACAGCAGCGTGTCTCCCAGTCACAGTAGTGTGTGTCACAGTAGTGTTTCTCAGTCACAGTAGCATGTCTCTCAGTCACTGTCTCCCAGTCACAGTAGCGTGTCTCCCAGTCACAGTAGCGTGTCTCCCAGTCACAGTAGCGTTTCTCCCAGTCACAGTAGCTTGTCTCCCAGTCACAGTAGTGTGTCTCACAATCACAGTAGTGTGTCTCTCAGTCACAGGAGCTTGTCTCCCAGTCACAGTAGTGTGTCTCGCAATCACAGTAGTGTGTCTCTCAGTCATAGTAGCATGTCTCTCAGTCACAGTAGTGTGTCTCTCAGTCACAGTAGCGTGTCTCCCAGTCACAGTAGCCTGTCTCTCAGTCACAGTAGCCTGTCTCTCAGTCACAGTAGTGTGTCTCTCAGTCACAGAAGTGTGTTTCCCAGATGTATTAAATTTGGTGGTATAATGTGTAACATTAAACATCAGCAACTAATACATGTATGAAGTTTTGATGGTATGATTTTGGTGTTTTTGACTCCACTACTGGTTCATTCAGAATCCAGTTTTGTTGTGCTGAGCATTTGTCATGAGTAATACACATGCACAGTGCTGTAGGGTAGCTATTAATTTCATACAGATGCTATTCTGACAGTTGAGAATACTGGTACATAAATAAAGATTTAATGCAGCGATTGAACTTTAGGTGTCTGCAAGATTCGCCAAATGTCACAATGATGGTTAGTTACGGACCCTTCCGCTAATTACCTCAATAGCACCATTGAAACCGCTCAATTAGGACATAATTCTGTTTGTGTGCTAACTGCAGCTATGGTCAGTGTACTGTGTTACATGTCCTACAATCTGGATAAGTGCACTTATCACGCAGGCTTTCTCACTAACCTATATTCTCTACAAAGAAAGAGGAAATAAAACTGCAAAATTGAGTATTCTTCAGTGCTAGCATTGTATGGAAAAGTATATGTACAATATGCGTGGAGATAGGATCATTTGCCAAACTATCACAAAACCGAAGAAAAGTGGTACGTAGATTTAAGATATCAGTGAAAGAATTTGTGATAGTTCATGTTTGCTGCTGTATGTGTGGGATGAATGGAGTTTAGCTGGAGGAAGTTTACAGGCCATTGCACAAAAAGGTCAAAAGTCAGAGCTCACTCTGTCCAGGACAGGGACTGCCATTTATGAGGCAAGAAAATACTTCTTTAATTTATTTATTTATTTATTTTTTAAAATTAAATTGCCTTTATAAAGTGTGAAAATGTAGGAAAATACTTTTTAAAAAAATCATTTTTTTTTCTAGCACAATAAATAAGAAATTTAATAATTGTCATATAGGTGACTTGAGATGATGTTAAAAGGGTCTTAATTCTCTAGTAACCTTCAAACAGGCCAGTGGGAGAATTTCAGGAAGTATTGCTCACAATAACTGGTGGTACAAGCACTACTATGCAAACTACTCCATATGAACTGTTTCATCCACTTTGAGCGGCTTAGTGATAGGCACAGCATGATGTCAACGAGGGCTGTTCTCAATGTGGGTTGGTATACGCGCTAACCGCAGCCATCAGTTCACCTCCATCAGGGGTGACTCGTTCTCCTGTTGAAAAGTCAGGCCTGCTTAAGACGTGTATATGGAGATCTTGAATTGTAGGAATGCTCTTAAGATTTGTAACACACAGAAACTCCCAAATATCATCACATACTATCAATCTTGTCAGGACAATTCTCATCATAATATGAACATATTTTTATGGTTGCAAGAAGCTCACAAGTGACTGTTTACTTGCATACAAAGAAGAATGCACATTAAAGCGACTTTATGTTCATAGGAACAAAGTTTTATTATAGCAATATTTGTTGCTGTATTATTTTCAAAGAAATGAATCTGATTAAAGAGATAAATGTGCTTTGTCCAGGATGGGTGATATTAAAACGTTTAGGAAATGGAAAAAGAAACCCAAGCCAAATGGTGTTGGATGGTGGAAAAGTAATAATATATGTGTCAGTTATCAGATACAGGTGAACCAAGAGCATATGGGACATTAAGTAGTACAGAGTGGCCCTAAAGAAACCACTTTAAGCCATTGAATTTTTTAACAAAGACTTTCTGCCCTCCATTTCTTCTTGAGAGAGCTGATGTTTTCACTCATCGTGCCATCTATACCTCATAAATTTAACACAATGTTCAGGCTTTTCAGGATTCTTTTCCTTGGTTTTGTGACTTGAAATATTAAAGCTGGCCAAGATTCTTGGTTGTGATACAAGGCTGTTTCCAATATCAATGTCCTGCAAATGAATTCCTGTGAATTATCTTTTTCTTCTCAAATTGGTCTGGGCTTATCAAAGCAGGGCAGGTAAATTTATCTCTCAATGTACATGAAAGAAATCAATGTTCATTTGTGTCTGTCCCAGCCACGCTTGCTTAGGGAGCATACTGATAAGGTTATTGGGCGATGTCAGAGGTAACAAGGCAAGTAAACCACATTAATGTCAGACTTAGAAAGTGAGATGAGAGGAATCAGATAGCCGTGGCTGACAAGTGTGATGATGCGATCGAAAGTAGTCCTGGCACTTGGCTTGTCCTAATCACTGGACACAAATAGTTCTCGCCCATTACACTTCACTCCTAACACGACTAATCGTCTGTTGGATTTCTTTAGCGACTGTTGCCTTTGTCTTGGTCATTGATTGGGCCGGGTTATATCTCCCCTTCTCAGTCCCACTCCCATCTCCTTTTAGTTATATGGGCTGATTGTGCTAATTTGGCCGTGATTATTTCTTCTCTTGTCAGGGAAGATTGAAGGTGGACAGAATCGAATTTCGGCAACGTCAGCAAATTCTCAAATGTCAGACAGATATATGCATTTTTATATTTATCAGATTTTCTAACATTTATTGAGGGTTTTATCAGTTCTTTGCTTGTCTGCCCATTTGTGTTCAAATGTTTAGTCATAATAACAGTTAATAGAATTATCTTTCACTTAATGTTGCCACTCTGTTGCGCAGTGAAGTGATGCATCAGCGTCATTCACTACAGAGATGTGCTTATCTTGTTATAATGAATATCATATAAAATGATGATGACGATGGATAATTCATATCAGTGAAATGCCAAAGAAACATTGCCTTATTTTGAACAAATCAACCAATGTTCATGTAGGAAGTGAAATTTGGGGGATAAATAATCCTGTGAGTTCACCTGAAAAATGTAAGTAATCTTAATACACAAGAGGCTAATTGTTGGCAGAAGTTTTGATAAAAGTCCAGTAAGACATGTACGTTTATTTTTAATGTGATTAATTTGGGAAATAATAGGCTCATGCTGAGATTGTAGGTTCACTGCAGGAGGCCTGGAATCCAGGCTGTTTCGCCCAAGAATATTAGACATTTTGTTGCTAAAATTGTTCTCTGAATTTTTCGGTGAAGTTAGTGCCAGGAAGAGAAAGGTGTCAGCCATTGTGGAAGATTGTTCTCATGTGACAGGCTGTAAGTTGGATTCAGTTTATTCTCGTAACAAAACCTACATGGAAAAAGAGAGAAAGAAAGCCTTAATCACCCTGAGAAAGTTTAGACGACATTCATGAAATTGGCATCCAGAATCAATGCTTTTCCTACACATAGCCCACTTTAAACCTGCCCACTTTCTGACTGTTTAGCAATGTCTGACTGTGACATTTCCTTCTGAACTAGGCTGGTGATTTCTGAAGAGAGAGAAAGCTAAACTTGTCTAGAATAACAGACAAACGAGCTAGAATAGTGCAAGGTGGGTAAATAAACAGCAGTGAGAAGTTCCCCCAATGTTGCCCCAAACAGCCACAGAGAAAAATGGAGAGGGCGACCTGGTTTGTTTGAAAGGCCCCACCCGGCGTTATTATCTGGGTGCGGGGCATCCTCGTCATAGGGGTGCTACGACATCTGGCCTCCAGACACTGCAATGCTGTCAGCAGCACTCTGGTCTGTACCATGGCAGACACCAACTGCAGTAGCAGGAAAAGCTGTCCAAATAATGTAACCGTAGGTGATTCACTCTTATTATATAAGCTTTGCATGAATTTAAATCCATAGTTTTTTGAGTTTGTTACAGTGTGTGACAATCACTCTATAATTCTATTATAGATAATAGATTAAATTTTATACTGTTATGAAGAGTGTTGAAATCAAGTTTGGTATGACTTTTTATATGACTTTTCGAAGTTTATTTCTGGTGTACTAATTTTGTAACACTATAAGACTTGTGCCTGTGACCTGTAACAGTTATTACATCTCTCTTATAGTTTCCTAACCAATACTTCCTAATGACCACTTCTGGAGAACATGAATTTGCCATTAGAATACCATAGTCTAATATTTTTTCCAAAACAGCATTCCATGAATGCCTATGAACTCACTGCAAAAGACAGGCACATGAAATCTTCGGATTTAAGACTGAAGGTCTAGAAAAGGACTAGAAAAATTTTCTGCTGTTAGAGACTTCAAGGTTCAAGGTGAAAACAATCTAGTTGTAAAAAATAATCCAGTTACACAAAATGACATTGCGGAAAAGGCATTGTGGAAATGAACTGTATTGAACTCTTTAGGAAGATTTTTACTGAAGCTTATCTCCACATCAAGACTGCATCGACAAACGTCCATGGGTCAGACTGACGTTAGATCATCCGGCAGGAAGTAGCTAAGGCAGGCTGGGTACATGTAATAAGGATGACGGCACTTAGGCTTTGTTCTCTGTCCATAGTCTCTTCCACAGGTAGATTTAGTGTCAGGCAATCTTGTCATTTAGACCTTGTTTTTTTCACCTGACCAAAACAAATCGCAGCAAAAGATCTTCTGTGGCAATCAGGGCTGGAGATGCTCCGTTGAATTTGGCGAGGATAATTTGGTAGCATTAGAGTTTTACAGCTGGAGTTCTGTGCGAATAATGACAAGTTTCGGGTTCGTCCACTGATTAGTTCTATGGAGGGAGAAAAGCTTGTGAGTGCACCTCATAATGGTAATTAGGCAAAGAACTCAGGTGAGTCGCCATCATTGGTGGATATCGCATGCGGAGGAACGCGCGATTAAAGGCCCAGGGTAACCCTGCTGTAGCCCTAAACAATGAAGGCTATTGTATCTTGTTATGAAAGCCAAGAAGGTTGACAACATCTCTCGGGGGGGGGGGTGTTAAATAAAACTTCGGCATATTATCAGTCACTGGGGACAGCTTAAGCCTGGTGCAGATTATTGATGACATGGTGGTGGATTAAAACTGTCTCAGTTCACGCGCAGTCCTGCTGAAGGGATAGATCGGGGGCGGGCGGGCTGGCGGGTTTGGATGGAGACGTTTTAATGAGTGCAGCGCTCTCCTGTCTTACCAGTCCATCATGTAGCGGCGTCGCAGAGGAAGTGCTGAGGCTCCTTTGTGTACAGAGCAGATCATTAAGTCACACAAAAGCCAAATGTCTGCCTAATTCTGGTCAATACCTAGTCTCAATGTGACAGAAAGTACTTTATTGTTGTACATTGGACAATCAATATGTTCTATGCCCTTTGCATTCAGTAATTCCTTATTAACTCTCCGGTTACAGAGCAACAGCCTGTAACTCTGGCACGGAGAGGTCTCAGTTTAGTACCACGCCACCTGGTATCATGTGATAAGCAATGGTACAACTTTATCCTTTCATGTTGTGGGTTCAAACCCCACCTTGTTGTCTTTGTATTCAATAATACTTTAACTGCCATGTAACAGAGCTAAAACTGACATCTGAGGTGATTCAGTGGCCACTGTGTAATTGTTCAACCCTTTCACATGTTGGTAAGATGTTCCCTATCACCTCACCTATTGGTCCTCTGCCAATACCACAAGGCGACTACAAGTTTACTGCTGTCTGTCTGTCGGCCTGTCCGTCTTGAAGCAGATTTTCAACCTTGTTTTTTTTTTTCCACATAGGCTCATCGCGATGAATTCAAACCGGGTACATGGCTGTACCAGGATGAGGTACAGATAAAGTTGGAGGGTTTTTTCATGTTTTGTTTATTCATTTGTGACATTCTGTTTGGGATTCTGTCACACAGCTGTAGTCTGTAGTCTAAAACATCTGATTGATTTTGAACTCTGCCACTCATGGTTCAACAGATTGAATCCTCTTAGTTCTTGGTAATATGTAGAGATAAAACTACCATAAAAGTGTATTACAGTGGTAGTAAAACCAATACCACAAAGGGGTCACAGACCTGGTTATAAATTCACATTTAATTCTGCTCTTTCCTTTGACCACCCAATTATGGTTGCATAAACACCAATTATTTCCTCTCTTTGTAGCTTCAAAGCCCATGTGTGTCGTTTGTTTTTTAATAGTTAAAGCAAAAGTATATGTTTGTCATTGTAAGACAGACATTTTGGATGCACAAATCAATTTTTGTAGCCATATTACTTAGTAATTTAGGCTCTATAGGTATTGAAAATATATCAACCAGTGATGAATTCTCAGTGCTTTATACTGTTTTAATGGATCATAGACAAGTGCTTTCACTTTTTTCTTTTTTTTTTTTTTTTTTGTATTTCATCTGTTGTGTGTGGGTTTTTGGTTTACCACCCTTTTTCTCTCTTTTTCTGGCCAAACAGTTGACATTTCCATGCCACAATAAGCACTTAACCACAAAATGTCAGGCAGGAATCGTGTGTTTACATTCTGCGGCTTGCCGAACAAGCACATCCCAAATATCAGACAGAGGCACTTTTTTGGTGGTTAAACAGCAATTATCTCCCTTGCTAATTTATCAGGGCGAAATGTCAGGCTTGTTATACCCTAACGACAGGCGGGTGATGGCAGCAGCGATTAATAATGGTTGGGAATATTGTTAATTGGCTTTCATGTAAATGATCACTTGGAGTTGAACGGCTGACAATTAATTACCTTATCTGATGTTGTTTTGATTGCCTGTAGATTTGCTGGGTGGGATTCCATTTTCATCTGACAGTTAATGACGACCTTTTTTTACATTGTATCAGTTTTTACTTGCTCATGAACATGCATCAGTTATTGATTTAAAAACCAGTCTGGCATTCTGGTTGGAGTTGTGATACAGAAATGCATGCAGACTAAATAGATTGTCATTTATTTATTTATTTTATTCATGTTTTAACACCATATTGAATTTTTCACTTATCTATGACAGAAATATATGTGCAGGAAATGGGTCGGAATTATTCATTTATTTACCTATATATTTAATCCAGTAATCAACAGTATTTCACTCGTACATTGTTCTATAGTGGTCAGGTTTGTTGAACTATGAGCAGAGCCCAGAAAGAGCGGCCACCCTTCTCCACTGCATAAGAAATGAAGTCTCCTGTTCAGCGGGACTTTTGCTGGACAATTCAAAAAACCTGTGAGAGCAAGACTTTTAACCAATGAGACAACAGAGGCCAATATAAAGTAAAAATGGCACATTATCATGGTAAAACCAGAAGAGTTTTCAGGTCACAAGGAAATTGTTACGAACAATATTTTGGCTACACTCCTGAAGATAACAAGCCTTCATATGCATATACATACTAGAAGCTCTTATCTTAACTCAAAAAAATGAAATATGTTAACACTGCTACAACTGTTTATGTAGCCGACAGTGAATGAAAGGATTGCTGCACTACAAGTAACAGTGTTACAGTCATTGGAATCATTTCTGTTATACAGAAGCCACTGGACTAAAACCTTCAGAAAATGTATACATTTTGAAGTCTGCACTGTTTTATGACACATATCTTGTTAACAGAATGTTGAATACGTATATTATAATGAATGTGTTTATATATCAGTAATGCTTTCTGAACGTCCATAAACCTGTGGATGGTCATTTTCTCCCACCATAATGCTGGCCGCCTTCTTATAAGTGAAATTTTCTTGAGCACAATGTAAAACACCAATCATATAAATAAATAGAATGTCCATAACCGAATCAGGGCAAGACATATAAAGGTCATCCCCGTTGGAACCTCAGCTGTCTATGTCCCATGCATGGCCCTGAGGGGCCCTCAGACAGGCTTAGGCCCAAAGCCCCTCTATAACCCCACCCCCCTCCCCCCCCCACCAGCTCTCACCAGCATACAGTTACAGGTGTGTTCTGACATCACAGGATATGCTGGATAGTGCAGTGTAACATTACATCATCGCTCGTCAGATCCGCTGAATTCTTTCTAATGGTATCCGCTAATTTCGTGTTAATTGTATCCGCTGGTGTCTAGTGTTCTCTCTCTCTACACTCTCTCAGATTCAGGAGGATGTGAACAGGCTATTATTATGATGAACCTTCAAGCGCAGGTGACCGCAGAACCAAAGTTACGCCAAAAGCAACCACACTATGCCGTGATTGGTGGCTGTGGGATAGATCCGACTCTGTAGGTAACAGCTTTTATTAAACCCAGTGACACTTGACTGGGTACATTGTGCGTTCTGATCTTATGACAAGTATGTCATATTCAAACATTCATTTGAATGAATGGCCTTTGATGTTGTTGAAGTGATACACATCATACCTGTGTATCTAGTCTCTCTCTCGCATGTTTAATCTCAGTGTGGTGATCCTCAAGATTACGTTAATAATCAGTGTCAGCGTAGATTTGGTCATTACCCGAACATCCTGGCAACTGGGTGATTTGAGTGAATGGTCCCCCTGGAATCCTCAAGTCGAAGTTCATTCGATAAAATCATTATAATACCTAAAACATCGTGCATCTTATATGAAGCTCCTGAAAATCTGATGAATTGCTTAATGTACACCTCAAGGCAATGGAGATTAGAGAATAAACACTTCACGCATCCATGAAATGTCAGTCCAGAAATGAAATTGCCCACTGTCGTGACACAAATGGTCATAGCTGTCACAAGTCAATTAGGGTTCTGAGAGTTTAAATGGTTATTTCCGAAAACTTCTGATCATCGACAAAAATTAAACATAACATAGAGGGATTATTAAGAAATATATATGTTATCAAAAATGAAAAAAAAAGAAAGATTTGGTTCATTTTTTGGCACAACTGTCTTCTGTTCTTCTAAAACAACAACCCAGCCAAAATTCAGCTAAAGGCAAAGAAAAAAGTCCAAAGTTAAGATGAGGTGGATATTTGAGAAATACTGTGTATGTCTATACTTTACAGTTTAACACTGAAAATGTGTTATTCAGTAGTATTTTTCAGCCACATGATTTTGCTCAGTTGTATTTTAAGCATAATATTACCCTTTTTCAGTTTCCGTCAAAATTATGTGGCCCAAAAGGATACCCAAATTAAGAAATGATAGTTTACCTATGTAATGGGTGGGTCGAAAAAAAGGAAAAAAATTATATTTGGCAGAAATACATGCTCTGACCATAAGAAGGCTGTGGAAATGGTGACAAGTAGATCATTTATGAAGCATTTATTACAGAATGTCTTTTGAAGACTGTATTAAGAGACTGAATTGGTTTGTTTTGCGTGCAAAAATTATGTGTGAAAATATGGATTCATGTATCTTTTTGTCTAATGTATACATTAGGGTTTAACACACAAAGATTGATAGAGACTGGCTGTCATAATTAAGTGTGCCCTTTTGGGTTTGTTTTTATGGCTGGAGTTAAATCCCTGAGTTTGGATGTGTCCATATGTTCCATGTCAGATTTGATGTGTCATTAATATTGTGGAGAGTTTACAGACACCGTTAGGCGGAGATGCTACAAGACCTTTGCAAACAAAGAACACACACCGCCAATTAACGTATTGTTTGTTTCGATTTGTCACGCATCACTTGGCCTGTGTAAATAGCTGCCAGTTTTCAGCCGCAGATAGATGTCAGTGTCAAGTGTGGGTATGAATCAGTTTTGCATCAGCTGAGGGCTGCAAGCATGGTGAACCGCCAAGTGTCATTACTGGCTATGGGAGGGTGGGGACAATGGGACTTCCCACCAACCACTCCTAATGGACAGCCGATAGGATCGCTTAGGAGCAAAGCAGGCAAACTGGGGCGAAATGGCCAAAGTCAATTGCGGTAAACGTCGGAACATGCAGAGATAAGAAATTGACAGAGCGTTAATATGCCTGCCTCTGCACTGATCCGCAGCGATGGAAGATCATTCCAATGTTCAATGATAACTCCATGAAATTCTAGGAGACTTGCCCAGAATCCTGCAGCTTTTAACAATTTGGCCAGCCAAAGTTATTGATACCTGACTAGTTGGCAATTTGTTGTGTCCAGCTTTAGCCTCGTGTAAATGGTAACTGAAAAGTACAATATGGCATGTTGTAATGAGACAGGGCCCGGGCGAGCGATGGGGAGATTTAGCTGCGAGGATGCCATATCGACCGCTTCAATCTCCCTCCATGGATAACGGCTAATGATCATCTCCGTTTCATTTAAACCTAAAATCACAGAAAGAAAACATATTCTCATGTTACTTTGCCGAGGCTTCATGGACAATAAAAGCGGCTCTGATGATAAGCCAGTATTGTGCACGGCAAACTGTAATTAAATGAGGCGTCAATTGGACATTAAACGATGACACGTCTGTCATAGGGTGAAAGGCCGTGTAATGCACATCAAAGCCTTTTGCCTTGTCTGGGATATTCTGCGATGACACAGGGTTTATTGAGTGCTAAATTCGCCTCATTTACCCACAATGCCGTTAGATCATTTTCTAACGTTAATTGATTAATAAAGAGATGGAAAGCGGACCGAGATGGCATGGCAGGGAGAGATCAGCTCTCTGACGTTTGCGCTATTCATTTTAATGACTTTTATTGAGGAATATCACAAAGAGAATCGCTAATTGAAATATGAAAGGTTGTGAATGTCACGGTGGCCACTTAAGGGAAGGGATTCCGAGTTCAATAAAGTTTCATATAGCTTTTTAAGTGATGGCGTTTTCCAAAGCTTTGCTCACTGACTCGATGTTTATTATCTCACAGTAATTATATCACTGTCTATCGTCGGTAAGCTAACTTTATTATCGGCAGAAATCGATTTCAAGATATAATGACCAACTTGTGGCTATACGCTCAGTGCCTGGTGGTATTGGTGAAACAGTAGGCGCATATTTATCCAGTGTCCAGCATGTCAGCTTTATAGCTTTATTAAAAAAATATGGATGAATAAAATCCTGAGTGAAGACTAAGTAATTACGGTGAAATGGAGCAGTAAAAGGAGTACATGCCTATTCCTGATCTGGGGGGTCACCAGGTACGAATGCTCCCCACCCCACCGACTTTTTAAGGTAAATGCAGAAGTAAATAAACAAAAGAGACCAGGAGAAAAAAAAGAAAACAAGAGTACTATTTGCCCAGAAATTGCTGTAAAGATCTCTCAGTTTATCTAGCTGAAAGGTCAGAGTTGTAGAAGCCCTGATTCTTTAAAGTAAAATTACGTGGTAGAAGATGTAGGCCTACGTGTCTAGTGCTACAGATTCTCTCACTCTGACTGGTTCATAAGGAAAAGTTGTGTGTAGTCTCATGTGTTAAAACCTCATTCACAATAGAAAACCAGCAAAAATGCCAGCTGTGGAAACCAACATTTGTATACCAGCCATCAAGCAAAATTGGCGCTCAAATAAATAGATGGCCAGTTTCCAAAAGCCACAAATAACACAAACCACCAAAGAACTAAGAAAGTGTACAAAATTAGGGCAGATTCATGCAAACAGAAGCAGTCAACAGTTTTCACTGAATGCTCTAGGTGGATGAATAAAAACACTTTCCAAATTATGTACTATGTTAGTATACATATATGGTGTCACTAATCAAATTGTATCACAGTTCCACTTTGATTGCATCTGTTCATATACCCAGTGTGACACTCAACACAATGACCGTTCGGCCCCTAGCCCCGGGTTACACGGGATAAGACACAGCTATGAAGCTCACCTGTTTCATATATCCAATGTGACACTCAACACAATGACCGTTCGGCCCCTAGCCCCGGGTTACATGGGATAAGACACAGCTATGAAGCTCGCCTGTTTCGTATGCCTATTTTTCCAACCAATGATCATGTGACTTTTTTCTAAATATTCTATGAATCGTTTTTGCTCTCTGGGCTGGATGTTGATGCCGATGAATTTTTGTTGTTTAAATTTTAAGCATTTTTAGCTTTAGAGAGTAATGATTGTGAAAAGTGTGAAACATAAAGTGAGATTAGATGAGTTTGAGGCTATTTCAGCCATTCTGTTGACCTGTTTGGGCGTTACAGCTTTGTTGCTTCCCCCTTAGTACTTATTTTAAAAAAATATGAAATTTACTGTATAACTTAAAGTTATGCCTAAAAAGAGCATTTTTGGAGGTAAATAAATCTATACAGTATTACTTTTGGTCCTGAAACTTACATTTTTCCAGTAGGATACCATCCTCGCTATCTTGCAAACAAATCTTAGAACAGCTTTCTGTAAAGAGTAATAGAACACCAGAATGAGACAGATGACTGGTAGTTTGTGTCACTCACAGTGTTATTCACCGAGGAAAGGCTTTCCAGGCGAAGCCCTAGGGAAAACAGTGGAAAACGATGCTATTTACTCCATATCCTTATTGTTTCCAAGCTAGGCCTTGTGAATTAAATTATGTCATAAATCATCTTCAGAAGAAGTAAATCTGGTTTCCTTGATCAACAATTTTCAGCTTGACACAAACAATTTTATGATTTATTCATGCAGGTATTACAAAAGTATGAAAGTTGTGATACCCTTGGTGGAAAACACACCGCGATGAGTAGAGTGTCTGCCTCAACAACAAGAGTCTGAAAGTTGTGAGGGTTGGGAGGATGTGATATCCCAGGTGGAGAACACACTGCGATGGGTAGAGTGTCTGCCTCAACAACAAGAGTGAGGAAGCTGTGAGGCTGGGAGGATGTGATACTCCTGGTGGAAAACACACCGCGATGAGTAGAGTGTCTGCCTCAACAACAAGAGTCTGAAAGTTGTGAGGGTTGGGAGGATGTGATATCCCAGGTGGAGAACACACTGCGATGGGTAGAGTGTCTGCCTCAACAACAAGAGTCTGAAAGTTGTGAGGGTTGGGAGGATGTGATACCCTTGGTGGAAAACACACCACGATGAGTAGAATGTCTGCCTCAAGAACAAGAGTGAGGAAGCTGTGAGGCTGGGAGGATGTGATACCTCTGGTGGAAAACACACCGCGATGAGTAGAGCGTCTGCCTCAAGAACAAGAGTGAGGAAGCTGTGAGGCTGGGAGGATGTGATACCTCTGGTGGAAAACACACCGCGATGAGTAGAGCGTCTGCCTGAAGAACAAGAGTGAGGAAGTTGTGAGGCTGGGAGGATGTGGTACCTCTGGTGGACAACACACCGAGTGTCTGCCTCATCAGCGGAGTCAGGAAGTTGTGAGGCTGGGAGGATGTGATATCCCAGGTGGAAAACACACCGCGATGAGTAGAGTGTCTGCCTCAAGAACAAGAGTGAGGAAGTTGTGAGGCTGGGAGGATGTGATATCCCAGGTGGAAAACACACCGCGATGAGTAGAGTGTCTGCCTCAAGAACAAGAGTGAGGAAGCTGTGAGGCTGGGAGGATGTGATACCTCTGGTGGAAAACACACCGCGATGAGTAGAGCGTCTGCCTCAAGAACAAGAGTGAGGAAGCTGTGAGGCTGGGAGGATGTGATACCTCTGGTGGAAAACACACCGTGATGAGTAGAGCGTCTGCCTCAAGAACAAGAGTGAGGAAGTTGTGAGGCTGGGAGGATGTGGTACCTCTGGTGGACAACACACCGAGTGTCTGCCTCATCAGCGGAGTCAGGAAGTTGTGAGGCTGGGAGGATGTGATACCTCTGGTGGACAACACACCGTGATGGGTAGAGTGTCTGCCTCAAGAACAGGAGTCTGAAAGTTGTGAGGCTGGGAGGATGTGATGCTCCTGGTGGAAAACACACTGCAATGGGTAGAGTGTCTGCCTCAAGAACAGGAGTCTGAAAGTTGTGAGTCTGGGAGGATGTGGTACTACTGGTGGAGAACACACCGCGATGGGTAGAGTGTTTGCCTCGTCAGTAGGAGTCAGGAAGTTGTAAGGCTGGGAGGATGTGGTACCTCTGGTGGACCACACACCACGATGGGTAGAGTGTCTGCCTCATCAGCAGAGTCAGGAAGTTGTGAGGTTGGGAGGATGTGATACCTCTGGTGGACAACACACCGTGATGGGTAGAGTGTCTGCCTCAAGAACAGGAGTCTGAAAGTTGTGAGGCTGGGAGGATGTGATACTCCTGGTGGAGAACACACCACGATGGGTAGAGTGTCTGCCTCATCAGCGGAGTCTGAAAGTTGTGAGTCTGGGAGGATGTGGTACTACTGGTGGAGAACACACCGAGTGTCTGCCTCATCAGCGGAGTCAGGAAGTTGTGAGGCTGGGAGGATGTGATACCTCTGGTGGACAACACACCACGATGGGTAGAGTGTCTGCCTCATCAGCGGAGTCAGGAAGTTGTGAGGTTGGGAGGATGTGATTTCCCAGGTGGAGAATGCATGGTAATGGGTAGAGTGTTCTACCTCGTCAGCAAGAGTCAGGAAGTTGTGAGGCTGGAAGGATGTGATGCTCCTGGTGGAGAACACACCGCGATGGGTAAAGTGTCTGCCTCATCAGCGGAGTCAGGAAGTTGTGAGGCTGGGAGGATGTGATACCCCTTTTGGGGCCCTCTGCAGTGGTGTTATGGGAAAAGTATCTGCCTCGTCAGCAGGAGTCGAGGTGAGGTTGTGAGGTGGAGAAGACACTGCAATGACCTTGTGGAATGCAATCACCACAGGAAAGCCAGCAAGTGTTGATGATGAGTGATATCAAAAAAGACAAGACCAGTTGTGAACATTTTAAAGTTTCTTAAAGATCTAGTTTTGTATGGCAACTGAGGCAGCATGTTTGTGGATGATGTAAGCCAGTAAGGCTTCTTATTCCTCCATGTGGCTGAGAGGATCCCATAATGAAGTGAGGTGTACAATTAATATTCAAATTCCTGAAATATTTGAGAACTTTTCTGAACTCAGTACGTAAATACTGATGTTTGATAACAATGATGCTAATTGCTAGAAATGGTAATTGTATTTAACAGCATGTCATTATGAAGTGTTGTATCTGAAATATATTCCCACTTGCT
Source organism: Acanthopleura granulata (assembly GCA_016165875.1). Lineage (NCBI taxonomy): Eukaryota > Metazoa > Mollusca > Polyplacophora > Chitonida > Chitonidae > Acanthopleura > Acanthopleura granulata. The sequence goes on along the minus strand of JABBOT010000080.1, from coordinate 47,533,104 downwards.
TTTTGATACATTTGCATGTAATTTTTCCATCAATAAAAAGTCAATTTGTCCAGAATAGATTCTTTTGTGAGTTACAAGATTCTGGGTTAATTCAATCATTGATTATTTCTTTCAGTAGCACCCCTGATATCAGCATCCCAGATCTTTTGGTTTTGTGTGACTAATTGCCTGGGTATAGGAATGTCACTGGCTGGGGAAGTGAGTGGATCAGCCTGAAGTCTCTAGCTATGAAGCTGGCTGCTTCAGGTTGACAGAGCAGGTTTCCTCAGTGTCAGTCAGCAGCATGATCAGCCAAGTGTCAGGATGTTAACCCAGTTCCGGGTTGGTCTCTCTGAAGTCTGGTTGTGTCTGGTTTCCTCAGTGTCAGTCAGCAGCATGATCAGCCAAGTGTCAGGATGTTCACCCAGTTCCGGGTTGGTCTCTCTGAAGTCTTGTTATGTCAGGTTTCCTCTGTGTCAGTCAGCAGCATGATCAGCCAAGTGTCAGGATGTTAATCCAGTTCCAGGTTGGTCTCTCTGAAGTCTGGTTATGTCAGGTTTCCTCAGTGTCGGTCAGCAGCATGATCAGCCAAGTGTCAGGATGTTCACCCAGTTCCGGGTTGGTCTCTCTGAAGTCTGTTTATGTCAGGTTTCCTCAGTGTCAGTCAGCAGCATGATCAGCCAAGTGTCAGGATGTTAATCCAGTTCCAGGTTGGTCTCTCTGAAGTCTGGTTATGTCAGGTTTCCTCAGTGTCAGTCAGCAGCATGATCAACCAAGTGTCAGGATGTTCACCCAGTTCCAGGTTGGTCTCTCTGAAGTCTGGTTATGTCAGGTTTCCTCAGTGTCAGTCAGCAGCATGATCAACCAAGTGTCAGGATGTTCACCCAGTTCCAGGTTGGTCTCTCTGAAGTCTGGTTATGTCTGGAAGTGTCAGGATGTTCACCCAGATCCAGGTTGGTCTCTCTGAAGTCTGGTTATGCCCGGTTTCCTCAGTGTCAGTCAGCAGCATGATCAGCCAAGTGTCAGGATGTTCACCCAGTTCCAGGTTGGTCTCCCTGAAGTCTGGTTGTGTCAGGTTTCCTCAGTGTCAGTCAGCAGCATGATCAGCCAAGTGTCAGGATGTTAATCCAGTTCAGGGTTGGTCTCTCTGAAGTCTGGTTATGTCCGGTTTCCTCAGTGTCAGTCAGCAGCATGATCAGCCAAGTGTCAGGATATTCACCCAGTTCAGGGTTGGTCTCTCTGAAGTCTGGTTGTGTCAGGTTTCCTCAGTGTCAGTCAGCAGCATAATCAGCCAAGTGTCAGGATGTTAATCCAGTTCAGGGTTGGTCTCTCTAAAGTCTGGTTGTGTCTGGTTTCCTCAGTGTCAGTCAGCAGGATGATCAGCCAAGTGTCAGGATGTTCACCCAGTTCAGGGTTGGTCTCTCTGAAGTCTGGTTATGTCAGGTTTCCTCAGTGTCAGTCAGCAGCATGATCAGCCAAGTGTTAGGATGTTAATCCAGTTCCGAGTTGGTCTCTCTGAAGTCTGGTTATGTCTGGTTTCCTCAGTGTCAGTCAGCAGCATAATCAGCCAATTGTCACGATGTTCACCCAGTTCCTGGTTGGTCTCTCTGAAGTCTGGTTATGTCTCGTTTCTCTAGCCTAAGAATGGGACTAGTCTCTGCAGTGTCAAGACGGCATTGATCCACCATGTGTGTCTGGTTGCCACAGTTTCAGGGTGTCCAGATAGTCCTACCTAGTTTTCATTCATAACAGGTTGCTACAGCTATGGCCTTAAAATAGAACTGGTTGCGACCTATATATGGCAACCAGTAATTGCCAGGACACATGCTATAACATGCAAAGTTTGTTACTTGATTGATGTGATGATATATCAAGGTTTGATTTTCTTTGCAGCATATGCTTTTGCCGTAACCTTGAAAACTAAACTGAAGGCTAGCTCCCTTTTTATGGATTATGCAAACAGCAAAAGATATGTTCAGTAATGATGGTGCGACGAGTTGCTTTGTTAATGTTGGATATTAAACACAATTGAATTTATCTGACAGGAGTTTGACACTTCTATACGTATATTTCAGTTATATGATAGTGGTCAGATGTATCAGTGGAGGACTACCAACAGATCATGGGGTAAAACCACAAACTACTGCCTGCTACTTGAAGATGCAGCAAAACCAAAAACAGGTTCAACTAAAAATTAGCTCATATATAGTCTTCCAGGAGAATCCCTGCGACAGCTTGACCATCAAGGTTTAATTTATGAATTGGATTGGTGTTAAACATGATACTTGCCTGTTTTTTTACTTATGCTATGGAGGTCAGAGTTTTTCTATAGGCAGCTGGAGTAAACCACTGAACTTTGGCACTGGGGTGTGCTGAGCTGGCTCAAGGAACATGCCATAATGGTGGAATTGTAATGAACTTCATGGATGACCGTCTTAACAGGCATACAAATGCTGTTGGCTGCTTACTGCCACCATGATCAAAAGAAAAATGTAGGCCGGAAAATCTCCACTATTCCCTTTTTGAGGTAGGAGTGAATCAACGCTTAGTGTCACCATTGACAAGATGTCTTTGGCACTACATACAGATGACATTTATTTGTTTGGTGTTTTACGCCCCACTCAAGAAAATTTCATTTATACAAGGGCAGCCAGCATTATGGTGGGATAAAACCGGGCTGATGGCAACAACAAGAAAAGCTGTATCATGATTAAGATCATGCTGAACTGAAAAATGAAGGATAAAAACGCAAATATAGAACTTGTACCTTTTTTTATTGCAAACAGTGCCAGATCTTCTGAGTTTAGTATATCTACAGGTAGCTGAGACAAATACGGCATTATTTTGACAGAAGCAAGATGATCTTTAACAGCTTTTTGCCATCAGAATACCATTTGTTTAGTACCAAAGTGTTTAGCCTGTTCATAAGTGCAATGTGTAATCTTCTGCTCCTTCAAGGGTTACTCAGGTCTCTGTAATTAAGTGGCAATATGTTACACATTGCAACAATACTGGTAATAGTTAGCCGTCTCAAAAAGTTACCATGTCAGGGCATTGTGCAGCTTTTGGCTGACCTGATTGGATCATCTAACTAAGTAACTAAAACGTCAAACCTGTATTATACCATCCAAACTTCATGTAAGCTGACCAAAACATCATAACAATGATTGACGTATTTAGCATAGTTAAAAAAAACTGAGGTCAACCTGGGCAGAGAATTTTGGGAGTAACATTTGTTCATGTGGCATAGTGCAGAGCATGGGGTACCTATGACAGAAGCCAAGTGTGAAGAAAAATGGAAAAACAAACAAAAAACACATGCTGAGGTGAAGGGTGACATTCTGGTGCTATATTCACGAAGAGTGGAATAAATTAAAACGGCTGGGGGTGGTGGGCTATCTACAAAATGGCCTGAGGTAAGTACAACATTCTAGGGCAAATTTCACTGCACACGTCAAAACTTGAAATACCACTGTATCTGGATTACCAAAGCTTATTTCAAGAGAAAAAAACATAACAAAATGCAACAAATGCAAAACTCAATATCAATGTGAAAAGTATAAAATAAAAAAAAAACTGAGACATAATCAGATCTTGATCCAGCTACTGTATCAACCGAAACTGATTGATCGATTGATTGATAAGAACGTTCTAATGAGAACAACATACAGACCACTACCAGCTCAGCTCATCATCACAGAAGTGACTATGTCATTATGGATTTTTTTTTCAGACAAATGTTTTTAACAAGTAAAAACACTCTAACTTAGTACACCTCCAGCAACAACTGACATACATATACAAATATGTATATGGATCATAAGTATGTATATGGATAAGTATATATATATAAGATATATTACAAAACTATACAATTAAATAAATAAACTTTGGTAAGAGACAGGCTTGTATGGGCAAAGTAAATAAGTGGGAAAAACATTAAATTATCAGCAAACACTACAGAAATACTCCGGCAGATAACATTGCAGGAAAACAAAGAAAACCTGTTCCCGCCTGGGACTGAAACATTTGGCTTTGGAACAGGAAACTAAAGCAAAAAAGAACTCAACAAAAAATGTAAGTGACTAGGGTGCAATTGTTCATTTGTTTGACTCGTCCCCAAAATACTGGATGCCATTTTGATTTTTCAGTGGGTAGTTCAAAATGGCCACCATGGTTGCCCCATGAAAGTAATACTGAATCAATATGCTGGTTGCCGTCTCACTGAGACTTGTCCTAATAAGTGGCTGTTCTAGTTAAATGAGTTAACACAATATAGTTCTTTCCAATGAAGTCTCAGTTTTGTTTCTACCAGATGATAATACCCAGAATTCATCACTTCTGGGATTCTCCCAAATCAATGGCTAACAGTCTACACATCTTATCTAGTTATATTTACAGACATTTACAGAAGCCCCTATGTGTATCTATGGGATGATTACTCACAAAAATCTCAACACAATCTACAATCTATATGGTATCGTATAAATTTAATCTTTACAATTGGTATGTATATATGTATATATTTGTGTGTATATATATTTCTTTCCTTTTAATACATATAGATTCCAGGATTGATAACATCACATGACTGGTACATTGGATTAAATGACAGCAGTTTAGTCCACTATTTGTTGAGAACTTGATGACATGGCACTATGGAAGATCTAGTTCCAGCACGTCAAATCTCTGGACATGGCTAATCTACAGAACATACTGATCCTGCTTAAACACACAGAAACCAAACGGGGTTTACACATGAGGAGTCCAGAGCCTTTTACATATCCAGCATAGGCATGGAAAAAAAAAAAAAAAAAAACTTCCAGCATTTCTGGTCTAAATCATAGTTTCCTTCCCATACATACACCTAAAACAAGCCTTAATTCTATTGAATGTAACAACAGCTTATATATGTACAGTATTGTATATCGAAGATTTCTTTAGTTTGGTCCCATTACATTGTAAAACAGTGGTTTGTGAAAAAAATCTCATAATACAGGAATTTGGTTGGATTTACAGTTACATGTATATGCACAACTTCACTTCAGCACTTGAAGCTGACAAATGGTTGACAGCAATGAAAATGTAAGCATGTATACACATATATATATATTAATGATCAGACATCATACTTATAGGCTGTCATATAGTGCAACTTTTAAGTAGAATCTGATGATCTTTGACATTTTCATCAAAAAGTAAGAATGTGTTTTAAGAATTAGATGAAGACAATAATGGAAATACCGATAGAAAATTGGTCCCAGGTTTAGCTTTGGTACATTAAATATTTAGTCCTTTAATTTGTCAAAATCAAAGCGAAACAATACAACACTGTAAAACATTTTTTCCCCCTTTTTTTCAGTATTCTTAAACAAGTGCAGAATTATATAAGCCAAAAACGTGTGAAAATCCAATGTAAGTATCAATCAACCATAATACTTTCTCAACAAAAATGGTTTATCAAATGAGAATCAGACATCAATTGTAAAAATATAACCAAATTCGTGCAAAAAGTGCCTTGAAATTGACACCAGTCTACAATTATGTATCCCATTATTGCTTGTTATCTAATGCTTTGATCAGATAGCCAAGCACATTCAATTTAGTTTGAGACAGGTTTTCCTCCTTTTAAATACCTCCTACATCCTTCTGAGTCAAAACAGAGCACAAAATACAAAAACAAAAACTAGGATAAATACGAACTGTACAAATATCAAGACATAAATATCTTTGGTCGTCTTGGAGTTTATGTTTCAGTCAGCCTTGTGAAGAACATTTCCTACTGAAAGTCTCCTTAGAGGAAAAGGAAAGTCACGAAAAGTCTTAACAACTGGTTTCCTTGACGCGTTTATTGGTCAGCAAAAGACTCATGTAGAGCAAGTTAGAGCTGTAAAACCATTTTGGATTTCGTAACCATTTTTCTGGCACAAGCTCTGAACACAGTCGGTATCAGCAATATCGCTTTCAGATGTCCTGCTAAACCCATTCGAAAGTGGGAATCGGCTTTTATCAGACTCATTATTGTTAGTGGAGAAACTCTCCCCTTCCAGTCGACACTTCTTGCTCACAGGTTCACTCAGAGCATCTTCTTCGTCAGAATTCTCTCGAGAATCTGTCAGTTTCTCCGCCAGAACTTCATCTTCTTCATCTTCCCTTTGACTCTCTATCTTGTGGTAGGGAACTTTCTCAACATCAATTCTCTCATTTAGTTCAGAATCACAACCGGACGTTTTCCCAATGAAGTTGCGAATTTCAGCAAAGTAAGCCTCATCTTTCTCCTCCAAATCATGGGCCTCATTCACTGGAGAATCAGCTACATTTGGTCCCTCAGATTCATGCTTCTTAAGATGCCGATCCAAGTTGGTCTGCTGGCCAAAGCATCGGTCACACAAAGGACATTTGAACGGCTTCTCCTTGTTGTGGATGTTGCGGACGTGGCGTTGCAGGTTTGAGGAGATGCTGAATGAGCGCTCGCAGTATTTGCATTTGTATGGCTGCTCTCCAGTGTGCGTTCGCAGGTGACGGGTAAGGTTTGCAGAACGCGGGAATATCTTACCACAGAATTTGCAGGAGTACCTTTCCTTGAGTTTGTTGATGTTAGGATGGAACCTGAGGTGTTCTGGTGTTTTATCCATCTTCATGACGGGAGACATGTCCTTGTGGTCCACTGGTGGCGGCAACATAGGCATCTGGCCCATGGGAGGAAACGTCGGGGAGGCCATGGGGAATCGAGCAAACGCCATGAACTTGGCAGCATCGTGGTACGACTGTAGTTTGTCCTTGTCCAAGCCACCGTAAAATGAGTCCAGCAGGAGTGGATTCATCATGGGATAGGCATAGTGGAGTTTGTTGTCCTGGGGAGAGAAGCGCCGTTCTCCAAAGATGTGTGTTTTTCGGGATGGCTCCTGAGGAATGGGCTCCTTGATCTTATTGCTGAGGTCCAAAGGTTGTTCTCCAGACAACGACCCTCGGGACTTCTTGCTTTTGGACAAATCGAATGGGAGATCTTCATGAACAGGGGATGGATTCAATGTCTTCCGCACAGCACTATGGGCGATGACCGGTGTTTGTTGACCTTTGGGTGGGGTTGAGTCTCCAATCCGACTCGCTGGAGGGGTGCGGAAGACCTCCAAATGTTTCGACCTCTCCTCAACCTTGGGTCGACTGAATGCCGAGCTCAGGAAGGGCTTTTTAGTTACGCTGGCCTCACTTTCGGCATCAGAGCCAGAACTGACATCCAAGTCACTGCCACTGGTCATGTCGGAGAGTTCGCTGCCTTCCGAACCTTCGGAACCCTTCCTGTCCTTGAACAGTCTTGTGTCATTCTTTTCCCTGTTCTCAGACGTCACTGATGAGGACGTTTTCACTTCTGGTGACAAGGCAGATTTGAACTTGCCATCCACAGGTGACACGGGGCTGCCCAGAGGGCCCAAAGGGTGGCCAGGAAATATAGGGAATCCCGTGCCAAGGTGTTGGTAGAAGGGGTAGGGCGGGCGCCCGGTGTACAGTCCCATATAAGCTGCAGACGCCAGCGGTGAGGCCTGGTTCACTGGGGGCATGCTCATTGGTCCCATGGGGCTCATTTTCTCTGGGGAGTACCCTATGCGCATTCCGCTTCTCAGAGCTCCCTCACAGAATCGCTTGTGTTTACTAAGGGAGGTAACTGTAGAGAAAGCCTGGCCACAATCTTTACACTTGATTTGTTGACGGCAGTCAGCATGCATTCTCTTGTGACGACAGAGATTTGAAAACTGTGTGTAGGCCTTCAGGCAGACTTCGCACTGGAAGGGCTTCACGCTGCTGTGAATATGTTGATGTTGTTTGAGACCACTGGAGGTAGCAAACGTCTTGCCGCAGTCTGGGCAGGCGTGGGATCGCGCTCCGTGGTGTTGGGACCGAATATGACGCTGAAGATTACTGGGATCTGTGAAGACTTTGTCACAATTCTCACAAGGGAAGCGACGACCAGACTCGTGTGCTGCCTGTAACACCAATACACATGAACTTTCATTAGTAAACATTTCCCATGCATTTAACAGAATAATTCATGTAACACATCAATAACTTCCATTACATTTGATTTTACTTACATATATCACCTTTTAAGCTGAAAATGATTTTTTAACATCCGCACTATTTTTTAAAATTTTAAAACAGCAAATGTTATACTCAATAAAGCACGTTTTCAAGTAACATTCAGTTCAATGGTGTGTATTTGTGCCAGATTTGACAGACAGACCTACCTGATGTCTCAAGAGATTAGCTTTCCACTGGAAACTTTTGGGGCACTCGTCACACTTGTATTCCCCTTCTACACCTGTCTCCGTTGGGTAATCAAAGTCTTCGCTGTAAAATCAAGTGCAAAAGCTTGTTCATTCTCCATGCTACCACTGTATACCATAATCCCTCTAATTTTTGGGACACCCAGGTTGCCCTTTTTAGTTAATATACATGTAATTGTAACAGGAATACACAGTTTCTTTTTTCTCCTTGGTTAGTACATCTAATGACCAACATATCCATATCTTTACTCTTTTGAAAAGCTGGGAGAGAAGTTTAATATTTTACTTTCAGCAGTACTTATGTCTATCCCAATAATTAGAAGAATTGGGGTACTTTGAATTCACTCTGTAATAATATTTTGCAAGAATTTACATACATGTAATTTACATGCACATTTATTTCAGTCTCACATTTACTACCAAAATAAATTAATTTTTAATTGGTTACAAATACCACAACAATCTTATGATTATTTCAGATTCATTCTCTTGAATATTAAAGCTCAATTTCTTTGCACGGCAATTCCACTTTCAACAACTCAACTCAATCCTGGATCTTCATTTTGTAAAATCCTCTATCTGTGACACAATTGCCTTGGTGAGCTACCTTTTAGTTTCGTCCTCTTCAGATTTGTCCAGGTTGTCGTTGGAGAGGCTTCTCCTCAGCATGTCCTGGCTGCGTATGTAGGAGTCCTGGCGTGATAAACCACTTGTCACCACATCTGTGTTACCCTTCGTCGTCGACAAATTGGCGATGTCTGCTGAAGCAAAAAACGAAGTTGACTAATGGACAAAATATGGAAATGGCTTAATTATTCAACTTAAAACTTGAAAAAAAATCATGTTAAATTTACTTCAGGAAGAATGGGCTGATGGATGTACAGAAGACCCAATTGCCAAGTAACCTCAGTATTCGTAGAAACACACATGTACATATCCAATCAACCAAAAAACAAAAAGAAAAAACACAAATTCAGTTTTAAATAGTTTGATGCATAACACCGACAATTATTAAACATTTCTTTCATGTATGTTCTAAAACAATTTAATGTTTGTTTCATATTTAATTTCAGTACAAAAATGCAAAAATTTATGTCGAAGTGAAATATTCTTCAGTACAGTCACTGTACACTGTAACACTATTATTTCTGCCATGTATAACATTTCAATGCCTCACATTTTCTTTTATATCACCAAAAGAAAAAGGCAAGAATTAGAATTTCTGTCTCCCAAATGAAGGCTGATTAAATGATCTGCTCAATAATTATTATGTTAATCCATCTAAAACTTTCCAAACACAATTCATCCCTGAGAATAAAATCAGGCTTAAAGTACAAATAAGCTCCTAGCTAAGCTTCCTTTAAGAGGAAAATAAAACAGGTAGCCAATTAACAGTCACATGTTCCCTCCAACATTTGTTTCACCTGTGTTAATTAATCTAAGCAAGTGATCAATTGAATTTACCAGCCCCATAAGACAACATCCGCTGAGAAACAAACCTGCTGATCTGACATGCCAAGGCAGGGTTGCCGTCTCAGACAAAACCCTTTTTGGCACGGTTAGCCTATCAAATCTGACGGCTTACAAGCCAGAGGCAGAAGTGACCAATCGCTAGTCTCAAAGGTGAATGGCCAATAATTAAGTATACCTGTCACTTTTATGGCGTATACAGACAATTCTGAGCACTGCCATAAAGCCATAATACCAGAGGTAATAAAACTGATTCATCCAGTACCCATTATTATCCAGAGAATGGTTTCATATCTCACTCCTACAACTGTCATACTCACGCTAAAACTGAACATCACTTCAACATTTTTGTACATTTCACTGTCGCTAGAGATTTAAGATTTGCTGTGGAATAATTTTTAAACTCAAAATATTTCCTTGGATGCCTTCCATTAAAAATGTTCCTATAAAAACTTTGAGTAAATCATATAAACATGTACATTATTTTGTATTACAGAGTATTATTTTCTAGAAGTAAAAAATTAAATGGGAGAGCAGAAAAAAACTTTGAAAAGGTAAAGAAAAAAATAACGGAGGTTTTCTTCCCACTTTTCTGGAGAAAATCTGATTAATACACTGGTGTTTCACCCACATTTTATTGATTAAATACATTTCCCATTATATTAAATTAAATTAAATAATTTTTAACTATTAAATGTATTATCTTCATATATTCTATATATATATATAGAAATATATGCAGGTATAAAACTATGCCCACACTATTGAAAAAGAATGTCCTGTGTCTTGAAAGGCTTTGAGTGTATTAGTTAAGAGTAAAATCTAATTTCAGTATCCAGATTAATATCTAAGCTTTTATTGAACAGTAAAATCTAATTTGAATTTCTGGCATGATGTATCTGTATGAAAGCATATAATAAAACACTGGGGTGGTAATGCTGGACAAATATGTGCTGACACTCAAGGATGCAGGAGGGCCCATAAATAGTGACAGATAGCAGTGAGAACTGGACAGAAGCCCTTCTGCTGTTTAAGATTCACAAGCATGCAGGATTTTGACCCAAATTCTCCCATTAAGCACAATTTCATGGCGTTTCAAGATTTCATTGCTCCACTTGTGGAAATGACTGAATCATGTTCATCCAACACTTGGAAAATTCCCACTATGGAAAAATGATAGGCCCGTCCCACTGGCTGAAGATCTCACCCAGTCTAGTCCTCTATAAGGACACTGTTCATATTTTCATAAATTTTCTTTTATCACGAAGGCGTGATAGCTTTGTTGCAGTCGGGGCTTGTGTGCTGATACAGGAGCCATCTCGGAGAATCTCCACCGCACTGCAGGGTTATATACCTGTCCACTTCCCCCTCTTTAGCCCGTTATTTACACCTGTCGGAGACACTCCCCTGCCCGGCAGACGGCTTGAAGATGCGGCCTTCACATATCTTCTATCATATCATAAATCTACACCCCAATAAACCCAGACAATATCAGCTGGAGAAATCCCTTCCACCTGGTCTTAATCTCCAGTGGCGTTTTCTTCCTTGTTGAGGCACAACTGGTGTTCTTCACAGTTAATACTACAGTTATTCTGACGAAATGAAACATAATGCTTCATGTAATTAAAACAAAACACTCCATCTTTCAGTTTCACAAACATTACGTTACTTATCACTGAACAATTGTTTCATTTGTATGACAACATGTAGATATGCCTAAGTTCTGTTTTAATAACATTTTGGATGTTTTGTCTTCTTTTTTCTTTCATTTTATAATGAAAAACATTTTCAGAATTTTCATGATGAATTCTCAGGCTCATGTGCAAGTCACTGAATCTATGATCCATCACAAATTTGAATAAGACATCAAAAAAAAAGAAGCAACAATAGAAAAAAAGAGGTAAAAAGTAATATTGAATTTGAGAGGTAAAATGACAGGGAGCAGGTGGAGATCACAGATAACTGGGCTCATTTTATTTTCCAGATCAGTGGGTGCGAATGAGATAGAACTCTCAAGAAATGCCCTCTCTCATGACCCCTAGAGGGCAACCCTGAACAATGCCCCTAGGATGGTGCATACTGGCAGAGGGGCAGCAGTCAGCACTAATCCATGTCTGTCAGGCCATTAAAGATCACCTGCACAAAAAAGGTTCTTAAGCCAACGCGCTCTGACGTCGGATGGAAAAGATAATAAAAAAAGAAAATCCAGGAAAAGTAGGTGACAAAGGGACAGCAAAAAATGATTAGCTATGGTGGTCATTTAGAGTCCACTTTGGTCCAGTCATCAGACATTGATGTGCACAGTGTGCAAAACTCAGCAGAACCCTTCGTAAAGCAAGGACGTCGGGCTTGGGCCTTGCTGGATAGACATGGAGAAGCCTTGTCTGGGTGCTAACAGCCACAGGTAATGTCCCTTCCCCCCCCCCCCCCAACACCCCCCCCCACTTCACCTCACCAATCACTATCGCCCTGTTACCCACCCGGCAGGTGGGTACCCTTCTAGCCCCAGCTGCCCTTTGAGACAACCTCTTTTATTCATCCGTGCATACATCTTTGCAACCCCAGCAGCACTGAGCAAAAGATGAAAAGACAGCATTAAAAAGCTTTTTAAGTGGTGAGCAGGCACCTCACCTATCCCCCTCCCCTTCCCCACATCACCACTCCCTCCCTAAAAAATAATACTGCTTAAGACGAGATGTCAGACAATTGAGGATGAATGAGGAGGGTGAGGCAGTGTCCTGAATGGGTCTGGAGGGCAGCATCGCCATTTCCTTACGCGCTTTACCTACAGCCTAATGCCAAGGGCTGTTCCCTAGCACCCAAGGCCAGCTACAATGGGCAGCCCCAAAACACAATGACCCATCCCGTCCTGCCCACAAAAAATTATCTTCTGACAACTGACAACAAAAGGTGCATGTAGTGTGCAGCCAGCAGCTTGTGTCTTTAAAAGACAGACGCGAGAGACGCACTCGCTGCTGACTGACGGAAGAACAGCTGATAAGGTGCCATTGTCAGGTGGTATTGTGTTAAAAAACACGCGCCACTCTTTTTGTCAGGCCCATGCAACTGACAAGGCTGCCCAAGATGGATGGCCTGCTAGATACAAACATTGACAAAGAAAACAAATTCTGGAGTAAAAAAAAATGAAAGGAAGCAACAAAGGTAACTGCAAGTTAAGCCAGTCATCAGCGTCGTTCACGCCACCTGTTTTACCTGAGCTAAAAACAATTACTTTAGATCTGAAAATTTTTTTTGCCTCTGTTTTTGTTCTGTTTCACCCACGAACTTTTTTGTACCAGAACCCAAATTTTATTAGATCTCAATTTGTAACCGACAAATATCACAAGTAATCTAAAGAAGAGAATATAAAAACAGGCGAACAAAAACTATAACAAATTAACAGCCAATGAAAAAAACTCTAAGAGCTTAATTAACTTGCAGAGAAGCAGCAGAATATCTCATTTTTTCGCATGAACAGAATTAGGCAAATTGTGAAATGTGACCCAAGGCCTATTCAAGACATCTGTCAGTTTTTATTCTTTCGACTGAGGAAAAAAAAAACACTTAGTGGCTTACTCATGGGATCTATGTGTAGTGCATCATGCTTTGTAGACTATTGATTAAACAGATTTCACTATGTTATCCCCTGTGTATGGCACTGAGTAGCAGATAAAGATAACAGATGTCACACCTGCTGACTATAGTCTACAATGGAGACAAGGTAAATGTCAGGTAACATATCTACCTGAGCCGACCACAGACTACTAAATCAAGATGGATACTTAAAGCAACGTGCCTCAAACAAAACAGAGCGCATCCACCACAGCTTGTTCTACCAATCAATGATATAGCCAGGGGACAGTGAAAGCAGCCTTTTCTCGCCTCTAGTCAGGGATTAAACAGATAAAACAATTTGTCAAACCTTGATTTCATGTCATCTTCAAAGCATTTCTACAAACATTATTTAAAAGCCTGAACATCAATATTATTTTAATATCAAGTTTATGCTTGTTTTGAAATGACAAGTTATCAATTTGTTCAGACTGAGTTCACGGAATATGAATATGAACATTCTAGTTGGTATACCAATGTATAATGATTAAGTTCACAAAATAATCCTTTTTACTCTTATTTATTAATTTCAGTTTTGAAAGCTGATGATATTCCACTAAAAGGGAGTTCCATTATTTACTAAAATATCCAAATCATAAAAATTAAAATATTCACTTCTCCTTTAAAAAACACTTTCAAAATGGAATGGCACCTGGCATTTTATTAAAATAATTTTAAAGAAGTACAATTTCCCTGAATGTGTCAAAGGTTATAAAAAAAATTTAAATGAAATGTTCTAGTGAAGGAGGGTGTTTAATGGAGAAATGCAGAGAAACTGCTTTGTCTTGCAGTACATCTTCCAGCATTTTCTCCAGCCGTTTCCTGTTTAAATTTATTCCCACACTGCGATAAAGGAAAATTGCTGTCCGCCAACCATTCATCTGTTGTTCTCATGAAACTGCATTGGAAATGTCACTTTTCTTATCTGTGCAGCAGGAAGCTTCAGGTCAAAGGTTAATGGCTGTGTGACCTTGCAGATGGGACAATTCCTTGTCCGTGAAAACGAGAGACCATGATTGGTCTCATCAAAAAAGGACTGGCCTGCAGTAGGATGTCTACCTGCATGGGCCCGACTCGTCTCTGACAGCCACCTAACCAAAAGTGACAGTCGACCCATTCCTTTGTGGCAAAGCAATTTGTATCCCTAATCAGGCAGAACCTCTTTGACAGAGCCTACAGAAAGACAGTCTCCTCTCAAAAATCATCACACAATTTTACGGCCTGCTAGTATTAGTGGCTAAAATCTTGGCGGGGAGGTGGGGGGGGGGGACTGAGTCCTGCCCAAGTGATGGATGGATTTGTGCTTCAAAAACTAATACAGCTGCCAATATTGATAAAGGACATTACATGTAGCAGAACTAACAATGCCATGACGATCTCAAATATATTTTATGTGTACACTCAAAAAATGTATAATGGCACATACATTTTGATAATATTTATTTGACTGCAGTTTCATGTTGTTCTCAAGAATATTTGAAATATTGTGATGGGAGAACATCGGGCTCAGGGAAACCCACAACCATTCGCAGGTTGCCAACAGACCTTCCCACATACAATTTTTTATAATAATGTGTATAATGTAGTCTTTGGATCCTCATCCAGCATTTGTGTTTTAACATGATAATCACCATGACTTCAAAATGACAAAAAGAGAACAAGGTGAAAACAAAAAAAAAAGCAAAGAGATGAAAACAAAAATACAAGTCTACTGTGAAAAGGTATACAAGTTTCAAAATAGAAGGAGCAAAGAAAGTCAAAATCAAGGAGAGTCAAAAACAAAGAAAAATAAAACAACTTGGCCAACATAACACAAATACTTCCCATCTTTTTCTTCAAACATTCACAGTTTGCTAACAACGCCTGCAACAATTTGGCACAGTCTTTCGCACCAAGCAAAAAACGTAGGAAAATGAGCAAACTGGTCAATTTGCTGTGTTGATGATCTTGTGTCAACGAAGAGCCGGGAATCGTTTACCTTGAGTCTATGAGGGAGTCGTGAAGTTATCTGTTTCTCCAGCCTGGCGCCCTAAACACCACAGCGACCAACCCGCCATCACTGTGGCTCAAAACCATGTCAATTCTCCTCACAAATTGCCTCCGTTTTCACAAGTCAGGACAAGAGCTTAACCTCTGTCATTTCGGGCGCGAATGAAATTTACATGACCCTGTTATGAATCCGCAGAAAATATTTGCTGCGATCCTTCCCGTGCCGGGTGAATGTCAGGCAACCAGACGGATCACTGGGATGGTGCTTATTAACTCAAATAGGCTATCAATTGACACTAGTAATTATAGCCAATCCAACTGCTCCGCCGTATTCTCTGCGACAAAATGACTTGACTAATCTCTCCTGTACTCTTGGCAATGTTGACTAAATTCGGCCGTTTAGATGCTCCTATTTAGAGTTGACATTTATTTGCCAGATTGCTCTCTATCACAGCAATAAACAGACAATCATACAACAATCTAGCTTCAATCAAAATGAAGATTAATGGTGATTCACAAACGATGTGGTCAGCTGAACAGCGCAGAAAAAATTAATGTTATACATGGACCAAACTTGGTTAGCTGAAGAGCGCAGAAAAAATGAATGTGACACAAGGACCAAACTGTCAGGAATCTACTTGTATATCTCAAAGCAGACATCTGACATATTAAAAAAAAAAACATGTAAAACTTCAGTACCTTGTCTCATCCCAACACATACAAAAAAACAATGAAGATAACAAAATTGCAAGAAGATAATGTGACTTACCGTCATCAGATTTCTGACAGTCACTGTCAGAGTAAAGTATGTCTTTATTGAAGAGAAGCATTTCTTCCCCAGCTCTTAAATCTCGAAGTGTTCGATAATAAATCTGAAAAGGAAGAAATACAGTTATGTACAAATTGCACCAACTTATATATAGGGAAAACATGCCATAACAATAATGTAAAGAGTAGAATAAAAAAGGCACCACTAAAAAAAGTACCAGTAATAAAATCCTCGACCAAAGTTTATCTGACATGATACCGTACAGTAGCTTTTAAGTTTTCCTTGTCATTTTTTAATTCAATCTTACTGTGATCAGTCTCTATTCATATGCAGGGCTATCAGTCAAACAAGAACAACGTAACAAATAAGCTACTTTATATAAAACAAATGTGTTAATTTTTTCTCAGTCTTTACCCTTTATATTCCAGATAGTTAAGAGCTTAAATATCAGACAAATTAGCCCATTACAGCTTACGTATTTATTTATTTTCTGATTTTTCTACCTTTTGGAACTTTAAAAGTTCTGGGATAACAACGAATATTTAACACTATGTGAGAGAGCAAGAAAAGCCAAGTAGACTGAAGATACTGGAAAGGTAAGATAAGGTGTCTCCATCAAAGTCTCTCATAACAACTTGGAATGCCAGTACAACAAGAGACATGAAATTGTACACGTATCTTCGTGCCAAGCCTAGACTCAAAGGTGGCTGGCAATGGTGTGTGAACATGCCACAGTTTGTCCTCCTGTATCAGGCATTCGGCACGCAGAGCCGTTCTAGCATTCTGTGTACCCTGTGGAACGCTAACCACAGCCGGAGTCCAGTGAAGACGAGAGACATGCTTGGTCGCACAGCTATGTCCCCAGACAGGCCCTGACAATGAGGATCCCCTAGTTTATCGTCTTAATTTAGACCTAATTGGTGGCAGATGGGTACAGTGACACCGGCAGTGCCTTCGTCGCTCCTAACAATGCCTTGACATCTTATTACATGACTTTTTGGCGTGTTACATTGCTGTTACGGAGGTCCGAGACAAAACCGCTCTTTGAGGGACAGGGGGCTTACATGACAGCTATCACTGTTACCACCGCCTCATAATACCCTCAACCAATGAGCAACACATTATCAGGCCTGTGTCACACACGAGCCTTATCAGTGATTACACAAGGCAGAGGAATGTCCGTGTATCTCCTCTGACAATGCAGCAGAAAAGAGCCAGCTTTTTATCAAAACAGCATGATATTAATTTGTTTGTAGGTTTGGAGTGTCAACATCTCTTTCTTGTTCACCACAGGCTACTAGTTTTGTCAGATGACAATAAAGAACCCCTTCTCACCTTAATCCAGTGTCACCTGACAAATCTCACATAGCATCTTCTATTCAGCAAATTTAAGTGTCTGCATTGATCAGATATAAAACTCGCCATTGGGTGCTTGTGGCGTTCTTACTTTAGCTACAATGCCTCTATTATAAGAAGGCTTCTGAATCCAATCCTACCCCAAAAGTCGAAGATCTATTTTTTTTCTGATGTTTCATACATCGCCACTTGATATTGAAATGGAAGAATGGACAACTAATAAAACATGAATGCATTGTAACAAACAAAATGGTAAACAAAAGCTTTAATTTTAAATAAAATCACCAAAGTAAATCCTTTCTACCAAACAAGACTTGGCTAAATGCTTAATAAAATAATTTACACCTAACAAACAGCTATTTGAAGAGCATTATACATTTGTTTATAAATTGTACCATTTCTGCTGAAATAAATATGACCATACACCTTAATTTACATGTATAAAGATCTGCATAAAAAAATGTTCATCACATTAAAATCAAAAAAATTTAAAAGTCCTAAGAACTTCATGATAAATAATTTCCTGCAATAACACTGCATGTTTCATTCAATTTTAACAGAAAAAAATTTTTATTCCTAAAATATTAGTGACAAATAATTTCCTGCAGTGTACAGCCTTCGTGTTGGATGTTTCACAAAACTGAAAAAGAGGAAACTGAACGGTCTTAAAAACATTGTGATTTTCTGCACTGTCTTACCTTGTTCTCAACCTGTACAGCCTCTAAGTTATGAGTCTGATGATCCTGGGCCTGTTGTACGTATTTCATCCAATTTCCACTTCCCGGGTCACTTGCATCTATCCAAGTTTTTAATTTACCATTACGGTCAAATATCTGCAACATACAAACACACGCATCATCACAAAACAGAGAAAAAGAAAACTAAAATGGTAGACAAACATGCGTACACATATATGTTTCAACAATAAGTTAAAAAACATTCACTTCTGGCAAATAAAAAGTTCTCATGTTCTCGGCAAGAAAATTTCTTACCACTGACTAAAACTCATCAGTAGGAAGAGTAAAAGTTCCATAGTAGTGAAGTAGTGGAGTCTGACGCGGGCATCCGACAGTGACGAGGCAATCTGTGCATCCAAGCCGGACGCTAAAAGGTAAGAAGCCGCGGCCAGCCACTGGACACTTCACATATATGCCTGTCGACAATGATCATGAGGCTGATGGGAATTGGCCGCAGTAAAATTGATTCCCTGTCGGCATACGCGGGGCATGCGTCGTCAAGCCTGCCAGGTTGTCATTGGACGTTATTGTGGGCACTTCCTGCAATCGGTGGCAGCACCCTCTGAATCCCTGTCCCTCGTCTTTTATACCCCCTCAGTGTTCCCCTATTTTTATAGTTACACTACGGAGGGCATTAGCATTAAATGCTGCATAATTGCATATCAACAAATGCTAAAGCTTGGTCGCCTCATAGTTCTAATGAACTTTCCGATTTCATTAAATACAGCGTTAATTTCTGCCAGCTTGCCATCAATCAAGCATGGCCTGACAAGGGCCTATTGAGGCACCCCCCACTGAACCTAAGCCTGCCTCCCTTTCAATAATCCCTGTTTAGAGTGATACTCCTGGAGACAATGCTACCAAAGGCAAACTGGCCAGGGAAAAGAAGGGAGAGGGGCACCCAGGAAGAATAGAGACCGCCGCTTCCCTGGGCAGGTGGAATAATAGGAAAAATATAAATTCAGCCATGAGCAAACACAGAGATAAGCTTATAGCTGAGGATTCAGGCAGTTCATCTTTACATATATAGATATAAACTTATACCCAGATAATGCAGAATGATCTCTGATATCACTAAGGGGTTTACTAATAAGTCTGAGAACTGTGTCAAAAAAATAATAATTTTGAGCACTTGTCTAATTCAGATAAATTAAGTATTAACATTATATTTACAAGCATGAAAAATAAAAACTGATGTTTCAATAAAAGAACTAGACAGAGTTAGAAAGAAAGGCCCATCTCAGTTCATAAATAAAATTCACTAATTTGAATGTTTCAGATAAACAAGTACACTAAAGTACGAATGAAAATTTGCCAGCACTTCTGTTTCGAAGTGAACAATCTATATCAAAATTTAATATTCATTCAATTTATTAAGCCATACAAATGTGCCAACAAATTAACCACCTGTCATGTCAGAATGGCTGTAGGTTTTTAAGATATTCTCTCCTTTGTTCTTGTAGCAAACACTTTGAATACAATTCAGCTTTAGTATAGATATGACATCCCATAAACTGATACATGGTGTCTAAATTAAATTTACACCCTGTCTAAATGAAATCTGTGAATATCCTAATTACAGACATATGTCAACTTCTCCGGAACTTATTTATTCATTAAGGCTATTGATGTAACATCCTGCATTCACACTGGATTGCTATAGATACAAGCTCTTAATTAATATTTTAACAGTTAACCACCATCCCTGAAATGAGCTCTTCCTTGGTCATAGGGTATAAATGGTTAATAGGCGTTGTAACTAAGCTAACGGGCCACACCAATGGCATTTACAGCTTACACAACTTAACACATCTGTCAATTAAGGCTCACTTCATTTCGGGCAATTTCCCACGCATATAATATACACAACACAGGGCTCTTTCCTGTGCTCAAGCACAAATATCCCTAACAATATGTACACGTACATGTATGAGCTGCGGCTGTGAGCAGGTTTTTGTATCATATTCTGTGACTCAGTAACCCTTCAATGACAGTTAAAACAAAAAGAGAACAGCTTCTTTCCACCATATATTTCAATGGAAAATTTGCTTAACATGATTTACTTTGATATGAGTCAACATCATACCACTAGATTATCAACCAATCTAATAATACTTGATAAACCCATTTATTTCAACCTATACATAGTATCTTCATGTAGCTGCTTTTATCCTAGATTGAAGTTTTAAAATACATCTGAGATACAATTCCACTCAAATTTGTCCGTGTTACCACTAGAATATAAAAGGCTCAACCCTTAATGGCTCATGATGTCCAAACAACTGAGCCCTGGGAAAGTCCACACTTCTTGTACAGTACATGTATACGAAACTGTTAACCAGAGAAATGGTCCACAGTTTGATGAACATCAAGAATAAAAAAACATTTACCTGGTAGATTCACAACCTCATTACCTCTCACACCTGAAGAAACCTTGAAACTGTGCAGAAGCTCTGAACTGTATCTAACTGTCTTTCCACACCAACTGTTGAATCACTAGTGCTAGTAGATGTCTTATCACCAAGATAAATATTGTCTTGCCCTTTTATCTCTGCCCTAGGGGGTTAAACTTGCTCCCACAGGTTCTCTTTCCTAACTAAGCTTGCCAAGGAGGAAAAAGGAGTGGATGCAAGTTGGCCCACCTACAGGGCTGTATGTTTTGGCTTGTTCTTTCTCTCTTTCTATTGTTCCCAGTGATGACCTCACCAAGGACTACCAAATCTACTAGGGATTATCTACTAGGGATTATCTCTGGGGATTATCTCCCCAGGATATCAATCTGGTCCATAGACCACAGGTACAAACAGGTACACAGGTAATATCTCTTTGTTATTAAGTCTATCTAACACAGGTACTTAACTATGTGATTGTAATCTCCCTGAAGACACTTCTGTGGAGTACTACTGGTTACCTGTGGTTGTTTGGCAGCTAACTGTTACGACCCTGGGGAAATGGTGTCAAGAAACACACCTCACCTTTCTAGTTATCTCATTGTTATTCTACACAGGTAAGTTAATTAAAAATGTCTCATTCAATAAAGACTTTAACCACTTTAAATGACATTACACAATTGTCACACTGAATTAAATCTGAAATTTAATGAAATTAATGGCACAAGCAACAACAGTCAAAACAAAAAAAGAAAAACTTGTAGCTGTAATAAAGCATAAAAAAAAATCTGGAAAACCTTTCTTTTTTCTAGGGCAGGAGGATGTGGTATTTTGGGGAAATGTAACAGAAAATAATCCTAATGCCAAAATTCTAATGTACCACTATTTATAGAACAGGTAAAGGTTTACCTCGCTCCATCCATTGTGAAGAGAGCTGTAATGATTTCCCTGAGGTACGTTAGACAGAATTACCAGCGTCTGTGTGGTGGGTGACAACTATCGCTGACACCTGACGGAGCTGAAAGCAGCTGCAACTGTCACTGTACCCGCTGCTGTTCACCAACTAGGATCCCTCAAAGATATGCCACTAATGTCCGTTTTTGGATATAGTCTTACTTTTCTGTCAGCTGCAGACTGAGCCTGACGTTGCCTTTAACACAAGTTGTCATTGGGTGAGATATGCTAGTCCCTCTGTCCATGGACAATCCCTCGATAAAAAAAAGCGCCTCAATGTTTACAACAATCATTAGCTACGCTGTTCATAAGTTCCACTTGTGTGTGACCAACCACTGGCTATCCTGATTGGCCTAGCCTGGGTGGGGTGGGCGGGGCTTAGGGCTTGATCTGACAAAACAGAAGGGACACCAGCTCAGGGTGAATTATCAACGGCCCAACAAAGGGCAGCTCTCTTGGCAAACACAGCTGGGCTGGGTTACTCTAAAGCGTCTTACTACTAGCAAAATATGGTGCACCATTACCGGCTGAAATCCACTCTTTATCTTCAGCTTAACTTAAGGTAATTCCTGGTAGGATCAGAGGAGAGGGCTGGGGGGGTTGGGGTCTTCAGGGCTGGGATAGGGAGTCCAGATAATAATCTTGTCTTGCATTCCACTTGTTCACAACCGTGTAACACTTGGCAGGAAAGTCACACAAGCTGCACAAGTTCTGCAGCACACAAAAAATAATTTACATAATATAATTATTTATGCTTCAGACACCATAATTTCTTGCAAAATTTTAAAAATGACAAAAAATATTAAGTCACACTGTATGAGCTGTAAAAGAGTTATTTTATTTTCAATCTAGAGTCTCTCTCTCTGAACAACTGCTCCCTAAAGAAAAAAATATAAAAATATTTCTTAAAGTTCAATAAGGGTGATATTTATTTTGGAACAAACATTTTTTTTTTTCAGTTTAACAATCCAAGTTAAAAATATGAATAGTAACATCACAATGTAGTGTAGTTTTCGGGGCTACAAGACAATCTTTTTACAGGATTTACACTTCTGAAATGACTGCCAAAAGACTCCACGAGAATTAGATCCGTGTAGCACGAGTCATTGTTATCTCCCTCCAACCACAAAAGAGTTGTTGACAAGGTCGGGTAACTCTTTTGTGCATGTTAACAAGTATGAGCTTCACCCTTTTCATCCTCACCCCACCCAGACAAGAGCTCATCCTCTTCACAAGGACACATTCCTGTCCCCTTAAGGCTGACCAAACAGATTTGCAGTAAATTAAACCTCAATTAAGCCCACTTACACCCTAGTCTGCTTAGCACCCCTCTCTGACACCCCCACCCCCTACCTCAGAAA
This sequence comes from Acanthopleura granulata, assembly GCA_016165875.1. Classification (NCBI taxonomy): domain Eukaryota; kingdom Metazoa; phylum Mollusca; class Polyplacophora; order Chitonida; family Chitonidae; genus Acanthopleura; species Acanthopleura granulata. The sequence continues at coordinate 47,510,205 of JABBOT010000080.1, read as the reverse complement.
ACAGCAATAGACACAGTCAGAGATTAACGGTGGAATCCTCTAATAGTGCACTTATCAGCCTGTTCTAAGCCCCACTTGTTACCATGTGCACAGCTCAGGCTGTGTGCTACACACACAAACACACACAGAGCCATGGTTGGCCTCAGGACAGAATTCTGATTGTATGACTATAACCATGGACAGATTAACCCGAAATTCCCAGGATTAGTTATGACCTAACTTCCTATCTAATCCCCTACATCATACAGTTCTACATTGGATTATTATTTCAGGCATTTCCTTCTCACTTGCCATCCAAGCATGGAGAAGACAGGTCTGATGATGGTATGAAACAGTCATGAAACAAAAAGTGGCCAAAACATACTTCTGTCGGATTCTGTTCATTAATTAATCACGTACATAAAAGTTGTTTTTATATGCTTGAGTGAAAAATGTTCACAACATTCATGTACATGTACTGTAAGTGGACAGCACTCCAAAAATCAGTGTGGTGCCCTCAATGGAAAGAAAACTTAAATGTAACACAGAATATGACAAATTTGAACTAAAAGAATCTTTCAAGATTTAGGATAATTTTTAGACATTTTCAAAATTTGCTTTCTCCACCGTGATAAAACTGATTACAATAAATGTTCACACCTTGAGTACGCTGTTACCCACTGACACTGTACAATAACAAACTGCTAATGATGACATCAAAGAAAACTTTCAGGTCGTTGCCATTAGAACCTGAGCGCTACCCTTACTCTGCAATACTGACCCTTTGATCTTCAAACCACCTGCTGTCGTGGATGAAATGAGACGTGTCAGAACGAAAGGCTCTGTTGGTTAAGATTCTTACAAACAGAAGAATCACTACCTAAAACATCAAAGACACACAAGTCAGCCACTCAGAGATCGAAAAAAACTTGCAGGCTTTACTGGCAGTACTTGTTTTACAGGTCAAATTAATTTTATATTCAAGTCAAAACAAAATTCCTTTTTAAAGAATTAAAACCAAGAAAATAAATCTTATAGCCTTTTTTCCAACAAAGAATTTACTTCCGTTCTGTTTATTTCTTTATATGAGCAGGCAACTTACAAATCATAGCCATTCCCTTACTTCACTGATCATATGAATATATTTCTTGATCAAAACTGTGAACATCAGGGTAACACAGGACATTTTTTTTTGTATATCAACTGCAGAATGAAGTGTCTTTGTTATAGATTATAATAATAGTTAAGACATGGGAAAATCATATAATACCTCTGCTGACCCATCAAAGTGGTTCCTTTGAATTTTTATCAAAAGTAAAATTATGATCAATACATTAAATTAATACACTGAGATCAAAATACTTTCTAAAATTAATATCTGCCTTATATGCATACAACTTTATGAAGTTAAAATACATACAAGATGTTAATAATTAGCTGTTCACACTAAGCTGCTACAGTATGGAGTTATCAGTCATATAATCTATTGCTATTGTTAAAATTTGGATGGGTTTGCATAAACAACTTTGACAGCTGCCCCAGGAAAGCATCTTTATATCTTGCTTGGGTGTCAGATATGCCACCTGATTATATCTCTGAATTAAGGTATAATTGTAGAAACAAGAACCTTTTTTTTTTTACATGTGGCCTACATAAATCTGACTTGAAACAGTTTTACAAAAATTAGACCAATGAATATCAAGATTGTTCGAGAAATAAATGAAGCAAGAAAAAGTTTAAAAAATAAATAGATAAAAAAAAGCATTGCATGGTCAAATCAGAAAGTTGGTACTATATAAAAACAGCTTCAAATATAAAACTCTGATTTTGTTCATAATCCACGTTTAAAGCTTGCCAATAATATTGTAATAATTCAGCTTTTTTGCATATTTACACACAATATATTCTGACAAGTTGAACAGCCACTTCAGCATCATCAAGCATGTTGATATGAGGGCCGTCCCAGCCTAACAAGTGTGCTGTGGCAAGGTCCAGCATTTCACATGTGCCTAACAACAGGGCGCACACACATTTTAAACAATAACCTTGTAAAAGAGACTAGAGAACTGGACAACAGAAATTTTAAAGAAAAACCTGTTGAGAAATAAAAAGGTGGTTGTCTTACCAGAGAATGGCCAGCAATGGCAAATTGGTTTAGACTTCTACATGTGTGACCAGAAACTGAGGGTGATCAGGAATGTGACAGCAGACCCACGAGGAACCCACTAATCTCAAACCAGCCACATCATCTTCCTTCCTACACTATAGGGCAGCATCCTTCCTTTACTACTTAAAACAAGGCCAGTCTTGTGTCCCTGAATGTCAGGGCAGGGTTGACTGTGAGCATTCACACAGCTAGCCACTTTGGTCACAAGAACACCATGTGCAAGAGAGGTTGACTCTAATGCCAGCAGTCAGATGCGAGAGAGCAAGCCCCACATCAACCACTAAGACAGCCCCCCAAACATGGGTGGCTGTCCACTGCTGGTATTGGCTGAGACTAAACCCCGACACCCCCAACAACCTGTCCCAGACACTTGCTGCTGTTCAGTTCTTGCCCCTTTTCAGGAGGCTCCCGAGAGGGGTGCATGCATGCAACAGAGTTTACTTAGAAAATTACCTTACATAATATTAACATCACCTTTTTTTTCACATGAGCTTGATGCAAATGAAATTTCATGCATCCCCAATTTTTTTTATGTTTGGTTAATTCTAAGAGAAATGGTTTGGAAAAGTTTAAGGTTAAGTTTAGGACTTGGCAAAGCAGCTGGAAATAGGAGGAATGAGCAGATGGCAACCCCTCTCCTTCAGGGCCCCTCAAACAAGTGACAACCCCAAGCTAACTGTTTACTATTAGATCAATAGTGATAGGGTGTAAAACTGAAGTTTGTCATTGTTCAGTGGTTAGCCTGGGCTAGTTAACGGACACGGACCCCTGACAAAACCTTGCTAATAGAATCTTTGTGGTACAATATTTGATCACCCTGGGGCAATATGCTCCCCTAGGGGAGTGGGGGCGAGAGACTGTCATGTCTAGCAAGCTAACCAGGCACACAAGGAAACCCCTAGCTCATATACCCCATGGCCCTGCTACATGTTTGACCCCAGTGAGACAAAACCAGCTTTGGGCGAATCACACATTCATCATTAATGATGTAGACCAGCTTGGCCAGGTAGCCCAGGTAAATACTCACCTGTATATATACACAAATTCCAGGTAAATGTTTTCTGCCCACAATTCAACACTAAAAAACATTTTCTGGTCACATCGCAGACAACAGGCAATCCCAATGCATAATATGCAAAGCCGCCAATGGGAAATTTGATTAAATTTGATCATCTTGAAACGTGTTTAATGAGGAATCGATTTCATCGTTTCGTTTCTCGTTAACGATCTTCTTTCTGTGTAACCATGTTAGAATTAATTGCTTTCTGTTGCACTTTGTTACAGAACAATCTCTGACTTGTTCAATTCTCAGACATGTTGACATTTTCAGCTGTTTACTGGCTTGTAAAATTTAAAATAGGTACATTTCTAACAACTGCAATGCCAGAAATTTTAAAAAAAGCTCCCTTGACTATAAAGTATAGTATAACCTACTATAGAAGACACGATACTGACAAAGCACACTTTCCAGCAATTCTGACATCTAAATAGGATAGCTCAACGAAATTAAAATTTTATACGTAGTCATTATTTCTCCTTTTTTAACTCTGTTTTATTTTTCATTTTTTTTATTTTTTTTTATTTCATTTGTATCCATATACAATTCCGGTAGTCATGATTAGCAACAATCCGGCCTCTGTAGATGAGGCTAACTGTTAACTAATCTGAGTAAATACTCTGAGGATGGAAGAATGTTAGCCAGGTCAATATTTCTCTAAACTGTATAAGGATATTTAACAAGTGTCAAAAACTCGAAGAACAGCTCTCGGTGATATTGAGTCCGGGGATGTGTCGTATTTACTGCCAGCCCTAGGGGAAGCCAAATTGGGGGGTTTATTTGCCACAAAATTAATTACCTCAAGGTGACCAAGAGAATAAACAAAACTGTGGCTATTCTAACACATCTCCAGTAAGAGATACCTTTAGCCGACACACCTGAAGTGATCAATTAACACCAGGTGTATCTGCCACCCACACCTTCGTTAACAGAATGATGGGGGCTGAGGAAGCAAGCAGATGGGATGCTCTCAGCGAATCTCAAATCCCTTAGTATTGATCACAACTTGACCTTACAAGATTTGACCTTTACCTCACATGTGCTTCTCATCACTAGACATAGTCACAAAAGAGTTTTAAATCAGAACAAGAAGGACCTCACATTGCTCATATTGTCACAGTTCTTAATCGTTATTTTTAAGTGTTGTTGATTGTTGTTTACAAAAGATATCTGAATTTAAACCTCATCTTTGTTATCTCTTTGACAGATCATCCTTCGGATATGTATCAGTTAAAAAAAAAAAGAAAACACTTCCTCCATCCTTAATGGATATGTCAGGTCCTGAATCCATTAAGATCTAATATCCTTGTTGTCAAGCATTAATTTGCACTGGCACAATATCAGTTTCCAGAGGCAGTTGCCAGAGGAACACTGAGCTTCGTGAGTTGGTTTACCATTTGCCGCTCACCTAAACTCTCTCCTGACAAATCAGAGAAAGCTCTGAGGGACAGGAGTAACTGATCACCTGACATGTTCTACATCTGTTGTTGTCTTGTGTCTACCACACCTTGACAAGTTACATATCGACAGCGCAGCAAAAGTGACAAGAAAATACGGGCCTCTAATCCAGCCAGTTGGCGTGTAATTAATCGTGGCCAGCAAAGGCTGTTGTCTGTTTCGACAGATTACCCAAGATTCCCCCGTCTCCCAACAGGACATCAGGATGGTATCACAGAATGGAGTGGAATGTAATCAGCACCATCTGTTGTCTTAATTACCTGAGACTAACGAGATAATTTCATCATTTCATATCTGCCAATAAGCATGTCATTAAGACAAGACGACACTGCGTACAGGGCCGTAGAATGATTTAGTGGAGAAATGGCCACTGGCCGCTCATAGCTATAATGAGAGACGCCGTTCACTTCAATAGCCAACTGTCTTGATGAAAGATATCAATATAGAATATTACAGCTTTGTCTTCCAAATGAAAAATTGCCAATATACCGGTTATCCCTGTGTGGTCTCATGGATCAATGTTACAAGCAATAAAGTTGTATAAATCCTAATGTCCAGTGGCACAGTGCATATCCAGGCTGTTGGTCATTAGAACTCTTTTATTTCACAGCTTATCCCTCCACACACTTGATAACCCTTAATTCACACCTGGCCCAATCAAAGGTGTGTCTACATCTTTAACACCCACTGATAAGGAAAACACACACAGCTTACAAAATCTTTCTTATAGGAGTAATCTGGTAGTACCTGATTTGAACTTTTTTTTAAATATTTGAAATAAATCTGGCAAATTCAACACCAGAAAAAAACAAAGCTGTACAACGTGAGGCACAATAAATATGTTTATCTCCATTTTCGCAAACAGACAAAATAACAGTCTATAATCCCACAAGACCAAAAGATGGAAGTATCTCTGAAGCAAGTTTTCAAACAGAATGACAGATTACTCTGAAGTGTTTTTTATTCATATTATTGGAAAAAGAAAAGAAGTGAGACAGTTTACGATTGGAGCTGTCGATGTTCGAGGCAAGTACTGCCTTACAGATAGGACACTTCTGACGGTCTGCGAAATTAATTCTGTCCCAGGGATTCTGCTTGTTGGACAAGCAAACGGCACTTGTCTCAACGAATAATTCCCAGTAATTCTCCAACGATCCAGCGATTTTCCTCTCTAGTTACTCAGCAATCCATCATCCCCAACGACATTCATGTGGTGGAACTAACATGGCAACAAGATGGCAGCCATAAGTGATTACTTGGCTGGCCGTTTGCATCGTGGGTCCCATCAACTCCCCGTCACAGATACTTCATGCTGTGGGAACGGGCCCAGAATGTCGCAGTCTCTTCGTGAAATCATCCAACTTAATACCCTCTCTTAAAAGCTTAGCAAATACGCTCGGCTTCTACAAGGAAATTATATTTGCACGTATTTACGGCTCGTCTGTAACTCATCTCAGAATATTTCATGATTTCATATTTGATTGACTTTGCCAGCCTGGCAAAAGGGATGAGAGAAAGCCATTTATCCATTAATTATCAATCTTGCCCACCTGCTTTCTGCACAATTTTCCCAGTTTACCTGTCAGCCACAATGGCCCATCCTGTTATCAAACAACAAAGTCCCTAGACAACTGGGACATTTCTTATTCATTTGAATGTATGAGGATAACATGAAAATGGTCAAACTGGAAATCACATATTGCTAACTTTGAATATCAACCATCAGGATGCAGAGAATATCCACATTGCTTGAACATGCACACATTCTCTTTTCTACACTACACCCGTGTGCATTATTCTCATCTACAGCAACTCTTACTGAATTCAAACTCGAAGATTACAGTAAAATTTGAGAGTGTGGTAAAACTTGATGAAAGAAACTGGAAATATGAATCAATTCATGGTTATAAACGCAAAATCAGCTCCTGTGAAAAACTGTTCCTGTTTTTGCCATACACTGAGATGTTCCTTCAACACAGCCAAGACGTTTACCTACATGCACGCTGGATCCTATTGACAGAGGTTGATCAGATACAGCGGTTGAGCAGCGTACCTGAGAACATCAGGGCAATGTACCTGCCCAATCACGGCTACATTTTCATCTCCTTTAATGTATTTACATTCCTGAACGGAAACCGTGGGGTGGACTGATGGGATGGCCAACCTCTCGCCTTTTGTTAACGAGATATGAGGGGTAAACACACCTTGCAGCTAACTGTACACGTCAATAACTTGATTAGAAAGACAATTACCTGTCCCTGAGGAGACTAAAGCAGGTGAGCCCTGTAGAACATCCCCTCAGTTCCTACAGTTAATACCACTTCATAAAGTATTTTATTCAGAGTAAATAGAAGCAGAGGCCGAGGCCCCCAAAGTCTCCTGCCTGACGTCTGTTTGCTCGGCATTGGTTAAGACAGGCACGTGTCTCCGTGTTCCTGTCAGCCACTGGCTTTCTGCCTTTCAAATTTCACAGAAAAGTATCATAAAACTCCTCCACCCGGCTGGTAACTCGGAAACCTACCAGCCTCAAGTTTTATGGGCACCTTAATGGATGCGTTTTCCGTTTATCTGTTTGCTTAACTGGGCTGTCGAGCAGACGAACTGACCGTACCTGAACCAGATAAAGGAGCGTCGCATGCAGAATCCCCAGTCCTGCTCACAGTGAATTTATGGTATTTTCTTTGCCTTGTTAAAGTGTTTATCTACAAATCAATATATGTTTCTTGTCATTTGTCTTAAGACTTTGGCGCTGAGAAAGACACAATCCTTTTTCGCTTTAAGTTCGTGGTCCTACTTATTTACTCCTAATTAAAAGTCTACTTTAGTTTTCAAAAATCATGGACTCGACACTTAAGTAAAATGGCAAAGGAATGTGAATGGGTAGTGATCACTCTTGCATTGCTCAACTGGAAGCAAAGATTACTATTCAAATTAAGAAATCAATTCATTAATTCCTTTAAGAAATCAACTGTAAAACAGGAATACCATACTGTTTTTCAATCATACGCCTGAGTTTCACAAAACAAGCCTCCAATGTCAAACAAGCATATTAAAGTGTTAAGCTAAGCCAATTAAAATTAAGTTTTGACCTCAGCAAAATTAATAATGGGTTCATATTCGAAAGTCTTATTTTGATCTTACTTTTACAGGTCACTGTAACAAAGTTACACTGGCTGTAATTGAACATTTTGCTTTCAGTGGGTGGCTACATGGACAAATGAGCAGAATGAAGACATTGTCTACTGCAGCTGATGCGATCAGTGAAAACCACCCGAACAATTTTAGCCAACTCAAGTCTGTAATTAGCTGGCCGTTAAACGGTTAAAGCACTAAGCAAATGAGCCAGCTTCTGTAAGCTGGTGCAATGGGCTGACAAACTTCACAAAAAGCCAACAAGGTTTTGGATTTTGTGGTTAATTACCCAGATTTGTCAAAGACCATTGCATTGTGCAGAGGTCCAGATCATCAGGATGTTTGTGTCCAGTTGTCTGTTTCATCGTATCCATGCCAGTCAATGTTCGGGCTCGAGTCATACTTCAAATTACAGGTTAGGGAATTTGCGGTTACTTAGTTAGCTATCTAAGCGTCCCAAAACACGGGCCAAAATGCAATTAGTCGTTAAGGCAGTCTATAGAAAGGGGTAGGTGACGCATCGCAAGGGACATGCAATCGCTGAATAGATTATCGTCTTGCTTCGCAGACGTCAATATCCTCAATCGACAACCTGTGTTCTCAGTGTCATTCTGAGAAGACAACGTAGAGGACGGAACGCCTACCTGATGGGAACAAAGACCACCTGACAATAGCCCATGCCACATTATCTCCTTATCTCCGTGTTGATTAATTAAATCTACCTGTTCTGTCACATGATTAACGGCCAGCCGCCTTCAGGTGATGCCGTAAACTGGATGTTAATCTGCCCTCATCAATCGGCCCTTTCAACAGATAGAGCCTGCATGAACGGACGGCACAAACTGCCATTGGAAATACAATCAAACTAGAGAACAATCAGACACATTGACTTTACAATTGCTTCACACTTTCATCTCGTGAAAGGAAGCCAAACTAACCTGTGATCCTTAATTACTCTACCTTCATTTGCATACAATATCTTTATGAGCTTCTTTTAATCACATTATCAGAAATCAGATGACAAATGGTTAACCTATACAACATTTCACCCACACCGGCAAGCTTGTCACACAGCTCTGCCAACGGTTTAAGGAATAGTTGTGTACATTTTACAAACAACAGAATGATTCCTCACAGATATATGACAATTTACAGCTTTTCCAACCCAGGACATGATCAATGCAGAATCATATTAGAGTGCAAATCTGTTGCTGCTTTTCATTTAGAAGTTAGATTTTGAATAATGGCACAATTTGGTCAAATAAAGAAGCCAAACTAGAACCTTCATAAAAAAAAAACACATTGCCTCAACTAGACAATGAGTTGTGACAAAAGCTAGTGTGGGGTTAACATATTACTACAGCTCTGTTAATAACTAACAGTGAGCTGAAAGCTTGCTAAACCCATAAGCACTTCAGTGGTAACTTAAAACACATTACTTGTCCATGAACGCCGTGATGCAGAACTCTGGTGTGATATTTCACAAGTGTTTTATGTAACTTAGGTTTTCAACAAGTTAGCACACAGTGAAAAACAATATACGTTTAATCTACAGAACAGTCAAAACCACCTTACTCTTCAAGAGTCCTCAATATAAAATACACAGGGATAAAAGAAAAAGCCACCATATCCTGTTGTCCTACAATAATAATTTAAAGCAGTTTTTCAATTTAGAATAACAAGCAAAGCAATTACACCCACTGATGACTTCCATTTTCTTATCGCTCAAACAGTAAATAGAAAACAGCTTCGCAATGTGTAGGCTTGTAGAAGATGTTATTATTGGTGTTAATATGAATTGATATTATTTAAAGTGTCACTTGACGTGTTGTCATAGGGAGAAGGCTGAAAATCACAGTTTCTGTCATACCCTGCCTGAGAAGCCAGCTGAGTTGGTACAGAGATGAAGTATACATCACTCCACGTCACATGCCATGTCTTAACTTCTCATCTATTACTCATCATTTCTGTATTATCAACAGACACACTCATATATACATATATATATATACAAGGGTAGGCGATTTACAAGGAAAATAGCCACACACTGATCTCTAAAGTTTTTTGGAAGTGGGAGCTCTGAGTGAAGGATACCTTCAGAGCGTTCATAAACCAGTATTAATAAGGTGGCAAAAACTGCACTAGGTCCAATTATACAATCCTATTTTTCATCAACATCAACTGTAAAATATGAAAACTTCATTGAACACCTTTCCTTGCCAGGCAGCAAATAAAAGGCATAGGCATTGGAATTCAGCATTGTACCCTAAAAGCAGTACTGTTTCTAGTGCTGAACCATGGATGTCGTCATCTTCTGTACACATTTGGAAACCTTAAATTCATTAAAACTATGTATGAACTCACATGCTGCTGTTTGGTGGCTTGTTATCTTCCAACAAGGGATCAGCTTGGTGCACAGTTCTGTCTGCCAGTTAGCACGAACCACTTGTTGATGACAGGAAGAACGCCGTTCACCATAACCAGCACCCTGAGCCAGACCAAGACCACTGCATTCCAAGACAAATGTTCAGCAGTCCCATTTCTGTGTCACAGACATCAGTTAATCAAACTTCAATGTCCGTGTCTTTGAAAGACAAGAGGTCCAGCGCCAAACTTCCTTTAGACAAGCAAATTCTTCAGTGTTTCGGAGAGACGACCATGAGAACACAGCGCCTACCACAGTTTATGGAGACTGGGAAGTTTGGGAAGCCGATAAAAGGGACGATCAGAGTGAGTGACAAGTCGGATTGCAGGCTGAAAGCAGGACTCACAAGCATCACCCAACACCCCAGGAGAGACTTCAGGAACTACAACCATATGGCCAGGGTCCGCTGACTTCCACACATCCACATTTTTACATCACCACTTGACAGGGCGGCCCACGACATCTAGACCAGCTGACAGTATCCCATGATGCTTACTTCATTGCATCTCACAGAAGTTCTGTCAGCTTCTGGGAATAATTTCTCAGCAAAAGATTTCTACAAATGGAATCTTAGTCACCTTTTTTTTTTTTGATTTATAAACACACAAAAGAGTCAGACTGTTGTATTTTCAAACAGAGTTTATCAGAATGTAAAGTCCCCTTGTGATTTATTCACAGGTGGAGAATATCTGACTGAACTTGCCTTTTTCCAAAATGCTGTCCAAAATGTCCATGCTTGGGTGATAGTGTGAAGCTTGAACAGACATGCAAACTTACACAATCGCATTCATTTTCACCACCTATCAATCATTTCCTTCTCCATTAAAAAATGTTTTAACTATGTTTCATGCAGTCTTATACACCAAAATATCTTTACCCGAGTAGTCAGAAAGAATAAATATCTAATCTCTTCAATTCATTACTCCCAACAGCCTTAATCAAGGTGAGGTTGAACACCATCGCATGTACATGCCACAAATTTTGAGTCAAGAGTACATTCGATAGAAATAAAACTGTGATGAAACACACTTTATGAATTGTTTAACTTTATTTGTTGAAGTCCCAGGTTTCCTCCACACAACCGTTTTTAATAATAACTTCAGTTCTGGTAGAACTTTTTGTGAGATTAAAGAACTATAGGTATTCATTGCAATTCATTGCTGTCAGTAGGTAACCATAACCTCTAACAATGCTTCATCCAAATGCATGGTTTGATCAATAACACCCTGTTGACAGGTATAGTAATCGATGCCTCAAACATGAGGACAAGCAGTGCACCGTCCCACAACAATGTTACAGATATTTATCCACTTTACCCATGTACGGCGAAGCCCTTACTGTTCTGTGCATTGGTGCATCATTCAACAGCTGTTTTTAAGATTTTTTTTTTATCCGGCAAACTGAGTTGGCCACTTGTTAGCATGGATGATAAATAGAGCAAATATCTGCCAGGAAATTCACTCTTCAACCACGAGTTTTTCACATGGCAATTTATAGTGTACAGCTATAATCTAAGCCAGGGGGTTTAATTCCGTAACATAGTAGCTCTGAGGGGGTGGTGCAAGAGAGGATGTCATTTTTTCAGCACATCAAATATTTTTGATGGGTTTTTCTTACCATCTTTTTTTTTTTCGACTTTTTCATTCCAACTTCTCTATGTTCTTTACATGATGCATGCAGACTATAACAGTTGTCAAAACTTCCAAGAGCAGTGTTAATTTAATGGGAAATGCAATACTCAGTATACTCAATCAGTTTTTGAAAAATATTATAAATTCAACAGTTGCAGCTTCAAAGCAGCAGATGCAACATCAAAAAGTCTTCCACATTCATGTTTTATTATCTCAAGTGGATAGATATAGACTGACACAAAATAATCCTTTAAAATATGCTGACATTTTCAACCCTTCTTGAGGACAAAGCTTGGTTCCCACACCCACAGCTCTGTCTTTTTTGGAGAAGAGGACTGCAATTTTTCTCCATCCGAGATAGAACTAGTAGTTGTAAGAGCAGCGAGTCATGCAAGCCATGCAGCAGCAGAGGTGGTTTACAGTCCCCACCCTTGTCACGGACTTCATCTCAATAAACACGTGGTTGTTAGAACGAGCAGCCCCTGCACTGTTCCCAAGCCAAATGTAGAAGGCCAGCTGAGGGGCCACAAGAAGGGAAACCCACCACCTACCAGCTACCAGCTACCAGACAAGAGGGCATCTAAACACACAAACACCACAGCCAAACCCTCCTCTCCATGAAGGCATAGCTGTGTACAATTTACCGTTAAAACACTGATCGTGTCAACTGACACAGAACAAGGGACAATGAAACACTTCCACATGTAACTGGAAGAACAAAAGCTACAGAAATCACTGATTGCCACTGTATTTCTCCAAATATTATATTTTTTAGAATTAATGTAAATAGTTCTCATTGCCTATTTCCAGACAGTTAAATGTTTTTTACATTACAAAACACTACTGCATTAAAGAAAGGGGGAAAGTTCTGAAATGCTCAATTAATAACCTATACATAATAAATTTGAATTACAACTTTCAGATCTTTAACAAGTACTTATCAACTGACATAAAAAGGAACATTCAAGTCAAGCCTATTCAGTCCACACATCATACCAGGTCTTTCACTTCACATACCCATCCCTTACATGTCATCAAAACATTCCGTTGTAGTCAGTCGTCTGTTCCACAGTCCTTAATTTTTTCTACCCTTATCACAACAGACAGCAGCATGCATTCCTTGACCCCAAGTTAATTGACACCTCAAGCCATCCCAAACATTAACAGCCGTACAAATTCCATTCTCAGTACTAAACCAACCACATGTTCAACAGACCAAAGTCAAAAGAAAAACCACTTTATTACATCCTTACAGTCAACTTCTTGATTCACAGCCCACTTTGTTACACATAAAATGACCAGAAAATGTGTGAAAACTAAACTTGCTCTTTGCAACTTAACATCTATTGACTTCCTATGAGATAACACTGGGTGAATTTAAATCTTATACTATTTACATAATCTGAATGGTTATACAGCCAGTTTTTGTATGCCCATCTACTGGATGGTTATCATGTCCCCATCTATGGTTTTCATGTCCCCATTTACTAGATAGTTTTCATGTCCCCTTCTACTGGATGGCTTTCATGTCCCTGACTACTTGATGGGTTTCATATCCCCATCTCATCTAATGGATGGTTTCTGTGTCCCCATCAAATGGATGGTTTCTGTGTCCCCATCTAATGGATGGTTTTCATGTCCCCATCTAATCAGTGGTTTTTTCTTGTCCCCATCAAATGGATGGTTTCTGTGTCCCCATCTACTGGATGGTTTTCGTGTCCCCATGTACTGGATGGCTTTCATGCCCCTAACTACTTGATGGGTTTCATGTCCCCCACCCCATCTAATGAATGGTTTTCATGTCCCCATCTGCATTTTTTTCACGTCTCCAACTACTGGATTCATGTCCCCACCTCATCTACTGGATGCTTTTCATGTGCCCATCTACTGGATCCTTTTCATGTGCCCATCTACTGGATGCTTTTCGTGTCCCCATCTGATTTCATGTCCCCACCTTCTATTTTTTTTTTGTCCCCATCTACTGCATGGGTTTCATATCCCCATTTACTTTATGGTTTTCATGTCCCACCTGCATTTTTTTCATGTTGCCATCTACTGGATGGTTTTCATGTTCCCATTTGCAGTTTATGCATGTGCCCATCTACTGGAACATGCTGTTCCCTTCCCCACAGACCACAAGCTATCTGGCTAATGTTGCTCTCGGATGATTCGTGGCCCAGCTTTGGGTCTGTATACGTGGGCGCCATATGTGTCCCATCAAGGACAGGCTCCAGTTTATAGATAGAAACAGAAAATAGAACTGATTAAGCAGACAACTGAACCGGGTATTTTTGGAGAACAAGACCTCTATTCTTCACGCAAAAATGACACATGTAGATTCCTAAGTGGTGCTGATCCATCCTTGACGTCAACAAATAAACCCGACACCCACTCAAGTTTAACCCTTTGAGGGTTATATCATATCTACATGTCGCTGAGTATACCGTTCAGAAACTGGCTAAGAAGCTTACTTAGAAAGTACACTCTACACAGAAATTGAAAACAATATCTATGCTACTGGACTTTTGTCACTTGTGTAGTTCTTTCTTAAACAAATTCTTTTTCATACATGTGTCATTTTTCTCACGTGTTATTTTACTGTCCTGAGAATTCACTTGGACTCAGCAGGATGCCAAGTTTCAGTCTATTAAAGGCTATTGGGTACAAACAACAATGTCCACATGTTTGTCCATTGTCCAGATTATTTTTTGTCTCTCAAATGACAAGATTGTTTGTAAATTAATGTTTACAACCATAACAGCCAGCCAGAAATAATAAATTGCATTTCACATGCAAAATGACACTTGCAGGAAAGTTTTGCTAAAAACGAAAAAAAATACCAGCCAGCACTTGAGGACAATGCAACTTGCTTTCCTTAGCCTAATGCAAGAAGACAACAAGCAACCACTGCAAGAAAGGGTGTGGCCAAAGCCTGCGTTTGAACCAATCAGAAGTTAGAGACTCACTGGGATTTATCAGCTGACCTTAGAAGTCATCCCATCTCTGTGAAGTGCGGGATATAGATAATGTGGCTTATTGCATCTGACATGTGGCCACCACCCATTCTCTTGATGTTACATTATGAATTTCTTATCCGCTTTGACTTGGGAAGCTTTGGTTGAGCGGGATTATCCAGTGCAGATAACCCTGGGTAAACTTTACAGTGTATGATAACTCATCAATACTTCATGAACACATCATCTCAGTCAGCAGAATATATTTTAGTGCTATAAATTGAACAACCCTGGAAAAATATCATAACTAGCTAACAGAATTTGTTGACACATGTAATCCACAGTATAAAGTACAAATATAATAATTCTATGAATATTTAATTCAGATGTCATTTCACAGTTATCGGTCAGTTCATACTGACTATGATCCCTAATTACAATATCTCCATCTACAATACAACTGGCTGAAAGCCCACTGGGCAGGCAAGAATCTGTAACAATGTTATCTGGACTTCGAAAATTTTCCCTCACATTCTTACAAGATTATAACTACCTTATTTTGGTACTGAAATATTCAACTTTAGCTGAACTATAGTGCACTGACTCACATGATATTATAAGGAAAAATTTGATGCCCACCAACTGATAAAATGACGAGTGGTTAAATTTCAGAACTGTAACAAAACCTGGAGATCATACAGTGTCAAGAGAGAGATTTCTTTATGATATGACCTCTATAATGACTTCCACTTATAATTTGTTCTACAACTAAAAAAAATCACAACAGTTGACATATAATTGCATAATGACCAGAAAATTGGTGAAAAGGAATATTATTTCTCTGCATTTTAATTATACAATTATTGAAAATGCCAAAACAGCAAAAAGCTTCAAGTAAAATCAACCATATTTGTGTTTAAAATGTTTTCAGATCTAGCTTTTCTCTGCATCAATACCTGATCAATAATAACCATGACAGCATTCTCTGATCAACAATGAAGGTGTGAATAGACTGGAATGGGCTTGGAGATAGGGGACAGACACTCCCAAATACACACCCCTGATGATTCCACTTCTACATCTCAATTTTGATAAAATGCTTCAACTTTCAACCAGAAGCCATAAACTGTCAAAGAGTTTGCATGTTTTATCATTTTAGACTATAGAATCTCCATTTAACAGCTTGGTCTTGACACTGTTTCAGCTTACTCTCTGATAATGCATTTGACACACGGCCTGATAGTCTCAGCTCCCACCCTGGGAAAGTCTTTCAGGAGATGAGGAGGGGAAAAAACGTCTGTATTAAACTTGGCACCAGTATTTAATTACAAGGAACTGTACACTGAATTAATCGAGCCACTTTTGGCCCCAGTCCTCATAAATTATAACCATCTTTTGGCTGGCGATGATGGAAAGCTCTTCTGGAATGAAGATAGAAACTTAATTCCTGAGCTTTGGAGGGCTGTCTCTGCCTGTAAGGTCTAGGTTCTGCTCGCCCAGATGGCCTGTCCCATCCTGACCCACATTCCTGTCCAGGACATCACCGTCCCTTCCTCCTGTTCCCACACTCCCGCCCTGGCTATCTGGCTGTCAGGCCTTTTATTAAGACATCCCAGCAGTGGCCTTGTGCTCCTCTCCTTTTAAAAACCGCTCAGCCAGTTGTTGTCATCTTGGTAGCCAGCAGTTACACTGCTTCTTCGCACACACCTTTTTTTATTTGATTTTTTTTATTCCCCTGAAAAGGGGACAAGGCAGGAGGAGGAGGAGGGAGACTAACTGGGCGATGGAATCTCTACCAGCCACTTGCGCTCACCCCCTGACAAAAATGTGTTTTGCATCTTCTCTGTGCTACTGTCTACCCATCACTCAGTCAGTGCCTGTCTTCTCTCCCACGGGTTCCCACGCCCAAGTCATCCTCCACTAATTCCCACGGTTACTAACTCATCCCCAGCCCCTATCAGTGTCATCCTCTGATGGCACAGGCCACAAGGTTTTTAAAAAAGTGTCTCTTCCTTCAAATATTTACCCAGATATCTTACAACAACATAAATAAGTCAGCTAGGGTCAAAGGGTTGATACACCCCTCTCCTCCCTACCCTACTGCTGTCTCCCCCACCCTTTCAATACATCACCCAGCCAGTCTCTCTAGTCTGTCAGGCTCCATCACTTTAATACCACCCACCCTGTTGATTATTTGTTGTTTCTGATGACCTGTTTTGCAAAGCAAACTTATATTAACATGATGATTAAATTTATCCCCTAGACTATTACAATGATCTAAGATCCCACTGTTACACACTTTATTCAATATTTTTTTCACTGTTGGATACACTAAAAATATTGCGTCATTCGTGCCAACCGTATTTTTGTATACGGGCATCACAAATACCATGACAATGACTATGTTCATGAAATTGCATGCTGGTTACTGCAAAATTATCACTGGGAGACAAAAATATGCAAAAATATTTTGCTGTGCACTGAACGACATCATTTCGCACCGGCTAATGAAGGAACAATATGAATAATGATAGTGAGCTGTAGAAATCTGAGTAATTTCATTTTTTGTCTGTTTTTTCCGCTTTCTTTTCTCTAAATTTTTTATTAGAAGGGACATTATTGGTTTATCACAGAAAAGATCAAAGGCAAAGTTTCAGATAATAGAAGATGCAGAGCATGTGGGATAGCTGCCTCGTCAGAGGCGGGCCTCTCTCAAAAGACGAACAAACCGCGTTTTTATTCCACATCTTTATCGCCCAGTAACATTTACCATGGCAACACTCACCAAAACAGTGAAAACAGTGTTCACTTTTTGCACACCGCCAAAGATAATTGCGCATTCGCAGGCTGTGGGTTGGAATAGCTGGTCATGGAAGTGTGTTTGCTTCCGTGGCCCTCCCGACTGGAGATCCAATATCTGGTTTTATCTTGCCTCGACAATTGTGGGAAGCCGTCGCTTTACAAAACTCATCAAACCTTGCAAAGTGAATCCATTAATTACTATTTCTTCGCGTTTATGAAGCCTATTTATTACAACACATTAGCGAGTGGGCTGGTGAGGAAATTATCAATTTAGCGGGATGGCTTGATCTTCCTATTCAAAAGCACAGGAAATGTGGGGATGCGGTGATTCCAGCCATCAATCTTCTCCTGCCTCTCCCCGTGCGCTTTTTTCCCCTCCTCAACATTCTCTCAGAAATGGGTGTCGTCAGTGCAGGACTGATTTGCATTCGCTTACAACTCTCTACATTACCAAAAGCGACTTTGATATTGGGCCACAATAGTCATTTGAGGGACGGATAAAAACAGACAAGGGAGAACAGCCGATGTCTGGCGAGGAACATCAAATGTTACTCAGGGTACTTTGCCAGACCCTTCCTGAATGCAGATAAAAGTGAAGGCAACAACAAGTATCATATCTGTCTGCCCAAGCGAGCAATCCAGGCGAATTCAATTCTCTACCGATTTATTGAAGCGCTATTCAAGGCAGCGTCAGACATTACCGCTCATGTCCCCTGTCGGAGTCTGTTTACTTCAGTGTCTAAGTGCATCTTCACATTCATTTGTTGAAAGAGATGGATCGGCAAGTGGCAAATCCGCCAGTGAAATCCAGAATGACTACACCCATAATTGGCCCCAATTTAAGCAGTAATAGATCATGGCTACCGAGTAATTTCAATAAAGACATTAATTTCTCCCTATCAATGGTCCAACTCGTAGAGACATATGTTACTCTAATGAATTTCGTCTTATTGAATTTTCAGAGCTTTTATCGCGATGTGACGGGGAAGTGATGCGGCGATCAGATCAATACAATGTCAGACAACGAGATTCCTCAGCAAGCAGTCTCCTTTCCCAGTTTCCACGCAGACACAAGGGCCTACCCCTAGCCTAGACCCACATCACCACAAAGTTCCTGACCAGTAATTAGATTTCAGCTAGATTTTTATTAATTTCGACATTTGCAGAAATCCCCCTTCCAGTCATTCCTTTATTGTGGCTGGAATATTTACACACAGGCCCACAGAGTCATATCTACTTACAACACTTACTGGGCATCACTAGCCGTTCTGGACTTGGCCGCCTCAAAACTTTCAAACTTAAAATGCTGTAGGTGTACAGTGTAAACCTAAAGACGTGCCATTACATCAAATAAACTCCTTGAAGCAAACACATATTTCTCAACATTTTTATTCCAAACATTTTCAATATTCCTCAAAATTACTTTTTATGAGCTATAAATGGAGGCCAAATATCAGTTGGTAACCAAAAAAAAATAGCAAAACGAGAAAAAATCCAGAAAACAAATGAAGTAAAAACACTATGAGGATCAATCTGGAAAAATCATTCCTTAATAATGATGTACTATATTAAGAAACATCTTTTAAATTTAAGATTATCAAGTTGTCATCCACAGATAAAAACTTAAAATACTAAAAGTTGTCAATTCAAGCAATAAATCACACAAAATGATTTGAAGATCTCCATCCAAGAAATCAATTTCTTTCAAATGATATTTCAAAATGCATGAAAATTTGTCTCTTTACTTGTGAACTGATATATGCACCTTGGTGGCTCCTACCCCCTCCCCTCCTTTATAAATCCCCTGTCCTCCTTCTATATCCGCCCTCACTCCCACTTCACCTGCCATCAATACCTGGTCTATTAAGGCATCAGCCTATGTACTGCTCCCGTCTGATGACATTCACTGTTTATAGGCAACAGCCATCCTCAATTGATCAGTAACAATGCTATGCAGACCCGCTCGAGGATTCCCTTTGTCAAGGCGATGAGCCATCAATAAAAATCTCAATAGACAGGTATTAACTGAACAGGATTTCTCTAATAACACGCCACGTTTGCAAATTAATTAACGGACAACGGGCAAACAGGTAAAGGCGTTAGAGAGCTCCTGCAGCAGTTATGCAAATGAACTGCCATCTGGTGGCAGGATTAGACAACGGGACAGGTCACAAATGCCAATCAGGCCCATCTAATGTGGCCAGAGAGTATTATGCAGTCGTCAGTCTAAATGGATGCTGGACAACGCGCGTCCGTAGCTTTCCACTTAGCCATTCATCTTCAATAATTCCATTATGTCCAAATTTAGGCAAAATTACCTTAATACATGCTATTTCAGCCGCATCAAAAGCCCTAAGCCAAATATGGACAGAGAAAAATGCCAGTACCTTCAGGGGTACTTCACACTTTAAAAACTGCATCGTTGGGAAAAGACTAGAGAAAATGAGTTGCCAATGATAATATGCCAAGGACAAGAAGGCGTGAAAAAACTATAAATTAGCACAGTCAATGGGGAAAAGCTTGTAAATCAAAGAGAATCAATACAAAGTTTTCATCTCAGTGAGCACTGCTGAATCCTAACCAATGATGTGGCCTAATTAGATAAATAATGACACTACATTATCAAAGTGTACAAACATTACACCAAAAAGCTTCCTACTAATTTACATACGTTTGAAATGTTTTTCACAGAGCTTCCTAGGAAAAAGACGTCCACTAACAGCTTCCTGGCACATACTTTTTTTCCAACTTGATTCAGGAAAAAGATTCATATTTAAATGAGGCTTCCAGATTTTAGCAGCCAACTGAACCCCTTCTCTGTGACCATCTGGCACATTCCTCAGGTACTAAACGTACACATCTGAAGAATACATGTCTGATATCTAAGCTATGTAAGCTCCTTTTATTATCTGAAACAGGAAAAACCAAGTAAAAACACATGTTTAACACAAGTGCATTGCCTTTCCTGCTGATACCTGATTGGACATCTGGTACTACAAGATCAGCCATCTTTTTCCAAAAGATAAATGCCATTATCCAACAATCAAAATACTGTATTGACTGAACTCCAATGTCAGCACTTAAGCAGAGAGATGATAATGGATAACAAACTTCTGGTTCTCTTCAAAAGTTCGTTTTATCTCTTCTCAATTAACTGCATTTTCACACAATTTCACAGGACATCAAAAACATGATTCTTTGTAAAAAATATACATATGGTGCACATGGAAGGAAATGTATGATATTCAAGGCCTCTAAAACACCAATGCATTTAACTCACTATTTAAAGCATGTCTGATTGTGTTTATCACTGACCAAGGATTTCTTGTAACACCATTCCTGGCCTTTCTACAACTTTTCTCAAATTTGTCTGCACTTGGCACTACCGTGGTGAAAATGTACCAGCAGTGGCTAATTCAGCCAAAAAAACAATGCCGTAAGTTCTAGTACATCATCACACTGAGGACTGATCATATGTGCTAACAGATGTGGATTGGTTTGCTTGAATCATCTCTGACTGAATTTTGCATAAAGTAGTGACCTTCATATGTATTTTGAAAGCTTTGGTATATAAAAGCACGAAGTCAAAGGCAAAAATCCAAGTGGTGAGGCATGGATTTATGAAACTTCAGTTATACATAAAATTTTTATAAATAAATACATCCATGAAAAAAGCTCCTGTTCATGTGTGATACTCAGTCACCCACAGTTAAAAGAACCACAGCAATTGCACTCTTAAACTTTTAGTTCCATCTCAAGCTGGTATAAGAACAAAACTGTCCACACTTGGTGTTGAGAAGCATTTTTGGACACCACTACATCTCAACATCATACACTCGTTACCGTGACGACGTGGTAGCAGTGAGGCTGAAGCAATGTACCTCTGACATGAGTAGCCCTCCTAATGTTCACATCACTTCAACTCTACGAAGAGATCAGGCCTGAGCCCAATTACTTTAGACCAAACCACTTTACGGGCAAGTCAAAATCTCATGGCAGTTCCTGGTAACATGTGCCTGTGGCATTTTGTAGCATCATGTCGCTTTCCACAGTGCACTTGAGCATTTTGGGAGGGGCTCTTGTATCTGCTGCCCTATCATAGAGCGGATCAGTTTTGACGAGCTCATGGCTGCGTTTGGCGCTTGCCGTTGACAACTAGCGGTAATCATATTCTTGTCCTCGCTATCAAAGTGTCAGGGATACTGACCAAACCTGCTCCAAGCCATTTTTAATTCCATGATACTCGCTTAATTGTGACAATAATTTGGCATCCCTGAGGCCTAAGTGACAACAGCCAGCTAATGCCTGACGCTGAAGACCCCAGTGTTAAGGCAAAGTCTGTATATTGACTCATCAACGATGTCACTGATAAACTGGAGGATCTGCGAGCCAACGCACAGCAAAATTGGCATCGAGATCCTATTTGAGGGTAGTCTTGGTCAATCCGTCTGATCCGCGCGCTGACACTGCACTGACAGTCAACACGACCCTATGATTTCCCCGTCAGCCACACACCAGCAGCGACGCGATGGCAGGCTTGTACAGAAATTGACTAAAAAAATCTGGGACAAGAAACTGGCTGACAATTTCTATTAACAATCGGGCGTTTTACTCGACACCTTTGACTGGGCCATGACACGAGCATCAGCTCCATTGACCCGTCTTACTTTAAGGGAATCAATTAAAATCGAAACTCTTCGTGTTTCTCCTTGGGAACGGAGAACAAAATTGTCAGTTTGATTACTACTGATTCATCTCTTTGGGTTCTTGTTAAGGCGCTTCCCTTTAATCACGGACACCTTGGATCATCAGATGCCCTCTTATTCCGCATCAACAGAGATTATCTCCTAAAGCCAATTTGTTCGCTGTCAGATTTGCAGGCGGACATGACAGTAATTTGAGACCGTCAAAGAGTATCATGGACAAACAGATTTGTGAATGATGAGCACAAGCTGATAGCTTCCTCAGCACCACAAGGACACCCAAACAGAACACAGAAAACAACTGAGCCACCATTCTCAAGATGGCTAGCACATTCCCAGAGAGATTTGACGAGGGAACATATTTGTTGTCTCAAGTCTCACATCATTCCTGTACATCAATGATATGTAATCTTTTATCCTCTTTATCAATTACCCTGCTGGATGGAGAACAGGTTGCCATGGGCAAAGAGACAATCAACACTGAAGGAGTTCAAGTTTTTAAAATCTCCCCTGCCACACCACCATTACTGCCACCCATCCAAACATTCGAACATCCAACCACTAAAAAGACGATTTTCACTTAAAGTCAAAAAGTCATGACTATTAACAGAGTATTTCCCCTGTATGAGATGCGTGCAGCGGTGAACCTACGTTACAGAATCATACCTTGAAGACTAAACTGTTAAGCTGGTACATATTTGTTATTCATCAGTGTACCAATACATTACGAAATAAGCACATGTAAAGATGAGGCACTTACTATTTATCACTTCCATAACATAAAACGGAGAGAGAGAAGCAAACTGACTTCGCTATCTACATGTTGCTGAAGTTATTGGCTGTTAGGCAAACATTATCGGTATCAGATCCCTTGACAATAATATAACTGAAGTGTATGATAGGTGAACTAACTGGAATAATGTGGTAAAGTTACATCAAACAGCCTGACAGGTAATGTGAGATGATGCAACGATGGAAATGCTCTTGACTAGAGTAATCTGGCTGCAAGTAACTGGTCAATAAAAGTGTCCTTTAAGTACAACGGTAGAGGCAACCTGCACATGAACTGATTCCCCACCCCCACCCCCCACCCCACCATCAAAAAGAACTGGATTCCTATCTTTCCTTTCAACTATGAAAGTGTCTTGCTCAATAAATTAATTCTATAGAAGACATAAAAGAGTCAAACTGTTGAAAACGTCACCAACCTGTTACGGCCAAGTGAAATTAAAAACTGACGGATGCTATCGGTGTAAGATGGTGTAACTTTTCCATGTCGTGATCAATCCCAACTAAAAAACTTTCCCCTGGAATGATTTTCATGAAAATTTGGTGAGCTGTCATCAACACT
Organism: Acanthopleura granulata; assembly: GCA_016165875.1. NCBI lineage: Eukaryota > Metazoa > Mollusca > Polyplacophora > Chitonida > Chitonidae > Acanthopleura > Acanthopleura granulata. The sequence continues at coordinate 47,486,546 of JABBOT010000080.1, read as the reverse complement.
TTGCACAAACCATGATGTCTTAGCTTGATTTCAACAGTACTTAAAAGTGACTTAGTCAGCGGCAGTGTTTATCTGGCGTGCAAGTACTCAGGGCTATATTTGCTGAATGCCTAGACCTGATATACAGCACATAGCTTCCTGCTCGGTCCTCCAATCCTGAGACTGGAGACAGCCCTTGTATCTGATCTGTATGGAATTCCTGGTACAAAGGTCCATGTCATGTCATCCATGGGGAGGGGACGGGGGGGGGGTGGATACTATGACTTGCTTCTGGTGCATTTACACACAATTTAGTGCTTTAATGACTTGCAATAGCACAGATGGCTGGGGGGAAGGGGCTGGAGGTAGGAGTATCTAAGAGAGATATTTTAATATTTCAAAAAAAACCTGTACTTACTAACTACAGAGTAAATTATAATACATTAAGTTTTGATGGTCATGTTTTGATTACATTTGAGTTCTTTAAAAGTCACAAAAACACTAATGTTTGCATTATTAATAATAAAAAATAACTCTACATACATGGTGAAAAATGTATACTAATTCTATGCCAGGAACAGTGAGTAACAACACATGCAGCTGGGCAGGGGGAGGAGGCGATGTGTGGGATGGCCTGTTAACCAAACACTAAAGTCTAGTGGGCCTAGCTGAGTGGTTATCATCAATGATTTAGGGAAGAGGGCTGTTCCTCTCACCCCGGGGACAACTGGGGGACAACTGGTGTCCGTTGTTATCAGTCTACCCAGCACTTCCGAGCCTGTACGCCTGCCCATTGTGATCTCTCCTCTTACAACATAGCATGAACAGATACCTCCTGATAAACCCTTGTCATCGTTAGTGTCAACTGCCTTCAGCATGATCTTCCTGAAATATTGGAAGGCGGATTTCGAGAGAACAATAAGGGGATAATTACATTCAGACAAGCCTAAGTTTTGTTAAATTAGCCAGGATATATTAAGTGTTGTGGGGTGCAATGTATTCTATATATTTCCTCATCAAAACAGAAAAATGTGTACTTTTCTGCCAACATGGTTCTGAAGTACGCAAACATAACATGTATTTTCACAGTCAAGTTTTGAATATTTCATGACATGAAGTAAATATAAATATACATATCCTTGCGTTTTATTATTTCAAATGCATGCATGCAGGATTTTGTTTGTACATGAAATGTAACGAATGAGAATGAATGTAATTGCAATTATTTCTAATTTCCAAATTACGATGAGTTTTACAAACTGCATAAAACGTCTTACAATAAGCCAATACTGCATCAATAACTAATTTACCTTGGTGTTTGCAGTCCACACGAAAACTTCTGATATACTGCCCACATGATATCTGATCGCACTGTTTTGTCTTTCAATTATAATGTAAGTACGACACCTTTTAACCTTTTGATGACTAATTAAATTTAAAAACACCGCATCTATAAATCTGAAGTTTTGCAAGTGATTTTAATTCACTTCTAGCTGTCTGTGTACTTTTGGACACAAAAGCCATGTTGGACAGCTTCAAGTATGCCCCAGGTTATGTTTTAAAACAGAAAATCCCTATTAATCAGCATTAAGTTAAATGTTACATTAATTCAGCAAATAAATTAGACTGAATTAATCCTTGCTGATATTCCCCACAGCTCTCAAAACATCGGCTCAAGATCCATGTGGAACTGTGACAGGTTTTATTCTCTGACTTCATTGTGGTTCTCTTTTAACTATTATAACAAGGCAGAGATTCTCTGTCAATTGTTCCCTAATTGGTAAAATCTGTTAATCAATTTAGCTAACTGATAGATTTCCATCAATTAAGAGAGGCCTGTGAACTGCCATTATGCCCCATGTCGGCCAACACGTTGATAATGACTCCTTTATTCCCCTGACCGCAAAACCGTGAAGCGACAGAGAAGGTAGCACTGCACGCAGACTGGCACTAACTGTTCCACAGGCTGCCAAGTGGCATAGCACATTCACGCCACAGTGTACCAGACCAGTCAAACTAAAATCTGATTAGGAAACATGCAAAAACAATGCACGGAAAACTGAACAAGACTTTGAAAATTGGGGATTACAAATGAAACTTCATACAAGTCAAAATTTAATTCTAATAAATGTAATACATGGAGTAATTCCAAAATGACTGTCCAGTTGCTTTACTGAAGCTGAAAATTATCACCACCATAAAAAATAAGGAAATAAAAAGGCACCTGCAAAATTTACAAAATCTGGCATCTGTATACAGCAAGTTTCATGTTATACTACCTACTGTTAAATGCTGATTCACACAAGTAAACAGTTCAAAATTTCAAAATGTGTCTGATTACGTCTCATTAAAATTAGAATAAAAAATGACTTGCACTTTAAAAAGAAGTTGATGGACCTCCTTTACACACCCAAAAAAATCACACTGCCATGTATCATTCATTACTTAATACATCCACAAGTAGATGGTCGTAGAACAATTAACCGAGGTATGTTTGACAATATCTGTCTTTTCTCAATTCTAAATGCCTATTTGACGAGTAAGTGAAGTGTACACAGAAAGTGAAAGCACTCAGGCAGAATGGTCAGTATAAGTCTAGTCCTGATAACAGGGCTAACAAGCAGACATAGCTGTAACAAACTACTGACCTGGAGTGCTAACCTGAAATGTGACACACTAAACAATGACACCATTACGCTGCTTACTATTAAATCTTTTAAGTTCTTAGTTTTCAACAGCCTGTCAGCATTAGGGCGTCTGGAGGAATTATTCTCCGTTTTAAGGGATCTTGCATATAAGTGGTTATTGGGCTTATACGGTGATGTGCATTTTAAGGACAATAAAAATTAATTTATTTATCTGACTGTTGCGTAACACTATATTCAGGAAACCAGAGTGAAAGGCAAATGGTGATATTAGCCCTGTTGATGATTTATTTATCCCACCAACACTGTAAGAAGGGAGAGCAAGCCAGAATGTACAAATTCACTGTCAGGCCAGAATTATTATTATTAGGTAAAGAGGGAGAATAAAAAAGAAGTACTGACTTATCATGGACAGACATGATAGAAAACTGCATCTAGAGTACATGTTTATTTTGTAATACAATTTTATATACCACATATAATTCATATGCCCTTAAAAGCCAGGCAACTTATAGAGATTCATGGTGCTTAAAAAGTCAAAAATTTGGGCTTCTATTAGAAGAGATACTAGGACAGCCTGGCTGTCTCTGTGGTTATCATTACAGCTCTAGGGGGCAGCCACTTGAGAGAGGACATTAGCACACAGAATGCATTGTCCACAGCCCCCTGGCTTCTTGGCCAAAATTTGTATCAGCCAGAGGAAAAAATAAACTGCTAGGAAGATAAGACTTGGGGACAAGAGGACTGTGAATAGCTACATTATCGCCCCTCCATTAACTCTACAATTGAATAAAACACAGACAAAATGTAAATACACCAAGGCACATTAAAAATCGAGAGACTACATGGTAAAGTGATTCTGGGTTGTTATTTTTTATCAACAGACTTAATATTTCAAACGAGTAATTCTTAGTGGTTGTTCAATGAAATATCATGCTTATACCCATATGGAGGAGCAGTGATACTGCAGCTATTTCTTATGCAAATATGTGAAGACATTACCAGTAGCATAAATAAAATGTAATCCTTGATTACAAAATCAAAATTTTCCAAGTTCATCCAGGCAGTAGCATACAAATTTGACCCCATTTTCACAATTATGAAGTCATTTTCCCAGTCTATTATTAGGAAATGGCTAACTTTTTCCTGCCAACAGTAAATGTAAAGCTATTCATGTTCACACACATTTTTACGGTACTTGATGGAAAGGCAGAATGAAGCCGAGACAAACAAGCAAGAGAAAGTGTGGACACACCAACAGCCTCACACCCTGAGAGTCACAGGGAGAGGGGAGAAGACTGCACACATTCCTTGGCCATGGTATATTTTATTAGACTGTGATTTCTATCTACCATAAACATCCTAATAAAAATTACATATTTCTTGTGCTCTATTTTTATGACATAATATATATACTTTGCGGCTTCACCCTTAATTTTCTTTGCTTTTTGTGACTGGGAATACTTCTTTTCAAGCATGCTGAAAGCAGGTAAATGAGAGGTTTAGAAAAAAAAATGAAGACACATTATTATTTAGGACAGTAAACATGTGGCTGATCCATCTACTATATTGCAAAGAGAACACAACATACTCCAATATCTCCCAGCGTCCTCTGTGGGAACTATCGAAAATTCTTAATTCTAAATGGGTAAAATATGCATGAGAATTGCCAAAAGAAATTATTCAGCAAAGTAAAACATTCAAAAAATCATAAAGCAGGAAGACATTAATACATGCATGCACCGGACATCAAGTGAAAATAGTTTGAGAAGAGGATATCTGGCAGACGTTTTTGCAGAGTTCTTGACCTGGTAAGAATGGAGCATTCCTGAGGAGAAATGACATGAGGTTACAAGATAGGGGGCAGCTAAGGTGAGCCTGGGTCCCCAGGGTGCTCTGTCTGTGTGGGTCCCCTCACCACATTCCAGTCCCCTACCAAACTGGAAAACATGTTGTTACACCAGCCTCTAAACAATCCCTATGTTACTGGGTTTTATTTCATCCTCACAGCTCTGGAGAATGTGCCTACATGCCCCATCCCATCCCAGCCGAGTGGGAAAGAACAAGACATACAACCCCTCCAAATCAAATCTGAAGGGGTTGCAAAAATAGTCCCGGGTATATGTGCAATTATCATTCCAATCCCTTACTTTTGTGTCTCCCCTGTGGAAGAAATCCTTAGCATGTGGTTGTCCGTCCACAGCGTGTTTTCAGCGACCCTCGAAAGAGCCAATCGCTAACAACTGTTTACCCCACAAGACAAGTCCTAAAGCCCTTTGCAAGGAGCTCTTGACTTCTGTTCTATACCCCAAGGATTTATGGTTTATAAGCAATTTGCGGGAGGGACATTGTAAACATATCATTCTTAAGCAAAAATGAATACATAATAATACACCTCAAAGGTGTGCAATGAAAAATGGCAAATATGCAATTCCTGTACAATGCATGTAGAATTTGTGACAGAAATTACCACACCACATGTACAATGAGAAGTCTAAAAAGCCAGAAACAAAAAACAAATTTAAGAAGTCAAAGAATGTCAAGGCACAGGTTGCCATTTTTACTGAACTGAATACATGCCAGAGTACCAAATATAGAAGACATGGCAGTTGAGGACATGTAAACCTATCCTATTTCTCAAATACCCAAACATGCCACACTGCAATTTGTATCAGCATATATTTTTGCATGGTCCAAAACAAGTAAAATATAGCTCTTTTCTTTGGTCAAACAGCAATTGTTCACTGAATAAAAAGACATTGAAATATATAATCAAGAATAATTTGTGTTGATGAGTCAAGAAATACATGCCAAAAGGCAGAGAAATGGAAGCCGACAGTAAGACAACAGGACACCTGAGAGTTAGCTGTGGAATCAGGACATGTGCAGGGCAATCTCAGCAAAACACTGGTCCCTGAGCAAACTGGGGCTGTGATCCAAACTGCCATTACAAGGACATTACTGAAGGGCAGGTAATGAAGCGGCTAATTTGGAGTAGCCCTGGTCTCAAGGGAACGTACCAGAGAGAAACACATGGAAGCTTTCACAGGATGGGAGTCTCACAGCATCTCAGTTACACATCACTATGGGAATCTACAAGTTGGCCTTCCGATAGTGGACGGGGAGGGGGGGAAGATAACCAAGAAGAGACAAAAACATATTGATATATTAACTATATGTCTGCTCACTTCAATTTCTTAGACAGACGGATAGATAGGGTTAGATTATATATTCATTTCTACAAAACCCACCACAAGTTGATCAGCCAAAATTTCCATATTTGCCAAAACATAATTAAAAAAACATCAGTTGAAATCTTCATGAATTCTATCTGCTGTGAAGTTCAGTGACATCTTCATAGCCCAGTTCTTGCAGCCCCAAAAAGTAAAATATTCAATAAAGTTTTGCAATTAACACTCTTGTAGCCTGAGATGTCAAATATTCTGACACCATTTACAGCAATCAAGTGTCTGAGCCTTGTCATCATTAAGGAGCATTCAAAAAGAGATAGATCATCCTTTGGGCCCTCTGTTTCTGTCTTGTGGGACGAACGGCCTTCAAATCAATATGAGCTGGCAGAGCCATCTATCTGTCCTGCACACCACCATAACGACATCATAAAACTGTTCAACTCTCCCAGAGGAAGGCCTTCATATGACTTCATTAAGCGATTCTCTCCTTTTACCAGAGATAAGATATTTTTTATTATGAAGAAGTCGTAAATCAGTTCCCCTGGGTAGAAGTGCCGTTGCTTTGAGTTCAAACTTGCGATTAATCTCATCTTGTTTGAAACGCGTATGAAATATTTCAGTCTGACCTCCTGTGATTAAAACCTGTCAGATGACCGTCGATATTAAAGACAAACCCCACTCAACACTCAGGATATCACTTTCAAATCAAAAACTCTCAGTACATATTTTCTAGTTCATCCTTTAGAACCTATTGAAAATGTCACTCCGTTCACATTGATAAAGGCTTGAGCATTTTAAATAGTCACATACTCAAATGAAATCACAAAAACTTAGTATTCTTAATAAATTCCACTCTAACAAGAGACAAAATATGGTGAAAATGAACAAAAGATATCATGAGATGAATCCAATCTGACAACCTAGATGGAGATCAAAGAAATGAAATATCACTTAATTTTCCTGCAGTAAATCACAAATGCAATGCCTTTGATTTCTCACCTGTACTTCATACAGGTATCTGCTATTTGCACAGTCACATGAAACCCATCCTGGGTGGGGCTCAGGATAGGAGATGGGTCAGGGTGGAAGGTAACAGGGTACACTTTTTTGTAAAATTAGACAGTTTTAAGTTTACCAGTATCTTGTATAACAACACTGGATTAAGGCCTTGGGTTAAAGTCTACAGTGAGTCTTGGATAAACTCCAATGTTCCCTACCTCCAGTGTTTAGTGAAAAGAAAAACACACCAAGCACTTGTAGACTGCCTGACAACAAGCCAAGTTTTATCAATGCTAGCACCATTTTTATCCAAACTGTCAAGATAATGGGCGATTATTGGGTACATCCCCCTTAATCACCCTTGTGTGTTTCCTGGCAGAGAGGGGTTGACAAACTCTCCTACCAAACCCCAGGGTATCGACAGGGACGCCTCAGCCCACCTGTCCTCTGAAATGAACACCATGCCGTAATTGATTACCTCTGATGTCCTCAAACTTTCATTAGGCCAGTTCCCCAGTCAATCAGTAATCTATCTATAAATCCCTATCCCACTTGAGGTGAAAACAACAGTGACTCTGTCTGCTACCATAAATATCCTAATTTCTGCAGGCTCATGTCCATTCTGTAGGTTTGTCAGTAAAACAAGAAATGGGAGCATTACCCAACTGTACATGTATTACCAAATAAAGATCACACCCAACCACATAGCACAAAGACATACTGGTTACAGTTTAAGTAACAAAATTGCTAACCACGGTTAAGTAAGATCCTAATATTCTACAAAAAAGCCAACTGTTGAGGAAACTTCACATTAAGTTTAGAATAGCGCGAATCTCATCTTAAACAATTTGATATAACTGAATGTCCAAAGCCTTTAGGTAAAAGATAATTTGCCTGTTTATATTCATCTTCACTCCCACACAGTCAACAAATAATAGAACCCTGCAAGTTCAAAATATACAGCAATTTACCAGTTTGTGTAATATTTTTGCCCTGTGGCATATTTTCCGCAGAACAATGCATAAGATCTAAGTATTCTATACCTGACATTACAACTCAAAGTTGAAAAAAAAAAAAACATCGCAATTCCAAATATACATGTCGACCACATGGCTTCAACGGGAGAGACAACGGCGAGACAACGGCAAGACAAATAACAGCATACATACCAGATGTACAGGATCACTACTGCTAGGATACATATGAAGTTTTCTTTAATACATCTATATGTGTCATTATATCCCAATTTATCTTTCAGCAGGTATGTACAAACACGCGAATATACTGGTCACTGTACCAGCAAACAGAGCTTGTCATCATCAAGATACAACTTGTCCCCATGGAGTCTTAAGGCTGGATTTCATACAATCCTGCAGGTCTGCAAGTTTTATATTACAGGCACGCTGAGCCAATCAAATGTTTGTTTACATGCCCAAATTCTACTTAATTCCTGGTTCTCTTGATATCAATAAAAATGCAGGAGACCAAGCAGGCTGGGGAAGTCAAAGTACGTTTCTGTGGCACTGCGCTCTGTACTGACTTCACTGGACATTCCAATGTATAGGCCAGAAAGGAAAACACATGACAAGGAATGCTGTCACTAAAATAAATATTTCCTTGAGAGCTTCTGCTCTTTAGTTTGCAGGAATTCACCCTGAAGAGCTAGAGTGGGGATAAAAAAAATTGAAAAAGGCAAAAAATAAAAGTATTAGTAGGATAAAAAAAAAACTGTCCCTGATATCAAAGTGAAAACCATGTCAACTGCACGTCAAATGATCGCGGAGGATAATATACATTTTCACCGTGTCCTAAAAGTCACATGTGTTTCACTGCGGCAGGTTTCTGGGAGGAATTCGAATCTTGTCTCAATATGTCTCGATGAGTCTTGGCACACGCCTTACTGTGCTCAAACAAAACATCATGTGGGGTGCCTCTGCTAAAACACAAACACGGATCGCATTACGCCCCCTGGTGGTGTTAGGGATTGTCAACTCTTGCCGCTGATTACAAACAGGTTTTCCAACAAATCAGAGACAAATTTGGCATAGAAATAAGATAGCTTTGTAAATTTTTCTACCATTATTTTGCTAGGTGTCAGATTGTTTTCCCTTCTTACATAACATCTAAATGTTTGCAGTGGGTGGGACTCATCTGTCATTTGTTTATCTCCAGCACAGAATTACAACAGTTTCTACTGACGCTGGTTATATCTGTCATCCAAATATTCACATCTTTCATTTGTTATCAACAGAGTAACCAAAGACCAGTAAACAAATGGTTGGGACACTTGTCCATATAGCCGACTTTGTAGTATCCCCAGTCTGACAATAGATCCTGTTATAGTATGTACCCGTCAGTATTGCCTTTGTAATTTGTGCAAGATTTGTGCTCTCAGATCAAAAAGCCTGGTTTTTACATGTTTTGTGTAAAAAAAAAATGACAAATGACCCACTGACCTACATCTTTTTTTTTTATTTCTTTGTTTAAATTTCAGAAACTGGAGTACTTTTACATGTATAAGAAACACCAGTGAAATCATCCCCACATGCCTTCTCCATCACCCTGAAGTTATAGTCCACCTACATGTTCAAACACTCACACCCGTTTTCTCCAACAGGAGATGCCTACTTATGCTTAGACTGTGGTTTCGAAGCCTTGGTTCTGTGAGTCACAATACCAAGTTGCAAGCAACTGCTTTGATGTCAAGCCACACAAAACTGTGCTTATAAATAACACAACAGCATAACCAAGTCAACCAAATGTAGACATATAACTGCATAAATATAATAGACACATTCTCTTTACTGACAATATTTGTCGTCTTCTTATAGGTAATGAAATATATAAATGAGTGAAAGACTCCTCAACTGGGAGAGTGAGCACCCGATGGAATAGTTGACAGACTAACTGAGGCTAACTAGGAGATTGAGCAACTGATGGAATAGTTGACAGATTAACTGAGGCTAACTGGGAGATTGAGCTCCTGATGGAATAGTCGACAGACTAACTGAGGCTAACCAGGAGATTGAGCAACTGATGGAATAGTCGACAGACTAACTGAGGCTAACCGGGAGATTGAGCAACTGATGGAATAGTCGACAGGTTAACTGAGGCTAACCAGGAGATTGAGCAACTGATGGAATAGTTGACAGGTTAACTGAGGCTAACCGGGAGATTGAGCAACTGATGGAATAGTTGACAGATTAACTGAGGCTAACCGGGAGATTGAGCAACTGATGGAATAGTTGACAGATTAACTGAGGCTAACCGGGAGATTGAGCAACTGATGGAATAGTTGACAGATTAACTGAGGCTAACCGGGAGATTGAGCATCTGATGGAACAAACTGAGGCTAACATCATTCATATAAATGCACATTTATGAAAAACAAGAAAAGGAAAGGTAAATTTATAGTATCTGTTTCAACTTCTTGACAACATTTAGAACACTTGGCACGTACAATACTGAATGAAGTAATGAATTGTCTAAAGGTGGCAAAGTGTTATCTTTTCACTCTGGAGGGCAGAAGGACAAAGCTTTTAGCCATTAAGATACATATACCGCTGGTCTCCAGTGGGTTTGTCACCCTATTTGTCCTGTCCCCTAGTATGGTGCCCATTATGTCCCTGCTATATTGCCCACCTGGGTGAGATAGTGAACATTAATGACAGATGACAACAAAACTCCATCCACATCTTCCAAATATCGCTTAATTTTCACAGATCCAGCATATCCTATATTTCAGATTTCAGAAATAAAAATTTCAATACAAAGCGCTAACGAAATGATAAAATGTGTTAAGCTTGGCCTCTATCCTTCTGTCATACCTGACTCTTATGATTTTAATTATCTCAATGCTTTTCCATATATTAAAGGTGTAATGACATGTTGAACAAAACAGTTCCGACACACATACTGGTGCCTGTAACAGGAAAAACTACCTTCAGGTCAAATGGTACAGAAAACAAAACTGGTGAAGAATATGTGTCTTACATCTCCAATACTGAATAACAAAAGTTCTGTGGCATTCAGTAGTGTAAGAGCAGCCATAGTTGGCAACCTTCTTCTCATGGGTAATGAATTGTCATCCATTAGAAAAGACTTCAATTTCAATTCTGAGTACCGAAACTATTGTTACACCAGGAAAACCCACATAAAGTTCTGTTCCTTTCATGAATCAGTGACCAAGTGAGTTTTGTATCCACTTAACAATTCATTATTTCTCCTTTTCCTAACTAGTTCAACAACTGCAATGTTATTCCAGAATATTTATGTAGAACAAATCAACAACAACATATCTCAAGGCTATAGGCTACCCAAACACTCGCCTGTCGTTTCAGCAAAACTTGTACAGGACAGTGAATCTTTTGGCCCCTTTTTGCTTGCACTGAACAAACACTGTTCCAATTTGTAGCAAATTTTACTAATTTGTTTTACATGACAATCACAGAGAGGAGTTGTTTACAAGAAGGACATTTTAACAATGGAAGATTGAACTCCACCAGTGGCCTACAGACTTGTACACCAAGTGATGACCAAATGGACAAAACAATGGGCCACTCTAAAGGTGTTGAACTTAACACTAAATCTAAATCAAACCATTTCACTGAACTAGGACATTTGTACTGAAACCTCACTGTCCAATCATATGTGGACCTATATATACATAGTTTTGGGTTCCTTTTGTGCTCTAGTTTGCATACAGTCCATTTATTTGTTAGGTATATGTACTGTGTCTAAGGAATATATGAACCTGACCTTCAATTTAACAAAATTCCTTACCTGAAACACATAATTATCATTTAGTGCAAACTAGGAATATAAACCTGAAGCTGGAAATATATCAAATGTTCATGTCGTCAACTGCCACAAAATCTGTACCTGGAAATGTTTTGCCACTTTGGATGTGTGATATTTTTCGTGATGCATGTAATTACTTGAAGTCTTGGAATCATTCAAACTAGCTTATATTAGTTATGTGATTACAAGGGCATAGCAATCATTAAACATAACATAACAGTAGCAGAGAAGATCACATAAACACAGTAACTTTAAAGTTGAGATGAAGAAGTACTGAAGAAAACTGGACGGAAAGTCTGAAAACAAGTAAATCGAGAGGGCGCAGACTGAAATCCCAAGCAGACGCAAAAGCCATCTTACCTCCCAGGCCGATTCCTGGTCCTCCACAGTCAGCTTCAAGATGCCTTTAAACGGACCATACATTTTGCCAAATGGAATGGCGGTCTTGGTGCACACCCGGACGGTGGGGTGGCTCTCACAGGGCTGAAACTCCAGTTCGTCAGGTAGCCCTGCACAATCTCCGCTAAAGCCAAATGCTTCTCCCTTCATGTTCATTTGAGAGTCGTTCCGTCTTTCGCTCAAATTGGAGTGTTCCGGCTGGCTTGCTTGGTCTGGCCGATTGTCCTGACAGACAAGTGAGGTGGGACTCTGCTCACAGCTCTCCTGGTTTCCCTCTCCCACTTCCTTTACACTGCGCGTATCCGGCTCATCTGAAATGTAACAAAACCATGAAAAATCAGAAACAGCAAAATTAATCCAAACACAAATGACTGAAATAAAATCGGCAAGATAATTTTCATGTCTTTCAGGTTCCTTTTCATGATTTCATTAAGAGGTCGAATTGTTTAACTACCAAAAACAAAAATTCAGAAGTAACCGAGGTATAAATTCTGAGGACACTGAAACAAATGACGAGAGCTACAAAGCAAAATTTCCACCAACATTAACATGATAGACTTGCACCTGTCCATTTCTTTCACAAAGCCCACGGAAAAAAAAAAATGCAGAACCAGTGGTTTGTCTTTCTGAACTGCACCTTTGGCAGGAAAGCTTTTCCAGCAACAATAGGGAGAATCGGAATGGGGCACGCACATTGGACCTCTGCAGGGCAAAAAGAGAGATTCCCTGAAAAGACCTTTTACATTTGACCTGAGTTTGACAACAAAGAAGTTCAAATTTTAGAGGGATGAGTGAAGTGTTGAATCGGTGAATGAGGCTGGGCCACGCGCCAGTCATCTCTCCACACAAAGGTATATGGCGGCTTCCACTCACACAAGATAAATGATATTTGATCTTGTCTAAAGGACATGGGAGGTAACAAAAGACAAGCACAACAGATGTTCTCCTGCTTACGATATCTATATGAAAACATCACTACACTTATATCCTTATCTGGATGACCCAGGTGTGTTTACAGTTGAACAATGTAAATGGGGCTCAGGAAACTGTCAACATGAATGATATACTTTTCTTTTACAGCTGTTTGTAAATAAGAAAGAAGAATTGTGAACTTCAATATATTTTTAAGAAAAAAAATTTGTACTCTTTCATTTATGTTAATTATAACGTGAAAAAATATGAATTATATGTCACATAAGACAGATTCAACTTACATGTAATTTTAATGTATATTTACACACTGAACCTGAAGAATATAAAGAATATTGACTTGGGTGTGACTTTCATAATGGAACGGGTACAGGTAGAGGTGAAATATCCCACAGGAATTTGACATTTCTCACCATAAATCTACTACCATAAACCCGCAGAAGCTCCCTCCTGCCCACTCTTTAACTCCCACCCTCATCTCTACATGTACCTTTGTAATGAATTTTCAAACCCCACAGAAGCTTTTTCAGCTTTCCCAAATGGCTATATCCATTCTGCACCCCTGTGCCCACCCAGTAATTTGTGCTGTCAACTTGTATGACTGCACCGGCAGGTAAAATTGACATTTGTTAGATCTAACTTTACACAGTTAGATGAACTGGACGGCTGTATTTTCTATGACAACGTAACAATACTGTAACAATAAGACAACAATACGACCGTCAGTTCCACACACTTAACTCCCCAGCATAACTGGCTCGAGGCTCTTTATGAATCAATTACTGTCAACACAATAGATAATAAGAGATAATGGGACACTTTAATCAATAAGTAATCAATTGATCAATGCTAATTAAGAATGATTCAATGGAAAGGACATATCATTGACTGTGACAAGAGATAAAGTGACATCGCTACACCCACCTGGTTAAGTTTGTCAATAGACACTATCACGTTTTAAAGTGACAGTCGCAGTGTCAAAGAGACATCAACGATGACTTTGACATCGCCCTGGATGAAAAGACATAAGATACACTTTTTCCACATGAGCAACTCGGGCAGAAGTCTCTGTCATTTGATGGCCACTTCAGGCAAACTGCGCATCTCGAGAGAGATCGAAAACAATCGTCGGGAGTAACTGTGGAGGATGAAAAGTGAGATGGCCATTTCACAGCTGACTGGTCGATTACAAGACGAGAGGTCAGCCGCGGAACTCTTGGTCAATTTCTATACGAGTGCCTGGCAAAACTCGATATCACTAGTTAAGATGAACATCCAACATTAACTGAAGAGCTGTTTAGGTTTAATGGGTGTTACTCCTGAAGCCCCACCAGTTCAAACCACTTCACTATACTCTCTCTATTTTTTCTGATGGAAAAAGGCTTGAGAGAACACATGTAGTTGGGACAAGCATCAGTTTCAGCAATGTCGGCCATCTTAGGCTAGATATCTAAAAGCCGCTCGAGGACAGATAGCCTGTGTAAAATATAATGGTTATTTATTCTTTCATCTGGACAAGTAATCCCCTTTTTTGAACCTCCCGAAACTCTGGAAACTATTCTAGGCATCAAAAGGAGATAATTTCATCAAATAATTCCTGATAATAATCCATTGTAACAGATAAAAAAAACAATTAAATAAACATTTCAAGTACAAAAAGTAACTAAAAACATAAAGGTGAAAAACTTTTTCTTGAACGGTACATGATTTTTAAAAACACCTGTTAATTAGGATGTGTTAATTCTTCATTTTCATACCTGCCATAACAACAAGCACATTGCATTCAATGAAGCAATAATGTTTATGCGCCCATGTAACAGCTAATGCATGCCAGCTATATGTGTGCCTCACTGCATGGTGACATCCCTGAATAAGAACACAGGTGTATCACGATATGTGTACCAGTTAACACTTGCCATTGGCACTGTCTGATTGGATAATCTGTATTGTACCTGTGTCACATGACAACTATAATCCAGCCCATGCCTGCAGTTATACAAGCACTAAGGCAAGCTCTCAAGTTTTCGACGCTGCTGTTTTCTCATCCCCCTCAAGCTGGTTTCATTTTATTCACATCTATTTTTTGTTATTATTCACTGGTAACCCAAGTCGTCCATGCATTATCGCACCCATAATGGCTGCCCTATTGGGAGACAGGCGTCTGTTAAGGTCCTCTGTGGGCGATTGGCGCGTGGCTACCTATTGTGTGGAGAAGATCGCGTCTCTCGACTGACACCCGAGACAGTCGCGTGCCACATTCAGCTCACCCTGCAATATTCTGGGCTGGCCCTTTTTTATCCTCTTGGTGCTTCTGCTTAAACAATGAGGTATATCATGGGAACCACCTGCTAGTCTGAGGGCACTGGGGTGAGTTCTTAACCTGGCTCGACCACTCTATCCCCACACCCCAAGCCCCACCCCAAAGGCTTCACACAGCACTCCCAAACTGGCTATCCCATCAGACATCCACATAACCTTACAACATCAATCAAGGCTAGAGACTTTAGTTTTCCTTCATTGTCTACAACCAATGACTAAATCAACTGGAATTCTCCAGTATTCTGTTTAATATGCACACATCTGGCATAGTTTTCAATTCATATTTCTGTCTGTTTTAATAAAATCAATGTATACTCAAGAAGTTATCCAGTCCACTCAGTATGGTTTTATCCCCCAAATCACAGCCATTAAAGACAAGGATGGCATCTTAATACCTCTATCTTCCATACATATGACTTCAATGTTGTCAGGTGGTGTAGTCATGTATAGCCTCCCCATAATTCCTACCATCCTCATCCACAAATTCGAACGAGGCAATCATTTTAAAGTGTAAGCCGTCAGCTATTTCTGAAGCAGCAGCCAATGATTTATGTACGTCTTTAAACCAACGGTAATAACACGACCGGATGAACGAGACGCCAGGATAAGAACTATGCGCATGTCAGACCAATCGAGGAAAAGTCTGTTTCCTACAGAAAGGTACCTCTTTTACATTAAAAAAGTGAACAGACGTGCAACTGGCATTCATACATCTAAACTGAGCAAATCATATCAAGTTTGCTTTCTTTTCAATTCCAGTCATATGTACAGCCTGTTGCAGATTAACAGGAAGATAATAACAGAAGAGCAAATTCAAACGCATAGGAGTTTATTGAAGAAATTATTTCGAATAAGAAATGCAGATGAATGCAGCAAACAATTAAGATGAATGTATTTTAATCATAAAGGCTCAAATCTCCTCAACTATTTTTTTTTTTAATTTTTAAAATTAGTTATGCCTGACTTTTTGAATTTTGGGCTTGTGTCAAAAGATTAGTTTAAAAACAGGGATCAGTGTAAACCCACTCTTCACTTAAGGCTGGAAGTGTATATTCATTTTCAACAAGCTGTTCCGTTTACCTGCCAGAAGTGAGCACACAAAGCTATGTTGTCTTTCCTCATTGACATGAACTCAGGTAAAAACGAACGGTTCAGTTAATACAACTGTCCTTCTCCAACACCTGGATTCATTAATATATGCTGACGATGAAATATACTTAACGAGCTTCATCGCAATATCCGCCAGGAGGACAGCTCAGGTTGTGTCATCAAGTGAAGCAAATTTGTTAATCAGTCAACTAAATATCCTCAACAATTCATCAATAAAATTGAGCCCCTATTGCACAATTTAAAGAATAAAAAAAATCCAGAATTCATTTTTAATAATCAACTACAAGTAAGATATGAAGAACACTGTAATACACTGTATCATCTCTCCAGACATAGCAGCGAGTCTATACACATATCTGAGGTGTAAAGCGCTATAATGTACATTATCAAGACTCATAGTTAGTACTGAAATCCAACAATTAAAACTCCCTCAATGAAACATTTCTGTTTCATCTGCATAACATTATCTGCAATATTTCCATTTTTATTATTTCATAACCATGTGTGTGTCATGACAGGTTTGAGCACATGAAACTAAGTAATTTAAACTTTTAATTTCATTATTACTGCATCTATTACAACGATAAGGAAAAAATGGACACTTAGTTTTGGGAAATTGATATAGATGCTAACACATTTCTCGTGTGCTGTAAACCATTTTAACCTTTACATCTGACAATACAGAAGGCCATGCTTATTCTTTTTTCCTAAATTAAGATACCCATGCACCCATGTTAGCAAGTTAGCATAGTTACAGTTTATCTTATCATTTGACTTAATTTTCAAGGCCCAGTTAAATTTATTAGAAAAAAAAAACGTCATTAGAAATAGATGATTGTTACCACTGACGAGTAATTTTATTTCTCTCAAAACACATAAATACTTTCAAGTTTTCTAATATCATTTTTAAACTCCTTTTTAGCCTCAAAGGTTTTGACATCATTTTATCATGAAGAGTTACTTAGACAAAATGTTTCGAGCTCAGTATTTAAAGAGATAATCACTCAAAGACTTCCAACACTCACCTCAACCATTATTCCTTACACCTGTAAATTTCTTGTCATATTCCCAAGCACACAGATGTCTACTTGGCTGCCCTTTGAAGCCTACTATTGTGTCTCTTGTCGACAGTCTTCTGCCTGGACAAACCCTGAAGGCAGGTAGATCACCCAAGACTATTTATTTACAGTTGCCACAAACCTTGGCAAACACACCTGTTTTAAAGTCTCACAGAAGCCTTACCTGTGTTAGCTAAGGCCACCAAGTCTTTAGTCCTGCCACTACACCTGAGCCTATCAAATTATACCCCAGCTCTTCACAACACCTATCAAAGCCAGGTAAAATGACAGGTGATGGCCACGCAGGCTGATTGACAGAAAACCTGGAACCATACAGAGCTTGGTGAACAGATTCTTAAAAGCGTCTATTTTACAGGGACTTAATACAAATCTTGTCTATTTCACAGAAATACAACATTTTGTCTTCATTTTGTCAAAAACATTTTTATAACTAAACTATACCTTATAACTACAATGTTTATAATCCACATGTCTTAATGAATCATTTACAAAGCATTAATCAACAGAGCTTACTATTGTTAGTTGTTTTTCATAAATTAACAGTTTCTATACACGAACATGTATGTACAATTTTGGTTCAGTAAAAATAGGTAGTCAGTTTGTTTGGTTATGAAAAGAATAACATGTACTTACAGCTGACTGAATATCTGCAAGTATCTTAATATTTGACATTGAGAGCTCTCAAAGCTGAGCTGAAATTCCTTCAAACAGGCCATCAGGTGGTTAGTATGCATGACTATCATAGCTAATCTCCTCTGCTTGTCTTTTTTTAAGTTCACTTTACAACAGCTTAACACACCTGTCATGGTTTAGCAGATAATGTTAAACATCAAAGAAAAATGACATAATTTACACAGGTAAGCTCTTAAGTGGTGAAAATCATTCTTCAAAGAAGAGATATTTCAGTCAGCTGAGCATAACACCGCAGACATTCGACCCAGACACTATCCGGGAAGGCAACCGGCCATCGTCGTTCAATACACACATTATAATCTCTTCACATCGCGCTTTTAAATTTCCCAGGATTCTATTCAGCGACAAGACAACGGTGTCACGTTATTATGCTGCAAGCTTATCTTTGCCCCAAAGGCTTCGCTGCAAATTTAATGTTACTTAATTCTGCCATGATAAATGGATCACTTTTACTTGGCACCTTTAATGAGAACTCTTTCTTTTGAAACTCTCCGGTCTTAAATTAGGACAGTGTGAGAGCCATATGTATGAAGTCAGCTTGCCTTCTATTGGTTCAAGCAAGGAATTTTCCCCTACTGTATATACCCTACTCATATGTGTGCAATCTCAGTATCAAGAAATCTCTTCCAGTATTACAGAGCAACAAAAATCTACCAGCAAACAGCAGCCATTATGTGTTCACAGTTTCCAAGTGTTACAACCATTCTCACCATTTTTCAAACATGTAAACTTATGTGTTAGAATAAAGGGACAAGTCATTAAACAAGTCATTACACCAAAATAATCATGAAATACCCATCAATGAAAAGTCACTTTTGATAAAAAAAACAGCTTTTTTTATCATGAAACTGGAGACCAATCAACAGCAATACAAATAGTACAGACAGGAGTCACACAGGTTAATGACAACACCTAAAACAGTCAACTGTGTTGACTTCTTTTGTGGCACAACATAAGAGAGATAGATTCTTGTTAAGACTGAAGTCTGTTGGAACAATTCCCCTAATCTGCTACGTCTGCTGCCATCTGTCACATACAAAAGTTATCCACTTTTGGTCGCCCACAATGCTTGGGTCGATTCGCAAAAGTTAAGTACCATCGTTATCTCCCCTTGGAATTATCGCCCATTATTTATAGGCCCTAATCTTGTCATTAACCGCAATGCCGTCATTTCCATCCTATGCCAGATACATCAATTTCGTCTTTGAAAGAAGACAAGCAGCCAGGTAAAAATCCATAGAGCTCAGGCAAATGCCCTTAACGAGGCAAAATATCTTGTCAGGTAAACGGGCTTTGACAGCCAGATTAGATTGTTAATGCCCAGAGATAAAATAAAAATCAAAGGCATTAAGCTACTGGTCGCTCAGGTATCTGTTGGGGGTTCTGGTAATTGTAGCATTTGTAAACATACCCAGCTGGGAGAAATGGCCATCAGAGGATGAGAGAATAACACAGGGCCAGATACAACAGGATGGTGGGACAATGTGGAGGAGGGTGGACTGAGTCAGCACAAACAATCAAAGGGGACAACAAAAACTAATATGATAACATTAAAAACAACGTGTAAAGGTTATAAGGGCCAAAATGAAAAAGTATTAACCTCTAAAATGTTGAGATGGTCAAGAAGCAGCTGAAGATAGTACACCTGTGTCAACCCTGAAGATGAAATCTTGACCTGAAATGTCCACATAAAATCAGGACAAATTACCTCTGTCATTTCTTATCTAGCCATTCAACAATTATCTGTGAGAAACATGTATTCACTTCAAATTCAATTTTTCAATAACACTTACAACAATTACTACAGATTCAGCGATTGAGACAACATTTCCATCAATTAAGGAGTTGTGGCATTATCATAAGAACACGGGAACCTAAAATCAGTCATGTGCTTTGATAAAATTATCACCAACTGTCAGGTGAGTCAATTAAAAGAACCAACATGGCAGCAATAGATTGGCGAGTATCCTGCCAAGGGCCTCCACAGGAATACCATAAACTATCCCTTGTTTCTAAGACGAGATGAGATTACCTGGTGGTGTAATTAAACATTCGATATTGTTCGGCAAATAAACCAGTGAAGACAGCCCACCAACCAAATCAAAAGGCGATTAGGGAAGAATCAATTTCAGGTAGCAAGTTAATCCAGGTAATGGCAGATCTCTAACTCTCACAGCTGCAGGTGTGAAGGCATAAGCTGTGTGTTTGTAACACCTGAAACGCAGAGAGTGCATCTAACACTGCAGTACTTGACAGAAATGGTGTTACCAGAAAATTCACAACCCCAGAGAACAGGCAAATTTTATAACACATGCACATTTCACAAAAGAAAAACTCTTTTTCATTTATTTTCCATGAATATTCACCAACAGACAACAGACAACTATCTTTCTGGATGCAAATGTAAAATAAGAGCAGATACACATAAATGAACTCATGCACTATTAACGGTTAATATAGCCAACACAAAACTTAGAGATCATCAGATGAAATGCTAAATTCCTTTAAGTTCCATTAAAATAAGATGAAATTTTCAGGTGAAATATAAGACACATATCCATCTACGTCAAGATGTCCTTTTTCAAGATAGTTTATTCACATGTATTTTGAATGAACACATTCTGTTCAGGGCAGTATAGCTCAGCAAAAAAACAGCTTGGCCAATCTAAAACATGAGCATTAATTGGGAGTATTGGTTATAATTCCAACTGTACTGTCTTTAAAATACGGCCATAACAATAAAACCAGTCATTACACATGTCTAATATTTAACAGAGGCAATAAAATGCTAAAGCCAATCTCTGATAGCATTGAGACTGGGTGTCTCAGTCTGACATCAAAATTGATACAATGTTGCGAAGTGTCAGTGTGCTGAAGTGATCTGATGCTAATGGGAGTTTATAAAGGCTTGTCATGGCCAGGGTTGGACAAGGCTGATGTCAGAGTCTGTGAGCAGCAATCCTCACAGACAGCCTGGCATGGATTGATAGCGACTCTGTATTAAGACAAAATCTCAAGAGCTGACCACACAGACAAATGACAGCGCAGCCTCTCTCTCAAGTGCAGACATCTGTGCTCTTTTCTGTCTAATAACAACGAGTAACTGATTTTGTGGCGATGCTGCACAATACCGTCTCCTCGTAAAAAAAAAAAAACACAGATAAAAATATTCCAGAAAAAAGGCTCTCCTTAGCTTTTGAACTCTCCTCCTCACAAAAGCATCTGCCTTTGAAAATAACATCTTAATTTGCAAACAGGGAAAGAAAGATTTCTTTGAGAAAGGAGGGATTCACTCAAGTGAAAACTTGTGTAATAACTATTACATTATCCTGCCCACAAGATTGTTTCCTGCCCTCCATTGCTAATGGTGTCACTCCCAAATTCATTTCCACTTTGTGTCTCCCAAAAAATCCCCTCGTAATACTCCAGACTTATTCCGAATCATCGACAATGAAGAAAAGAAAAAAACATCCACATTATTTGCCGAGTGATAATTAGAAGTATCAAAAGGAGACATTAAACACCATCGATCATTGGAAACGTCTTCAGATTGGAGGAAAAGTCTGCGCCAAGGTTTTGTTAGGCCTAACACGGCCATACCAAGGAATCAAAATCAAGCACATAACTTTAACATGAAAAGCCAAGAAAACAATAACGTTCACTGATAGACAAATGTACTGATCAGTTCAGTGAATCAGAAACAAGCTGAGAGTAAACAATGTGCAAGTCCATCAGTTATCAGAAAATAAAGGCCATGAATCATGTTTTGTATAAATAATTCCGATGACTTTAATGGATGTCACCAATAGAAGTACTAAGTGAACAATTATTTGTCAGATTTACATCTGAACAATAGGGGGATATGAAAATGTAAGCAATATAAAAGTGGTTGGAATAATTTTACATTAAAATTTAATTTGCTGGATGCAATGTGAACATTGTTAGTTCGACAAAATTCAGTGATAGTAATGCTAATTTTTTATTTTCTTTTTATTTTTTACATATATTTTTGAACAGTGGTGGGGGGGGGGGTGCTTTTCTTGTCTGTTGATGAGTTTGTGTTGAAGGCCTTATAATTGTGTTAGACACGATCGTCTCCTACGGCACTGATTTCTCCTCTCCAAACAAGCCGCTTGTGGGCAAGACCAGCTGACTTTAGCAGGGATTTTCACGATAGGACTTTAAGACAAACTGTGTCGTGCGATGCTGCTGTACGTTTCTACAGTGACACTCATCACGGCTACGAAGACGGTTAAAGATTGCGGAGTTAGCCTCGCTGTTTGGACAGCTGTTTAGTTCCGCTGGCAAATTCCGTGGTTTTACGCTGGGGCTAGAGTCTACCTTAGAAGCATCTAAACTCTATGTCAACACTGAAGATACTCCGGAATCAGATCTCTGCTGATGTGCAACAACCACGGATTTACTCCAAAACCCGAGGAAGTTTCGTCAAACATGACACTAATCAAAAGCTTTTAACAAGGAAGAAAAAGCAGCCAAACAGTTTGATATATGTGTACATGTATATATCAGGTAGAATTTCCAGTCACTGCCTTTCAACTCTTGTTATATACAAACATCTAGGATAACCTTAGTCTTGAAAACACTACGCAGGCCTACGTGTATTTTACATAGACCTATGTGAATGGATGGTGACTGAAGTTAAACAACTCACTGGCAATATTTATTACTTTTTTTTTGCACTTTTTATTGCATTTGGAGGTAATCTTTGAATGGAACAGTCAACTCGTTTCATCAGTATATTCTTATCAGGCTGTTTCATAATTTGTCTGCATTTTACGTATATTTGGCCAGTTTGCATATTTTCTGTTCACAGTACAGACTTGTATAATGAAAGCAACACTACCCAGTATTGATAAAGTAACCACACATATGTACACTGTATGAATGGCAACCAAATAAGTTCCAATTACACTCTGTTATATCCATATAGTCCTTCCTGAACAGGAATGTCCAGGATAACATGTCATTAATCACATTTATTTTGACACCTGTGTTTTCACTGGCTCATAACATGGGAATTGCAAATAAAGTAAACTTCAACAACAACAAAAGTGGCACTACAGCATTGTAGTAGATAGTTATGTCACCAAATTCCATGCTGGGATTAACTGAGATGGTTCTATTTCAGCTATGAATGGTTTGTTTACACTGCCCTGGGGCTGTGGTATAGATCACTAATCTTCTAACAATGAGTCCAGTTAAAGTGACCAGTGGTACTTCAGGTCAAGTGTCCCATGAGCGGTCATCAGGTTACCTGGCCAAATAAAGAGAGCCTCAACTCAATTACCTGGAATCCAAGAGTACCTGCAGTTGTTGTGTCTATTGTCTGCTAATTTACTTACAGTATTCAAAGGTGTTACAAAAACTGTCAATTAACTCTAGAAAGAAGCCAAGAATTCTTTGGATTTCATTGTCACGAGTCACTGCATATCTTTACCTGGATTTTCAACAACAATGTCATCAATGAACCTTGTGTCAGCCAATTGACACCTTACCAACGAATCCACAGCAGTCACTTACAGGTGTGAAACAAGTCAATATAAGCACTTAATGGCACTATTTCAGTTGTCTCACCACACCTGTTATCCCAATCATTTAAAGCAGGGGCAGCACTCAGGTGCGACCTCATCCGTCTCCTGATGACAAAATATAATCACACTGCAAAGATTAACTATTCACATGCTTTCAGAATAATTTCTAGAAACAAAACTTGACTTTCTTCCAGTGTGGCAAACTGGAATTAGTAGTTCAGTGAACAGTATGAAGTTGCCAGTTTTCATGCTGTACCCTTATGTGTAATACTTTTGAGTTTTAACTGAGAAATGGGAGTGTAAACATTACACAACATATATAGACTGGAATCAATCAAGTACGCAGAATAATTTTAACACAAGTTACATGTGGAATAGTTTATATACAAGGAATTCATGAGCTAATATTAATTATCAACACTTTCCCAGCTTTTTTTCAGATACGATTCTGCACTGTTTCTCACTGAACAGATTTTATTTTTCAAATGGGAGACTACCTTGTTTAATTTCATACACACACTGTTTAAATTGTGTTTTATCAAGAAACATTGATACCTCTGACAATTGATCTCTTCCTTCCTTTGAAAAGCATTCTCATCTGATACAATGCCTTTTTTCCACCTAAATTCAGTTTGTGTAGCACAACACACCTGTAATCAATGAGATCAAAGCTAAATGTACAGGTGTGGCAGCTTAATCCCTGCTACCACTTCCACCTGTCTTTAACTTTGTCAACATAGCCTGCCAGAGTGTTTTTCAGTTTTACTTTGTTCCTAAAGGTAAGAAAAAAAACAGCATCCTTTTTTTTTCCAATATCAATAACTACAAGTAAATACTGAACCATAAGTGCTTTTGTGGTGTGGTATCAATGACAAATAATATAAAACAATTTTCCCATTTTTTAAAATGAGTCTAATTTTTAGTCCATTATTATTTGAATCAAGTTTAAAATCAATGAAGTGTACTGGCTTCCTCTCTGGCCATACGAGGAAGGTCTGCCAGCAACCTGCGAACAGTCGTGGGTTTCCTCAGGGCTCTGCCTGGTTTCCTCTCACCATAATGCTGGCCACCCTCGTGTGAGTGAAATATCCTTGAGTACAGCGTAAAACATCAATCAAATAAATAAATAAATAAATAAAATCAATGAAGCCTTGTGATGTTAGAATAAAGTAATGACATCAAATCATAAATAATTATAAGAAATAATAACAAAGCCTTCAAACAAAATATGTATGTCCTACAAATCAATTACCGTGTCTCAAATAAGTATCACCTTTTGTGAACTTTTTTGCCTTTGTTTTTATATTTTTATCAGTTTCTTTCCAGCATTTTTACGATCTTTGCTGACCCTGGACAGAGCAGAGAGCTGGGAAGGAGGTGTGGTATGATGTGACAGGATAGAGAGGGGAAAAGCCATATTGACTCAGCTGCCCCGCTGACGATAGGTCTACCCGTCAGGGGTCAGCTTCTAATAACCATCCGCATAGTTCCTTTGTACATCAGAACAACATATTTTGTGGGGTTTAAAACCGCCTTAACAGAACACAAGACCACAAAAGAACAAAGAAAAAACAATCCTTAAGACTCATTACATCTTAAGTCACTTTGAAGTTTTCTTTTCTGCAAAAATGTCCGTTCGAGAACTACTCAGAATAATTTCAAACATTAACTTCCTTGATTATAAAGAGTATAAAAGTTACCTTAACACATTTTTTTTCTCTATTGAATTAAATTTTAACACAAAACAGGGAAATATTAAAAAAATAGTGAACAGCGATTATTTGATCATTCCATTCTCTTTCGTAAGTAAAGTCTTCTATAAATTTGAAGTTGTAGACATTGATCTTATTTATTTGACAAACAAAAACCTTTTAATTAACTGAAGACAAATAAAAATACTAAGAACATTTTTTGTTCATTCCTTCTTGTCAAAAAAGAAATAAATATAAAAAAAAATAAAAAATCCCATGAATGCATTTAAATATTTGGCATACCAGGTACTCTCAAAGAGGAAATGTAAAACATGAAGCCCTTATCAGTGGGTCTTTGCTGCAGAGCTGGTTTTGTTTCCCTGCCCACCTGCTCTATGAGAAGTGATGAGGATGGGGGATGGAGAGCTGATATCTTCCCTAGCCTCCGTACCTGGCCCTGCCTCAGTGAAACACAACACTTCACCATAATAGCTGCAGCACTTCACCGTCGCACGCAGCTGCAATGCTTCCTTCAAACCCCTTTGTTCTCCTTGTCTCTGTTTTCTACAATTTCAGCTATGAGGGGATAATTCTTCTTTATTTTATTTTTTTTCCCCAATCGTCAGGCTCTTTTTTTTTTATTTTTTATTCTACCTCTAGTCTGCATTATAGCTCAAGAGAGAATGCAGTTGAGCAGAAGCCAATGTTCAATTGGACTATAATAAAATTAGCATCAGAAAATTTCAAATTCAAAAATTAAAAAAAATTACATGGCTCATGAATCATATTTCTTTCTTTAGTCATCAAATTTTCAAATCTGCAAAACAAAGGATGAACAAAACTAAATCAGATCTCTGCGAAAGAAGTGCTCAGGGCTGTTGTGCAATGAACAGATCTGCTACACAGGAACATCAAGATGACAATCTGAATAAATCATCATACACTTGCACTTTGATGTAAAAGCGACAAAATTTATAAGCAATTACTTATGGTTACATCAGTGGAAATCAGATGTTTTATCAATTATAAAATATGATAAATTTCAGTAATAAAATGCATGAAAGATAAAATAATTCCACTTATTTTCTTTATACAGTATTTTCTGAGCACAAAATTGATTGGCTGTCTGAGGCACAGTAATCACACAACTGATTTCTCCATTTTAGGACATTTTAGGCTTTCAAAAGAAAAACAGTATTTCAGTTCATTAATTTTCAATTAAACTGAAGATCAAGTTGTTTCTTTACCTATTATAATGAGAAAGAAGTTGATCAGTAACATTTAGCTTTCATTACTATTGAAGACGTCCGACAAGGTAATTGTGCAAACCAAAACATGCAGTATTTTTCACACAAGTGCACTCATGTGTAATCAAAACTTTAAAAGCAGATAAAACCTACACCAAACCCGTTTAGATTTCAGTTAACATATTGTAGAACTCACAAAAACTTTAAACTATCCACAAAACTTTTTGACATTTTTCCTCCACTCAGTTACTACGTCAGAATTCATCTACAATGAATAAGATGTGCAAACTCCAAGCACTTGCTGAAATGGCATCATTGGTTAAACTTAGATATGACAAAACCATAAAATATAGACAAGTAAGGAAAGAGCTCCCCAAAATTGTGTTTTCTGTTTTTTTTTTCTCTCAACAAAAGGGTCTGAATTTTGTAACAAAAAGCCCTTACACTGTCGCATAACATTGGTAGAGAGACTAAATTGGTGCAGTTTCTACTTTTACAGGTAAAAAAAAAAAAAAAAAAGGACCAAAAGATGGCGCAATCCCTTCCAAGAGGGAGAATGATGTGTCATTTTCCAACGCAAGTTCTACCCCAAGACTTCCCTGTGTGTGTAGGTATTTTGCAGCAGTCTTCATCAGAGTCCTTCTTTGGGTGTAAGTAATGGAGAAAGCACCAGCCTGTTTCCATTTATCTGAACAGAAACTTTTCCCTAAGTCAAATATTTTCTCTCTTCAGTGAAAACAAGTTTTTTGGAGATAAATGTAGCCAGCACTTGGCAGTTACCACTTTCTCTGAGGACAATGTGTCTGCTGGGAATTCTGATCTACTTTCACAAATGTCACCTTTCACATCCTCCAATATCTGATGGCAACAAAAGAACAGTCACTGCTTCAGATCTGAAGTATGTACATCTTCAGAGAAACCCGGTCTCTGTTACAGGTAACCTACACACACTGGACACAATGTCATGCAGCCTGTGATGCAACAGATCAAATCAGTGTCAACTGTTGACGAGCCACCTGCATGTGCCTTGTGTGACAATCATCTTTGTTCAAAACCATTTCATACATAAGTAAAATGCTTTGAAATTTAAAAAAAAATAAATAAATAAAAAAAAATAAAAAACCATCCTGAACCCAATCCATTATCAACAGCATTCATCAATAAGTTCCCAGTAAGTGTTACAAATTTTATTTCTTTGTTACGAGGCACATGTCGTGATTACATGTGTCAGGGTTAGGACCCACCTGAGTTTAACATGAAAATGGAAAAAAGAGAACCAATTAGAGCAATTAGTGATTAAATACAATGAATTCCAATGGCAACATCCTCAAGGTAAACAGACTCTCCAAATTAAACCAGTGTATTCATCAACCAACACAGACTCAACTCATAACCCTTTTCATTGATAACACTGTTAAAATATTTCTTGTCTTTCCTGGTCAACCTGAGAAAATATATCGATTTTCCCCTTCAGCTTTCTTCCACATCGTGTTTTCATCAGGCGTTATAATCTTCAAATTCTCACTTCTGAAAAAGTTATCAGAAAATGGTTCTATGATTGTTTTATTTAAGGGTTCATATCAATTTGTAGTACTCTAACCCATTAAATAAAGGCTCATATCAATTTGTAGTACTCTAACCCATTACATAAAGGCTTGTATCAATTTGTGGTACTCTAACCCATTACATAAAGGTTCGTATCAATTTGTAATACTCTAACCCATTACATAAGTTGCTTGTGAAAAAAAGCCAGGTCTTCATTGAGCTTTCTGACCTGCCCACAGAATATTCTGTTCTTTATACATACAGTTAAAGATCATTAAACAAAACAACTCTGTCCGATTTACCTAGTTCTAAGGCCGTGCATTATGCCAATACAAACTGTAATTGATGTAACTATAAATGTGCTCCACAGCCTTTAAAATTTTTATAAATTGGCAGAAGTTTTTCAAAGAGCAAAATGTAGGATTAAGACAATCTGTTAAATATAGAATGTAGCAATTTTTAAATGTATTTAAGGATTTTAAAACGAGACTCGATCAATGAAGTGATGTTTTCTGTAGAATGAATAAAAACCATTTTTTGAAATACACAACATTTCATCACTATGTTCACCACCACTCTGCTTGCCTTGATATAACATGTCCTCAGGAAAAACGAAAAGAAAGAGAGAGAGAGAGAATGGGGGAGAAAGAACGCCTTTTAGGCAAAGTTTTAAAAAGAAATCAATCTTTAACAAAGCCTAATCAGTGAAATAGATTACTTCGATCGCTAATTAAAGGCTTGGGCAACAAAGTGATAAGGACGTCTTCTGTAACGAAGGATGCTCTTATATGGATTATTGGACTCATCCGTTAACGAAGCGGGTGTCTTCCCGCCTGTCATCAGGTTTCACACCTGTATTTACACGTAACGACGAGCAGACAGGTAAACAGATAATGTCTGACAGCTTCTCATCTCTTTGCAACTCTTCATTTTGCTAATTGACAATTGCAGATAAATTTGTACAGTGTGCTCCGTTAGCCAGCCAGGAAAAAACAAAGCAGTGTCAGTGTGTTTGTTTGTCATCATTCCCAATCCCTCAGACCCAATATTCTGACCTTGTCTTGGCAACAGTGGAGTCTAATTAACGCTGACGTGTTAACGAAGACACGTCATATAGAACAGTAATTTATGTCTAACAAGAGCATTAATTACTTTATCTACATTGGGTTTTGTTTTCATCCATGTCTATATTGGCTTTTTAACTTAAAAAAGAATAAGGAATTTGAGTACAGAGCAATTTAAACACCATCAATCAGGAACGATTCATTGGATATTCCAGAATGCTCAGTTCGGCCATTATGCAGGTGTAGAACTGTGTATTGCAGGTAGGTCTAAATTCTTACATCTAACAATAAACAAGAAACTATCTACATCTGTGAACAAAGCCTGTTAACATATGTAAAGTTAGAAAATGGTTGCGAAAAGAACAAATATAAAATCTGTTTTGGGCATATTCCTTATCTTCCAGATATTTTCCCACTTCTGCATCATTACTGTGCCTTGTGTCCTGTACTATTTTGTGTCAGTGCAATAACTAACTTTCCCCTCCTGTGTCAATATGTACTGGATGTACCATCTTAAACTTTCCCCAAAACATCAGCTCAATACAAGTTACCCAATCCCGTGCAATTTAGGGCCTGCCTCTGCTTGACCCCAGGGGCAATCCCTCTACCCCTGTCTAGACTAACTAACCCCAGAAGATCCCCAATCTTCTCAGGTAAGTGGCCAACAGAGAGAATGGCCAGGTACTGCGTTCCCGCAGCTCAGCCCCCAGACTAATCAAATTATAGGGGGTGTTCAACAATATATTTATTGTTTCCTAGGCTCAAAGGTAAATTTGGAAAGCTGATGAGGGGAAGTTCATGAACGTGCTGCAAAGTGTTCACCGAGAGAACCTGGGCTACGATGAACCGATGAACCGTTCTCTTGTTATGTACCGATGGCCCCGGCCATCCAATGGCTGTATGTTAGCTACATTGACACGGGCCTGTCTAAATTCCTCCCTGAATTCCGGCGCAGATAAACATACAGGTTGTGAATGGCCTCTGAGCGGAGCAGTGGAAGCACGCCTGAACCATTCGGACTGTCGACTGATCCCCATACCTCTCACCTCTTCGTTAACCTGAGGTAAACAGCCTGCCGTTTAACCACCCACTTAATTAATGACCAACATCAATGAATGAATCACCTGGCCTGGTGTAGATGGCCTCATCACCTTCACCTGAATGGCCTTCACAGGTAATACTGGAGCAGAGTTTCAGGGAGAGATTTTAGTTGTCATCGATTTGCCCAAAATTCAACATGATTTTCCAATAATTTTTATGAGCCTGGACTCCAAAGACCATGTTTAGGTATTCTTGATCGTAGGACATCTGACAAGAATCAAACGAAATGGCCTTGTATCTGTAAACAAGGTCAGGTGTTGTTAGACTGCAAGTTTTGGACAGCTACTAAACTGAACCTCTTATGGTCGATCACTATAAGTCCTAATATACATATTTTGAGTTGCCAAATGTATAGCAGCCTTTAACTTTTATCCTCAAAACAATGAACTGACAGTCCTAAAGATCAACCAAAAATTAATAATGCAAAAATCAAACAAATCAGTCTTTTTCACTATTCATTCAAACTCTCTTTTCCATTTTCTATGAGCTCACATGTTTCTTATTCATAATTTCATTAAAACAATCTTGAACTTGAGCAAACTGGAAATCAATGTATACTTCACTACATAAACATCACAAAGTTAAACATACCGCAAAAGTTTTCAATTCTCAGGTTACTATTACCAGAAAAAACAAATACACAATAAAAAAATTTTTGTAGAAGACAAATATTTAGTTTTCATTTCTTATGTATTCATTTAAAGAGGTTTTAGCAATGCCATATGTGAATTTCCAAGAAAGTAGCATGTGATGTTTACAAAAACAAATATATGTATATGCAAATATAAAGTTAAGCAACTTGCCACTTCCACTGATGACACTTCCACAGATGAGTAGTCATATTTGTAGCAGAAAAGTTATAGTGTTCATATATATCAACACTGATTCACAAAATAAATGATTAATAAAATAGATGGGACAAACAGACCGGTTTTTTAATGAGATAGACTAATAGTTTCCATGAGATTATGAACTGCCCAGACATGATAATGCATATTATGTACCTTAATAAATTTGATTTTGGCAATAAAACATTGTGTTTGGCTGTACAATTTTGGAGTTGGCAATACTGTAAGCTACTCCAGAGGAATGGAACTGAATATGTGCCATGAACACACACTTCATATACTTTAAGAGGTTAAAGAAGTAGTTAAAGTCTATGACAGAACTCTGGTTCGCAAGACACTGAACCTTGAGACATCCAACCACAAAAGAATCTGGTCAAGTTGAGGACTTCTTGACTCCTGGTTCCAGCAAACTATTCATACTTGACAAACTTCTGTCAAATTTCATTTGTAGGGCATCAAACTTGTCAGTGTGAAGCCATAGGATGACGCTGGGAGATTACAGACAGCAAAGATGTGCTTTTGCATTCTGATCATTGTCTGTAGCTATCAGATAGAATGTCAAGCTGTCCACAAGGCCAGCAGCCATTTTCTTGGCTTCAGTCATGTTAAGCTTAATTTAACCACATCTGACAGCGAATTAGGATTTAATTTCTTCAACATTGCTTCGGCACCACTGTTTCCTCTGGCCTGTGGTTTAATCACTATTGCTGACTGAGAATTTCTCGCTCTCCACTTGAAAGGAAAGGTGATGATGGCACACAAAAATGGCTTCCTGTTAAAGTGTTCGCTCCTTCGCCATCATTCCCGGACCAGCTGGATCATTCCAATGTTAGCTGGATTCGCAGACATCACCCAATTCGTTTTGGCGGCAGACTTTCTGCTGGCTTTTAGACTCTCATCATTTCGTTCAAGTCAATAATCTAATGGTTGTAATCTAATCAACAGTTCCTAGGAAGCTCCCCAAAGACAATAAAACTTGATTCAATCTCTACAGTCACTTGACCTTGGATGACCTCCACTTAACCCTTTAACACAGACCAGGAGTCAGAACTAGAACTGTTATTAACTGGAGGAAATTCCTTTCACTTCAAAAACTAGTGCTCTTTGTTCCCTGATAGAACCTAACAAACATATATACGTCATAGAACTTTTCAATAACACTTCATGAGAAAATAAAACTTTGTGAGAAAATTATCATCTTTTAATTCTTTTTTGTCAAAATGAAGTTATTCAGAAAGAAAATATACTTTATGGAAACAATCAAAATAAATTTTTGTACATCAGTTGTCAAATGACAAATGGTACACAACACCGTAAGACCAGCAATCCAGTTCACTTCACCAACCTGGCCTAAAACAATGACCATGCAATACTATGACTATTTGTAAACTATTTGCATTCAAATCGTATCTTTTTATCTTCACTAACACGACTTCTGAATTTTATTTTTTTGGTTTCTGTAAATTATCATCAAACTTACTTTCTCAGAAGTCATGGGGTTGAATAAAGATCCATCTTGTTAAAGTAACCTTAGCTGGGCACCCCCTTGTCACCCCACCCCTCTTCACCATGATGTAAAGTGGATTTGATCCCTGAGACCAGAGGAGATGGCTATTCATATCAGATAGGTTGGAAATTGGCTGGGATCCTGGGTGCTGACCCTACCCCCTGGGGCTCCCACAACCCCATCTCCCACTCCATTAAGGTCACCCACATCTCTACATAAACACTACCACAAGGTGCATGTACCTTATAACATTCTGATGATCTCTCCGTTTTGTATAGGTCCACCAAACAAGGACACTCCTACATTTGAATCATGTTACTTGGATCACTGATGACTTAAATCGTGTCTGTGGCTTTACACTCCTGCATGCCGCAAGTCAATTAAAGTTGGATTTGTTTTTCCATTCCTCAACACTGTTTATATCAGCACGGCATGTTGTCTCATGTGTTTATATGTATTTGCCTGCCTTTAGAAAAGTCTGTCAAGTCTTAGTGTACTTAGTATGAGCAAAGATGCTAGAGGTTTTAATGTCTGCCGGTCTGTCTCTGTGTCTGTCCGTCTTTCCATTTGATGGCTGAAACCATGTATCATCTGTTTTTGGCTACAGCACAGCTTTTTTTCAGTTTTTCAGTATTACTGAAGAAATGAAATAAACAATTTGATCACAACATAAATTACCTGGTTGATTACAACATAAATATGTGAGGCATAATAAAGTACTTCTTATCACATCTCTTGAAGAAAAGATTTATGGACATATTAAATACCCTTTAGCACTAACTATATGCTGCCACAACTGTAGGTCAATTGTGGAAATTATTGTAAACAGCTTTTCCTAGCTTTTTCAACCTATCATCTGTGTAAACATCGCATGATGTAAACCTACAGCCAACGTGAAGCTTATAGCTAGTGTGAAAGATCTGACAGTAGGAAAGCACAGACAAAAACAAATTCTTGGCTTTTTCTCAGGGTCCCAGATCTGAAATTATTTTAGCCATTAATCTCATGGGCTTTGCCTCAGAATGGGGGTTGTTCCAAACACAGACGTAACAGTTACACAGCTCTAACTACTTGTAAATAGACAATACATTTCTTATTGTCATAAATGAGTAAATAAAATACAATTTTTTTCTTGAAATGGGTGCAAGGACAGAATTTTATCATAAATTTTCTTGATATTTCTTGAAAATTTAAAAAATTGTTCTATTCTGGAATGGAGGGTTTGCAGCTAGGCTGAATGTCAAGCTAGCCTAATGTGTGACAAACCCAGCTATAAGCAGCACCAGCAGAGACCAGGGATGGATGAAGTTTGAGGACTCAGCCTCTGGGAGAGGATGGCTTAGATGCCCTGGGGGGTGAAGGGTTAATTCTGATAGATTACACTGGCACCAGATGGGAATGCTTGTTTCTCCAACTAAATATATCTAGTATACAAACCTGGATGAATATAGAAGCCTGGACAGAAAGGACAGACCAAAACATCCCTGAGACAAGTGGGGACCATGTGCGGGCTGTGGGCTAGGGGAGTGAGAGGAAGAGTGGTGGTTGGAGGGTGGAGGGGGGGGGGGACTGTCACACAGCTAAGCAATGGGGCATTCACCCACAGATGAAAATATCCTAAAAACTTAAGAGAAAATAATAAAGTGACATAGACATTGGGAGAATACATGACCACACATACGTGTAGAATTCGATGACCTGGCCACCAACACAAAGTCTGTTGTACACCCCAAACTTTCTGAGAGGTAAGCAAAAGCAAAAGTTTGTACAGTGTCATACAACCATTTTCAGTTGTTATTTAAGAAAACAAATTTCTCAGTGAAAAGAAAGATTCGCTCCATTTCAGTGCCTTAATTCATCTACAAAAACCTTTTTGGTTGCTAGATGTACACAAACATAATCCTGAAAGATTTACTGAGTTACAGAAACAAGATCACCTCCCAACCCCTGAAGTCCTTCCACGACCAATCCACTAGAGACTGAAGAATAATCATATTAACTCAACCCTCTATAAGTGATTATTCAGCATACTATATAAGACACATACTGTAATAGGTTACACAGCACTTAAAATAACTCTTACTGAATTATTCTTGTACATTCAGATTTATTCATGAACATGTGTTCTGAATAATGTTTGAAAGGCATTTGTTGCATATACATTCAGCGAAACATTTCCATCAGCCCTTAATCAATTAAGCTGATTTATTTCCTCACTAACATTTCAGATTAAACCAGGAAGAAGCAAACTTTTATTTGGTACATATCATGTATTTACAAATTTTTTGTTTTGATTCACGACCCACTGACCCTGTTGAAGAAAATACAGGACAACAGCTATTTAAATTAGGGACTACGAACAAGTTTGCAGATTCCTGACATTAAACTGATAATCCCAATTTACACATCTAAAGATCAGTACTAACAAAACTGTACAACACAGAAGTCAGAGTCTTATCAGGCCAGACAGTTGTTACAAATCCACATAGCTGGATGGATTTGATTAAAGTCGATGGTAATCATGATATATTTCAGGCGTCTCATGTTTAGACTAATTACTAAGATTGGCATGCGGATCCGGGAACATAGTATGAGAATTTTCGTCAAATCTTCCCACGGCAGTAGGGTGTGGTAAAGATGCTGTGGGAATCTCTGACCAGTGACAAACCATGAGCCGGCCACATGTCGCAAACTCTGTCATCATGGCCAGTCATGATACCCTACCAGCCACTCTCATATTAAACTCACATACATGCCCTCTTTTTAACTTCAGCCTCCTTTTTTTCAGACTGATGTTTTCTTATTTTACAGGCTTTCGTCAGAATTCGGATAATTCAGTCAAGATGTCTCCAAAGACAAGCCTGACGACCACTGGCTGCTTCAGACGGATTTTGGTCCAAATGATAAAAACTTTCTGAAGTTTTTCTTCGTCGTCCTTTTTTTTTTTGTCTAATGCACAGACTGGAATAGGGAGAAACATCCAGGACATAACAAGTGGTTGCCATAGCCTAAAAAACTCTGCTTCTCTCTCACTGAGCTGTCGCAAAGTCAGCAGAACACATCTCCTAGGCCTGTCTCTTGACGAAAGGTCTGATATCTTGATAAGCATCAGACTTCAACATTCTATCATATCTTTGTGCATGATTTCTCGGTTATTACCTCTGCAGAGTTTGATGATAAAATTGTAACCTCCAATTAGCATCTGGGTATATCATTCAAACTGAAGAAAATACTCTAATGCATCAAATTAAAAGTAGGGGTGAAATCTAGGAACTGTCTTGTACCCTTGGTTTAGAAAAGGCCAAATATTTTAAGAAATGGTCACATAAATTAATAGAAAAAATCATAAGAGATTTGCTTTAATAATTTACTTTTTGAAAATGTACCAACTATGAGGCCTATCCATCCATTTTTGCATGACTCCTAAACTGTTAAATCACTCAGTTCTGAACACCCATGTTACACTCAGACTTCACTTACATGCACTGAACTGCATTCCGCTGATTACCCATGCTACACTCAGACTTACATGCACTGAACTGCCTTCTGCTGATTACCCATGCTACACTCAAACTTCACTTACATGCACTGAACTGCATTCCGCTGATTACCCATGCTACACTCAGACTTCTTACATGCACTGAACTGCATTCCGCTGATTACCCATGCTACACTCAAACTTCACTTACATGCACTGAACTGCATTCCGCTGATTGCCAATGAATTAACTTGAATTAAAGTTCTTGAACAATAATACTAATTTCCTCGTAATACATGGCAATGATCCATTTAATTTCCAATCCCTACTTCAGGTTAATTCTATGACTTTAGTATTACAACTCTCAAACCTAACTTGACATAATGTGATGACAATTAACAGTTCTAGCCCATGGAGGGAAAATGCCACAGGGCATGAAATCCAAGAGACAGGATGTCAAGAGCGGTACACCCTAATAAACCCTTCCACATGGCGACAGTTCCACAGTCAACTCAAACATCGTTGTGAGGACAAACAACTATCTGTTTGAAGCAATCTGAACCTAAAGAAACCTGGCCGTGAGCAAGTCACAAAGACATCTTGAACAACAAATTAGCCTTAAATGCCTGAAGAGCTCCACTAATTATCCCAGAAAGACAATCTTTGAAATGAAGAACTCAGTGAATTCCAACAGACAGCTGGAAACAATCAGAGCTTTACTGAGAGTTACACTTGATGTTAGTAATGTAGTCATCTCTGCATGGTGAAACGAGAAATGGATGCAAAATTTCCTGGTAAGCATGCCAGGAAACAGACATAAAACTGAAACTCAGAAACTCATAAATGTGCACAAATAATCCCCCGTCCTTTCATTTGAGTCCACACCTGAATTCAGACAACTATCTGGTGTGGTAGTTTTTTTTGTGTGTTTTGGTTTTTTCCTTTCCCATTTTTTTTTCTGAAGTGAAATAATTTCAAAGTTTACTGAGCATTACACCTTTATATATAATTACATCTGAATTAATACCAGTATTAAATTTCCACACACCAATTTATCAGCAACATACAAGCACATGTGTAGTTTTTTTTTTTTATTTCATCACATATACTTATGAACACTTCAATCAGTTCCTTTACTCAACAATTACACGGCATTATATATCTTCTATCAAAGTTAAACATCACATACAAAAGGATGGTTGATCTCATTTGTATTTTTACATCAACTGATGGTCATTCACAGCTCCTCAAATATAATTCTGAAAAGTCTTCCAGAAAGATTTCTCTGGTGATTGAAAGATGAGAGATGATCATTCTGGATGATAAAGGTCGCAGAGGTCAAACAAATTGCCAATTGTGAGTGACAGACATAAACACAACAAGGGATCGCTCAACCTGAGAATGACATTGTTTACTTTGCAGGACTTGGTCGCCATGGCAATAGGGTGTGGAAGGTGCCAATGCTTGGATATCCATCATGGCCATAGCAGATTTTGGTACCACCAACTGGAGCAGGGAACTGGCGGATCTATTGGCTAATTAGGTAGATAAAACCGATAGGTGTGTCATCACCCACCAAAGTGTAAACAGTTTCACCCTCTAGGATTTAAACATAAATCTTCTTTATATAAGTAACATAAAATCTGTTTGCTTTGATAAAAATCTTTGTGTTGTACAGCTAAGCTGTACAGACGGAAAGAAGATCACAGATGACTGTGCACTTGAAGCCCCCTTCCCTCCCAGCCAATGAAAGACTTCCTCACCCACCTACTACACTGCAGCTTAAAAACAGGGTTTCACCAAGAATTCATAGTTTTCAAAAACTTTCAAGTTATGTTACCAACATTTACACAAAAGACTAAAAATTTTCACTCTAATCTCTTGTTTTGAATAAATGCAGAAAGGAAGTTTCAAAATAATCAAAAAATAATAATTAATGTTCATTTCATTTTCAATGACCGGTATTTAGTCATAAACTACTCTGAGTGACTGGAACTGAGGATTAAAGCTGATAATTCTCTTCCATGCTGATGAACTATCGTGTACCCATTAAGGACACAGACCAGCCACCAAGTCTCTCAGCCTTATGCATGTTCACTGAACACACTACTATTATTGGAAAGGTCAAGGCAAGTTTGACAAACTGTACTTGATTGCATCAGTTTCCTCACGTATTACGTTACTGCTTAATACCAGGTCTCCTCATTAATATCTTACATGTTTTGTCCTTAAGAAAGTTATAAAAAAGCTGTTTTCCTTCATAATTTTCTCAAATAAATTGTACTTGTGACAAAAATGCATACCTCACCTCAGTGTACAGATAACTTCAAAGAGGTATGACAACAGCATGTTTACACCCTGTGACATATTTCTGAATTTGTGCAAACAATTAATTAACCTGTCAATATCACCTCTATGGGATCAATACAGAGCGTCGTTTGATGTAATATAACAACTGAATGCTACCACTTTCCCACCAATGGTGATTTCAAATTATGCCGGTATAATGCCACAGGAATATCCTGACACAATTCAGGTTTTCTTTTTCAAGTGTATTTTCATTTATCCTTTCAATTGCGTTTTCTAGAGTACTTAAGCCAATCTGTCTTCGAACAATACTCCACACCCAATCAACATTAAGGGAGACTGGATTTAATCTGTGATATTTTGCGACCTTCAAAGATCAATTATCTCTGCTTCGGGTTCCTTGAAAACGCTTGGTCTTAATTTGCCGAGAGGTTTGCCTCCTTGTCAGAATAGAATAGAGCAGAGGATGAAAATAAAACAGTCTGGGAAATCCACACCATATGTTAATAACCTAATGGGGTCGTCAATTTCCACCTGTCACCACACTGGCTTCTCTTACCTTAATCAACTACCTGGCCGTAAAGACAGTTCATTCTATCTGCATATCCGTACATAAATCACCCCGAAATTAACGTGATAAGATCCCTACCCGTCATAATGCCCGCCCCATGGGCTCTATGGAATTGAACAGCTGCTGTCCCGGGGGAGTCCAATCATTCATCAAGGTTTCATTTCATCTGAGAAACTGTTGCAGACACCTGACATCTCTGTACATGAACACACATGATAGCAGCATGCAGCCTCTACTCCAGGTATACTGCACTCTTGCTGTCTTACCTAGATACCTCAACAGCCTTCATCCAATTAATACAGCCATTAACAGATTTCAACAAGTTCAAATACTTGTAACTAATAACTACAGTAATATTTTTCATCATCTAAAATCCTGTTTCTGGATTAATTGATTTTAGTGTACCTAATGTCATATGTAGGTGGGTAAAGAAGCATCAGACACACATCCCTGCTCAATCAAAGCTTTGTGTCAAATGTTTACATGTACATTTGTTAACTTGAGTTTACACTTGTTATATTTTTCAACCTCGCCAACTACATGTACATCTATTAAAAGTTATCAATCCAAACTGGACTACACTGGATTTGAACCCACAACCCTACAAACTGTCAACCATACAAGATGTACTTTGACTAAAGGATGATACAATTATGAGCATCTTGTGAGATTCCACCCTACTGTGTTAAAACAGTGGCTATGCACTCTATCCTATGACATCAGTGCCCCTGTGGTAAAGGGCGTCCTGTACCTGGGTGGGGGGTCGTTAACAGGTGAGTACCTGGCAAAGTTCATCGGGATTAGAGCCTCTAGTATCATGTCCATGGCAACTCATCCCTCTTCGTCTGAGCCGTCTTAACTCAGCCATAACAGGGATGAGCAACTCAAGAATACCACAACAACAAAACTATAGTGCTGACAATTGAAGATGACGCACACAAAGTTACACCTGAACCCCCCAGGTTGAGTGTCCAAGTCCAGTGACCTTGCATCAATGATTTGATGAGTTCATATCCATAACCCTCTGAATGTATCATCTAAGGATTATGATGTATGGAAAAGTTTTTCGTTTTCTAGCTTGCTGATCAGGTCGGGATTTTCAGCTACGTGCAGTTCCTGTAGCCTAAAGCTGTCAACTTTTATGGAAGTGTGAAAATAATGGAAAAGAGATTACTATACAAAGTTCTGTATTAATGAATTTTTTTTTATTTTTTTTTGGTTCTCTTATTTTTTATTTGTTTATTGATTGTTGAAGTTTTGTGGAAGTGGCCAACAACCTGAACTGAAGATAATCCCAAATAAGACTAAGACTACATGAATCTGTAATAAAGAACTTCTGTTCAAAGTCAATTACTGAGGTAGAAAATGCAGGTAATTCTCATTACCTTTAACTGAAATAAACTTTGGGAAAATGTTTCATTTTATTGATGAGCCTGAAAGACTACTGGTATGTGTCTTTCACAGATGGATATTTTAATCTCCTCCATCCTTAAAAACCAATATTTATAAAGTATCTTTATGCCCAGTACTGTAAGCCATAAACCAGTAACGGAGTCTCTGTCAAAGAACACTGGGCAATAATCTGCATTCCCCAAATTTGCTGTTTGATAAAGAAACAAGTTGTTCAAAAAACATGTGAATTATAAGTGTAATTGACACTCACAGGGTAAACTGATTCGCTTACTGAAGCTCTTAAAAAGCAACTTTTGGAAACTTACAAATTGACAAACATGTATTTCATGTTGTTTATCATACAAGTTTCTATCAGCCCCTATCAAACTCTGATTCTGAAATTAAAATTCCTGTCCACAATCCATCTAAGCTTTATATTAAAGGCTGTATCCTCTCGGGGTACAACGTGTTACCATACATAAATTAGAGAGATCCAGAACATCAAGAGCTAATAGAGCACCAAGAGCATGATTCAATTTCAACGCTGACAAATTAAAGTCGAAAGACAAAGGGTCACATGATACTCTGGGATTTACCGTCTCCATAAAATGTCATCAGCATGAAATTAAAGGTGAACAGTACACCCTGCTAACGACACCTGTGTCTGTGAGAGATCTTCATGGCCAATCTTCTCAGCGATCCTCACTAGGCTACATTATACCCCGGCATCTTTGTGGCAGGGGATGAAACGATTAAAACTCGGACACCTATGTCAGAGAACTTCAGCATTCTATAGTCCCGGATATCCTGTTCCCATTTTATGCATGATCATTTTGGCAGTTGTTGCACCACCTTTCTCCATCTCTTGCACCTTCATTATAAAATCACTGACAATTTTCTCTGAATCAGATAAATGCTTTTTTCCAGGTTCGTAGAAGAAGGTAAGAAGATGTAGGTGACAGGTGTTAAAACAAGCTAACAGACTGTTTTTTACATCTAATGCGAGAAATTTGAATATTCAAATGTCAGGTGTTTCCATTGTATAAAAACTTATACAAATGGAGCAAAGCTTTAAATGGTTATTTTTCCCATGCCAAAACGAATATCTATCTGACATCGCTGAAGGATGGAAGAGGTTGCATTATTCAAAGATTTCTGCAGAAAAAGCCACTGTGCAGATGTAGACAGGAAAAGTCTAGCTTACAAAAGTCTAATGTCTATGAAAATGACAATAGAAGAGAAAATCCAGCTGGACTTCAATTCATACAGCTTACACCCCAGATAGAAATGGCCATCTTGTATGGAATACCTTCACAATGGTTTGGCAGGTGGAACCACAGTAACCTCTCCATTTGAGGTCAGGGGTCAGCCAGTGACGCCTATTACTTCCTGTGACCCCCCAAAATCAGCAGTGTATGGCTAAGGACCAAAGGGTTAAGGATGAGAAATATCAATGTATGGGGACATACCCATACAAAAGGTACATTCACATGCCTTGTAAATCAAGCAACATTAACTGACATCTAAAGATGCAAAAATATATATATTTAAATGTTTAAGTGAAATAAGAAATGAACACACATATCTGTACCATTCACTTGTCTTCTATGAATTAATACAGACACATGTATACATGCAGTTTCTTCACCTATTTTATAACACTCATATACAGGTAGAAATGACCGGGTGGACACTTCATCAAATTCATGGAAAATATTGCTTCTTTTGACACAAGTTTAAAATACAAGTAAATGTTGTTATAACAGGTGGATGAGCAGGGGACTGGAGAGCACATTCCCTATCAGCGGCACATGCACATTGTCCAAACTGGGTCAAGAGCCTGTCCTTGCATGCCATGTCTTGCATCCAAGAATGTAATGCTTGGCCATTTAAAAGAAATCTGTTGCGGCAAATTGAGAGGGCGTGAGAAAGTCTCCTTGGCTGACACTGCTTGTCTGGGGAACTATCTGTTCACTGTCTAGTCTAGTCATTAACAGAACACTACGCAGCAGTCTTCGACCTCAGTATCTCCACCTTCAACCTTTGACACTTAAGCACAGTAATCTTTGCCATGGAGTCCAACACTTCCCCAGATAGGCCACAAATTCCATACCAGTTCTAAAAACTCATCAGTCCTGTTTCTTTTTT
This sequence comes from Acanthopleura granulata, assembly GCA_016165875.1. NCBI lineage: Eukaryota > Metazoa > Mollusca > Polyplacophora > Chitonida > Chitonidae > Acanthopleura > Acanthopleura granulata. The sequence continues at coordinate 47,443,951 of JABBOT010000080.1, read as the reverse complement.
TTTTTTTTTTTTGGTTTGGTTTTTAATCTCTCTCCTTCAAACACCACTGCTTTCTACTTTAATCAAACTTTAATACAAGCACTACCAATGGTCTGAAAACACAATTACTGAAATATACATGTGCTGTCTATCTCGTAAGATCAAACAATAATGAGATCAAAAGCAAATTTTTGCCATGCAGAATAAAAATCTTAACACATCTCTTGGATCTTAAATGAATGATATTTTTTGCAGTTACACACTTTTAACATGCAAAATAAACAGCCCAGAAGAAAAGGCAACAGACCAAGAGTTCAAATTCCAAGCGTTAAACAGACTTTTCCCAGCTACATATTATTGCAATAATTCAATGTGTCCATACTGGTTCCTGATCGAGCTCCCCATGAGATCCCACGTGTCTGGCTTTTAGAATTCTTCGTTCAAAACCATCTCAGCATGACCAAACAGGAGAAGCACAGACCTCTTCCAGAGACAGCGTCTAATTGACAAGACATTCCTCAACTTTAGCATCCATTTGGGCTGGGATATAAACCCATCTCTTGATTTGAAACACTTGTTGACAGGATCGCCTGGCTGTGACTGGTTTGAATTTCTTTGTTTTTATTGACTCAGATGGGTCAGACTGGATACAGTACCCCATGGATCTGAGCATCAGCAGCTAATTTATGTCCCCGCCCTAACCATGACCAGATATCGCTGGTCTCTGCGGTGACAACATCTCAACCTCGGCATCCCACAATGCCTCGGCATTTCCTTTGTTTCCACTGTTCTATTGTTCTCCCAAAAACATCTCCTGTTGCTTTTACATTTTTTTTAATGCGAGCCCAGTTTGGTGAAGACAAAAAACGGAAATGGTTGGCCGACCCATGTGGGTCATCACTATAGCTGGCCTCCCTGGGGGCGAGATGGAAATATCTGTCACATTTTAACCTACCATACTCATCCTAAAATTTTCCACAAAGTTTTCGTCAAAAAGATCTAGATCTACTTTGGTTAGCTCATCATGCATTATGACTTTTCAGCATAGAACAAATTCAAATTTACACTTGACAACAACATACTGTTCACAAAAATAATTCATTGACAACAGACTTTATTGTACTAAGGAATATGTAACAATGTTGTAAATGACCCAAGAAAATAATAGTAACGGTAAAAATTGCCAACATGACCCAAGTAATGTAAGTGAAAGCTGGCTGTGTATCCCTTAATTCTCACAAGGACGGACAGACAGACGGACAGACAATCCATTTCCAAACACAGCACTTCCATTTAATACCTGCCTGATTGACTTCACCAATTTCCTGTACAATCTATATGTCATAAGCATGCCACATTTACACAACCACCACCATCACCAAGCATCCCACTCGGTAAATGTTGTCTGGATATCACATTTACACAACCACCACCATCACCATGCATCCCACTCGGTAAATGTTGTCTGGATATCACATTTACACAACCACCACCATCACCGTGCATCCCACTCGGTAAATGTTGTCTGGATATCACATTTACACAACCACCACCATCACCGTGCATCCCACTCGGTAAATGTTGTCTGGATATCACATTTACACAACCACCACCATCACCGTGCATCCCACTCGGTAAATGTTGTCTGGATATCACATTTATGCATCCCACTCAGTAAATGTTGTCTGGATATCACATTTACACAACCACCACCATCACCATGCATCCCAATCAGTAAATGTTGACTGGATATCACATTTACACAGCCACCACCATCACCATGCATCCCACTCGGTAAATGTTGTCTGGATATCACATTTACACAACCACCACCATCACCATGCATCCCAATCAGTAAATGTTGTCTGGATATCACATTTCATCCCCTTACACTTACCTATTTATCTATATGTATGTAAATGATCTAAAATTGAACCAAATATGTGTTTTTAGGGCCAAGTAAATGTCATGAAATACTACATTTTGGACTAAAATTTATATTTTCCCAGTGGGATATCATCTAACCTTCGAAGAACCTCAAAAACATCAGTTTTTTAGACTGTTCAATATAACTCTCAGAATAACCAGTAATGAGCCACGAATAAAATTTGACATCATTTAAATTATCGTGCAGTTAACAAATCATGGCCTCATTGGTGAAGTGTACATTCACAAGAACCAAAACAGATGTATGCTGTAGACGAAAAGTAAAAGACAAGACAAAGTGCTAAAGAAATCAATGCTTTACAGCATCAATTTGCATATATCATCATATAAATTATATATAAGTAATTTATTTACACTTCCATAAAGCTGTATTTAAAGGCCTTTTCCACACCATCCTCATAATCTTCCACTACATCAAAGGTACAGGCTTCTCGTCCACTTTTGATGAACTGCTGAGATATAGATGCATTTGTTCATATACAAGGTCAAAGAAGTCTACTTCTGATAAACTGGGGATGAAAGCTTCCTCCAAAGTATCCACAGGTTATAACAGGTTCAGGTTGGGTTAAGCATATCCATTTCAACCTGTTGACTTTCTCACAGTACTGGGCTAGAATAGCCTTCCTTAACTTTATTCCCCTCCAGTCTTTGCTTAATTGTCTGAACCAAGTGATCCCCACAAATAAGGCCTTATGCAAGGATACCTTATCTCCCCCTCCTCTTTTATCAAATCCCACTTAAATTACCAGAAAATTATCTACTGCAAAGAAACTCTCCTCTCTATTTCACACCACCCTACTACGGTAGTTAACCCAAAAATACTACAGTGCTTTTTTCCGCCTAGATATGCTGCGGAAAACACCTGAATACAGAAAGTGTTGAACAGTTATTCTGTGCAGCACCACATCAAAGTATCAAATCATATTTCATCCCAAGTAACAATGTTGCATGCATCTGAAATTACCGCACCAACATCACATTATATTAGGCCGAATAATAATACACTGGCATTTCATTATAACAATCAAATAAATAACGATACACTGTTTGTTAAATTTGTAACAGTTACCTTAAACTAAAACTTTGTGGTTGCTCTAAATTATACACTGTGGTTTTAAATATTCTAAATAACCAGGAAATAAATACTGGTAAAATAAATAATTACCATAAACTACATTATACACCATGTTATTACATTCACCTACAAACATTCTGTGTAGCTTGGTAACCACTACCAAAGCTGCATTTAAATCAAGCTAAATTAGCCCAATGCAGAAATTTATTACACTATCACATACATTCATTCTAAATAATATTTACTTCAATTCAAAATTAACACTAGTAAATACTATGCTTAAAATATATTTATATACATTCGTTTGTATCTGTTCCTTACAACCAAATACTTTTCACTCCTTAGGCTTCATGTTTTCATCCCATTCTCCCAGGTAGAAATGTTCCCCCTTTAAAATTATTTTTCAAAAAATGGCACTGTGCATAAAAACGCAGACAAAAAAGACAAAACAGATAAAAATGCAACAGGAAGGCACTTCGTGTCTGACACAAATGTTTTCCACTTGTTGCCAGTTTGGTTATGACACACACAGTTATCTTTTCCCAGTTAGTGTGTGGTCTGTGTGACATTTCCTTCCCACACTATCACATGATGAGATCATTCAACCAATGGCAGATAATTTTACATCTCAATCAATCTACAGCAAGGCTGAATTTAAAAAAGTCAATGAAGAAAAAAGTTAATACATCCAAATTAGCAGAGAAAATCTAATAAATTACCCTGTTTCAGCATCGCAATAAAAATTAATTACGACAGATGTGAATAACTGTTTAATTTACTGTGGTATTTTATACAGTTATATTTTGTGCTTTTTTTATCCCTTATTTGAATTTTTTTTTCTTTGCTAATATCACTTTCCAGTGATTCTTGTTTTCTTATGTTACCATGGAGATGTCAAGAGTTTCCTGCTGGTTTATTCAACTCATCATACTTGTGATGATAAGGCACCAAGTACAGGAGAAAAATGTAAAAAAAAAGGCAAAAAAAATAATCTAAATACGATGCCTTAAATTTAATTAAACATCTTTGAAATACGTTGCTGACCAGTTTTAGTGTTAATGCCCAAGGCATCATAACCAATAAAAGTGACCTCCCCTTTATAATTTACACTGGAGAAGGCGTAATTGAATTTTCATGGGGCGACAGAGGACACAGGGCACACAGACAGGCCTAAGTACCCTACTGCTCTTTGGGGTAACTGAGTGTCACCACCCAGACATCTGACAATTCCAGGAGCTAGCCTCAACACCACTTTGCTTTAAGTCATGGCGAAATGTTAATAAAAACCTTATCCAAATTCCCAACAAAACACACTACCATCAGCGCACAAATACAGCCATCAAATCAGATATGTCCCTACTGAGTTTGTTTTTTTCCTCTGAATGACAAACGCACAAAAGCACAATTTGGATTCCTACACAGAATCTGACAATATCAGCATATACTGCCCTATCGTTATTTCCTCTCAAGTTTAGCATGTAAGAATACACTTTTTGAAGCACATAAAGGCCTCACCTGCAAAATGACACTTTTGATGACAACGCTTGTGTTTTTTCAGATAAGAAATTAATCAAACTTCATAAAAACCTCTTAAACGGCTCTATATTGTGCATGAATCGATAAGAATCAACAGAATATGTCACATAAAAACTGCTAAACTTAAGGTGAAATACAGCATATATCATACACAATCACTTGAACAAATCAATATCTCTTACCAAATGTCTGTCTTTAAAATCTGGAGCAAGGTTCACCTACAGGTACATTAATCCTTACATCAACAGGTTTATTTTGGACTTTCATAGATAAAAACAGTGGTAACTACATATCAGAGATAAGGCTCGGCAAATGTTGTGAAAAATAACAAGATATGTAAGTGGATTTGATTTGCACAATGGTTGGTCAGAAGTGTCATCAATATCCTTGTTCACCTGAACACCGGCAGTTTTGTCCTGGTTGTTGTTCATAATGCTTTAGGATGTTTCAAGAGAGGGTTTTACTGTGATTATTCATAGACAAAGACTGCCACGTGGGATAAACCTTTGGCAAATTCCCAGGTAAGGACCAGATAAAAGCTTAGGGCCGTCATACACAGGCGAAAAAAAAGGAGGGGCAAACAAAAGATGGATAAAAGCAGTTGATAGCACAATTATCAGCAAACTTGATTGAACGACGATAATCCAAGTCTAGCGGAAATGACGACCATAGTCGAGAAGTGGGCATATTTTCTCAATTTCATTTGTATAAGACATGTTCTGATTGAGGTTAGTTACCCCGTGGTATTGACACTGACAAGGGCTAGGGACTTCGCACATGCCCAGTGTCACCCACCGGTAATTGTCCCGTGGGCAAAGCAAAACTGGCCGTGTGTTTGGGAGATGAAGACAACAAAACCGACACTAACTGGACGTTGTTCACAGCTGAGGGACTATGGCCTTCCTCAAAAGCACTGGCTAATTGTTGTTTGCCAGACAGCCCAACAATTAATGTGATTTCAACTCCTTTGTTAATTAGCTAATCATGTTATCCTAAAGCTCAACTAGGGGTTCCTCTTCTAGGCTGACAGCCATTTGTTTACCATTCTGATCAAGTGTTATTCACAATAAATGTCCCACTCCTTTGCCATGCCTATATCAGTGGATAGTAAGTTTACCCTGGAGACACATCTTTATACCCTAACCATATATACTGTCCAGTGTAAAATGCTGGACGGATATATAAAAATGTATCCTTTCTGCATTACTTGTCAGATTGTTTCCTTATAAGTTACCAAAATCTCAATAATTGAAATCAATGGTAAAAATATACAAGACTTGACGAATAATTATTTTCTTCATAAACACTTTGGTTCAAATAAGTGTTCAACTGATATCTCTAATACTCATCTTTTCTTGTTTCTTGTGACCTGAAACATCTGTAAATCCTTTTGTCACTCACAATTATTTCACTATAAAACAGTGCACAGAAAATAAGATATACAGAGTAAGAGAATATATAAACCATGGCTAATATATAACCTATTGTCTAATTGTGATAACACAGACATCATCCATGAAATCACAACAGAAGGGAACAATAAATGTCAGTTGAGCTTCAAAAATATATATATATATTAGAATATTTGCTGTAGGTATGAAATATGTAAACCCCCTTACTGATAATAACACACAGTCTGGAAGTCAAAAGAAACTGGCAGAACATACACCAATTAGTCAGGCATTACTGCCAAACTCACTGGCAATGTGCTAAGTTTTTTTTGTAGCTTACTTGCTGCATTCACTGAAATACATGTATCTCTGGGTGGACTGTAGGCTATCCCTGTAGCAGACACCTCCTGCAAAGTGACACAAGGGAGGAACACAGTGTGCATTACTCAATCTGATCCAATTGGGCAATTGAAATCCTTGTCAAATGTCCACTATGGCAATTACAAGGTTAGTTACCCACAAGCACCCGCCCCCTGAGGCCATGAGGGGATAGGAGCCATCAGAATTGATCAGAAAACCCGCCCTCAGTTCTGTTCTTCCTGGTAATGCCCCAGGGAAGAATTGACAACTGTGACAATTCAAACAAGGGCCTGTAACACATCAGCATGGAGAGCAGCTTCACAGATCATGCCTAATCGTCTCCTACCGAGTTAAAACTGTAACAAGATAGCTTAGCACATATGACTCTGAATGAAAGCGTTATTTAGATTCAGCATGAATCTGAACACTCGTATCAGGTATTTGTGTTTACATTCACATGAATGTTCAAGTTTTCCTGATAACTTTAACCAACCATACAATGAAACAGGAAATTATTGCACTTAATTTTATTTTACACTAATGTTACTGGAAGATACGTTTACAGTTTTTCCCCTGAAGGAGAGCTTTTATTAAAGAGGTACATTTTGCTTGATTCTGATTAACTCATCCACCTTGTTGAGCAACAAAAATAATTTTTTGGTGAAGTTTAATTTCTGATAAAAAAATCGTTTTGCCATCAGAAGTATCGTTTTAAAGCCTTCTGCTGCTTTCAAAGTGGCATTTTCACTGACCACACTTGAGGTGACATACTGAAAGTACACACAGTTCAACCAGTGTTTCATAAAAATGATCCGGTTTGCATATGATGACAAAGTTGGCATTTAAGCATACATATTTAATTTTACAGTGGCTCACAAGGTCAACATTAATGTCGTGATCACTTCTACAGTGTATTTCTTGCAATAACTTCAAGGTTTTGTTTGGAATCCTAAATGTTTCCTTCCATACAATTACTAAGTCAATTACTAAGTGAAGAAATTTTGTTACTTCCCATCAAATAATGATGCAACGACAGTTTATCACATCAGTTTCTTAGTGACATAATAAATTAATGTCTCTTATCATTTTCCTCTAGCAAAATCATCTCTTCAAACCACACTGTTTTCCTTTTTGGCACAAAATAACCCAAACCTGATGATAACTGCAATACATTAACAGTGCTTCAGATCTAAGGACAGGGCTAAAAGAATCATATCCCCATTCCACAAATCTTTTGAAGTTTTTTTTGGCTTAAGCAACATAAAACTACACACATGCAGATTTTGACTTACAATTTTTTTTTTTTTCGATCACTCCATGTAAAAAAACTAGAGACTTACACAATTTACTGAACTGATCAAGTTTCGTTAAACTTGGAACCGGTGTAACATATAACTTCTTGTTTGCTGCAATTTTGCATGTTAAAATTTGATCTTCTTGAGGTTTATTCAATTCTAAAATTGCACTGGGTAATACCTGTAATTCTTAAACACGGTAAAAAAAAAACACCTGGGTGTTAACTTAAATGAATTAGGCAACAATAATTTATATGTCTTTTTCCACCCAGCCTACAATTAATTAAGCAAAGCCAACATAAGCATGCATCAATGTCTGCATGGAGCAATAGCATTCCCAGGGAATATTTCAAACAATTCCCATCACAATAAATGATTTGACATTCTTTAAATTATAAATGATTATCTTATCAAAAGAATGTATCTAATTACAAATGTGTCAAAATGACTGACATCAAAGCGGGTGCCTTTTAGCTAGCACCCATTCACCTTGTTTTCATACCTGACAGATTGCTAATCCGCGAAACACTGTCTTCACAGCCATAAACACGCAGACAACCATTTCAGCTATTGTGAGCAGTGTGTGCAGGTGACCCGGCAAATTTAATCAAGACGATATATATATATATACAAATGTAGTACTCCTGTTAAGCTGGGTGATTTCCAGCTAGAGTGGACTTCTGTGCTTATAGTTACGTAATCTGGTTTTGACAAACAATGTGATCTCTGCATGAATATCACCCAGTCCAGTTCATACAAGAGAAATAGCCCTATCCATACCTCCACATCAACACAGACTTTTTCTTTTTTTTTCTTTTTTTTTTTTGGATGTTTTACTCAGCTCCCAAGAACAGTTTCACCAATGTGACGGCAGCTGCCTATATTTGTGTGAACTTCAGCATATAATTATTTGCTTTTAAAGACACTTTTCAAACACTTTTTGACTACATTTTAAAAGAAAATACAGAGCTGGACCAAATGTATATACTGATAGAGTATTCTATCAGAGAATAAATATAGAGAATATAAAGAATAAAACTGAAAAACGCTAATTTTTCTATCACCCGAGAACACACCTTCCTGCACTGAGACTGTATCCCATGCCCTTGTTCCAGATTGATCTACTAAATAACAACACAAATCAGAAACACGTCTCTGGCTGCTTCGGTTTGTGTCCACTCCTTGTTCAAAATTAATAATGTTTAATTATTTGTCTTTTATTTTGATGGTAAGTTTTGATTATTCTAACTCATCTACCTTTAAATCTTGCCTGTCCAGTCAACTAATGCATATCCTTATAATCAAATGTCATGAACCTGGTTCCACCATAAAGTGTCCTCAGTACCATAGTACTTCACAAATACAAATGATTACCTGAGAGCTTTGATCTAACAAAAACAACACAGCTATTCATAATGCTGTATCACAGTTTTAATCCAAGGCAGGTCTAGGTCTTCTTTACAAATATAATGTAATGAAATCTCACCAAAACTCATCAATTCTGTTAATGACAGGCTAATTAGATGTAATTAACCTTCCCTGTCCCCTTCAGATAACGAGAACAGATCTAGTTTCACAGGTATTACTGACATTCACCTTATCAACTTGTCTCTGTTGTGTGTTGCACAAGTCACAGCTGTGTATAAGTGCAGCCTAACCTTCACACATAACATATTATGTCCAGATTTCAACACTATTTTCACTTTGTCAAGAAGTCAAGCAACTGATTGCAAAAATGATATTAAACTAAAATTTTCATGTATAAACCAAATGTAGATCTGTTTTACCTGAAGAGAAAGAAGACGAAAACAGAAAGTGATAGGTGGGGAAAAAGGGAAGGGTAATTGCTTTGAACAGATGCATACAACATCACTGTAACAATATAACTAGAGAAATTTGATCTTGTCCATAAAACAGAAAGCAGATATGAAAAGTATAGTCTGTTTCAGAAATTGTACCTTAGGAACATTTTCAGCCTTCATGAACCAGCAGTGCGAATTATTGAGAATATCACAGGTCATTTAACTAGCACAACCAGTAATTATCCCTACCATACTGTGTTTTACCGATAACTTATTCTTGTTGCAATACAGCATTACAGGTATCTCTTGTGCAACAAAATAATGCAAATCTGTCCTTACAATTAACTCTCGAGTCAAACATTACCTTTATATAACAAGTATTCGAGTACCACAAAAAATACGCGCATAGTCTATCATTCTGAACTGCCATTATCTATTTCATATGCACAACACAATGCATAAAAATACATGAATACCTATCATAGGGCTAAAAGTTCACAATCATTCTGAACAACCGATATTCTTTGGGTAACTATGTGTTTTGAGTTGTTATTTTTTTTGGTTACTTTTTTGTGTTTGTTTTCTTTTCCCCAGTTTTACACAGTATCTTTCATTTCAACCATATGCTGTGAAATAGAGGATAGTCTCCACAACTAAAAGCCTGGTTGACACTACAGTCCAGAAACCACCTTGTGCCTTACTTCTTGGATCGACAAATCATAAATAAAGTCTGCACAGAAACGGTGGTTTAGTAATGGCTAACAGATGTCTGCTGGGCAAATCCCTCTGACACTGGAACTTGTCCTAACCTGGAATTTAGATGGTTGGAGAGGACTGACTTTTCTTTGAGGGGCTGGCAGGGGAGGAGGGGAGAGGGAACCTCTCTGTGAGATCCAGTGCAGTATGGGAAGACGCCTATTACAATATGAAATCAAGGAACAGTACTCATTACATTTTTGAATGGGTTGGGTGGGGTAAGGTAGGGTGAAGCACTGAGGTGCTGGAAATAAAAGTTAAGAGTTAAACGAAGTGCAGGAAATTACATGTACCTTGGTGTGTCCGTCAGAAATTACTTACAAGGTATCACTACAACTATACTACGTCATCGTTTAAAACTCTGTATAAGACACTCTGACTCAAACACAGTTCCAGTTATGATAACATGACGTACATGTACGTGTGGTAACATCAGTGTAAACATCAACGGCATATACACATGTACTTGACAACCTGCACTGGCTGGTTAAAAACAAAACATTAAATCTATATATTGAATCATACTGGACCGATATGCGTGAAGAATTACCACATAATAAAATCGTTAAGGAGACAGGACTATATATGTTCTTGATGGCTTTCACACGACAATTCTGACATGCAATCGCAATAAAAAAAATCGACATCAGATAAATGAAACAAACAATATAACCGATCCGTCTCTGGGATTTTTCGGCTGTGGAGGCATTTCCAAAAATAAAACTGTCAACTTCTGGTCGAAATATATCTAAGCCAGTTTGCCCGACTAGAACAGACACTTGAGCTTGTCTGGGGAGAAAACTGGTGACTTACCGTGCGCTAGTTTTCTGGCTTTTGACTTGGACCGCATGTTGTCTTCTTACAACCGTCACTGATCGCTTCTTGATCCCCAATCACACAGTTTGTCAAATCTGCTGTCCCTACCTGCGCGCATGCGCACGGCGGCCTTCTCGCTTCATGGCGTCAAATTAATATCGCCTTTAAAACTTTCTCGCCATTCTTTTGGGAGAACAATGAAAACAAACGCAAGCATAGGCGGCCGCGTGCTTGCTTACGGTCACAGACAATATGCACAATGAATAACCTAGCAACACAATCTTTGACACATAGACGCCAATGTACAGATACAGATCTCGGGCCGCCAAGTCATTAAAGGATGTGGACTCAATGCAAGTCTCCTTTGCCCAAAAGTTAGATAACATGCAGAGGTGATGAAACTTTAATAGAATGAATTAAAACAGACCCGCCAGCTTTCTCAGCGGTTAGCGAAGTGTGAATCGAAACGACTGAAACACACCGATTACAAATTAATTTAGTACATGTGACAAGGTGAGAAGTGCGGCTAAAGAGGCTAAATGTCCTACCGTGGCCTATCATGCGCCGTCAACATCTTCGCGGATAGAACTTCAGGTTCAGTTTTATTAGAAAATCTAAACATGTGAAACAGTTACACAAGAGTACAGTAAAACTAGGGGGAATCTGTTTTATATTTTCCGCTTGTATCCCCAATCTCTTAATTCCTGCATAATGCTGCTAAATTGGCAAGACATCCAAAAAACGTCAATGTGTTGTCAGTGCATACGTCGCGATCAATGGGGGTACATAGCTTCACGGGGGAAGGCAAACACGGGCCCGGAGGAGTATTTGATCTCTGCCGGCGAGAGGATGACGCCGGTCAGTGGACACTGTAACTCAGCTCAGCCGCAGAACTGCATGGCCCAGGGGAGGACACAGACAGACGGGGAACAATGTGTCACGTCAACCCACGGGCAACTCTTTAATCCCGCGAACACCGTGTTAAAACAGGGACCTTTAAAACATTGTTGGACAGGTGCTTCTTAGAGTAGGGCGTATATATACATGTGTAGATCTGTGCATGGGTGGTGATTTTAGTAATGTATAAAGCCTTAACGCATGTGTGATAGGCCGACCTATGTCTTTTCACACATGAACATATAATATACATGAATAGGCCTATTTTATGGTTTGAGCCTAAAATCCAAAATCGACAGGTGTATACAACTTATGTATTTATATACTTATTTATGTACGCTATTACAAAGATTCCCAGTACTTAATTGCTATTTCTGAACGTATAGGATCTTCCATATGTAAGTTTATATGATATGAATGTTTAATGAGCGTCAGCAAAATGATCAGCCAATGAATGAGCGATCATATTTTGCTATAAAATATAGGAATAATATATTTCATTGTCACAAAAAAACAAGAGAATGATTATCCCCATAAAAGGATAATGTCAGTGGCGCCTTGTATATAACATTCTTCATATCTGACCATCTACATCATTATGCGACAAGTGAAAAAGTTTGCCGGTGTCTTGCTACAGATCGATCGTTTACTCCGAATGCTTTGGTTTCCTCAAATCATAAAACTGGCCACCATCGCCTAAGTAAAAAGTTCTTGAAAAAATATCAAAATAATATACATATCTCGCTTTGACAATATCGTTAATTAATATTTAACAGAGCTTTCAAATTCGTGTAATGCAGACATCATATGGATCATATTTATTCAATGCTTTGATGTCCCTGTAATAATATTGTGCTATGTATATGTCAATGACAAAAATATGATAAATGACAAAACTAATATGTAACCTATTCATCTGAAGCGAATATACCAATGTCACCTGTTTAACCCAGGCATGGATGGCCTGCAATGTTTTCAGTATACAGTGTAATTTTCTGCCCCCACCTCCACCCCGATCACAAAGCTGTCTTTGACCAGACTTGGTCTTAACTTGTGGAATTATTCATATGCTTAGATTGGAACTGGAACGGCGATTTTTAATTTTGATATGAATGTGTACGATATTTCTAAGTATTGAAATAAAATTTTTTATGGTAAAACGTTTTGATGCTGAGGCTAAGTCTGACGTAAGTATAAGACAGCTCCTGAGGCAGAACAGAACAGTATACCACGATCAGAAAAAGAAACAAAATCTGGGAAAATATGTTCACAGGACAGGAGGATTGGTATTAAATACTTCACTTAATTAAACAATCCAAACGCTATATACTTAACTCCAAATCGCAAAGAAGCCTGCATGGTGCCGATTTCATAATAACCGATTTTCGGCACAACTTAAACCTCTGAAACCTCACTATAACAAGAACTTTGTGCCCCCCCTCTCCCCGGCCATAGGGGCAAATTTTGATTGAGTTTTTCTTAGAATATCGCATGTTCAGTTTTCCAAATTTAAATTCCTACTGTTGAAAAATGGGTGTTTAAATCACATTCCAATTTTTGGTTTTGTGGAATCGGCATTTGCCAGTAAATCACATGCATTTCCATACGACGGTAACACCTAAACAATGACTATAATTCCTGCTCCAGGCATACACATATAGGCCTAATGTATGAGGTTTTACACAGTCATAACAGGCAGTGCCAGGACATTGATGTTATCTGTAGGCGATCATCATAAAACAAACAGCTAATATTTGACCTTTGTCTTGTCTGTTGACGTTTGACATGAGCTGAATCAACAGCTACAGGTATGGTGTGCTGGGGGTGAAAATTCGGAATTGACCGTTAACAATAGCTCATCAGCCCATCTCCACCTTCGTGCCGAAACGAAGATTCTTACACTGACAAACCCTCAAGATGCTACCTGCAGTGCATGTTGTATTGTTTGACGTGTTAGCTCCGCTGTGTACGTTTTCAAACAGTGTTCGATGTGCCCTATCAGTTGTTACATTTGTCCAAATCTGACACTTCTGAACGCCATATATGCAGTTCCCGTGAATTAAGATGTCGCCTGCTAAACGAAGAGACAAGGCCTTTATTACATTGCAATTTTTTTTTCTCCACGGCTGTTATGATTCTGGTATCAGAGATGTGATAGCTTCGCGGTACTGTTCCTTTATGCATAAATCCGTGGTGAAACATAACTTGCTGTATATCCTAGACTGATACAAGGATTTGCCCTGCACCGAATTAAAGAAACGCAATTGTTTTCCGTTAATTTTTTTTACGGGCAGGTGTATATGTGGAGCTGCTATTAGCAAAATATTCGATCAAACATATACACCATTCTGCATGACAAACTTTGGTGAAATCGACAGTTTGTAAATTTAGGAGTAAATCACATGCATTGCCTGACGACGGTATGACCTAAAGAATGTCATTTTAGAAAAAGTGAACCAATATCGTTAAATATTTCGTTCTTCAAGCAATTGTATTTAAACTGACGATGAACAACCCTTGTTCTATGTAGCTATTTTTGCGAGTCACGAAACTGATTTTGGTCTGTACATTTTACGGATTAATCATACGCCGATTATGACAAATGGCCCAAAAATGTTCAAAGAATCATGTCATGCCTGAGTCAACAGAAAATGATTCTCAATTTTAAATATATAGGAGGATAATTTGATTGACATAACATAGTTAATGTATACTTTTTACTGTTTTGTCAGATTTAATAGAACCCTCTCTGGCATAGTCGTGAATTAGTCATAGTCTGGTAAAATAGTCATAGTCTGGTAAAATAGTCATAGTCTGGTAAAATAGTCACAACCTGGTAAATTGGCCATAGCCTGGTAAATTAGCCATAGCTTGGTAAGTTAGCCCCGGAACACCAGGGTAGTGAGTTCAACTCCAGCGCTGGAGAGCATTCATGCGACTTATACATGAGGGTGATTTCCAGCCACCGGCGAGTGGTGGTGAAAGAGTAATGATATATGTACAAATAAATAGAGTTGTGACAATTATATATATTGTATATAATATAATAATTATTTATTATAAATAATCATTTATCCAGATACTATGAAAACTTAATGCATCTGTATGCGACGTGCTCATGTACTCCATGCATGGCCAGGAAAGTCATATATTATTTATAGTTTGTTCCGTGAGACATATACATATACACGTGCATGTATGCAGGTATAAACCTGTGAGACTGTTGTGCAAAATGTCAGGGGTTTTGTCATAAATTCGTATACACAATTCGTTAATGCGTAAACCGATATGTATGTTGAAATAAATTGCGTTTGAAATCATTCAAAAGACTTATACCAGTAGAAGATGGTATCTCAAAAATATTGCACGTATATCTTATTTGTTATATATATTAGCCATATGCGGTTCCTTATGGTTTACCTGGCTCTTTATTTTTTATTGTGAATATCCATTTCATATGTAACTCCATGGGAACTCTGTAATACACAAAGAACAGCCACAGTGGATATATAGTCAGTTCACTGTTCGCAACCGCCATGAATGCAATGACTGTTGTTCTAACAGTGGCCCGCTTAGATAGGTGTCATGGAGGCGTGACGCGCGGCTAACCAAACCGTTTGACAGTGGTTCACGTAAGAGATGTTCGGCACAATGCCTTTAGGAAATCGGTTTAGTCATACTTTTGTAACAGCCATAAACACCCCCACCCACCCATCTCAGCAGCACCCCCACCCCCTGACTTTGCCCGGTCTTGCACGATGTTCATTATCTGCGGGTGACAATGTCCACTTGTTTTTCTAAGAATGTCCTCTTGGCAATTATCTAATGCACTTCTGGTTAGTGTGTTAATCAGAGTTACGCAATCGGTTGCACCCACGCATCGTTTCACAGAAGTATGTTATAGTACTCGGAGTGAACGGGGATATATGTTCAAATGAACAGGAGGTTTTGGGGGACACTTTACTTGTATACAAAATGCTCTGCGGGCGTCGCAACCGTCGTTTACCAACAGTCTGTATACATGCATTCCCATGTCCACAAGCGCCCCTACTGGCTAGACCTGTAACGGCTCTCGTACAACTATACGCCTAGGTTATTAAAGAGTAATCTTTATATGAAGCTGGATTCTTCTAATACATATTGTTGATCAGCTAGATTTAATTAACCCCTACAGAGCAAAGATGGTGAAAGAAACATGTCCACCTTCAATGAATTTAAAAGAATGAAGCTGTATACAGGCTGTCCAGATTATTAATCCTGGACTTTGTGCATACAACAACGACAACATTAAAGAAAACTTCTCTTGAAATTCTTCTCTTTGCATGAAACCGCCCTAATTTTTATATTTTCGTAGTTTTTTGGTGGTGTGTGTTATTTGTATAGTTTTGGAAACTGGTCTTGCGATTATTGACCGGGAAGGCCCATTTTGGTTGACGGCTGGTATACCAGTCTCGACTCCTAGCTTCCTATCATGCCGACTTTACACGAAAAGAAGGTTAGTCTTAAATTTGGGTATTTTTAATTAACCTTACATGAGAAAGAAAATACCCAACGCCCGTGTATATATGACGTGTAAGTATGTCGTCTATAGCAGCAATTGTTAGATCACTGACTTATAGCCGCGGTTGAGTCGGCGAGATCCCTCTCTGAATATCTACTGTTCCTCTAAATATATAGTGTATATAACATATAGACATAAATAGTTGCTGTATTTCAGTGTCTACAAACGTATCTATGTAAATACGTTCTGTATAAGACCTATGTAAATACATAAATGTGCACTGTATATACCGTATGCAACGTATACATAAATGTAAACTGAATGCGAAAGGAAGTCTAGAAGGATTATAGTTTAAGTAACTTAATGCATAGAGCGGACTTATTCTCTTACACGTTCTTCTCGTCGTAATTGTGTCTGTGTGCGAGACAAGATCAAACGTGTTGTAACGGGTTATTATATACGGTGCTGGATTTACAATCCTTTAAATCCACAATAATCCAGATCCCGGTAGATACAAGACGTCATCAAATCCGATCCTTCCAGACCACAAGACATATTAATTCTTATGCTGCAAATCTCTGTATACAAGGCGTTGTGATACAGATTTTCATGCCTCCAAAAGAAAACTTCCAGAACTGTGTCCGTTGGGCAAGTCCTTGCCAACATAAAACATCATACAGCATGTACAGAGGGTAAAAGCGGAGCAGGGAGGACAGTGTGATAATTGGTAAATGGTGACACGTTACAGATGAAATCTTACCTCAATTAGGGATTTATTTCAAATGTTCTTGTGAATGCTTAAAAAGTAACACCTTTCACAGGCCCTGGCGCCACGGCTTAAGCAGAATTAGGCGAAATGCAGTTTATTAGACGCCACTGGAATACAATTTCTCAAAATGCTGTGTTGGCAACACAATTAATGAACAATCACATAAAATGCCACGGGGCCTATATATGATTTGTTTTGCAAAGTTAGAAAGTTAGAGTTCCGTCGAAACTGATATTTGGTAGAGAGTGTTTTGGGTAATCCTTTGAATACTGCGATTAATGGATTTAATCGAAGCAGAATATTTATTTCCTTCACTTAACTGGTTTTCTTAAATTCTCACAAGTACAATCTGTACATGTGTATACAGCGGTGAGATTTGTATACAGAGGGAAGCTGCAGTGCCCGGACGTACTGAATAAATCTCCTGACTTAAAGCCGTAGCAGAGCCAATAAGAACTTGTACGATTCGGGCCTCCATCCACTGATCTCATTGTACTTTTATTTTATTTTATTTGTTACAATACCAAACTTAAGACTTTAATATCGACATAGGATGGCGGGTTCATCCAAGGCTTCTGTCCTAACTGACACATACCGAATAAATGAAGGAATCACTCAATAAATCAATCAATAAAAGTCAATCCACATGAACAATGCCCGGTGAAGCGACATTGGGAATGTGCACTGAAGCTAAATGATTCTATAAATGAAGTAATGCACAAAGCAAACCGGTAAGTTACAACTTGTAAGCAGGTAAATAAATTAGCTAAAAAATATGAAACTTTATAATCTATCCAGGTAAATAAAATTAGCTAAAAAATATGAAATTATATAATCTATCCATATGTCTCAGCCATATGATTACCCATGCACATTACGTCTATTTTCACTGAATATGCAAGAAACTATAGAGAATCGCCAAAGACTGGTCACCATAACAGTGGTGCGGTTTCGGTATAGTGATGGAACAGTCAAACTGGATAATCTGACAGCAATTGCATTGGACAAGGCGGCATTGGTCGACCACTGGCTTTGGCTGGCCACTTGTTTGTCCAGGTTGACTGTGGCCGGTGAGCATCGATTATGTCTGACCAGTTGAACGGCTTTATAAAGGTGAACAAATTACAGGATTGTCGAGCTCACAAGCCGTGAAACGTATTGCGCGATTTGGCCGGAGGGTATTAACCATACGGTCAGCTGGTCAACCGAGCCTGCTTTCTCACAGATCCGTGTAACAGGGTAACAGATCTGTGTAACAGGGTAAATAGATTTACACGCGCGAGATCGCGTTCTGTTGGGTAAGCCGAGCGATGATGTAACGTTCATCGCGTCTCTGTGATCGCGCATACAGGTGAAAAAGTCGACGGATGTTGGGAACCTGACATAAAGGGAACCATCTCTTAAAAATGCACGTGGGACCCGGTCGATGGTGGGTGGTTAAATGTGCTTATCTTCCATGGATACACGAAAAGGATACACAAAGAGCGGGCTCAAAACTGCCCCTTGGAAAGGGATTTCGGCAATCCCCCCTCCCCCCTTCTCACTGTTCATAGATGGAACTCATGGTGACACAAAGCGGTCTAAAGCGCTCGTGTGGACATTTGCGTAGCCTAACGTCAGATGAAAACCACTTATCATCAACCAATATGGTTTACTCATCTGTATGTCAAATGTGGGAAAGTTTGTAATTGATTTGCCAAATGTTGATGGTTTACCCCATCCATTCCGGTTCCTTTCACCTGCTAAACTGGCCGTATAAGTTACAAATTTTCAACATGGCGTTAAACAACGATCAAATAAATGCATATAATTACACGTAGCTATACGTGATCGTGGATTTAATCCAGACGTTTGCGACAGAATTTTTCGATTTCCCCTCACCGCCTAGGTGGCCTTGTGGTTATAGAGTGTTCGCCTCGAGATCGGGAGATCCGGGATGAATCCCGGGTTGGGTCATATCAAAATCTGTAAAAATGGTACTTGTTGCTGCCTCTCCTGATGCTTGACACTGAGAGGGTAAGGAAAGGAAACAAGGCCCGGTATCTGTATATATTGGCTGGTTTGGGATGTCATGTCTGGTGTCTTTGGCATGATGTTCCAATGATGGCAGCACATTGGCGGCATTGACTCGCCCTTCCACAAGAAGACACAGAACACATTCACTCCAAGGACTTCTCGTCGTCATATGGTGTGATATAAAAATTGTGAAGTATGAGTAAAACCAAAGTTCACATACACACATACTTCGATTTTCCCTTTCTCATCACCGTGGGGGTATTGGGATGTAACAGTTTGAGATCGATGAAGGATGCGCGTATGACCGTAGGCTGAAGATCATGCAACTCTCGTACACCAATTTATACGGCGTCACTCATGGGGAAACTTATCAATGATTTGCCAATGGTCGCATATTTACCCCGGGTCAGGGAAATGAATCCATTCAGACTTTACATGGAGTGAGAATGGGTAGATCTTCTTGGTATTTATATGCCTTTCCCGCATGTCAAAAGCGGAAAGCTATTATCGTGAATGTGCCATGTATATATATATATGCTTCATTCTCATATATTCATGACTTTTGCGTGTTCTCACTTCTCCAACACCTACAAGTTAATATTTAAGGTACATGTTAAATATCAAATACAAAAGAGTGATTACAGGCTGCGGAGGAATGGTGGTCAGGCGGTTCGCCTCGTAAGCGGAAGATCTGGGGTTCAGTCCCGGATCGAGTTGTATGTATGACTCTAATATCTTGGCACTATATGTCCTTTGGGGATCATGTAGCATAAGAGAACTATACAAATAAAGAGACATAAGGATGAGCTCAGGTCTCACTGGCTACCAGGCCCTGGAGCAATGGCGTCACGTTTTCGAATCCAGCTCACGCTGTTTCCGCTTTAGGTCAGGGGGTTTATCAAGTCGCGAGGCCTCCTTGACCCAGAGGGTTAGCGCAGCGCAATGACCCAGGAACCTTTCACCCATGTGGTCGCTGTGAGTTTAAGGTATTGTATGTTAAGGTTTAAGGAGGTATGCCTGCCAGCAACCTGCAGATGGTGTCCTATTTCCTCCCACCATAATGCTGGGTGCCGTCGTATGAGTAAAAATATTCTTGAGTACGGCCTAAAATACATAAATCAAACGCATAAATAAATATATCATTTAGACACTGTTTATCTCTATAGGTGTTGCGCTGTCTATATACTGTTTTTCAGTATATCAGTTTTTTCAACACATATATTCAAGGGATGTCGCTTGTATTTTCGAACGACCCTTCGACGATGCCCTCGCACCAATGAGAACTTACGTACACAACAGTGTAATTAGGATAAATAGTTCATAGTTTCTCTTTATTGTATATATGCATGCATGATACACAAATTTTCAGATACGAAAAAACAGAACAGAATAATTTCTAAGTTTTTTTTTTACTTTTAAACGCCGCTGTCCTTTTACTCCAGTTCGCGTTCTTTGTACGTTACTGATTCAGATGAACCCCTTCCCACGCCTCGCTGAAAGAAGACAAGCTATACAAGCCTTAGGGACCGACAGGTGAGTCAATCTACCTGGAAAGCCTTTGTATGCCAATAAGCACGCCTCTTTGCATCGATGCTCTTCTGACCCAAGATATCGTCTTTTCCTGTCCTGCACAAAAAGACTTACACACGCACGCCAGATTATCCACGACAACTTCAAATATAAATTTAAATATAAAACACATCAGCTGATTACAAGTGTTATCAAGCTGTACGTCTCCAAAATGAATATCAGTTAAACAGAAAAAAAAATACTTACAGATATATAAATATTTATAGATATTTTTCTGCCCTCTTGATGCCTTTATCCGTATTAATGTTTCTTTCAACCTCTGAAAATAAGATTCATCTGCTTTATATTTTTTAAGTTCTATAAATAGTTTGAAGTTATGAATACAATGAAAGTTATATTCGAGATAAAAGCCGTCTTTCAATTACATAGCAAGAGGTGCGATTCAGTGTAGCATGACGGCCTTGTGTCTGGTGCAATGTGGCGTGTGTTTGTGTAATAAGGAGCACATATTGTGCCAACAAGCACGTGCGAGTACATACGTAATAAATGTCAAGTTACGTAATAAATCATGTGCCTTGGTCATGAATGTTAAAGCCGTGTCATTTAGAGCACGTTTCGCAGATAACCACGTGGCGGTGACGATGTCCGATGTACAATCGAAGTAGTTAAACCGTGAGAAAGCGCTACTAATTGGAGACCAGAACTTAAAAAGCTCACACTACTATTGCCTAATTAGTTCCCGGCAGGAACCACACCCGAGAGAGCTTTTTAGTAAAATTTGTGCGATGGATCGTGAGTGAACCATCACGCACTGTTTCAAAGCTGAATATTATGCTGACAAATTTGAAACATTCAGCGAAATGAACAAAGGGTACTTTATATAAGCACAGGCCACCACCGACACGCTCACACCAAGAGACAAAGCAGTTCAATATAATAATATCGCAGATTTGTACACCGATTAAAGTTGGTAAAATTTAGATATTTGACTTGTGACAAATTTCAGAACACATATATATCTGTACAGAGTTCTGTGACATATTCACTGCATTTCACCTTAGGTTTAACACCTTTTCAAGTGACTTATTTTGCTTAATTCTAATTGATTCATCCACCTCTAAGTGCCACATGGAAGTGAATCTTTTTTTTTATTTATTTATTTATTTATTTTAGTTTATGTTCTTATCAGAAAAACTTAAGGATTGGCATCAAAAGTATTATTTCATGCCTTAAGATGATTCTAAAATTTGGATAAAATACAGTGGTAGGTTTACAAGTAGTAAAAGACAGAAAACCAATTTATTTATTGAATCCAGAGACACAAAGAAAATAAGTGACTTATTCTGTTAGTTTTTTCCCTTGTTTTATATGTACAGGGGCTATATTCATTTTTTTTTTTTTAGAGAATCGTTTTGGCGCCATGAATATTTAGTACGTCTGTATATACAGATACAGCATCCGTACGTGTGCTTAGTTCAGGCTGTGAAGAAATCCATTTTTCACGAGAGCCGAAAGTTTAAGTTCGATAGAGCACACGTCCATCTATGCAACTGAGTTAATTATAAAGACAGTTAAAGGGACGTATTTTATTTCCCATTCAGATCATTTACCCAGTCAAAATCACTGATGCGTGATGAATAAGAGTCACGTGACCAGATCAAGGCAATCTGTACATAACGTTTACAGCACGTGCGTATGTAGAAATCAGTCCACTCGTCTGCAGTTGAAAACTTTGCATATATTCGGAAAGGGATTTCGTTTTCGTGAACAGAATATAAATTTAAGGGAACATTTGTTGGATTGACAGGCAGTGTTTTGAACGACGACGGAAGAAAGTTGATAAAATTAAGGTGGAGTATGAACGATACAGTTCTTTCAACAAAGGTGAGCGGTTACCTTGACAATCAGTCTCGTGCCTTATCGACTTCTGTCTGACTTCGACCTTTGACCTTGGAATATTATTAACGTGCGCGCGCTCTCCGTCGTGTGCAGGTGACAGTGTACACGTGACTGACTCAGCTAGATAGCTGGAAGATAAAATTCTGTCCCCAGTATTGTTGTTTGCTTGCTGTCTTTCTTTGGTTCTTTTAGCATCGCCTTTTTTTACTTTATAACCCGGGTATCTTTTCTCACTGAAAAACAATGAGATTCCCTTCGAGCTATGCCTTAAGCCGTTTAAATGACTGACAGCAGATGACACTCGGACAGATGCGCGAGGCTGCTACTAATTGTCCGACTGGAAGGACAAGGCCACTTTGTAGCAAGGCGTTCCTTAAATTATAGCGCTTGGCTTGTCACAGACAACACCCCATCCTCTCGACCGGTGGCCGAAGAAGCGGAATGACCCACGCTGACCTGAGATTGAAGATGTTTTTTAATCGCCTTTATTGTTCCCTGACATTATACTCACCTGACATTGTTCCCGGCTTCCTCGGATTCATCCCTTCCTTGCCGAGCTGACTTGCCTTACCTGTCTGAAAGGACATCGCAAAAGTTGACCAATATTCCCACGGTCAAAAAGTCATAGTAAATGGGGTGTAATTCTGGAATCACCAGGTCAATTCGACCCCCAAATCCATGACGCTGTCTTTCCCCATGTTGGACAACGACAATATATATTTGCGTTCTGCACGGGTCACACAAAGTCATATAGGAATTCTACATGTATCTGTCATAGACATCTGTGAATAAGAGTCTGTGCGTTTCCCTGTGGTGGGACGTCATCTTTATGAGCTAACACTGTTCTGTTTGTCTAACGTATCCAAACAAAAAATCAATACAAATATAATAAAATGGTACATATAGTTCATTTAAATCAAACGTCTAGATGTCTGTTTGCACAAATTTCTGACATTTACAGGAAAATATCAGAAAATGTTGCACATAGATATCTATTTGCGCAAATGTCTGACATTTACAGGAAAATATTAGAAAATGTTGCTCATAGATATCTATTTGCGCAAATTTCTGACATTTACAGGAAAATATCAGAAAATGTTGCACATAGACATTAACGTTTAATTTTGCTGAATTATTAAATCAATGCAGTTTGTAAAAAACTGCATGAATTCCAGGTAAGGCCCGCACATGTCAGCGTGTAAAAAAAATTAGTCCTCTCCGCGCTTGCGATCTTATACATGGCCAATATAAACACCATGAATTAATGTGCGCTCAAGGATACTCATTGTGCGTGAAAGTTAAAGAACTGTCTTTGTTGTGTAAAGCCAAGCTAGAACAATTGCTGATTCTGGTGTATTAAAATGATATTCATGTAATAACTTGTTTGGGTACTGTTGATTGCTTGTCACAATTTTTGATATAGTCGTGTGCATGCATATGGTCTTTGTTTTATATTTTTACATACATGTATAAACATGCATGCGCTGATAATGCTCCCACTGTGTGAAGCTGGGTGCGATCACTCGCGTTTTCTTGGTTTTGGCTCTGCAAATATAAAATCGAAAACACGAAAGTACTATAAGGTCAAAAGCGCCCAAATGAGAATATCGAAATCGCGAAGTGCGAATGTAGAAATTCGTTTGTGCGATAGTCGAAATCCCGAAGTACGAGAAACGAAAACCCCAAAATGCGAAATGTTTAAATGACATGGCAATTAGTGCGCTTTCGCGGTGTTTTTTTTTTTGCGTTTTCGTCCTGTGCACTTTGAACTTTTAATGAACTTAGTTAACGTTTACATACGGTTGATGATGGCAATGATGACAATGATGAAAGACGATGTGAAGTGGGTATGGTGTATGGGTAACTTGTTGATGAATTTATTATACGGGGACGACAATGAAAAGGTGTTGCCGCTTGTGGCCATTTTTGTCGATATGATCGTAAACTCCCCCTAGCTGAGCTTGACAAGCGTTGTTCACCCTCACCAATGGTTTCACAAAGCGTTGGTCACCCTCAAGAATGGTGATACAAAGCGTTGTTCACCCTCACCAATGATTTCACAAAACGTTGGTCACCCTCAAGAATGGTGACACAAAGCGTTGTTGACCCCCAGCAAAGGTGTCACAAAGCGTTGTTCACCCTCACCAGTGGTGTCACAAAGCGTTGTTCACCATCACCAATGGTGTCACAAAGCGTTGTTGACCCTCACCAATAGTATCACAAGCTCGAATACAGGCTTCTTTCCTATTGGCGCTAAACAAATCTTGTGGGCAGCACTAAAAAAAATATAGGTCTATGATATATAATAGGATATGTCGTCGCAGGCAATACACAATGGTCGTAGAGAATGTTGGTATTAAACGCGACGATGTTAATCTCTATAAGTGAAATCATGAGGGTACTGCATACAGGCAATACGTAGCTTAATGTCTCATTGATGCTATTATATACGAAAAATGGAAATAAGGTCAGTGCTACTTTCCCCCTCTGTCCGAGGGGTTACATGGGTTCTCCTTTAATATATTATGATTTAAAAGACGAATAAGCGCGTGAATCAGAAAGAAGTTTAGCCTCCCCACCCCCACACCCTCATTAAACTCCATCAATCCCAGGTTAACATGATCCGTTTATTCCTCTAGTATAATTCTCAGATATGCATGGGAGGGTTCATCTTCATCCATTTTTTTTTCACTATCAGACTTATTCAAATCATTTTTGTTTCGATCAATATGAATATTCTTTTTCTTATTTTTTTTTTTTCTGCAAAATCTTACAGTAATCCTACATCCTTTGTCACAGTTTCGGGATACCTTACGCTCATGCGCACGAATGCCCGCGTGACAACAGGTTAGCCCAGGATTTGTTGTCATGTCATCTTGGCGTGCCTCATGGCCTTATCTGTTGGAGGCACGTTAACTACATAAGCCCATCGCAGGAAATCATTACTCTACCGGCCAAATCCCCTCCTCCATTATAGAGAGAACAGATAAGAATCCATCGTTACGTCATTAGCTAACGAACTTATGTCAGGCCCGAATTCTCTTCAGTGTATTAGGGCGCTGCATGTACTTCTGCTCGCCAGCTTAACGACACCCTTACATTATTACCTCACATCCGTCAAATTGTGAGTTCATTTCCAGTGTTGCTAAATTAATCTTTTGGCATAATGGAAGCTTGGTATAAATAACTTCATGTCCTCAGCTCTTATTCCCTTATCAACGTATGGCTACATGTATAAGTTGTTTTGGTTTTCTCTGTAAAATTCAAGTTAACCTTATGAATAAGTACACATTTTCAGAACTTTGTATACTTTTCATGCTTCAGGTTGTCAGGAGGTTTAGGCTAACAGGTGTAACTGAAACTAATTTTGTACTCATATACCTTGGGATCAGTTTTATGAGAGGAAGAAACCTGGGCGTCTGAGATATACCCACCGACTTTTGGAAAATTGGCGAAAGTTCCATGCACGTGCGACGTGTTATATTTGGCGTCTTACTTTATTTTATCTGTTTGGTTCCCTTATTGATCAATAGGAGGGTCAAATTAGTAGGAAAATAGTGTCAAGAATTTCGACTATGCTCGGAATCGGTTTGCTTTTCCGATCTTTGTAATTCCGCAAATGCATGATTTTGCCACTATATACAGTTTTGCCTCGACATCATGTGGGGTGTCACCGTCTGCATCATGTGGGGTGACACCGTCTACATCATGTGGGGTGACACCGTCTTCATGATATGGGGTGACACCCTCGCTTCAACGTGTAAATTGTTTATCTCACTGCTGAATAAAACCCATTTAAAATTAATGGGCCTATTCCTTTATGTATGAACACGGTACTACTTGACGATGTGGACAAACACAGCTGTGCGCGGGTTGACACATCAATGAAACGATTCGGTTTTGAATATGTTGACAAAAGCCTTTGAGACTCTTACATGTGACTTGAACAAGTCACCAGTGCTAGGAGCAAACATTGATGTCGTGTCTAAATTTACTGATATTGTATCCCATGGTATGTCTGCTGTAGGTTCACAGCATAGGATTGACTTATAGCATCTATTTATACACCTACCTACCTGTATATGGATGTCAGCGTTCCAGATATTTCAAATAAAAACGACGAAGTCCAGGATGCATGAAAATGAGCTATAATGCACAAAACCTACGTAGAGGTATTTCCAAGGAAAGCAGCAACCCGCATTACTTGTGTATCATACCCTGGTGATTGGGAGTCACTAGACAAAGTTTACTTTGTCAGAACCTTCGGGTTTGAAAATATTTTATATAGCGGTGAATAATGTAAAATTTTGCCCCAAAAACTACACTTAGAGAGGCAAAGAACTGTCATAAAATATTACTATTCGTGCTTAATTTTTCCACTATGTCTAATTATCTTACCTTCTAAACAAACACCAAAACACCTTGCTAACATTCATAGAATTCTCAGAATCAGACACACTATTAGCAACTTAGTCATGGACGAAATTCTAGGTGATACAT
The DNA here is from genome assembly GCA_016165875.1 of Acanthopleura granulata. Lineage (NCBI taxonomy): Eukaryota > Metazoa > Mollusca > Polyplacophora > Chitonida > Chitonidae > Acanthopleura > Acanthopleura granulata. Next base: position 47,416,882 of record JABBOT010000080.1, on the reverse strand, counting down.
ATAATTATAATGGCATACATTGAGTAATGATGTGGACAGGTCTATGAGGACTATAGGAAACGGAACTATACAAGTATACTTTTCTACTTGTGATGGATGTATAACTTGTCATGATCTCAACAATTAATAGTTGAAAAGAAAAATATTAATTTTAACAACTTGGCTGTTTTATTTATGTCGCGGCATCCACGCGTTTTGGGACACAAACATTTAATTCAGAGAACTTGTACATGATGACACGTTCAGCATATTTAAGAGTGAATAACAGTGCCTCCACTTGTATACTCTTCGGTTTTCACGAAACGTAAATATATTCTAAGAAACAATCCTTTGGGGTTATATTGTTCATGTTTACAGCTGAAGAATTAATCTTAAATGCCCCAGAAGCCTTGATATAATAGCGTAATGTATTTATAGCCGATTAGCGACATTTTCCGAAAACGATTCCAATCTACTTTACAATTCATCTAAAAGAAACTGAATGGGTGCGTAGTGTGCAAAAGAATATTTTGCAAACGTTTTCACTTAACTCAATTTTCTTAAATGACTGGCTCGATGAAACATACACACAATAATAACCTCTTATCAAAGCTTTTGAATTAGGAGATCTAACTTTCTTTTCAAAACTACAAACAACGACAATTTCATTATAGTCTGTCAAGCCAAACTCGTACTTTGTTCTGGCTTTTGGTTCCTTTTTGTGTATGTGTTGGGGGGGGGGTCTTCTTTGGGGATTTCTGTGGAACTTTAATTGGGTTTCTATTCAGTTACCAAAAACTATATCCAATGGTGTTCACTGAGAAATATCTGATAGATTACTTTGCGACATATGAAAGACTATACCAATATCTGTCTGACCAATGGCTGATATATACAGCAAAACCTGGTGCGCGAAAGCAGATAATATACCAATGTCCTTGCCCTATACATGTACGAATGTCTGACAAATTAGCTATTTCGACTATCGATATTTTACAAAGTATATATGTATACATACAGGTGATAGGCCTATACTACCGATTACACCTTGTACTTAGCAAGAGCTCATAGTATCAACCATGTATTCAGCAAATCGTCAAGAGATATAACGTTTACATTTGTGTCTTTACACACACGGCGGCCCGTTTGAAGTTTCCTGACACGTGTGGGCGATTACCTCGCTTAGAAACCTCTTTGGTCAACCTGCCGGTTTTAATCCGCAGGTTTCAGGTGGATTATAGACGAAATCCTCCTCCGCCGTGGAAAATTCGTCCTCAGAGGATATGCGAGAGGACAAAGTTAGCCTGGAAGTGTCGCGGTAAGCTTGCCCCAGCGTGTCTGTGTTCACGCCGTGGGGATGGGGCCGTGGAGATGGGGTCCCGGGGATGGTACGGCATGTCATCGCCGTCCCCAACACCTGCATGTCGTTGCCCATTCCTGAGAAGAATCCGACATAGGCATAGTCCATTTGCATATTGAAGTCTCCTAAACATTTAGAATTACTATATTAGAATTTGCAACTTTTCATTGGGGCATATATATGTAGGCCTCAATCATATTGCATAATTTAGAACGAAAGTTTTATGAGAATAGTGTTTGAAATCTTGGAGGTTCTTTAACAAGAGTAGTGTGTTAAAAGGCTGTTATAATGCTAGATCCCTTGCACCTGTAAGGCAAACTCATAAATAAGTTAGTGGGCTTGATGGCTACATGATTGTCACTGAGTTGTGCGAATTTCCCATGATTGTAATGCTGGGTGTTTCTCGGGGAAAATGCATGCAGTTTAGTTTTACAGAACAATTCATAAACAAAAAGCACGTATGAAATCAAATCCTCAAGACATTTAATCCTTACCTCGGTAACTGGTTCCTAAATCACATAAATAATTGAAACAATTCGTGATATGCTTCATCGAATTTGGAACAGTTAAATATGGGCAAGATCCCCCAAAAGGTTTTCGCTTAATTCAGTAAAGTTAAAGAAAGCAATGATAAACTCCTCATTCCGGGGTTATTCGATTAAATGAAATGCCATTAACAATAGAAAGCCAAATACCACCAGAGTCTAGCTTCAGTCTACTGGAATGTAGTAGGTCGGTATTGTATGCAAAGACGTAAGTCATTATCATGCACCCTCAAAACTGGTTTACACTGGTGCGAATAGGCCTAGGTTACATCATTTGTGCGTCCGGGGTGGGAGGGGTTGAGATGGGCAGGGTACAGTAAGATATGGGCATGAGTCGGGTGCTGTCTTCTTCAATAGCAAATAATCTCTCCAGAAAAGAAAACTTTGCCGATCTTTTCAACTCACGTGTTGTAGACTGCAGCAAGGGAGAAGACTTTTCGTTGCATTGTCAATGAAAATAGAGAGTTCCCATATATGGAACAAACCCTGTACAAGTTATTGGCACACAGCATATGTTTCATCTTGCTCTTGTTTTTTTCATCTTGGCCATCATCTCGCTTTCTTCAAAATGATAACAGTTAAGACAAAATTTACCAAAAACATAGAAAAGATATACGTGTGTCGATAGAGTCAACGGAAAAAAAAACAAAAAAAAAAAAAAACACTTCGGCAAGTCATCTGAGCACGAGACTGACATTTTGAAAGTGTCGTCTGCTCAGCGACAAAAATCTTTACAATCGCGGCTTATTTGGAAGAGTGTTTGCCGGCCTTATTAAGGTAGCATTCCTCAGACACAGGTAAACGACTTGAATTGACATAAGGTCTCTTCTCCAAATCTTCCAACAAGTGCGAGGAAGAATTTCCGTGAAACGCCACATAACTGAGATGACAGGCTGAATACAAACGTGTCCGAGCCAGAGCAAAGAGAAAAAAGCTAGCGAGAACTGCCAAAGACCGTCTGTATATGCACCAAGGCGACAACGAAACTGTGTGTGGACAACAACGCCGTCACCAGCATGGGGTCAACGTCAAGACCATTGTTTGATGTCACATCACTCACTGTTACTCGGACAACAAATATATCGATATTAAAAGGGTGAACATAAATACACGCCCTCCATCGAAAAAAAAAAAAAAATAAAAAAAAATAAAAAAGAAAGAGGGAGAGACACAGAGGGAAACAAAAAAAAAAAAAAAAGAAACTGATGTATCTCTACATTGTAAAGGACCCTTTGTAGCTAGATGGGAAATCGTCCCTAGATGTTGCAGGAGTGGGTTTAATTTTTTTTTCGTGGAAAAAAAAAGAGACAAAATCTACTGGAATCTGAAGTACAATTACTATGCAACATATCTGTGGAAAACTGGAGTGGTGTTAGTCATACTTAAGGTCAAAAGTAAGGTTAAAAGCAGATTTTGGGCGTTGTGCTCATTGAATTCCTATCACAATAAAAACATGATTACGTGGACCGAAATCATTTATGCGTCTTTGATGTCAAGCTGGAGGGCCTTAATCTGTTGCGAAATATCATGTTGGTTCATGCAATCATTGTTTTGTAATTCGATAAAACAAAAATTAAATATTTTCTAGGGTCACTGGAACTGCATATTCACCATAATAGTTAATGGCTCGTAGATCGTTGTTCCCCACAGCACAACTGTAAATCGCGCGGCTATAACACAAGCTTGTAATAGAGTTCAGGGCTTCGAGTCCTACCTGTGTAAACATTTAGTAACATGAGTTAGGGAGAAAATGACTAAGCCAGACAAGAGAAACGTCATATTTGCTTACATTTTACCAAGCTACATATTATAGATATTATACTTATATTATATATATTATCCAATGAAAGTTCAGTGCAGCCAAAAATATGTACGTGGTGCCCAAGTTTTCATTCCGTTACAACAAGCAACGCGTTCGGTGTCAGCATATCCAATAGTTACATGTAGAGAAAGGCAACTATGTCTGTTAATCAGGTCACCTTGATAGACATCCGGCAATGTCCGAGACAAAACTTATTTTAAATCCAACTTCTTATACAACTTGCTGGAAGAGATTTTAGCGTGCAGATTATTGTGTAAAAAGACAGGGTGGAAGCTTAGGGTTAGCAACGAATATTTTTTTAATTGCTTGCCTATCGCAAGGGAAGACCTGTTATATGATTTCAATCGCAGGCCAGGGAAGCCCTTGCGTCATTCTCTGGTAGATCTGTCACTGTGAGCAGGTTGGCAATCAGCCTGCGCGAAAGGGGGGCATTTTCCATCCAGTTGTAAGAGGTCCTTTCTCTGTTTAACTTATGAACATTTTTAGGTATCAGATATTAAACACTTGAAGATCACAGCATTATAGTATAGGCCAATATTTACATGTTTTAGACTCTTATGTTTAACACTTAAATATATATGTATATTTATTAAACACTCTTGTTTGAAGATTAATCACCTAGTAAATGCGCTGGGTGTTGGTCATTTCACATTGTAGGTATATTCTTTTGCTTTTCTTATAGTTTCAAAGCTCTTCGGAAAGATTCTTCCTACGACACAAACCAATCACCAGTGCAACGGCTCGCGTTTTCCAGACAACCACTCGAAAGCTCAGCTACACGCAAAGGTCTAACAAATATAGGAGTTCAAAATAACTAAAATGCAAATAAATACATGCACAATCGTACACACAGGTACATATGTTAAATGGTTACTGTTAATTACATGACATAGTGAATTGGCGTTTTGCAGTGGGTATAAATACTGAAAGCAATAAACATTTCACATCGTCCTGAAAAAATCCTCCATTGAATCTGTCATTTGAGGGATGACAGCTTGCCTTTCCGGGGATCTAACGAAAGAATCCGGTCCTGATAACCAATTAATCCTTTGCTCACAACCAATTAATCTCTAATCAGGAACGGATTAAAGGCAATCCACCATCCTTCAAATAACGAATTTAATGGACGATCGTTTGAGGGCGGTACATCGATATATCCATAAGAACATAATTTAGTTATGTTGATGTATCAATAAATAAGTATTGGATACATGTCTGTTATATTCGATATCAGTTACTCGTTTAGTCTACAGCTGGTAATTTATTTCTCGACACCAATAAGTCATTGCATGTCTATAAATATGCTTCCTGTGCATCAACTTAACTCCATCTGTAACAGACGCTTGTATACTGAACTACATGCCATCTGTTTCGATGACAGAGTCGGAGGAAATACCGCATGGCCTACACGGTACGTACATCCGCACATATATCTGCGCAATATGTCGCCATACATGGTGCATGTAGAAGTCATCAGGCAACGAACAGTTTAAATAATCGCAGACAATTTTTAGATAAATGTATACATGTATGAATGTTTCAGTTGTTAACTAATAATTTGTCTATTTTCTATTTCTAAGTCATTATTTGTTGGCGTGTTTTGAAAACCAACTATAACTCAAGCGGAAACAAAATTCACAGTAAGACATCAGTGAACACATGCAAGACTATAAGCCTACAAGGACTTCGGTCACAATGAGTGACAGCAGGCAACAGGGTGTAGATAAACTGTGCGCAAGCTGTATGAGGGTGAATGGTGACGGTGAAGTTACATACTTCATTTTGCCTTATGCAATAATGAAAAATATCAGCATCTGATTCATCGGTGTCAATAAATGATCCCTGCGGCGGTCTGTTAGTGCCATTCGCGGTTGTAATTATTCTTACAATGCTTCCTGAGATTTACTGTATCAAAAAATTATCATTAACCAAAAATTTAAAGTATATATGCAAAAACGGAGTAAACCAGACACAGAAAGAATGTGGACAAAATTGATAAATAAACTTTGAAAAACGATACAAAACGAGAAATCCCTGGAGACAAACTTTGCCGTTAAACCTTTTCCCCGGGGTGGAAACCCACGTGACAGATCAAAGAAGCGAATATCTTAGATCGAGTCTAATTGTCACGTGGGTTTTCCACCCGGGGAGAAAAGGTTTACGTCGCGGTGTTATCACGCATTATCAGTATGGTCCATCAAACAGCATTTAATTTGGTTCGAAAAATTTAAAACATCTCTATTTTCAGACACAGATTTAATGTTTTTTCTTTACTCACCTTTCGGCAGTTTCTGTCCCTTTAATTGTTCCGTTAAACGATTTAGTATTTTATCTAACTACATTATAGCGCTTGTTATTTTTGGTTTTTCAATTTCACGCCTGTCAAGGACATTCAACTATAATTTGAAGTTTATTCGTTTAAATGTCATAGTTTAAGATTTAAGTTTATAAACTTAAATTGTGACATTTAAACGAGTAAATTTCAATTCTTTTCGGGCTCTTACTCAGTGCATATCTATAGATGCATAAATGTATAAGTTTTAAATCAATTTAGGCCTATATCAAATAATTTCTATTTCTTTAACAAACAGTTACTCCGAAATCCAATTTGATTCTTCCGTAAAATATCTACTTCCGTTTTGAAAGCCTCGTTGTTGAGAATCGACATTTAGGCCTATATTTGGGATCTCAAAATGATATACACACAGAAATTCGGATTGGAAATGTTTCAGCATGATCATCTCTGTGACATGGAATATAATTTGAGAAGACAACAGAAATAACACAAATTTACACTTCAAATGTTAAAAAGAAAACAGTGCAGACTTTTGCATATAATTTGTAGCATTTCTGATATTCCAGTGTTGGCTCAGTATATAAGTAAAAATCACTCGACCAATTAAGTCCAACGGTTAACTGAAAGGATGTTAATGGATACTGTTGAAGGGCTATCCGTTTTTTGCACGGCTAGACCTAAATATATGTATGTTTTACGTGAGGCAAAACTGAGACACTGCTGACGTGGCGTTAAGCCATAATCATTCATTCATTCAAAAGAATCTCCAGCCTGTTTACAATGCACTGCACAAGCGACCACACAAACTTTGTCCCCCGCTTCATTATCATCAAGAAGGGCCCACGAACAATGTGAATGGAAAAATCCACAATATCCATGCATGGCCAAGACTGGGATTGAACCAGCGCCACATGTGTCTAAGGTATTGACCAGTTCGAGATAACAGTTAAGAAGTATGACGTTCGGTTTTGGCTGGTATAGACGCCACTCCATAATTGTGTCGCGCTATGACGCAGGTCTCAATTCTATTGTCACAGTGGACAGAAGCGTTATTTTCATACAAAGTGGCATCGGCAATGGTAAATAAAGAATTCTGGCTATTGTTACCATTTTTGCCAGCCAACGTAATGTACTGTGCATATCTCAGAGCTTAGTGGCTGAAAGAATCTATTGAAAGACAAACATCTCCGCAACAACTCAGCCACGACTCGTTCTCGACTGCGGAGTTAGTATTCAGGCGGAGTAACTAAGTCAAGCTGAGTGTTATGTTCCGGTTTAGGACCTTTGCCTGGCCAAGGACGATGATTTTCTCCGGTCACTGTATATGGGGCTTTTCTAGGCCCCTTTAACCTGACTGAGGTCGTGTAAGCGAAGTATTGAAGAGGTCAGCGTTATATAATACTTGTACCCTAAACCAAATGTATAGTAATAATTTCAAACATCAAATCAGATACACGCCTCAGAACAAACAAGGGCCTCTTAGACCTGTATGCGAGAATAACGCCACAAAAACCGAATGATGACAATGTTACGCGCATTAAATTTCATTACAACAGAATGCTAGATATTCCAGTTATTAATGTTAAATTAATTCATTAATTTATCTAACAGTCGAATGAGTTTTAAGCGGCATACCTCAAGAATGTTTTAACCTTTACACAATATTTAGTTAACACCCTATACATTACTTCATCCGTCACAGCGTTCACAACCACGTTTACCCGTATACATTTCTTGCAGAGGGACAGTCCATGCATTGAGCAAAGTGGATCGAACCATCTCGTTTTGCCCCAGTCAAAGTGACACATGAAAGATACGTGACTATGTATTTCACACTGCGGTTTTCAGGCCTTGCATTAACTGGTGACCATGCAGAAGAACTAGGGTGATATATCAGACATTTTTCAGAAATACATCGAGCCAACATGGAAAATTTGAATAATATGTATGAAACAAAAAGCCTAAACACCTGTACTCCCTAAAACTACACCATATGAAAATGACGGCTTTATCATATTATCATAATGAGGCTGTAAGCATTGTGTAATGCTAAAGGCATAGTCTACAATGTACCTGAAATACCAAAACACTCAACTGGGAGCAGCTGAATTTTGGAATTTATATTTATTTATTTCACCGGTGTTGTACGCCGCACTCATGAATATTTCACGTATACGATGGCGGCCAGCATAATGGTGGGAGGAAATCGGGAAGAGACCGGGGGAAACCCACGGGTTGCTGGCAGACCTTCCCACGACGGAGAGGGAGCCAGCATGAGCTGGACTGACATTCACAGCAACCGCATTAATGATATGCACCTGGGTCATTACGCTGCACTAGCGGGACAATACGTCAAAGATGTGGGATATAGATGTATTACCATGTCACAGGAAAGTGTAGGCCTTGCCTACACTTGAGCCTTGAAATATTGCACATAGGATCTACAACTGGCCAGAGAGCCAGTGCTTGTAATTTTCAATCCGCCGATGGGTAATCCCTCTCGAAATATATCGCCACAACACTCTGAACACATACCCTCCGCACTGAGACATTTATTTTATTTCACCGAAAGTATTTTAATCTTCTGCTCGTGAGAATATGAATGTCCTTCCGACAGGACAACTCTCTGTAACACATCGACGTGATACGCAGGCCCAATTTATTTATTTATTTATTTGATTGTTGTTTTATGCCGTACTCAGGAAAATTTCACTTATACAACGGCGGCAAGCATTATGGTGGGAGGAAACTGGACAGAGCCCTGGGGAAACCCACGACCATCCGCAGGTTGCTGGCGGACCTTCCCACGAACGGCCAGAGAGGAAGCCACCAATTCAACTGAATTGTGCAATCCTTAATCAAAGTATGCGGAAACGTTACAAAATGTAGCTATGGAGACCATTTCAGCTGAAAAAAATTTTTTCCTAATTAAAACCAGCGTCTTAACTTTTCATTCGGATAGGTCTAGGGGAGACAACTCTGTGAATTGAAAGCCGCACAGGTTTCAACGAGGGATAAAAACAGTGCACGATCTCTGTGAACACATGTAAGTGAACAAACGAAGGCCAGTCAGGTCTGGTCTAAATATTCTGCATCACAACTGGAATAAACCAATCCAGTGCACACTTTGATATTACATTTGTAAAAATCTGTTTTTGTTTTCTCCCGTATAACACCCATATTGGACAGGGCCTAACATCGCTCAGCTTTGTATGGATGTTTTTCTTCGTAAAATATACATCGTGTTTTAGCTTAATAAGGTTGAACCGTTTACCATCTTTTACTTCCTCACAATGATGCAGCTTGACTTTGAATACCCTTTTTATGCCTGTGTATAAGAAACACATTTAACCTGCCCAGAAACCTAGCGGGCTTCACTATCTCCATCAAGGTCACCAGTCACCTTGAAATCAAACTTTGAAAATCATAAATTTGATGAACAGGACAGATTTAAGCAAGATGCATACCCAACGTGAACCAGATATATTTATACTTTAAGTTAATCCTTGCATGGTGCGGCTTGCGACCCAGCAGATAAGACGATGATCTTTGAGTTGCTGCGATATACAAGACCTTGGTTTAATTACAGCCCTGAAGCAGGAGTTCTGATTAAGTCTTTCACTTTTTTCCAGCCTTCGGTTAGACCTAATGAGCAGTCTGAACCACTGGTGCTGTTCTTGCCATTTCAGTCATCTTACGTGAAGTTTATTGTTATAAACCAGCCAATCACTAGTATGGCATGCACACTGAACTAGATCCGTACCTGAAAAACTGTGCTTCAAGTGGGACAATTCATCTGTTACTCGTCAAAGGTCATGCGTTGACTTCAGACCCTCTGGTTTTCTTGAATGAAATAAAGTCATACAAACTTCTAGCCTTCCTTCAGTGGCATAAGCAGCTTACACATTGTGATTCACCAAAGGTTCGACCAGACGAATACAAACAACGCACCCTTTTCAAGTCATATAACTTGCATTCTTTGTATAGGATAAGGATTCATCGTCACACTACCTGCCTTGAAATTCAGCCATGGGTTAGCTAGAAAAACAAACAAAAGCAACTTTCCACCTGTGGCAACCAGTAATTCTTCTGTGACACAACCAAACTTCATTCTAGCAAACAACCAGCACCTGACTTTGGGAACAGGTGAATTCCGCAGTTTGGCTGGCCTCAAGGGTTTCCTCCTTCACTCTGTCGCTTCTACTCGCCGCTCACTGCAGCTCAAGTTCTGCGCTCAACAGCATGGCTGGCAAGGCTGGCTGCTCTCATCGGCTCCTTTAATAACAAATGTTCAGTGCCTTCTATATGTATTTGTTGTTGCAATGTTAAAGTCGGTGCTGATTGGTAAAGATCCCTCAGAGCCGAAGAATCCCGGATGTAAGAGAGTTAAATATTCCATAGCGAAAGAGTTAATTTACAGTTACATCCTTTGCATAAATGTGTAACTCCCTGCACATTATGTATGCGTCAGAATTCTGAGAACTTCATGTATAAATGTTTATGATCGATAAATTTAGCAATGGAATAACCAAGAGCAAATAAAAAAAGAAAAGGGAAATGGCGGAGTCCAGATACTTGGCATCAACGACCATGAAACATTTACTTTCTCAGCATATATACACATTTGCGAGGTCAAAGTGACTTGGTTTCATTATTATCGACATAATGAAAAAATAAGCTAACAGATGATAATGTACAGTCAAAAACAATCTGGGAGACACATATGCAAAAAAATTAATACACATTGTTGTTTAAAATAATAGCTTGGACTTACATTTACATTCATGCCCTCTCTGCTCACCTAACAGTTTCGACTTTAAAAATGGCAAAATTAAACCTTCAGCACTCTGTGGATGTGTTTGGTAGAGCTGTAACCTAATTCTACACAACTGTCCAGGTATTGATGTCAACAGCCTCAGCAGTTCAGTAAATACAGGTCTCAGGAGATCTCAGTTTTGTTTTCTTCCTACCTAGCAGGTACACAGAGACAATTTGATTGTTTTTTCACACAGATGCACCCCTGAACACTGTCTGAATGTTTCTAAATTGTCTCACAAAAGTTTTGCGTAAAAATGATGTGGTTATTTTCCAAGATTATAAAATCAAATGCAGCAGCCACTTTTATTTGCTGATTCTCTGGAGATAATGTTCCTGAATGCCTTGTTATATTCTAAACTTCTGTTTTGGCCCAGTTATTTCTCTTTGTATGTGCCAAGGTAACCTTGAAACTCAGCATTTGACCTTGGTGAGCAAATAAATGTCCTTCACCAGCTAACCTTGACATTTTTCAACGGTGAACTTTTCCAGGACACGATGATCTTTGTGTAGGACATTCAACAGTGTGTGCCTGACACAATTCAGACCTTGTCGTAAGAAAAATCCCCAAGTGTTTCTATCTTTTCACTGCCCAAATTTATGCAGGTGGCACAATGCTTCCTCTCTCAAGAGAATCAGAAGAGATAATTTTGGATATTTCCAAGATATTCCAGGGCCTGCCACTGATCCAGACTTGTTGCACTGTGTCCACACCACAAGTCACCAAGTATCACCATGAGGGTTAGTTAAAACAGCTTCAACAGGCCCGTCACATCAGCTCAGCTCTCCGTCTCTTCCTCTTCTCTTTCAACTCCTGTGGCCATTGTCTTCTCAAGTGCTCAGTTTTTCAATTTCGTCCATGTCGTCTGCATTCAGAGGTAAAATTGCCCTCCCTGCAAAGCAGTTTGTTGCAACAATGAAAGGTAACAGTTACTTGCAGGTAAAAACATTTACACTTGAAATGCTTTTGTAAAGGCATATACTAGAATACATGTTGGTCGCATGACATTTGGACATCAAAGTGGCATTCCTTGGATGTGTGATATGGTTGTTTTAGAACACAGTCATGCTGAGCAATAAAGTTTGACAGTAATTGGATTTTAAATAATGGAACTAATCTGTTTTCAGGGGGTAATAATTAACAAAGAAAATGGAAGAAAAAGAAGATTGAAACCACCAAGAGGACAAAGCATTAGAGCTGGTGAGCACAGCAGAAAATGGGTAAGCAGAGATATTGCTCCATTTTTGTACAGTAATATTGTTCTAATGAATCTCTGTATTCCAAACAAAAACTATCTGTATTCAAATATGTGATGAAGACTGATTTAATCTGACATGGTACCAACAGTGGTAGAAACATCATGACTAGGCTTCATGACATAACCACTGAACCCAAGATGAACAGAAACCTGCTTACCAAAATGTTTTTCTATCTCCTTCATGATTTGCATAGAGCGGTGTCCATCCACCATGTTTATGGCAAGTCCGTTTTTGCCAAACCTTCCAGTTCGTCCAATACGATGTAGGTAAGTCTCACAATCAGGTCTGTAGTCGACTGTCACAGGCAAGTCAAAGTTTACTACTACTGTTACCTGTTCTACATCAATTCCTGGAACACAACACAAGCATATCACAATCTCTATTCATCCAACTGTCTGAGGACAACAGGTGTTCAAAGAAAGAGCGCTTCTCGACTGAGAAGCTCATTGACATGAAAACAACAAATGCTTACATTCCACAAGGACATACACTTACACGCACAGCACACCACATGACATCTCTTATCGTAAGAGTGGCTAACATATCAGAGAGTATCCACACACAGATCATGTCAATCTTGGGCAAACACTTTGTCAGTGCTGAGCATACACCCCATCAGTGCTGGCCATACACCCTGCTAGTGCTGGCCATACACCCTGGCAGTGCAGGGCATACACCCTGTCAGTAATGAACAAACACCCTGTCAGTGCTTGGCCGACACTCTGTCAGTGTTGGGTATATACCCTGGCAGGGTTGGCCATACACTCTGCTAGTGATGGACGTACACTCTGTCAGTGTTGGGTATATACCCTGGCAGGGTTGGCCATACACTCTGCCAGTGATGGACATACACCCTGGCAGTGTTGTGCATACACCCTCACAGTGATAGACATACATCCTGTCAGAGTTGGGCATACACCCAGGCAGTGAGGGGCCCACACTCTCAGTGCTGGGCATACACCCTGGCAAGGTTGGGCCTACACCCTGGGAGTGGTGGGCATACACCCTGGCAGCCTTGGGCATACACCCTTTCTCTGCTGGCCATACACTCTGGCAGTGCTAGCCATACACTCTAGCTGGGTTGGGCATACACTCTGGCAGTGCTGGGCCTACACTGGCAGTGCTAGCCATACACCCTGGCTGGGTTTGGCATACACCCTGGCAGTGATGAGCCTACGCTCTGGCAGTGCTGGCCATACACCCTGGCTGGGTTTGGCATACACCCTGGCAGTGATGAGTCTACACTCTGGCAGTGCTGGCCATACACCCCGGCTGGGTTTGGCATACACCCTGGCAGTGATGAGTCCACACTCTGGCAGTGCTAGCCATACACCCTGGCAGTGATGAGCCTACGCTCTGGCAGTGCTGGCCATACACCCTGGCTGGGTTTGGCATACACCCTGGCAGTGATTGACCTACACTCTGGCAGTGGTGGCCATACACTCTGGCAGAAGTAGGCATTACTATCATGAGCGATAGCAGCCCCGAAATTTATAGCAGCCTTGTACAAGGCAAAACAATAGAATCTGCCAGTTATAAGCAAAAGTTTTCCTGTTTTTTTGTTTTCGTGGCTGTAAATTATGGTCTTATCTATTATCATTTACCAAGATATGACCAAAGACCAGGTCAATCCTGGGCAGGTATCTACCCAAACTAATCGTGTTAGTTGAGTTGTGTGGAGCTCGTACCTCTAGCTGAGACATTGGTGGTGATCAGCACCTTCTCCTTGCCGTCCCTGAAGCGGCTTATGATGGCCGCCCTCTGCTCTATCGTCAGCTCACCGCTCAACAAGCCAACAGCGTGGCCTTCTCGTGTCATTTGCTCCGCTAACCATGATGCCGTCTTTCTCGTCTGTAACACCAAACACATACTGGACATGAGAACAGTCTGCATACATGCACGCCAAACTTTGTAGATTTACAATTTTAGCATGACATTTTAAGGTGGCCTTATCTTCAGCTATATTGGGACGATTCATTTTTGTGAAAGGGGTTCAAGCATCTAGCTCTGTGTATAAAATGAAAAAATGATGGATCTAAGATTTCAAATTTTAACCTACCAATAATTCCTTATTAAACTTAACCTTAAAACCACAGATTTGAGAAAGTTCAGCTTCAAGTTGTAAAAACTTACAGACAAACGTTACACCTTTGAGTTAAAAAATAAAGCAACAAAACACAATACACACACAAAATGGACGTACATGGCAAAAAATCATACTCTGACCAATGGAGATTGTGCCATAAATATTTGACAGGGCTTTGAATTTTTCTTCTGGGCTGGTGCACTCGATGTAAAACTGTTTAATGTTGTCGAGGCTCTCTTCTTCACGGCGTAGTCGAATCTTGACTGGGTCTGGCACCACAGCCTGAGCAAACTTCATCACCTCTGCATCATAGGTGGCAGAAAACAACAGCATCTGACAGTCCTTTCGTAAATTTCTGAAACAAACAAACTGTCACGTTTAGAAGTCTGAACATATTAAAGTTTGTACACATTTTTTTTCAAATTTTCTCACCTTCACATGGCGCTTAAAAACACTCAAACCTTAAAAATAAAAATAAAACTAGTCACTACAAAGCCCTAAATACAACCTGGTGATATTTAAACATTATTTCATTGGACATGACGTACTAGATGAAGCTTAGATTTTGAAAGCTCACAGAATGTGACGCAAAAATTTCTTGCTTCTAATTTTTTACCTTTATGTTAAGCACAATTTCTGACTATGACTGAAAACTGTGAGTTTTACTTACAACAGACCATCTACAAGGCGGAAATTTCTGCTCTTGCAGCATTACAAGCCTGACTTGATCAACTGGTACTCAATCCCACACTTGAGAATGGAAGTAACTGACAACCATTCCCACATGTGACCTGAATTTGCTCAAAGAGTATGATAGAAGTGCCACTGTCAAGTGCCATGATAGTAGAAGACGAGACGTGGGAATAAAATGTTATGTAAAGCAACCTAAAAATCAGCGGCCAGAGAATGGCACTGAAAAAAACTCTGATGTGCTTCACACAGATGGCTCTAGTATGCTGTACAGGTTGTATTAAACTCAAAGCTTGAGTGACCACAGGTGAAGCGTACAAATCTGGATTGTCATATTGTAGCAAAATGCAAACATTAAATAAAAGAAAAATTAGTGGAGTATTTTTTTATTTCAATATTATAAGATTCTGTGTGAGATAAGTCTGCCCGCTGTTGCTTGTAGTGAGGAGATCGACCCTTGAGGGACTGTTGATGTGGGCAGGAGCCTTACTTCTGTATACGGATGGACTGGTCCTGATGGCCCTGTGTGGCAATCATCACGTCGGCCTCGTCCAACACAAACACGTTGATCTTCTTGAGGTCAAGGACCTTGAACCTGATGCTCCAGTCCATGACGGTGCCCGGTGTTCCGATGATGATCTGCTCCTCCAACCTCTCACCTTTGGACACTGGACAACAAAAACACACCACACACGTCAACACAAGTAGTACGGACAACAAACACACACAATCCAAGAATGAGTACAGAAGTAACACTCGTTAGCAGTCCACACACGAGTGAACACAGGTATCAAGGACAAGAAAAAGAGTACTAATGACAAAACTAACTGTCCCTACATGGAAACTTTGGTTTTGCTTGCCTGGGGTCTAAGAATGAGAGTGATGTCTCACTTGAACATCATTTCAAAGACACCAGCCAATGACATCAAACTCCCAATATGCTGACACTTACGACAATCATAGAAGTGCAAAGACTTTAATGAATGAAGCCAGAAAAAGACGTGGAATCACTCTGTTACGAACTATTGACTCTACCCCTTATAAATATGTTACATTTGAAGATAAACAGTTCAGTGTCTATCCATGTTTTTATGGTATTTTACATGACAAATATTTTAAAAGAAACAAAGCAAACACATAAAACCTATTGAATGCAAGGAACAAGAATAAGATGTGAAACAATCTCTGGAAACATAACAACTCAAGAAATCCATCAAGAGAATGAAAAAGTTCTGAAATTCTAAAAAATTAGAACAAAGCAAAATGAGACTTAACATTACATGTATTATAAAAAATTTACATTACTATTCTGCTTTTGTTCTGAGAGTCAACATGAGAAAACGGACTGCTCTGTAAGCAGTTTCCAATGACAGATCAATAAACCACATGATGACTAACCCCTCTGTCCCCGCACGGCGTATGCTATTCGAACGTCTGTCATGTGCTTGGCCATCTGTTCAGTCACTTGACCAATCTGTAGCGCTAGTTCGTACGTGGGTGCCAGGCACAAACACTGTGACAGAGAAGGCAGATCATTCACTAAACATCTACGTGAATCAAAACTACACATGAGAAATGCTAATGATACAACAGTCTGAATATTATTACTCCAATATATACAATCTCATTCAAATCGACCACTTCATTTTCAAATAAAATTTATCTGTAAGGACCAAATCCCTGGCAAATGCATGTGTATATCAAAACGCATACCAGAGAAACATGTACCTCATAGATTTAAACATATAACCCCAAGATCAGGGGTTGTTGTTTTGAAAGAAGAAATCACTCTTAAGAAGCAAAATATCTGTTGTAAGTGCAAACGATCAGGATTTCTTCGCTCCAAACCCATGTATATTGTCTGTATCCAGGTGAAAGTCACCCATGTTTTGTACATATGAAGTTATTCTTTGTTTCATCAAAAATTTTGCTTTCACCAACATGCTTTCATTTATTTATTTATTTATTTGATTGGTGTTTTACACCGTACTCAAGAATGTTTCACTTATACGACGGCGGCCAGCATTATGGTGGGAGGAAACTGGGCAGAGCCCAGGGGAAACCCACGACCATCCGCAGGTTGCTGGCAGACCTTCCCACGTACGGCCGGAGAGGAAGCCAGCATGAGCTGGGCTTGAACTCACAACAACTACATTGGTGGGAGGCTTCGGTCATTTGGCTGCGTTAGTGCACTAACCGACTGAGCCAGAGAGGCCCAACAACATGCTTTCAAGACTCTTCTATGTTCGAACCTGCTCACAGATTTCCTCCCGGGCTTTGCTCGGATAATGCTGGCTACCATCAAACAAGTGAACTATTTTGAGTACGGCATACATCACCAATGACATAAATAAAGACATTAATCAATGCTATACATAGGTTTGAATCATCATAAGCTTTTGTTTGTTCCACACCAAACTGTTTGTTGGGAATCAACCTGACCCTATGATCAAAACAAGGGTCAGAGAGCAGGGTATTCTTTCTTTTCTTTTTGGGCTCATAATAAGAGATACAGATTTTAAAGGAATTAACAAAAACAGAGAGAAAAAAAAACTTCTGTCAAAATATTAATAAAAACTTTAGAGTAAGCCCATTTTTGAATGGTTTGTCAGGTAACACCTGATAACCATATTTTTATGGCTGGCCTTCTCTGCCTTATCAAGGACAGCCAACTATTCTAACAAACCTGAGGGTATTTCTGTGAGGCATCTACTCTGCTAAGCATGGTCAAAACAAAGGCTGCTGTTTTCCCAGTACCACTCTGTGACTGAGCAATCATGTTTGCTGGTCTGAAAAGCATGTAAGTAACAGTCTTGGGCTGAGGTTGAAAAAAAGAACAGGCCATAATTTCTGCTTTTTTTTTTTTTGGTAAATGACTATCTCACCTTCAAAATAGCTTCACCCATTAACTATCCCCTTTTAAACCAACCAAGGAGTTGTTAAAATAAGGCAAATCTTGTTTACTTATTTATGACTATCATGCCTAAAAGTTAGTTCCACTCTTATACTATTTTATATTTTAATCCAATATGGGTTGTGGCTTACGGATCGGCTAGAAGTGTTGGTAAAGCGGTTTCCTGGATCTTGGATGGGGCATTAAACCCCATGTCATACACTCCCTTCAGCAACTCAGGTTTGCTGAAAATATACATACACTTCCCTTCATAAGAACAAGTTTGAAACTGCAGTTGGAATACAAATATGTAGAAAGTTTTGAAATGCTCACTTGTTATGTATCATTCGTATTCAAGTAATCTGAAGGTTTTACAATAACATTCAGAGGGTACACTGAACAAGTAAGGCTTTAACATTCAGACAATACAACGAACAACTAATCTGAAGGTTACTAAGTACAATGAACAACTGATCTGAAAGTTACCCTCTAAGTACAATAAACAACTAATCTGAAGGTTACTCTCTAAGTACAATGAACAACCAATCTGAAAGTTACTCTCTAAGTACAATGAACAACTAATCTGAAGGTTACTCTCTAAGTACAATGAACAACTAATCTGAAGGTTACTCTCTAAGTACAATGAACAAGTAATCTGAATGTTACTAAGTAACAATGAACAACTAATCTGAAGGTTACTCTCTAAATACAATGAACAACTAATCTGAAGGTTACTAAGTACAATGAACAACTAATCTGAAGGTTACTCTCTAAATACAATGAACAACTAATCTGAAGGTTACTCTCTAAATACAATGAACAACTAATCTGAAGGTTACTCTCTAAATACAATGAACAAAAGCCTAGGCTGATGTATTGGGTACAAAGGCATCACTAAAGAAGTAGTACTCACAGATTCAGGGCCTCAAAGCTTTTGACAGAGTACAGCGGTGAACTGGGGTCTTTCCTCATCACCTCTATGTCATTTTTGTTGGTGACCAGTTTAGACCGCAGCAGTTTCCTCAAGAGAGATGCTTCCTCTTCAGTTGGTGCTGGAAAAAAAATCATAATCATTAACAACTCCACCCACAGCTGGTTTCCAAGGCTGCATTGGATCTCTGGCAGGTTTATAGGAGGAGAATATTTAGGTTGTAGTGATGAAGCAAAAATAAAACCCCTGGTACCGTATAAAAAAGCAGAAAACCAGTCTGCCTGACCAAGCCATGAAGTTCATAACTGGTCTGACAACCCTTGTTCGCAGACAGTGACAAGATTCCCTAATTTGAAACTATTCTGAAATCCCCCTATGACGCTGAGCTTAGTCTTGCTTTATATTAATTACCCTTTTCCCCATCCTGTGTTTTTCCGTCTGCTTTAGTCGCATCTCCCAGGCCGTTCACTGCCGCTGCACACACTGCTTCTCCTGGCTTTATCTGCAAATCCTTCACCTGAAAATGCAAGTTTCCTCTCATTACTTCCAGCGTATTTATTTATTTATTTGAATGGTCAATATTCTGTACTGTGTTCAAAAATTTTCCATACATAACTGCCATCAGGTTTATGTTTCCACCAATCTATATGTTGGCCCATGATACAGCTGATCAACTGATACATGTAACAGGATACAATGCAGTAAAGTAAACGGAAAACCTGTTCCATTGTACACAGGCACCTTTACCACCTTGTATATTTTTCTTACTTTGATGTCCCTAGTCCAAGGTGTGTCCTAGGCTTACCTGTTGGGCAATCGCCTCTGTGTTTCCCCGAATACTCTGCTCTTGCTGGTCAACTGAAGTTGCCCAATCTGCCATAGCTGGAGTTTGGCAAATCTGAAAGAAAAAGATGCATTGTCAAAGTCAAACAATTTATTGCTTTGTTCTTTATCACACTGGCTGGCCTTCCTTTTTCCTCTGAGCAGGAGTGTTATCATCACACCACCTGCAGAAGACCAGGAGTGTGATTTCCACATCTAGATTCACACTCCTCCCACTCTTTATTATGTCAGGTGTGTGTTATTAGCACATCTAGGTTTTCAGGAGTGCACTAGGTGTTGCAGTGTGATAGTTCACTTCAAATATGAGGGCCTGCATTGGACTTCTTTTCAATGATAGTAACAATCCAATCAGTGTTTGTCTAGAGGAAATGAAATTTCAACAGAACAGCTTTTCATGTTGGTTTACCTGTAGCCAATTCAACATTTCAATGCATATTTAGACAATAATTGAGAGGACAGAGTCTCGGGCTGAATCAGTCTAAAATTCAGACGGCAAGATGACTTCTCTGATGATTGGTATGTGTTGGCTACCTCTTTGCAAAGGTCACAGCTGGTACTCTTTAAAGGATACCCTTCACCAAAAAAGTCCTCTTAAAGTAAAAGACAGCTTATGACTGAAGTTCTGTTCATTAAAAAGATTATAAACTTCTCTCTTGAATGTAAAAACCTGTTTGAAATTGTATGAATTCCTTGTTAAATTATCTTCGTTCAAGTGTGGAGTATTGTGTTGCTGACTGGGGATCTGAAGGTGCCCATGCTTTTAAGCTTATGGAGGGTTAACCAATCAGAGAGCTTGGAGATATCAGCTGTTTAGAAGCTGTGAGGTAGTCTGTCAATGTCACATGTAATAACAGAGGGACAGCACACTGTTTTAATGTTATATGTTTTAATTATAACAAGTACATGGGTGAACAACACTGCAAGGTATTTCCAGACCATTGTGTTGTGGCAGGAGTAAGTTTCCTGATCATTTCATGCTGTAAACTGACATAAATACTTAAGTTACAAACATCACCCTAGCAGCTTACTAGACTCAGGTGACAAGAGTGTTCGGCACTAGGAACAATTACGTCACAACCCAGACAGAATGGCTGCCCTTCATACTAGGCGATGGAACACAATCAGACGTCAGCTTCCATGGTCGCAGTTGCTGTTTGAAAAGATGCTTTACCGAAATAAACATAATACTGTCAAACCTTTTTGGCAACTTAACTGTCTTTCACTTAAAGTCTCTGAATTTCAAATTCATTACATTGGTATAGCCTAGCAAAACATATCAGAAAGAATTAAGAAATCTGAGCATAGGTTATTGACATCTAGTGCTGAATTTCTTGACTTTTCAGCATGGCTAGTAAAATAAAGCTAGCCAAGAATGCAACTAATACTTATGCTCTAGCCACAGGAAAAAACTCTTCCTAAAGTGCACATTTCAAAGAACCATTCTAGTGAGGAAGAGAAATATATCAGATGGTCTAATAACATCTCTGGGTGAGACTGTGAGCTACCTTTCACAAGACTTTGTAATTAAATTTTTCGCAACATTTCTCACAAATCATGCAATCCTATGGCGCTGTGCCACAGACAGCTCAAATTATACATTAAAAAAGTGATTTATGAAAAGTGGCCCTTGATCTGATTTACTTAGCAATTGTCTCACTCGTATTAAAATGTTGAAAGGCGTTGAGAAAGTCCCTAATTAAATCATCCTGTTTTATTCCTAGTCCATTCTACTGATGGATAGTCCTATACAATGTGACTATGTGTTCTGACTCAGAGTCATACATCCACAGCTTTGAAGGCTGGCAAAGAATTCCTACCCCTCAAC
Organism: Acanthopleura granulata; assembly: GCA_016165875.1. Classification (NCBI taxonomy): domain Eukaryota; kingdom Metazoa; phylum Mollusca; class Polyplacophora; order Chitonida; family Chitonidae; genus Acanthopleura; species Acanthopleura granulata. The sequence continues at coordinate 47,395,537 of JABBOT010000080.1, read as the reverse complement.
CACAACAGCACATCGCCCAAACCATCATAAATCTGGTGTCGGAGGAAAGCCAAATCGCTAGGGAAGCAATGCCCATAAGCCTTTTCTTCAATCACGATAAAATGCTGCAGCGTTACGCCAATGAAATCCTTTGTTTTTGTAAAAGTCTGTTATCAGTGTGGTGTATGATTTTGATTTAATTGCAAATTAGACTTTATGATGGTTTGGGTGACATCCTGGGTGCATGCCGATGTTGTTGAGAGGTAGGTATTCTCCAGTTTTCTAAGGCATGGACATATGACTCTGCGTACGAACATGAGTCAAATTGCAGAGAACTAGCTGAAAAAGTGAAATAAACTAATTTCTTAGTCCCTGTCCCGGCAGTAGTAAGGATGGGGGTGATTTCACGTGGTAGGGTGACGTCAATTCATTGAAAAATGGGGATTTGTAAAAAATAGGTTGAGCTATAGTTCGTCGCTGGCCCACTTTTCTGATGTTCATTGAGAAAAGAACATTTTTCAATGAAATGACGTCACCTACCACGTGATATCGCCCTCATCCTTAGTACTGCAGAAAAATGTCCTTTTTTCAATGAACATCGGAAAAGTGGGTCAGCGACGAACAATGGCTCAACCTATTCTTTACATATCCCCTGTCCCTACAGATATGCCTTCAATACTACAAAGCAAAGGCGGCTTATACTGTGTCCTCCTTTACACCAAAATTACATGCTGCTCTTGTAGTTAATCCTTCTTTCGACTTCTGCGAATCTGAGGACTGACTCATTTCCATTTCGTTGTTTCCGTTTTTGATTATGATCTCACCAAATTACTGAACATGTGTTTCAGTCAAAGAATAGACACACAAATTCACAATTCATAAGAACAAACCTTCAGATAAATTCGCTAATTCTCGTAAAAACTGGTACGAAAACTTGTAAACTGCGTCTTCGATTTCTGTAAACACGATGCCGGTTTCCCCCCCTAAGATGGAATAGTTTCGTACCTGACGAATATTTGCTTTCATTTTAAACCTATGGTTTTTTTATCGCTATCAACTAAATTTTCACCACAGTTGTTGTCGTTTATGATGATAATAAGAGAAATATTATCATTAAAAACACATTTTTGTGTAAAAGATATGAATAATTTATATGTGTATCTGCGGCTTGATCAGCTTTTAAGGGCAGATAACTGTTGCAAAGCGACAGTGATGAAGATGCCGGTTATCAGCTCAGTTATTCGCTTGGATTAATTTGAAGCGTCCATTAATCCACCAGTGCTTAGATGAAATCTGTTTCTAGGCATTTCAGGGTGTTGTTTGTGTACAGAAGTCGTACGCAAAGAAATATTTGGGTTGACTAGGACTGTAATTTTGGACCCCTTTTTCTACCATGGTTACGGTAAAATTTTTACCGATATCTCTTGTCTGTTTTTGTGCTGCCGTTTTTCTGGTTCCACATATCGCACGGGCAGAAGACCTGTACGGAGTTCTTGGAGTTTCAAGGTCGGCCACACAACAAGAGATCAAGAAGGCTTACAAGAATTTAGCCAAGGAATGGTAAGCCTGTAATATCAGTGCCAGTCGCCATGTAAAATTAGCGCCAGGTAGCTCCGAAGCTCCTGCACTTATTAAGTTGACAGCACTGATCTACAAAAGGTAGCATTGCAAAATCGCATGGCATGTAGCGACAGTTCAGGCCCACAGCAACTAGAAAACCACATACGTGGTTGTCTTACCTTCATCCTTTACCCTCAAGCCAGCCTCAAAGTACGAAGCTCCTTATTAAACATCCCAATTCGTCGCCATAGCCGTTACACTCGCAACTACTGGGTTATTGTGTGTTGTTGATTTGGATGTTTAATATGGGGCTTCATACACTGAGGCTGGCTGGAGGGTAAGAGATGAAGTCAAGATCACCTCGTTTGTGGTTTTCTCGTTGCTGTCGGACTGAACTGTTTGCCATGTGCATGGAGAACGCAGTGATCAGCAACTCTCTACATACTACACGATTTTGCAATGTCACTTTCTGTAACTCCGTGCTGTCAACATAATGAGTGCTAGAGCTTTACACCTACCTGGAACTAAGGTAAATTTTAACACATCTGCGACATCTGTACTACAGAAAGAATAGAGACGTCACCTGCATATACCATAGCGAATACGCAGTCAGTTTTTTATGGTGACAGAACACTGTTGTCAGTGAGTGATGTCATAGCGTTTAGCAGGATTGTTCCAACCGCAGATGTTGAAAGGGAGGATTTGTCAGGGCAGTGCATGTAGTCTGCCTGTATGAAAAATATGACATCGTCAACTGCTATGCAATCCATGGCAGAACGTTGTCTGTGTTGCTCAGCTGTGGGTTAGACATAATGTTAGCTAAATGATTGCATTCTTTATGTCAGTAGTTATGATTGGTCAATTTAAAGACTTTGGTGGCCAAGGGCTGTAGGCGTAGAGAGTTCCAGTGTGTGCCATGGCAACAATTGGAAAAATACATGTACATAGTGATATACTTGCTTATGCCTTTGTAGATAGTGTATCTTACAAGTCATCAAAACCACATTCATTTTTGTGTCTCCTGTACAAAAAACAGAAAATATTGTTGCAATATACCAATTGCAACATTTGTTGAACTATGTTGCAATGCCACCTGCTCATTGTCCTTCATGCTTTTCACTGTTAATACATGTTCCATGCATTACGTGTGCATGTATAAACACATGATTTATTTTTCCAAAATCAGTATAGTTTACATCAGAAAAATTCCTTGATGTTACAAAAGTCGTGAATAATGTAAAATAAGGGACAAGTAAGTCATTTAACTCACCTTCATCCATGGGTTGAAATTAACCCTGGGCTAGGGCCAAATTAACCCAGGGTTAACTTTAACACCGCTATATTTAACCAGATTTAACCCAGTGCTAGTCGCTAACGGCCTTCTGAACAACCAGGCCACATATGTACTTTAACATGTTGAATTTGAGGATACGAAGCGGGAATGTGACATTTGGTGGAAAACAGGATCAAAGAATCTGTTACAGGTTTACGAATTTATTTCTACGAACAGACTTACAAATTAAGAAATGTTGGCAATTCTATCCCACAGATAATTTTGGCCTGTGTGCAAATATAACTTTCAAACAACATCAAATGCATGCATGTGTTATGTAGCGCAACATACCAGCTTGTGCGTTTACCTCCAGGAATAATATTCTGTCATGCTGTTAACCTCTGTGTATGAAGGGATTTGAACTTCTTTACTTGGTAGATTACTTTTATCGTTCATATACTTTATATAACTGCGAAGTATCAGGATGTCTTTCATTGATGAAAGTGCTGCCACGCATTGTTTATAGATGTGACTTTTGTAGATTCATTTTTAGTACTTTACACCTAAAGGTCATGTCCTCCAGAAAAGATACATTTTGTTTCATGACATTCCATTCTGAGCTCAGGGGATGACGTCATAGTATACAAAAACATGGACCCTGTAGTTGTTTTACATGGACTTACCTTGGAACAACTGAGGCCTGTGGCCTTGTCCAAAAACAATGGACACTTCCTTTTTTACTGAAGCGATTATTTCTTAAATATGATCTTTTAGTGTTGTGGTATGTTTTAAGTTGTAATGCCCCCTCCCCCCAGGACATTCCCTTCTTTTCCCATGATATCCTTTCCACCTCTCATAAATTTCCAACCTGGACAATAATATCCCCCCACCTCCATCCCTGGACAATAGTCTCTGCTCCCCCCTCTATCCCTGGATGATAATCTCTGCTCCCCCTCCATACCTGGACAATAATCTCTGCTCCCCCCTCCATCCCTGCACAATAATCTCTGCTCTCCCCTCCATACCTGGACAATAATCTCTGCTCTCCCCTCCATACCTGGACAATAATCTCTGCTCCCCCCTCCATACCTGCACAATAATCTCTCCTCCCTCCTCCATCCCTGCACAATAATCCCTGCTCTCCCCTCCATACCTGGACAATAATCTCGCTCCCCCCTCCATACCTGGACAATAATCTCTGCCCCCCCCTCCATCCCTGCACAATAATCTCTGCTCTCCTCTCCATACCTGCACAATAATCTCTGCTCTCCCCTCCATACCTGGACAATAATCTCTGCTCCCTCCTCCATACCTGGACAATAATCTCTCCTCCCTCCTCCATCCCTGCACAATAATCTCTGCTCTCCCCTCCATACCTGGACAATAATCTGTGCTCCCCCCTCCATACCTGGACAATAATCTCTGCTCCCCCTCTATCCCTGCATAATAATCTCTGCTCTCCCCTCCATACCTGGACAATAATCTCTGCTCTCCCCTCCATACCTGCACAATAATCTCTCCTCTCTCCTCCATCCCTGCACAATAATCTCTGCTCTCCCCTCCATACCTGGACAATAATCTCGCTTCCCCCTCCATACCTGGACAATAATCTCTGCTCCCCCCTCCATCCCTGCACAATAATCTCTGCTCTCCCCTCCATACCTGCATAATAATCTCTGCTCTCCCCTCCATACCTGGACAATAATCTCTGCTCCCCCCTCCATCCCTGCACAATAATCTCTGCTCTCCCCTCCATACCTGGACAATAATATCTGCTCCCCCCTCCATACCTGCACAATAATCTCTGCTCCCCCCTCCATACCTGGACAACAATCTCTCCTCCCTCTTCCACCCCTGATTTGTAGATATTCATAGTATGCACATTGTCTTATGTGTAGTATCAGTCTAATTCTGCTTATGTCTACAATGTCTACAAAAAAAGCTCTACAGTTGGGAGAGTTTGTGAACATTGGGTATGAAAGAATTTAGCTGAGCATGAATTTAAGAGTTGCTGATAACCATAGAAGTAATGACATCTATAGTATGTGAACTTAGGCTATAATACAATGGCTACCTGTTAGTGTACATCAGAAAAACTGGAAGGACTTACACACCTATAGCGACCCCCAAAAGCTCTTCTGGTTCTACTACTTTTTAGTGTATATCTTATGTAAGGAGGAAACACATGTAACAGTTGAGGGACATTGTCCACGAGGCGGAATTTCGCAGGGGCAATTGACGTGTGGAATGGGAATCATTTTTTCTTTTAAATAGATGTATACAGAAGTGAGTCATTCTGATGATCTGAGTGATAAATTTCTCTTTTTTGCTGTTATCTAACCATTGGAACATTCTAAGCAACAAGAAAGATGGTTGAAGCGAACTATAATTCAATGCAGATTATAAATAGAGCTATATATTTTACTTTATATCTTCACACAGGCACCCAGATAAGAACAAAGATCCAGATGCCACAGCGAAATTCACCAAAATTAATGAAGCATATGAGGTCAGTGATTAGTGGACTGCTACAACAGGCAGTGTTTGTTAAACCCTGCATTTTCAAGATAAACTGTTATAAAAATGATGTCTGAGCTGACTGAAGCACAGACTCGTATAAAATGTGATCATTAACTGCAACAAAAACATTTACATCTGTGTCACATTAACTGGTGTAGTATGGTGTATTCCATACTACATATACATATGGACAAGTTGACTTCAGTCTATGTGTAAGCTCAGTTGAAATTGTGCCCAACTTAAACACCAGGCAAATAATTAATTAAATACATGTAAATGCATGCATGTCAGCTGGTATCATGTGATATATTGGTTGTGCTGAAAATTCTGTTTTTTGGTGTGCTAAATTTGTTTTATAAATCATTTAAACAGCTCTGGACTGGTGTTAATCAAAATAGTTTGACTTATACCAAATAAATTATTTCACCAACCAAGGAATAAACAATGTGTTGTTGTAATTTGTATTTTTAGTTTTCGTGTTAGCCTCTCAAGCTTTCATCTTGAAAAGGAAAAGAGTATTTGTGGTGATTTTTTATTATCATCTGTCACAATGTTACAATTATCATCAAACATTACACCCTTTAAAACTTGATCTTTTTGTCTTCATGTATGCAGACTTTGGGTGAACCCGAAAGGCGGCACCAGTACGATCACTATGGTTACACCACCGCACAGGAGCCCAGTCGCCACCAGCAGCATCAAGGGGACTTTGGCTTTTTCAACCAAGGGCCCTTTGGAGGATTTAAGTTTCATTTCCGTGGGGCAGAAGCGATTTTTGATAAATATCTTCTCACCTTAAGGTTTGTACAAGTTCGGTATCTTCAGTGCTTATGTGTAATCATTACGTGTTATTTCTCCCCTGATAACTGACATTTGAGCTGGACCTTCATATCGACATGTTATGTGTAATCATTACGTGTTATTTCTCCCCTGATAACTGACATTTGAGCTGGACCTTCATATCGACACGTTATGTGTAATCGTTACGTGTTATTTCTCCCCTGATAACTGACATTTGAGCTGGACCTTCATATCGACACGTTATGTGTAATCGTTACGTGTTATTTCTCCCCTGATAACTGACATTTGAGCTGGACCTTCATATCGACACGTTATGTGTAATCCTTACGTGTTATTTCTCCCCTGATAACTGACATTTGAGCTGGACCTTCATATCGACACGTTATGTGTAATCATTACGTGTTATTTCTCCCCTGATTACTGACATTTGAGCTGGACCTTCATATCGGCACGTTATGTGTAATCATTACGTGTTATTTCTCCCCTGATTACTGACATTTGAGCTGGACCTTCATATCGACACGTTATGTGTAATCATTACGTGTTATTTCTCCCCTGATAACTGACATTTGAGCTGGACCTTCATATCGACACGTTATGTGTAATCATTACGTGTTATTTCTCCCCTGATTACTGACATTTGAGCTGGACCTTCATATCGACACGTTATGTGTAATCATTACGTGTTATTTCTCCCCTGATAACTGACATTTGAGCTGGACCTTCATATCAACACGTTATGTGTAATCATTACGTGTTATTTCTCCCCTGATAACTGACATTTGAGCTGGACCTTCATATCGGCACGTTATGTGTAATCATTACGTGTTATTTCTCCCCTGTTAACTGACATTTGAGCTAGACCTTCATATCGACACGTTATGTGTAATCATTACGTGTTATTTCTCCCCTGATAACTGACATTTGAGCTAGACCTTCATATCGACACGTTATGTGTAATCATTACGTGTTATTTCTCCCCTGATAACTGACATTTGAGCTAGACCTTCATATCGACACGTTATGTGTAATCATTACGTGTTATTTCTCCCCTGATAACTGACATTTGAGCTAGACCTTCATATCGACATGTTAAGATATGCATTTAAACATCTGTTCCTCAAGATGTAAATAGATGAAGCAAGCGGAGAAATGCTTATTGTGACACTAAATTCCAATATTTATATTTAAAAGTTAAAAAATTATGTGAACTTATTATGTATTGCAATCCTCCCATGAAAAATCTGTTTTTGTTTGTCGTCATGTAATGAACCAGTATCAACATGGACCTTACATGATTTTGTACTTTCTAAAGTTTTTGTAGAGTTTTGACGGTGAGAAGTCGCCTCATATATATCTGAGCATATTTGTGTTTTTCAGAGCTTATGAGACGCGAGTTTTCCCAGACAGTCACAAGCGGCCTTACATTATCTATGCCTACTCAGATTTTTGTTTCCAGTGTATGAGAATGGAACATATCTTGGAGAAATTCTTCAAGGATTTGGATGGCATAGGTAATGTGATTAGATGCATACTGCACCTTGATTGTTGTTCTTAAATTGGACAGCCTGTACATTCAGCAGCATTCATGAAGCAATCAAAGTCAGCACTAAGTAACTGTGTCACCCCTGAACTGTTTTACAGGCAGTTCAGTCTCTGACTAGAACATCAGATTTTTGGGGTTCATCAACATTCAGTAGTCGGGGTCAGTGGTGGCTGTGAGTAGTCCAGAGCGTCTGGTTTACAGTAAAGGTGGCCTCACTCAGAATTTGTGGAAGATGTGATCATAACTTGCCTTCAACCAGTGTGGCATACTGTACACACTGAGCTTGCTCTGCAGGTGAAAATCTCACTAGTGAGAAGGTTCGTTATTTGCTTCCCACAGGCTGCTGGCTGGTGTACAGGTGACTGCTTCATTTTCTCTCCAATAATGATACTCATTGTCATCGTAAAACTGAAACATTCTTTAGCATGGCAATGAACCAAGAGATTCAGTGCTCTAATGACCCAGGGGCCTCTCACCAATGCGGTCGAGATGAGTTAAAATTCAGCTCATACTGGCTCTCTCTAAGTGGGAAGGTCTGTTAGCAGCCTGTGAATGGTTGTGAGTTTTTCCCGGACTCTGCCCAGTTTCCTTCCCCAGTAATGCTGGCAGCCATCATATAAGTGAGACATTCTTGAGTACAGCGTAAAATCATTCAATTAAATGAATGAATGAATGCTTATTGTTTAACGCCCTACTCAAGAATATTTCACTTATACGAAGGCGGTGTCTCCTTGGTGCAGGACGGATTTCCACCGTATCTTTTATCTGGTGCTGCCTCACCGAGACGACTTGCCGAAGATACCCAACAAGCCCCCTCACCCAGTCACATTATACTGACACCGGGCCGACCAGTCCACCCTCTATCCTCTTATTGCTGAGCGCCTAGCGAGGAAGCAGAATGTACCATTTTTTAAAGTCTTTGGTATGACCCGACCCAGGTTTGAACCCAGATCTCCCCGTCCGAAAGCGGACGCCCAACCAACTGCGCTATCCGGGCGGGTCAATCAATTAAACCAATCCATCAAATTATATTCATTCTTGTCTTCAACAACTGCTGTTCAGAGAATGAAGAAGTCATTGTGTGTTGAATGTAAAAAAACTAAGAGATTAGAGAACCCCACATGGGCAAGAAATATTTGAATATGTTGGTTGTAATTATGCATCAGTGTGTTGAATTCAACCACCCAGTGAAAGTAGGACCATCTCTATTTCATAGGATTGGCCACTTTAATCTAAAGAAAAGAAATGGAAATTTATTATGAATGTGTTGAATTCTGGAAGTTAACATGGCAAATTGCACTGTTTGAATGGATCGTATGATTGAAGAAACAGTCCAGGATTAATTTGCAGCTCAATTTGATTTTCTTTCCTGTGTAGGATTTGGTTTGGGAGCAGTGCATGCTGGTGTTAACCAAGCCCTAGCCACTCACCTGCGACTCCATGAAGTTCCAGCCATCATGGGCCTTACTCAGGGGCGATTGACTTTCCTCAAGGGAGTGGTCAACTTGCAAACACTGAAGGACTTTGCTAGAGGCCTCTTCCCATCAAAGCTGGTCCATACGGTAGTTTTTGATGTTATATACAGTGAGACTGAGCTATCAGTATGCCAACCATAGGGAGAATGTGCTGTAACGTGACATGGTGGTGATAAGAACGGCGTAATGTTTGAAAATAAACATATAATAAAATGAGGATGGGGAAGTCAGTAGGGAATTCCAAAATTGGTTAGAGAAAGATAGTTGGAGATGTCTCCACCATGGGGAGAACAATGGATTGTGGGAGAGATGTCATATCATATTCATTAGCGTGCTCATGGGAAGTGTTGTAGTTCCTGGTGCACTGCAGATATATGTGCACTGATGTCAACCTTGCACATAATAATAAATAATTATGAGGACTTCTAGAATTTGTTTTGAAAAAGGAAACCATCATAGTGTCTCTAATATTCTGTTAAAACAAGAACAAAAAAAAAAAGAAAGGAAGAAAAAAAGAGGTAGACTCTAGTGTTTGAATACTGTGTAACTGACTTGTCTTTGCCTAGACATTTTGCAACTTGAAGTGGAAAAATAGTTTCTTGCATGTGGTTCACAGTAAATATAACAGAACCAGTTTGTCAACAATTTCCGGAAGCCCTCTCATGCTAGAATGTGTGTTTCTGTGTTTTCTGACAGCTGACTGATGAAGGACTGGACTTGTTCTTGAGTGGCTGGCAACAGGACAATCAAGTCCGGGCAATCTTTTTCTCTCGTAAAGACATCCCGCCCGCTCGATTCTTGCTGAGTGCATTTAAAAGCAGAGGCCGTATTAAATCAGCATTGGTTCACCTTTACTCACCAGATGTAAAGGATATTCTGTCAAAGTATGGAGTTGACCAATCAAAAGAAACTTTGCTTATGTTTAAAGAGGATCCTAAGTTGCCGGTAGCAACTGTGTCGGTTAGTATAGGTGTATTTCTGTAAAGACAAGACTGTTATGTTAAGAAGAATGTATGTGAACAGGACATTAATACTACAGTCAAACTTGTATGCAGCTAGTGAAGGGAAGAGTAAAAAGTGGATGCATATGACAGGTGGCCACAAAAGACAGGTTGTGAAGACCAGGCCAAATCACAACTGAATTAAGTTCCAGGAAATCTACACATGTACACAATAATCGTATACATAATTGTTAAAACACTAATGTGTTCTGCTACAAACATTTCGTAGAAATATAACAATTGTGGTAAAATAATAACTCAAAAATTTCAAGTTGTGTGCAGTAGGCCTTTATTCCTCACGCATTTAACAGGTGCCTACAGAAGTAGATTCAGGTCAGGGCACGTATGATGGGTGGACTTTCTTCCCATTACTGTCCAGCCCTAGTAAGCCATGTGCCAGTTTGGCCTATGTAGGTATAAATAACTAACAAAGTTTTGGACTGTAAACGGCAGACTGCTGAGCTGTATGAAAATTCAGTCAATCATGTTTGCCATTATCGATGAAACAACAACAAAATGTACGAGTGAAGGAAGATCAAGTTCACCATGTGTTCAGTACAGACAATATTTTGGCCAAGCAAAATGAAGACACAACATCATTTGCGTGCAAAGATAATGGCCAAGCAAGCCAGATAACCACAGGAGGTAATATTATATGCTTGTTTGCCCATTGTTTATGGTATTCATAGCTCCGACCTCAGCATCGAGCTAATCCCCTGCAGCAGTGCAGGGGTGTCCGGCCTATAATCAGCTGGGCCTCCTTAAAGAACAACAGACTTCAGTGCCATTGACCACTAATCTTCACAGTTCATTTGTCTTCACAAAGTGGCAGGTTATAACTTTTAATCAGTACATAAACTACTGAAGCCTGTGGTCGCCATTTTAAAATTTTTGAATGTCCAATGGAGCAATCATCATTACTGTTGAAAATGTTGGCTGCATAGAACAGGTTGATATAGAATTTGGTGGTAAAATGTACACTATCAGTTGGTTAGCGCACTGATGTAGCATAATAACTCTCCCACCAATGCGCTGGCTGTGAGTTTAAGTCCAGCTCATGCTGGCTTCTTTGCCGACCCAGCATTGAAAGGTCTGCCAGCAACCCCTGGATGGTCGTGGGTTTCCTCCTACCATAATGCTTGCCACCATAAGTGAAATATTCTTGAGTATAGCGTAAAACACCAATTAAATAAATAAATAAATTAATCCTTTTGCACATGACAGGTTCATTTTTTATGACTGATTGAAATCTGCAGTTTTTCAGCTATTTCCTGGTTTCCACAATGTTGCAAGTCTACGTGAAAATTTTGACAAAAACATAAAGGCTCAGTTAAATAAATGAATAACATCATGTTCTATCCATTTGAACAGATGCATCAGATTCCAAGATCTACCCTAGATGAAGTTATGGGGTCCAACAAGTTCCTGACACTCCCCAGGCTCTCCAGTCAGGGTTATTTTGACGACCTCTGTCCAGAGACTGAGAGTGTTCGCAGGAGAAAGTAAGATTTGACAGAGATTAATTAGTGCTGAAAGCCCTACAACAGTCAACTTCCTCTTGCTTGTGTGTGATCTAAGATGAATGCAAAAACGTAATTATTACTGGATTTGGGATCTTTGAACTATTACGTTTTTAATTGTTCAGAAGTTTTGTTGCCTGGACATTACATTTAACCATTCAGACTTGATGATGCTAACAAATACATCTAATCTTATATTTTCCCTTATTTTTGACCACCACGTGTTGGTCTCTAGAAGTTCATGTATTAAACTGATTTTAGACTTAATGTAAAAATTTAAAAATGCAGGATTCACTTCATACATGCAAGAAACCGGATATTTTTTCCAGCTTCATCATATAGAAAGTTAACATTTTTCATCTTTTTTTTAACAGGTTGTGTGTTGTTTTGGTAACCAGAAATTCAGCCGAACATGACTATTTTCGGTCGACATTTAGAAAGTTTGCTAGAAAATTAACTACTTTTCGAGACAAAGTCACATTGACATACATGTTCGAGGACACACAGAAATCCTGGATACAAATGTTGTCGGAAGGTCGTGATAGCACGGTCAACCAGTCTACTCTGAAGGTCAGTTGTTTTCATGAAAATTCATCAAGATTATGGTAATATTTGAAGTTTTGCAAAATTGAGTATATCATGTTTGCCATTTAATACTAGTCTAATACAGAGTGACTGAGTGTCAGGGATACTCAAATCCATTTTCAATGCTTCTGCTATAGCCCTTTGCAGTGATGTTTGGGAAAACCTAGGACTGAGACCTGCTTCATACTTCTCAGCTTATACATGTAGCTTTCAGAAATACAACTCTGTATTCTTCCATATAAACCTGGAAGTCAGTGTTTTTGAGTGTGCTCTCCTGAACCTGTCAAACCAGTAGCTACATAATTCTGACTTCATTTCACGTAATTATTGGTGATTAATAAAGGCCATATCGTTACAATTAACTGAAATATACCTGGTGCATCCACAACCAGCCAAACTTTGCTAACTGCCATTTTGATTTGAGTCGCCTGCACTTGACATCGTACTGAAGTTAGACAAGCTCATGGAAGGTTTGGAAGGAAACCAGAAAGACATACATTATGAAAAAGGCGACTGGCAACTTGTTTGACAGTCTTAACGTTACCTTTTTCTTTTAATAATGAATAGAAATAACTGTAAGGAGGTATTTTGGAAAGAAAGAAAGTCTAAAGTTTGAGAAGAGCTGCTGACTCCACCCTAGTAATGAAACACGTGATTTAATAATGGCACCTCATTTCGGATGCTGTCCAGGTCTTTTATATTTGGGTTAATTGTGACGTTGTGGTCTGTATTATTCCCACATAATTAAGTTATATGAATTCAGAGTTGTTGTAAGATCAAGGGAACCAGTTTTTCGCGCGGACAGCTTTGAGCCTTTGAAGACAGCACAGGAGACAGAACTGAGTTTAGGGTTTTTAAATATAACAGTTCAAAAATGTAAATGTGGAAACTAAGCTGGAAGCATGGCAACCAAACTCAGAGCTAAACCTGTAAATATGGAAGCTAAGCTGGGAACATGGCAACCAAACTCAGAGCTAGACCTGTAAATATGGAAGCTAAGCTGGGAACATGGCAACCAAACTCAGAGCTAGACCTGTAAATATGGAAGCTAAGCTGGGAACATGGTCAACTGATCTCAGAGAAAGAGCTGTAAATGTGGAAGGTAAGCTGAGAACATGGCAACCAAACTCAGAGGTAGACCTGTAAGTATGGAAGGTAAGCTGGGAACATGGGCAACTGATCTCAGAGGTAGGGCTGTAAATGTGGAAGGTAAGCTGAGAACATGGGCAACTGATCTCAGAGGTAGAGCTGTAAATGTGGAAGGTAAGCTGAGAACATGGCAACCAAACTCAGAGCTAAACCTGTAAATGTGGAAGCTAAGCTGAGAACATGGCAACCAAACTCAGAGGTAGACCTGTAAATATGGAAGGTAAGCTGGGAACATGGGCAACTGATCTCAGAGGTAGGGCTGTAAGTGTGGAAGGTAAGCTGAGAACATGGCCAACTGATCTCAGAGGTAGAGCTGTAAATGTGGAAACTAAACTCAGAACATTGCCCTGCAGCTTTTATTTAGTAATTTGTTTTGTATCTAGCGTGATGTCCCATTCTCTCCAATGCTGGCAATAGATGAATCATTGTCACTTAGCCAAGAAACAGAAAAAACACTGTATGTAGGTAGCGTGTATGCATATGTAAGTAGCATGTGTCTAATAAGAGTGATATGTTGATTTGATAGGTGGCAATAATCTGGAGACTTGCCAAGAGGAATCTGAACTTTGAATGGCTGGAGCCTGGCTGGCCTAAAGACAAAACTGACCAGGAGAGAAGCATCACAGCTTTGAACGCACGTCTTGAACATCTTCTCAGCACTCAGTCCAAGTTGTTACACCATGCCCTGCTGCCAGAGCTCTACAATGAACATGCCCTGGTATAACTTCCCTTCACCCTGCTGATTTTGTTTGTATTAGGTGTTGTTATCCTAGTGATCAAAGTTCATAACTCATTGTGGGGTGGGAGGAGGGGGGGTTGGGTTAACGGGATAGTTTCCCAGTCGTTGTAGTTGTGGGCGGATGTGTTGTTTTTGTTGAACTTTTCTAATATAAAACAGAAACATGTATAAAGCCTTTGATTTTTAAACTGAGAATCCAGTGCTAAAGACAAAATGTAGATATAACAAAGATTGTTTTCTTACTATTTAACAGATACTGTTTCTTATTGTGAACAAAGTATTTCTTTAATTGCAATATGTTTGATGTTGAATATGTCATTCTGTACTGATGAAAGCTATTGTTTGTGGGATACGCCCCTGTAACAGGTGCTTTACTGTAAAACATTCAAACCACCTGCTATTCCATTTCAGGGTATAATTACACGGATATTTTACAAGTTGTTGGACTGGTGGGAACGCTTAGTTTATTTCATCATGGGGTAAGTGGTGATGTTTGTACAATGTCCACAATTGGCTACTGCTTTCTCATCTGTTAATGAAAGATAACAATGAACTCGGCCCCACTGAATTACCTGCCTTGTCGTGCAATAGCAGTAGAGCTTCTACTAAAACTCGCATAGTTTTTCAGTCGTGAAATTTTTACAAGTGGAACCACATCTAATGGATCTGTGCTGCCTGTTTTTTATGTTGTAAAAATAGCTAGTATTTTATACGGAACAGACTGTAGAAAGAAAATGACATTATTCATGTAGAGTTGAGGTGAAGTGAACTCATCTTTCATATTGTAAGAAATCCAAAACCCGTTTGAATGTCGCAGAAATTTGTGTACATGCAAAGCATAGGATTTGATCCTTCTCTACGAGAGATAAAGGCAAATGTCTGTTTAATCCATAAGCCAGCTTAGGTCATTTCCTGGCCACATAGTAATAGATACATCTCTGTTAAAGGTAGGCCTCAAAAATGAAGCTTTAGCTTTGAAACTCGATATTGCTGGTATTAGTTAGCCTTTTTCAGAGCTCCTACCTAACTGCTGTGACCTTCCCAAAATGCTCCTGTGACAAAGGAGAGTAACCGCAAGAGGGGTGTTTTAGTCAGAGCCTGTTCTTTAAGCGTCTTAACTATGATTCGTAATGTGTGGGAGTTAAGGAACTTTTCACCAGTCTAAAACAAGTCTGAAGCCTGCCAGAAGCACTTGTATATTTCTGCCCCATAGCTGAAAGTCTCCAAAAACTGTAAACCACAACCTGATATTAGATGTAGAAGTTACTTCCACAACTTTTGATTATTTATTAATGTTTCTTTGTTCTTTACCTGTAGCTATGACTCTGCCACCTGGAGTTTGTTGACCTTCTCTGCAGCCATCGTTTTTCTGCTCGGCTATGTCATGCAGAAAATGATGATGAATGAGGAAGCCAACGTTCAGCGTATGCGCCCGCGACAGGCTAAACCACGGCCACCTAACAGGTCAGTGTATTAGGCCTATGACAACCTGATTTTTTGCTTTCCCGTCATAATATTTTGGAAATTGGTTCAGGCATTATTAGGTTGGATTTTATGGTAAGTTCATCTTTAGTTATTATTTCTGACAAAATGATGTGCTAGGTGGGACAAGGAACAAGTAATGAAGTGAGAATATCCTTAGCATGGAATGCGCTACGCTGCTGACTTGACTTATCTCAGCCCAAGGCAGCAAACAGTCTTGTGAGTGTGACACGTCCTGCCATTGAGTTATCTCAGCCTGCTGCAGCAGACAGTATTGTGGGTGTGACAGGTCCTACCACTAACCCTTGACTTATCTCAGGTGGCTGTTGCAGATAGTTTTGTGGGTGTGAAAGGTCATACAACTAACCCTTACCTGAACTATGACAACTTCTACAGACAGGCCCTACCACTAACCCTTGACTTATCTCAGGCGACTGCTGCAGACAGTTTTGTGGGTGTGACAGGCCCTACAACTAACCCTTGACTAAGCTAAGCCAGCTTCCACAGGCAGCCTTGTGGATGTGACAGCTACAGCTAACCCTTGACTCATCTCAGTCCATTGTTGCAGACAGCCTTGTTGGTGTGACAGGTCCTACCACTAACCTTTGGCTAATCTCAGCCTGCTGTTGCAGACAGCCTTGTTGGTGTGACAGGCCCTACATATGTAACCCTGTTCAGTGTTTCTATTCATTGTAACAGAGATTCTCTGGTACCAGTGTTACTACATGTACAACTTCGCCTTCTGATTTTTTCTGTCCCAAATGACAATTGTCTTGCTTGGTATTTGCAGGACTGAAGACAACACGGTCTATGTTCATCCTCTGCGGGCCGAGTCCTACGACATGCTTGTGCGGCATGCAGACACAGGCCTCACTGTCACCCTCCTGGTCGACTTACCCTCCAGGGACAAACTGCTGCAGAGATTTGTGGAGATTATGTTCCCACATTCAAGGTAGACAGTTTTCTGTGAAAATTTTAAATGAATGTGTTCAGTCGTGAAAGCTGCAGGTGAATCTGTTCAATCATGAAAGCTGCAGATGAATGTGTTCAGTCATGAAAGCTGCAGGTGAATCTGTTCAATCATGAAAGCTGCAGATGAATGTGTTCAATCATGAAAGCTGCAGGTGAATGTGTTCAATCATGAAAGCTGCATATTATGTAAATTTTTGTCTTTACAGAACTCATTCAAATGTGAGGAGAGTGTGCCCTACATTGTTACACAAAACTTGATGATTGCAATTTCTTGTGTTTGTTGAATGAAATTCAAGGGATTGAATATATTTTATAGGATCACAAGTTTTGTTGAAACCAGCCAGTGAAAAGGCTGGCTTTTAGGCCAATCAGCAGGCCATTTTAAGGTCTACAACAACCAATCACAGAGCACGAGGACTAGCCATTCAGAGAGCAGGCAGTCTCCTCACCAGCCAGTCAAAAACCTAATCATCAACCAATCTTCTAGACAGCTAAGGTATAGGTCACACACAGCAAGTACATGGCCCAGTCTGCGTAGTGAAACTTAGCTGTGCAGATAAGTTAGTGTGGCTCCAAATTCAAATCCTGCAAAACTTAAATTTGTGGTATATAGCTTCACTTATTCAGTGAGCATGTCCACCAGGAGGACTGCTTCTTGTATTCTGATATCTAGGGCTAATCAACCCACCAACCAACCCCTTGGTCTAATTCAGAAATGTGGTTTGTTTGCAGTGTGTATATTCCCATTCATGTGTATTTTGTTTGTTGTGGTCCTCAATACATACATTTGCACACGATTACTCAGCGTTTCACGGTAACTCATAGAGGTTCAAAAAGGGACTGTGATATGATGGCACTTTTGGATAGTGTCCTGTTTGAGGAGAAAGGAATATAGGCTGCATTTCACCTAAAACATGACCAGTAAATATGCACCTTCACAAGCACACGGAAGCTTTAAAGTGATACTTTTGATGTCAATACTTTCCTGATAAGGAAGTGATCAGATGTTGCAAAAAAGCACTTAAGTGGTCCTATAAGATGGGTGAATCAATCAGAATGAAGTGAAATGTGGTACTTAAAAAAAAGATTAGGTGAAATATACATGTAGTAATATGTACAGTGTGCTTGGGTTTTACATCACACTCCACAATTTTTCAGTAGTGTGTCCTTGTGGCAGGGTATGTCCATGCAGACAAAGTGCTGCCGCCACTGGAGCATCATGTCGCAGACACCAGAAAAGACACCCCATCCCACTAGATGGGGTACCTGGTCACATTATACTGACACAGAGCCGACCAGTCCTGTTTCTTTGTTGTAGCCCTTCTATGCTGAGCAAGCGAGGCAGCAACAAGTACCATTTTTAAAGTCTTTGTCATGGCTCGACCTGGGATTGATCCCGCATCGCCTTATCTGGGGCAAATAGTAATTTGTTTCAATATATTCTTGTATAGGTAGAGAAAAGCATTACCCGAAATAAACATTACCCTGACTTGTGATTCGTATGCAGAAGCAGGCGGTTCTAGGTTCAGTGACAGGTTTTTTATGTTTTATTCCTCAGTCTCTACTGTTGTTTATTAATCTGGTCGTGAGTTTCTCAAATGGCACTGCCCAATTTCCTCCCACTGTAATGCTGGCCACTGTCGTGTAAGTGAAATATTCTTGAGTACGCCCCAAAACATCAATCAAGCCCTTTGTTTTTGTTGTAGGTACAGTGGGTTAACGTTTGCCTTCCTGCAGTTGGAGCATTTTCTAGGCTGGTATAAGTCTCTCCTTGAGGACAGTACAGACAATCACACATCACTGGATGATATGAAGGTGCGCAACTGCGTCGGTACTGTTCTAGCTATCAATGGTTTCAGGAAGTACTATTATCTCTACCATCCCAAGAGAGCGCGCATCTACATGAGGCAGAACAAAAAAATTAACGTTGGTCGTGCCATGGGCCTTTATGACACAGATGATTCCAGCACGGATGATGAGAAAGGGAATCAAGAAACTGAAGCATCCACTCCAATATTTGAGGAGAATCTGTTGGATGGGTTGTCAAATTGGATGGATCGTGTATTTGATGGTTCTGTGAGGAGGATTCGAGTCAAGAAGTGGCCAGATATTGTGTCATAGCCAGCTGAAAACCTGAAATGCCTGAGATTTTGTGTCACAACCAGCAGAAAACCCAGAATCTGTCAGATAATGTGTCTTAGCTAGCTTAAAACCCAGAATCTGTCAGATAATGTGTCTTAGCTAGCTTAAAACCCAGAATCTGTCAGATATTGTGTCTTAGCCAGCTTAAAACCCAGAATCTGTCAGATAATGTGTCTTAGCTAGCTTAAAACCCAGAATCTGTCAGATATTGTGTCTTAGCCAGCTTAAAACCCAGAATCTGTCAGATATTGTGTCTTAGCCAGCAGAAAACCAAAAACATCTCAGATTTTGTGTCAAAGCCCCTTAATATAGTTGAAAACCAGAATGTCTCAGATGTATTTGTTGTAGGCCCTGAACAGCTGAAAACCAAGAATGTTGATGACTGCAGACAATCAAACTGCCTCAGACATGGTACAGTTGTATGGTAAACTTGAGTCATCTCATGATACCTAGAGTGTATCATCCTGGAACAAAGTGTTGCCAGCAGCCAATCTGAATGGCCACTTTCTTACTAGCTGACATTCAAATGTGTACAAAACCGTTTTCTTGAACTGTGAAATGTGAACTATTTTAATTGATTGATGGGAGAATAGCCCAAACTTGGACTGGATTTACCTGTAATCAAGAATCGTGTAGGCCTACCCTGTGATTTTAATTATTTATACCTTTGTTTTATGGAGCTGGAGTCAATGATGCTGATCTCAAAGTGATCTTAGTGGCCAGTTTCAGTGTTTTCATGTTAAAAATCAACATGTACTGTTGTGGTTTTGAACATGAGTATCGGTATATGTGATAAGATCGTCTTGTCAGTTTTTTTATCAGTTCTTGCCATTGATTTGACTCAATAGCTATAACATGGCATGTTCAGAGTTCAGGTCAGTATTGTATACTTTTAAGGAGGTGTACATGTAATCCAGAGACGACTTCTACCAGCATTTTCGACCACTGTACTTATCGCATTTGGCCTAAAATTTTTGAAGTTTGTACATAAACTAAATCAGTCACATTGAAGTTAAAAATATTCATTGAGTGTGTAGCTTGTATGAGCAGAGGCAAGTTCTGTATTCAGCTGAAAGGACATATCTGCAGGCATTTGGGAGCAGTCAGTTGGCTACATGAACTAGGATAATTTCAAATTTTGATACATGGAGAGTACAGCAGCTTAAACAGCATTGAGAAAAGGTTACCAATAATCTTCTGTGAACTTTGAGTCATAAACATGTGTCTGTTCGAGGGTTAACACCACTGCAACGACATTTGCACCCACCCATCAAACAGTGGTTTTGCGACAACCGCCCAGCAATTACAACTCCACAGACTTGCTTGTCAACCTGCTGAGATCTCTTTTACGCCTCTTTTTGGGTGATCCTGTTACGAGAGACGTAATTCCTTATTTTACGCGTGTCATCAGCCACATTTGTTTACATATGAAGTTTACCTTGCGCTGTGTGCAGGCTCTATTTCCACTAAATTATCAGCCGCTCATTTAAATGTTCCTGCAGACTTTTGAGTTTTCGTTTGTTTTTGTAATTTTTAAACATTCACTGAACGTATAATGCTAGTGGTGCGATTAATGAAAACTTTGTAATTTTGTAATTTAGTAAGTTTGACTGCTTGAGAAAAATACCTAATACTCGTGTCATTCTGTAATAACGCAAAAATACCTACTATTTGGGCGACCATGTCCCTTTAATTTGGCTTTAAGTATGAAATATGCCCTTTTTTTGATGACAGTATGGCAGTTCTTTTTGACAGAGGCCTTGGGCTTCTGCTTATTGTGTCGCCATCGTGGTGACCTTTTTGGCACGCTATTGTTTGTTGAAATTTTAACTCTTTAACTGCTTCAGGCAGATTTCTTGTCAATCTTAGACTAGCAGTGGAACGTTTTGTAAATGGATGTACATGTATTGACTAAACAATGAGACAAATCCGTGATGATTACAGAGAAGGTGTGTGTCGAGATGATTGCAGATGTGTGTCTGTGACTCTGAACAATCAGCATCTGGATAGAGCAGTTTACATTGGAATATTAAAATGGAGCATATGATCTACAAGTAACTCTTAACCAGGATTACTTACATGCAAAGTTAAGTATGACGTAAAACCCAAGCATAAATACATAAATACATACATACAAACTTAAGGGACAAGCAGACAGCCATGAAAAATATTAACAGCTTATCCCTGAGGTTAAAATGAAGGCAAACAGGTTGATTTTAAAGATGAAATGCAAAGACTTCTACCTTAGTGCTGGCCATTGTGATGGCCTTGACAATAATGGTCTGGTGCTGTCTTTACCATCGGTTTGTGAGTTATGGGCTGGTTTGGTGTTGACTATGGTAGGTGAATGTCAAGAATGGGCAGGTTCTGCATTCACCCTCGGTATACAAGAGTCTATAATGGGCAGGTTCTGCGCTCACCCTCGGTATGCAAGAGTCTATAATGGGCAGGCTCTGCACTCACCCTCGGTATACAAGAGTCTATAATGGGCAGGCTCTGCACTCGCCCTTGGTATACAAGAGTCTATAATGGGCAGGTTCTGCATTCACCCTTGGTATATGAGTGTCTATAATGGGCAGGTTCTGCGTTCACCCTCGGTATACGAGTGTCTATAATGGGCAGGTTCTGCATTCACCCTCGGTGTAAGAGTCTATAATGGGCAGGTTCTGCGTTCACCCTCGGTATACAAGAGTCTATAATGGGCAGGTTCTACGTTCACCCTCGGTATAGGAGAGTCTATAATGGGCAGGTTCTGCGTTCACCCTTGGTATACAGAGAGTCTATAATGGGCAGGTTCTGCGTTCACCCTCGGTATACGAGAGTCTATAATGGGCAGGTTCTGCATTCATCCTCGGTCTATGAGAGTCTATAATGGGCAGGTTCTGCGTTCACCCTCGGTATATGAGTGTCTATAATGGGCAGGTTCTGCATTCACCCTCGGTATACGAGAGTCTATAATGGGCAGGTTCTGCGTTCACCCACGGTATATGAGTGTCTATAATGGGCAGGCTCTGCACTCACCCTCGGTATACAAGAGTCTATAATGGGCAGGTTCTGTGTTGACTGTTGGTACTTGATTGTCCATGATTGTTTTTGTATTGATTATCAGTGAATGGTGACAACAGGTCTGTGTTGACTATTGGTACAGGAGTGTCAGTAATGGGCTGTGTTGACTATTGGTACTGGAGTGTCAGTAATGGGCTGTGTTGACTATTGGTACAGGAGTGTCAGTAATGGGCTGTGTTGACTATTGGTACAGGAGTGTCAGTAATGGGCTGTGTTGACCATTGGTACAGGAGTGTCAGTAATGGGCTGTGTTGACTATTGGTACAGGAGTGTCAGTAATGGGCTGTGTTGACTATTGGTACAGGAGTGTCAGTAATGGGCTGTGTTGACTATTGGTACTGGAGTGTCAGTAATGGGCTGTGTTGACTATTGGTACAGGAGTGTCAGTAATGGGCTGTGTTGACTATTGGTACAGGAGTGTCAGTAATGGGCTGTGTTGACTATTGGTACTGGAGTGTCAGTAATGGGCTGTGTTGACTTGGTACAGGAGTGTCAGTAATGGGCTGTGTTGACTATTGGTACAGGAGTGTCAGTAATGGGCTGTGTTGACTATTGGTACAGGAGTGTCAGTAATGGGCTGTGTTGACTATTGGTACAGGAGTGTCAGTAATGGGCTGTGTTGACTATTGGTACTGGAGTGTCAGTAATGGGCTGTGTTGACTAATGCTCGAGAAGTATAATTTTTTTGACAGTTAACACATAAATATTATATGAACAGTATTAATTTACCATAAACCGATCTAGTGAAATTCCCTTATTTGACCCAACTCATAAATTAATATCTCACCACTATGTGGCCAAGATACTGCCAATGTGGCATTAAGCCATAATCATTCATTCATGCATAAAGTACTGACAAATGCAAACAGAACAATACTGATGCTTCATGTAAATATCATCACTGTTCATCAGTTATGATCACAGTTATATTCCAGTCATGAGAAGGTCATGAGAAAATGTCGATTCCTGGCCAGTTCTGTCTCTGCTGACATTTGTCGGTGAATGGCATACATGTACTTGTGTGGGGTGCTAAAATATTTTAGAGAACAACACTGGTTGGAGCTTGTCAGGGACAGTTGGTAAGCCTTCCAGGCAAACATCTTTAATTTTACCAAAATTGGACACTGCTGCTTTATAGACCACCCACATGCCAGCCATCTTGAAATTTTCCTCAGATTTGGCCACATTATATAGACTCACTGGACTAAACATGTACAAATCAGAAATGATAATAAAATGTATAAAAATTTCCATTGTAATTTTTTCACCACACTGCTAATGCTAATAGAAGAATTCAGCTTCCTAAACTTGGACTGTGTTGGATTATTTCGCTTACACAGGGACCACAAGCATTATGGTAGGATCATACTCTCCATTTATTTCAAGGTCATCTTAACAGATATTTTATAAAAGGAGTATGATGTAGGAAATTGTTTCCTTTATTTATTTGCCATTTCCATGTGAATCCAGAAAATATATTAATATTGTTAATGATAATTTATGTCAGTGTTGTATCAGCGCGAGTTATGAGAAGATTGTATTTATACAGAGTTTCATGAATGTAAAGCATATTGTATTCCATTGAGTTCCAGTATACTTTTGTGAAATTGTGGATAAGAGAGTACAGGTTATATTGTCTAAATATTTATTATTTTTGTTTGAGTCCTAATAGATGTGAGTATAAAATATTTGAAAGGCTCTTTTCTCGTTTGATCTTCAGATTCTTTACGTGGAATGTCAAAAAAAAAAAAAATACAAAGTTTTTTGCATGTTTTTATGTGTACGTACTCGACTCTTTTTTCTGAGAAATGTTGAAATTTGTAAGATCTTAAATGCTGTGAGTGAGATGACAATTCCTAAAGAAACATCAATGAGGCTGATTACCATCTCTTTGTGATGTGCCGTCGATGCTTTACCGCATTATCAGAGCCATGAATATTGTATTTCTGACACTTTGGCAAATTACCAAATCCTGTCAGGTATTTTCACTGTGACATACATACAAATACATGTGGATTGTAAGAAACATGTCTCGTGTTCTGTAGAACTTCTTGATCCAGTTAAATGTAAAACTGCATTGATTCACCTCAGTGTTATTAACAAAATCACTCTGCTTGGGATTGTATATAGTCTTCTGTGTGAACTTCTCATGCTGGCCATTTACAACAAATTGTCTTTTTCCAAATATCACATATCGTTGTAGGCAAGTGGGTCATGGATAAATGGTTAAGTTGTTTGCCTTTTAATTGCTACATGACACAAGACACGAGTTCAATCCCCAGTGCAGACATTGAATTTTCTGGGTTTCCCTTCTCTCAGTATTCCCAGGGCTCTGATGCCAGTATCCAATGGTCTAATGTTGGTTTCACTATGGTTTCCTCACTGCTACATGTAGAAAACAAGTGAAAATTCTTGATTATGGTCTTAAACAACAATCCAGTAAATTAATACTGCCATGTAATTCAGATATTTTGAAAACAAAAGCCATCCATGTAATGGCACTGGATTGATCTATATCTTGTGGCACAATTCACAAATGAATTTTCCATTTGCATGTAACTCATTCTTTATGAGGGACAGTATTTATTGTACGAGAAACCATTGTGCGCTGTGCCTGACTAAATCCTCCAATATATCACAAACACAAAGTTACAGTGTGTGATGTAATGTCGTCTTGTTTTATTGTTTGATTCACAGCACAAGAGTTGAAGGCTTCATTCAATACAATAAACACTGCAATATTAAGTATGCATGGCTCAAGCACTCAAGTGTTCAACCTGGAATAAGACATTCATTTACCTGAAACAATGATTGCATCTGCCTTATCTTCCATATGTATTTGCCATGAACTCTACGCTATTGCCAGTAAGATGTAGGTTCAGACACAAGCACTATTTTCAAACCTGTGACAGTTTATCAAAGCCTTGAACACAGGTGACTGTTCTACGTTAAAATTTCACCACTTCAGACTAATTTCCATGGACAATATTTGCATGAAAAGCTCAAAACCTTTGTGAGGATTTACACACATAGTGAAAAATATGGCCACAGCCTGAAAACGTTCACTATACTTTCATAAGCCTTCTCTACTAAAAAAAATTAATGCAACTTTCTGCAAGGTGATGACTGCATTGAAATGTGTTACAGATAAACCTCATGACTGATGCAAACAGTGTGGAATGATAGTCACAAAGGCATGAAACTGACAGTCACAAAGACATAAAACTGACAGTCACAAAGACATAAAACTGACAGTCACAAAGACATAAAACTGGCAGTTACTCAGCACCACTAGAAACACACACATATATAGAACGTCTCCACACGAGGACTCGGATTTAATTCCAAGTGATTATAACTTGTTAACAGTTCAGCATTTCAAGTCTTCACAATGGTATTTAATAGTGTCCCGCAAGTTCAAACTGTAACAGACTTGACATCAAACATCAGGCAATTTTACAAATTTCAACCAGCCAACAGCTTCATAAGACATATTAGCACAGAAATCTGAAATATTACATTTTGAATCGGAAATAAAATTGGCTTTGTCAAACTAGCTAAAAAACCAAGAGAAGCAATTGCCATGATTAGGAATATTTGGTAAATACACAGGAAACAAGTAGATCACAAGGCAACTATGCCCATATTTTAGAAGGAGAAAAAGTACATTAAACACAGACTTCACGTCTTTGAGAAATCATTTTCCAGCGCTGTGTTGATGCAAAAAAACAAGCCCATGAAAGCTCAGACAATGCTCATGTACCTTTTTAGGTCACAACTTGTGATTATTTCAGTATTATTTCAGACTCACACATCACTTTATACACCATCATTTCATCAACAACTTTCTGTATATTGCTAGTACATGTACCTGTAATAAGAACAGATTCCCATCTCTACTGGACAGTCTTCTTTATCTGATTTAATTTGATTGGTGTTTACTACGTCCATAAGAATATTCACTGATATGACTGCGGCCAGTGTGTTGAAACCAGAAACTGACTTCTGCAGATAAAAAATCCAGTTAACATAAAGCTATGGTTTCGAGAAAGATCAAGAGAAACACTGAATTAAGATATTCATATAAAATGTCCTCTTTACTTAAATTTATAAAAAAAAAAAAAATAAGGTACATGAAATATTTATTAAAATAAATATTCTGTAGGAAATATATTAACATTCAACGTAAGTTATCCTCACCGTATTAGCAATTTTTAATGCTTGATGTGCTAGGAAATAAATCTGTTTTTCTGTTAAATGTAAGGATCAGGACATTATTTTTAACACCCACCAAGACAAAAAAAAAACCAGCTTATATTTGGAGGATACTATGGATTACAAAACAAAATTTGGTTGTTTTTTTTTTTAAATAAAAACTCACATTCATCTTGAAAAATGTCATGTGATCGGCAAAGTTGATGAACGCATGCAGACTCATCAGGGACATGCTTTTTGTATCATTAAAACATAAACCCAAATTAAACACTTTGATCATATTCTGTCACCTTGGGCAAACAATATTGATTTTCTCTACAAAAAGGATAGAAAACAACACTTATAAAACATAATGCAAATAGGGAGACTGAAACTGTCCCTTTCATGATTTTAAAAAAAGTCTTCAAAATTCAGAAAGACTAGCATTCATTCAGGAACAGCTTTCACATTTTACAGGATGCTTCGTGTGAACTAGATTGGGAGTAGCATGGCTACATACTTGTTCTCTCAAAACTGATTCAACAGTGCAACATTTAATGGATGGAAGGCTACAATGAGGGCATGTTTTTATACCAAACGTCATACCAATAATTCTGCTTACAAATTATTCAGTGCATACTCTCAGGCCACAAAATCCTCCAACACTGAAAAAGGAAATTACACAAGAGTGATGAACGCAAATCACATGACGCAGCTGTCCACATAAGCACCAGATAAATATGTATTCATTAAGACATGTATGTATTCGTTATAAAGACATACATGTATTTGTTATAAAGACATGCACGTATTCATTATAAAGACATACATGTATTCATTAACACATACATGTATTCATTAAGATTTGCATGTATTCTAAGAGATACATGTATTCAGTAACACTTACATGTATTCACTAAGAGACACATTCAGAGATGCACGAAGTCATTAAAACATATATCATGGATATCACATTCACGCCGGTGCACTATGGACAAACAGATGCAACCCCACTAAAGATATGCTGTAAAAAGGCATTTACACTTAAATCACCTTTACATGCTTCTGAATGAAGACTTCTGCAGCATGTACAGGTAACTGTTCAGTTACATTAACTCACTACATCACAAAGGCATATCACACATGGAGGCAAATCTCTTCTCAAAACAATTAACAACCTACAACATACCACTTAAAAAAAGTCCATACATAACATGATGTCTTATATGTAGTCATGCTTTATATTCAACTTCATTCACTTGTACATGTCACAATAATTGCACAGAGCTTAAATTTAATAAATATCATAGCGCAACAGATGTATGAAATCTAATTAGTAAATTCATATTAAATTAATAACAGCTCAGCCTTGGGAATGCCAGACAGCCAGGTAGGGTAAGTATAGACATAGCAGTATGACATCCTCACACTTAAACATTGTACATTAAATGTTCAGGTTGTAATATACACACAAAATGGCATTTTCCATGTTCCTTGCATGATAATGAAAAGATATATATATATATATATATATATATATATATATATACATACTTGTCCAGTTTAAAAATATTGAACAGAAAAGAGCAGGCCCTGACAGAATACAAATATATGAATGGAAGGAGTTCAGTGCATGAAATGTGAGATGAAATATTGAAATGGCAATATGGCGTACTGATACAAAAGTGTGTAGGCTTTATCTGGTGCTAGTGAAATTGAAAGAGTACCGATATTAGGATGGCTTTACTCTATGGGCCATAAAACGTATGACAGTAGAGTACTTATCTCATCAACTACTGCTGGAACTCCTGCTTATGAAGTCTGCTACAACATCTTTTTTGATTTCAGGAGTGTATAATAACATAACTTTTGTTTTATTTTCTCAACTTCTTCATCCTATGTTTGTTTTTGCAACAGCTGAAGGGCTCCTAGTACAAAACCACGAATATATACATGTGTCCACTATGATTCCACTATCTTTGCACAAAATAAAACAGACAAAAATAAAAATCCATTACAAGTATATACAATATTTACAACTTCACAAAGTAAAATATAAATATACTGTATGTCAGAAAGGTGAATTATTTCATACCTGTAACTACTATGCTTATATGAATTATGGAGTCAGTAGTTATACAACCAGAGAAGATTGGGGGTGGGGGTGGGGGTGGGGGTGGACATTTTCAGAGTATATGTCGTGTTAATGTGGAGAGTGGACAGGAACAGTGGATATGCTTGTATTGTCATTAGGCAAATCCCAAAGAGAGTGGACAGAAACAGTGAATATGTCCGTATTGTAATTAGTCAAATTCCTCAGAGAGTGGACAAAAACAGTGGATACAGCCATACTGTTGTTTAGCAAGAGTGGACAGGAACAGTGAATATGCCCGTACTGTCATTAGTCAAATTCCACACAGAATGGACAGGAAGAGTGAATATGCCCATATTGTCATTAGTCCAATTACACAGAGAGTGGACAGGAACAGTGGATACAGCCATACTGTCGTTAAGCCACTTACACAGAGAGTGGACAGGAGCAGTGAATATGCCTGTATTGTCATTAGTCAAATTCCACACAGAATGGACAGGAAGAGTGAATATGCCCATATTGTCATTAGTCAAATTCCACACAGAGTGGACGAGAACAGTGGATACAGCCATACTGTTGTTAAGCAACTTACACAGAGAGTGGACAGGAACAGTGAATATGCCCGTATTGTCATTAGTCAAATTCCACACAGAGTGGACAAGAACAGTGGATACAGACATACTGTCGTTAAGCTACTTACACAGAGAGTGGACAGGAACAGTGAATATGCCCGTATTGTCATTAGTCAAATTCCACAGAGAGTGGACAAGAACAGTGGATACAGACATACTGTTGTTAAGCAACTTACACAGAGAGTGGACAGGAACAGTGAATATGCCCGTATTGTCATTAGTCAAATTCCACAGAGAGTGGACAGGAACAGTGGATACAGACATACTGTTGTTAAGCAACTTACACAGAGAGTGGACAGGAACAGTGAATATGCCCGTACTGTCATTAGTCAAATTCCACACAGAATGGACAGGAAGAGTGAATATGCCCGTATTGTCATTAGTCCAATTACACAGAGAGTGGACAGGAACAGTGGATACAGCCATACTGTCGTTAAGCCACTTACACAGAGAGTGGACAGGAGCAGTGAATATGCCTGTATTGTCATTAGTCAAATTCCACACAGAGTGGACGAGAACAGTGGATACAGCCATACTGTTGTTAAGCAACTTACACAGAGAGTGGACAGGAACAGTGAATATGCCCGTATTGTCTTTAGTCAAATTCCACACAGAGTGGACAAGAACAGTGGATACAGACATACTGTCGTTAAGCTACTTACACAGAGAGTGGACAAGAACAGTGAATATGCCTGTATTGTCATTAGTCAAATTCCACACAGAGTGGACGAGAACAGTGGATACAGCCATACTGTTGTTAAGCAACTTACACAGAGAGTGGACAGGAACAGTGAATATGCCCGTATTGTCTTTAGTCAAATTCCACACAGAGTGGACAAGAACAGTGGATACAGACATACTGTCGTTAAGCTACTTACACAGAGAGTGGACAGGAACAGTGAATATGCCCGTATTGTCATTAGTCAAATTCCACAGAGAGTGGACAAGAACAGTGGATACAGACATACTGTTGTTAAGCAACTTACACAGAGAGTGGACAGGAACAGTGAATATGCCCGTACTGTCATTAGTCAAATTCCACACAGAATGGACAGGAAGAGTGAATATGCCCATATTGTCATTAGTCCAATTACACAGAGAGTGGACAGGAACAATGGATACAGCCATACTGTCGTTAAGCAACTTACACAGACAGTGGACAGAAAGAGTGAATACCCCTGTATTGTCATTAGGCAAATTCCACAGAGAGTGGACAGGAACAGTGGATACAGCCATACTGTCGTTAAGCAACTTACACAGACAGTGGACAGAAAGAGTGAATACGCCTGTATTGTCATTAGTCAAATTCCACAGAGAGTGGACAGGAACAGTAGATATGCCCGTATTGTAATTAGTCAAATTCCACACAGAGTGGACAGGAACAGTGGATACAGCCATACTGTCATTAAGCAACTTACACAGAGAGTGGACAGGAACAGTGAATATGCCCGTATCGTCATTAGTCAAATTCCACAGAGAGTGGACAAGAACAGTGAATATGCCCGTATCGTCATTAGTCAAATTCCTCAGACAGTGGACAGGAACAGTGAATATGCCCATACTGTCATTAGGCAAATTCCACAGAGAGTGGACAGAAACAGTGAATATGTCCATATTGTCATTAGTCATATTCCTCCGAGAGTGGACAGGAACAGTGAATACAGCCATACTGTCGTTAAGCCACTTACACAGAGAGTGGACAGGAACAGTGGATATGTCCGTATTGTCATTAGTCAAATTCCACAGAGAGTGGACAGGAACAGTGGATACAGACATACTGTCGTTAAGCTACTTACACAGAGAGTGGACAGGAACAGTGAATATGCCCGTATTGTCATTAGTCAAATTCCACAGAGAGTGGACAGGAGCAGTGAATATGCCCGTATTGTCATTAGTCAAATTTCTCAGAGAATGGACAGGAACAGTGGATATGCCCGTACTGTCATTAGGCAAATTCCATAGTGAGTGTTCAACATAATCCCCCTATGTCAGTAGTTACACTTTACCAGATCCTGTTGCCCAAAGTGCCATTAAGAGAAGTATGTAGATGGAGCTTGTAATGACACATACACTAGCTGGTGTGCCTAAAGGAAAGCACATGTAGCTGTATTAGAAAATTGGTGATATTAAAGGAATGGACAAAATGTAGAGGCTGTTGCTGAAGTGCCATTAATGAAAGCGCTATTAAGGGAATGTGCCAAAGATTGGGTAATCTAAACCCTGTTCTTTATCCTATTAGAGAGCTATCAAACTTAACACAGCATCACTTTTTTAAAATGCTTCAAAAAACAATCAAAATGAGGAAACACAAAGTCAAATGAAAAACAAAAAATGTCAAAATATAACAATTTGGAAAATAAACAAATATAAATTATCATTATCTGGTTATTTTTAAAAAGAAAACCACTTACATCTTACCTGTATGTACCTTCTGGTACAATGGTCAAGACAAACCGACTAGCCTTGTCAAAGAACACAGTGCTCAAACACAAGAAACAGGTCTTAATTTATCCTGCTTACAGTACTTCAGGTCCAAGTTGTTAAGTTTACTTTGCCTTGTGTTGCTTGTTGCTGTTTGAATAGTGCCTATGTGCTATAACTACAGAATTAGGTCACCTTTTTTGCTTGGGCTAGGGAAGACCCTCGTGGGTGGTTTGTTATGACCATTCCCTTGAAGAATTTTGATGGAACACTAACATAACCCTTAGTGTTTAAATTAGTTTTTGACCAAGCAGCATTAGAAAAAAAGGAACACGAAAACAGTGAAAGACATACTGTTTACTTGTTACAAATGTGCGCTTTTGAGATACGTAAGAACTGCAGTGAATCCTGATGAACGAGAGAGATTACAAATGTGAATTACATCACTACGTGTCATAATTCTGACAGCATGTAAATATAATCCCATTTTTATTTACCTACATAATACCTACAATTTAACCCCAGCATGGAGACTTTCCTGAAGGCTGTATATGCGCAATTGTTTACAGAGAGGACTTATTGACGTCATATTCCATTAACTTTCTATTCCTCTTAACACTGGTAACAAAGCAGATAAAACATCCCATTCTTCCTCTTAATATTTCACTGCATGAAGATGTACAGGTGCTTGTTGAGCACTAAGTTTTAATCAGCACTGCTGGACCTCAAACTGCTGCGCACTACGGAACTTCCACACTGAGCAAATTATTAGCATGTCTTAAAGTCAACATGTACCACAGATTCAGCCAATATTTAATTAGCTAACCAATCTTTTGAAAAGGTAGTTAAATTCAAGATAATATCCTACAGTATAAATAATACCCATGTTAAAAAGTCTGCAGCACAGAACATTTCACTTTAGCTTAAGGGAGTCACGTAAGTAGTTGGCCATTTCACGACATTTTGTCTGCAGTGGAACGTCTTGTATCTGGTGAATCGGGACTTCAACCTGGACGAAGACGAAAGAAACAAAACCAAAAAAAAACAAATATGTAGAGAACATACAACACACTACATGAACGAGTGAATCACTGATTACTTCTGAACTTGTAGAATTCTGTTCACCCAGCACTGTCATATCAGCGGTGCTACCTTACTGCAGCATCATTTTATTTATTTACACCATATTTGAGGATTTTTTATTTATATTTATTTATTTATCTGATTGTTGTTTTATGCCATACTCAAGACCATTTCACTTATATAACGAGGACCACCATTATGGTGGGAGGAAACCAAACAGAACCCAGGGTAAAACCACTTGAACCAAGCCCACACAGTGACTGTGTATTGACACTAAAACAAAGCTCCCGAAGTCATCGTGTGTTCACTGAACAAAATGCACTGATATATTGTGCACTGACATTTGAACTAAGCCCACCTAGTCACTGTGTACTGACAGTGAATCAAGCCCACCCTGTCAATGTGTACTCACACTTGAAGCAAACCTACCCAGTCATTGTGTACTGACACTGAGCCAATCCCACCCAGTCAGTGTGTATTAACACTTAACAAAGCCCACCCAGTCAGTGTGTACTAACACTGAACCAAGGCCACCCATTAACCCTGTACTGACACTGAGGCAAGCCCACCCAGTCACTGAGTGTCGACACTGAACCAAACCCACCCATACACTGTGTACCGACACTGAACCAAACCCACACAGTCACTGTGTACTGACACACAATCAAGTCCACTTAGTCACTGTGTACTGACACTGAACAAAAACTACCCTGTCACTGTGCTCACAATGAACCAAGCCCACCCAATCACTGTTTATTGACACTGGACCAAGCCCATCCCGTCAATGTGTGCTCACGCTGAACCAAACCCGCCCAGTTAATGTTTACTAACACTGGACCAAACCCACCCAGTCACTGTGTATTGACACTGAACCTAGTCCAACCAGTCACTGTTTGCTCACAGTGAACCAAGCTCACCCAGTGCATTGTACACTCACAATGAACTAAGCCCACCCAGTCACTGTGTACTGACACTGAACCTAGTCCAACCAGTCACTGTTTGCTCACAGTGAACTAAGCCCACCCAGTCACTGTGTATTGACACTGAACCTAGTCCAACCAGCCACTGTTTGCTCACAGTGAACCAAGCTCACCCAGTCACTGTGTACTGACACTGAACCTAGTCCAACCAGCCACTGTTTGCTCACAGTGAACTAAGCCCACCCAGTCACTGTGTATTGACACTGAACCTAGTCCAACCAGTCACTGTTTGCTCACAGTGAACCAAGCTCACCCAGTGCATTGTACACTCACAATGAACTAAGCCCACTCAGTCACTGTGTATTGACACTGAACCTAGTCCAACCAGCCACTGTTTGCTCACAGTGAACCAAGCTCACCCAGTGCATTGTACACTCACAATGAACTAAGCCCACTCAGTCACTGTGTACTGACACTGAACCTAGTCCAACCAGTCACTGTTTGCTCACAGTGAACCAAGCTCACCCAGTGCATTGTACACTCACAATGAACTAAGCCCACCCAGTCACTGTGTATTGACACTGAACCTAGTCCAACCAGCCACTGTTTGGTCACAGTGAACCAAGCTCACCCAGTCACTGTGTATGGACACTGAACCTAGTCCAACCAGTCACTGTTTGCTCACAGTGAACTAAGCCCACCCAGTCACTGTGTATTGACGCTGAACCTAGTCCAACCAGCCACTGTTTGCTCACAGTGAACCAAGCTCACCCAGTGCATTGTACACTCACAATGAACTAAGCCCACCCAGTCACTGTGTACGGACACTGAACCTAGTCCAACCAGCCACTGTTTGCTCACAGTGAACTAAGCCCACCCAGTCACTGTGTATTGACACTGAACCTAGTCCAACCAGCCACTGTTTGCTCACAGTGAACTAAGCCCACCCAGTCACTGTGTATTGACGCTGAAGCGCGAAGTCTAATCGTGATAACCCAATAATCACAACAAGTCAACCCACCTGAAATTCCTTTACCCACTCTCCAGAAAATGCCTGTATAAACGCCTTCTTCTCATTGGCTGCATTGAAGTACAGAACCCATTGGTTACTGCTAATGCCTACATCTTGGGACTCAAATTCCTAACAAAACAAGATGAAGATTTAAATGATAAAGGATTATATTAAATTGCTGCATAATGCTATACTCAAATATTTTTCCCACTCATATTTTCCCACATGTGACACATGGGATCACATGCAATATTGGTGAAGACAACTGATTGTCAATGAAGGCAAGACTGCACATGCAGCCCCATGAAAGTCTCTGACCTCTTCCTGTTAAATGAATATCAACATATATATAAGCATATCATCTTGTGGCTACACATGGAAAATTGATGTCTGAAATGTTATGGAAGTTTTACTACCTCATACACAGAAGAAGAAGACACTTTGTCCACTACATACTACCTCATACACAGAAGAAGAAGACACTTTGTCCACTACATACTACCTCACACACAGAAGAAAAAAACACTTTGTCCACTACATACTACTTCATACACAGAAGAAAAAGACACTTTGTCCACTACATACTACCTCATACATAGAAGAAAAAGACACTTTGTCCACTACATACTACCTCATACACAGAAGAAAAAGACACTTTGTCCACTACATACTACAACTCACCAGCACACAGTAAGTTTTCACGAAGGGGTCTTCTGAGATGGCCGTGACGTCAACCAGATCAGCGCTGCCTAAGGTACGGAAAAAGCTTGTCTGAACGTCTTCATGACAAATGAGGATCTTCTGGGGGGTCAATATCAGACAGCAAGCTAGGCAATTCAAGCTGCGGCCTTCTCCTACAACGCACTGCTGTAATGATGTAATGATTAATGGTGTCTTGTTAGATACAAACGACAATCATTCACAGTTGGCTGTTTATCTACAGTGGGGTGGGTTTAGGTAATATATTCACTATTACAAAGTATGATATTTCCAACACCAACAAGTAGTTGCCCTAGACGTCAGGACAGCAGTACCCTCTATTTCACGTATGTGAGAAAGAGAGCTACACATTATAGTACAATCTGAGCACATCTCAATTCATTTGCTATCTCCAAATGTTGCATATGTTCTCTCTGTGGTAAGGATTACATTAAGCCCTTGCCCCAAACATCTTAAGCACCGTATGTTCATAGCAGCTAGAATGGTACATGTGCTTTACTCAGCTCACAATACTTGATTCCAGAATGGTGTTAACACTTGTGACACAGCAGAGTTTTGTTCACAGGGTCTAATATAGCTTTCCACTTTGGGTGATATGGTTCAGACTGACCTGCTGCCCCTCTGACACAGCCTGGCAGAGCACCTGTAGCCAGCTGCTGGCTTCCTGCTCGTTAGCAGCGGCCAGCTGTATGCTACTGCCCTGGATGCAAATGATCTCCAGGCAGTAGTTCCGGTCGGCAGATGTTAGTCTCCTGCACCCACTGCAGTTCTCGCTGTTCAGATTGATGAACTGCTGTGGCTTGCTGTCAGACTTGGAATTGAACAGACAGAAAACCCCATCTCTGTCAGCAGAAAGAAGAACACATGGTCGCAAAATATCGCTACTTCATCAGATTTCATTTTTCTCTCCACAATTTTTATGCTTTTTGTTACAACAAAAATGCTATGAGTGAAACATCAAATTTTAGCATCATTCATGACACAATACAAATTATCAGGAATTTATTTAGCTGCCATAGTATAAAATATCAATGAATTTATATACAACGAACATCTTGTTTCACTAAGCTGTTACAACATACCTGAGAACCATGTAAGCTGTTTTCCAGATGGAGTTAAGGCCCTTTGACCTGTAGAGTAGATGCCCCATCTTGTGTGCACTTTGCTGCTTGCGACTAGAACTAGGGTCTTCCCAGTGTACCAGCACATAGGACAGAATCTTCACATTCTCTCTCTGGTAACATACAAACACAAATTTTATGTATTCTACCATTTGCATATCAAAGGAACAGTTTTTTTTTCCAGAGTCAGATGTTGATTGTTTCTTATCGCTTCATCCATCTTATTGGGCCAGTTAAGAATTTTTTGTGAAGATCAGCTGGAAAACTCCAGTGTTGGCATCAAAAGTATTATTAAGGCCTTAATGTGCTTTTCAAAGTGCATTTTACAGGTCAACCTTTCGGTGAATTAGAGCAGTTCAGGGAAAAGCTTCATACGAAAAGATTATCAAAAATGTGTCAGTTCTCCTTGTGCTGGTCACCCTACTCTCAGCCCTTATGCCACTCACCTGTGTGTGTGTTTCTGCTGCAGCATACTTAGTCATGGCAATCCTCTGTGTTGTGGCGTCTGTCAGCACAGACAGCTTGGGCAGATTCATGGAGGAAGATTCCATGGCTTCCGAGACACACTGCAGAATACACCTGATCAAAAACAAAACACAGGTCAGCTTAGCCTTTTCTTTCAGTGTCCAGGAGTGTAGTCATCGGTCAAACCGACTGCCCTGTTTGTCTTTGTTAGTTTGACTTGGGTTTAACATCGATTTTCACATGATTTCACACATACCACAACAGTGTCTCCTTGTGGCAGGCCAGACCCAAAGCGGGAATTTTTACAGTACTGCCTCGCTGGAATGCCATGCAGAAGACACCAGACGTGACCAGACCACACAGAAGACACCAGACGTGACCAGACCACACAGAAGACACCAGACGTGACCAGACCACACAGAAGACACCAGACGTGACCAGACCACACAGAAGACACCAGACGTGACCAGACCACACAGGCCTATGCTAAGCGCCCAGCTAGGAAGTGCCAAGGTCACCAATGTTGGTGTCTTAGGTATGACTCCATTTGGGATTGAGCCTACGATAAATCATTACAAGCAAGACACTCTAGCCACTAAGGTACCGTAGCTGGCAACTTTCTTGTGTGAATAACATGACATAAGGCGTGGGTGAATAACATGACATAAGGCGTGGGTGAAAGGCCACAGTGACCAGCCATATAGTACTTGTGTGAATAACATGACATAAGGCGTGGGTGAAAGGCCACGGTGATGAGCCATGCAGTACTTGTGTGAATAACATGACATAAGGCGTGGGTGAAAGGCCACGACATAAGGCCACGGTGACCAGCCATATAGTACTTGTGTGAATAACATGACATAAGGCGTGGGTGAAAGGCCACGGTGATGAGCCATGCAGTACTTGTGTGAATAACATGACATAAGGCGTGGCTGAAAGGCCACGGTGATGAGCCATATAGTACTTGTGAAAGCCACAGATTGCTTTCATCTATTATGAAACTCCTGACATTCCACCTGTCGTATATGAATAGTAAATCGGATCAAATGACTGATTTGTTTGTAATTGTAATCCAAGAGACAGCTTACAATGTAGAATTATAACACATTATTATGTCAAGCTTACTGAAGCCTCTTTTGTCAAATTGGTAACAAAACAAACTAATCAAAAGTAGACTCATTCTTATAACATAAAATATAGCCCTCAGATCCACATACCACTTGTAATGTAATTCTTCAACCTTTTTGCATGTTTGCAAGGTATTTATTCAAGCATATTCTGAGGGCATTTTTCTGTGTTAACTGAAAAAATTATACTTTTTGTCTCCAAAATGACATTAAAAATGTGCATAAATTGCACGGAAATGTAATCTTTCATGTACGAAAAGGTGGAGGAATTAAAGTAATCCAACACACAGACCAAACATTTTCGGTGTATATATAACTCACTTGGTGAGAGCAGAATCTCCCGTTGTCACCCAGAACTGCTTGCGGCGATTAGTACACACAATCTGAATGACCTGGTCTCCCACACTGAGCTGTAGACAAAAAACAATACCACAAAACGTTATCATGTTAGTTACATGATCTCTATCACAACAATTGGTCATCCACTCAACTTTACACACATGCTTTGAGTTTGGGGAAAAAGAAAACCACCAAAGGTTGCACCCTCGTTAATATCATGTATAAAGTTAAAAGGGTTTCAACAAATTGTGACATCAATAAGGATAATGGATAATGAAAACAAAAACAATATCAGCCTGTTGATTCCTTTACCAGATGTTCCAATACAGTAATGAAGGATGTTCTTACATTGTTAAGATCTTTCATTAAAAATTTTCTTATTCTTTCAATTTGAATATTTCTAATTTAACAACGAGCTTTTAACTCACTGAAATGAAGTCTAACTCTTCATAAGGAATGGACGCATCTTTCTTTAAGTTGCCACTGCAAGCTCTAATCAACAGGTACAAGGCTTTGTCAGTGACCAAGAGAGCTATCAGAGTTGTCTCCCCTTCTGTGTGACCCGATCGTGTGCTGAACAACTGTAAAAACAGAGTATCAAGTCAGATACAAATTTGAGCCCTCACTGGTAAGAAGAACAGTCCTGACTGAACATGCTACACAACATGACAAAGGCTTGTCCAGGTATTCGACAGACAATATTTTTCCTCCTAAAAATCAACATCACAGTTATTACATTACTTTTTATCACATGTCACATCACAACAATGTTTCCTTGTAACCTTGTTTCAACGTAGACATAGGTAATGGCTTTATTCCTTTATTTCATTTGGTGCTTTACGCCATACTCAAGAACATTTCACTTATACCACGGCGGCCTGCATTATGGTGGGAGGAAACCGAGCAGAGCCCGCAGGCAAGCCATGGCAATCCGGGGGTTGCTGGCAGACCTTCCAACGTATGGCCAGAGAGGAAACCAGCATGAGCTGGACTTGAACTCACAGTGACCGCATTTGTGGCAGGCTTCTGGGTCATTACCCTGTACTAGTGCGCTAACCAACTGAGACATACTTAATGTGCTCTGTGACAAACCTCTTGCCTCTGGACCTGGGTCAACCATCAGACAAAGAAAACAAACAAACAAATTACAACAACAGAAACACAGCCTGATCTAACTAGTCAAATTCCCAATGCTGTGATGGTAAGTGTGAACCCTACCAATGCCATTATTTCAACAACCCCTAAATGACCTAAAATTTAAGAAGTTTCTCTTCTTTCCTGATTCTGAGAGAAGTCTTGATTTTAGAATGGTGTTTTGGGGGATTGTATGGAATGTAGGATGATATTCTGCTGAAAAACTATAAGCTCAGGCACCAACACCAACATTTTATGACATGAATGCACTATTTTGGTTGAAATTTTAGGTCATTTACAGGATATCCTTTTACCTGGTTTGCATATTAACATATTAAACTCAAACCTGCTAGATGTCTGTACACCCGCCCCCCCCCCCCAACTTCCCAGCCTCCCCACCCCCAATAAATGTGTCTCTAAGAATGGACCAACCTTGATAAACTGCTCCTCTTCCTTCTCAAACACATCCAGCATCAGATGTAACATCGTGTTGTTGTCCACCCTGGGTAAAATACAAGCAGGTAAACTACCTATTCATTATCTTTACACGTGAATGTGAATCACCTGTTATTTTTATATTTCTCTTACATTTCTTAACTCTGGAGAATTTTTGAGGTTCTGCAAAGCGACAACTGGTTTAGCGTATGCTTTACACCCTAGTAATTTGTTTTGGGTCTTCAACAACATTCAGCCCTCAAAATATGGGAAGGTAAGAATACACTGTCTGCACAGGAGATTTTTAAGGATAATGAACAGAGCGAGCACTTACTTGACAGAGCAGT